>JAEOAD010000027.1:11752500-12952500 GCA_036365145.1 Orientallactaga sibirica
CCACAGGTCCTTAGCTGTTTCTGGGGAAAAGGGGGGCGGGTGGAGGGTAACCCTGTATAGGTGGCAAATAGAGCCAGGTGACAACAGCGTCCCCACCCGCTGCAGCCTGGACTTGGTGCTGGTATCACCGTTTTTTTCTCCCTCCCCGCCCCCCCCCCGCCGCCGGGATTAGAGGCTGCTGCTGGCTCAGTGTAAATGTCACGCAGCAGCTTTTAATAAAGGAATGTTGCGATTGTAGGATTGGGGTACAGTGTGAGTTCGGCTTCCCAATCCGGCTTCACGTCCCTCTTCCCTACCAGGGCACACGCGCGCATCACACCTCCGAGCGTGTTACGGATCTGTTACAGACTGCGTGATCCCCGCGCGGCGCACGCACCTGCGGGAGGGGCCTCTCTCCAAGCTCAGCTGCCACCTCGCCCAAGGCTGCGGGGCGCTGGCCACACCTGCTCTCGAGGGAGCTTCCCTTACGCTTCCACTTTCAAATGTCAGAGAGAAAAAGCTCTTGGGGAGGTGGGGGGGAAGAGTCCTAAAAGTGACCACCGAGGAGGCAGGCCCTTCAGGTTTGGAGGCCAAGGGGCTCGGTTAAGAGTATTTTAATTCCTTCACAGAGGGGCAGTCCCAAATCTTTAAAACTCAATCAATTGAAGGCACACACACACACACACACACACACACACACACACACACACACACACGCTAAAGGGGGAAGGGAAGCGAAATCAATCTGAAGAGTTCAAAGCGCTGGGCCGCGGGAGGGGGCTGCAGGGTGCTGGGCGCGAGGCCTAGTGCGCAGCGGAGGGTCGCATCGACCGCGTGGAGACTGCGATCCCACCGGGTGGACATCCAGCAGGGTGTGTGTATTTGTGTGTTGTGGGGGAGGGAGCTTCATCCCCTAATCCAGCCCGCTACTTCTGGGTCTCTTCCCTTCCCTGCCAGCCAGCCTCCCCATCCTCAGAGAGAAAAATGTGAGAGTGGGCACATTACGTACCATTAGGGAGACACTACGGTTTTAATGTGGCCTAATTAGTGCCACTAACCGAGCAAATATTATTATATTGAATAATGATAATATGATGCAAATATTAATGCTTTTGAACTTTGCACGTGGGAGCTGTTCTTTCGGTTCTCGCGGGACATCCTCCCAAACACGTTCAGATCCTTCAGTAGACGTGGTGGGGCGCACCCTCCGGCGCAAGGTTAGTTAGTCCACAGGCTAGCTCAGATACAAACCACTTCTTGGGCATGCCACCCATCACCCACCACTGTCATGACCTTCTTCTCTTTTGGAAGCGGGCACAAAGGCAATGCAGATTGAAGTCCATCTCTTCCTTGCGCTTCTCTGCGCCCCTAGAATGTTACTGTGGGCGCGCGGGGTGGGTTTTGTCTTAGCAAGGGCCTCCAGGCAGGTGGGGGGGGTGAGCGAGGAGGACTCACTTAATTAGCATCTAAATTCACAGCCCCCTTTTATTGCCAAATGTTTCTCTCCGGGGAATTTGGTGAAAAGCAGGCATTAAACAATTAAGAGAACGAGGAAGACTCCTCAAAACAAGAGCTTATTGAAATCTTAATTCTTTTAGCGAGTTTGCAGGGCCAGGGCATGGAAAAGCTGGTGGGTGGCACTGGTGGCTAAGGTGTACCAGAGTCTCAGATTAGTACCTGCCTCTCAGCCTTCGTGTATCTACATCCCATTCTGATAGAGCCCCTAGAGTCAGGGCAGAGCTGTTTAAAGATAGGTCAGCCTTTTCCTGATTGCTGGGCCATGGTGGGGGTGGGGTGAGAGTTTTCAGCTTGTGTAGTGGGTCTGTCCTGAGAAAATTGGGGTGTAGGATCTCGGCCCAAGAGCGCCCCCTCTGGGTTGAATTGCTTCTTTCCACTGCTGTGGTAATACCGCACTCCACCCCCCCCCCCCATCTAGTTCTCGCTCGGGGAGGTGTTAGTTGCTGCTGAAAACGTTGCTGTTCTATGCAAATCAACTCCTCATTTCCAAGCGGGTGCATTTCAACGACAAATAGCCTCTTAGCTCCTTGTCCAGTTCCGTGGAGCCCTATGGGGAGGGGCAGGCTGTTCCCCAGGCGAGAACCTGGGAGCTGGAGACTTTTGCTGGCCGGCTGGGGAGGGACAGTACACCAGACAGCTCCCACCCGCTGCGTGGTCGCCGGGAACCCAGCCCCCGCCTGCACCAGAGGCAGGAGATGGGGCGGGGAGCTTTCAATTTGTTCCAGTGATGACTCTAACTTAATAAGGCGATTGATTAGCGCTCAAAGTGCCGTTTTAATTAGCCGCTTGTTAATTAACATCGTAAATGAATTTCCCCTTTTCTGATCGGCATCTTCGCTCAAGGCTCTGCGGGCTCTTCCTCCTCGGGTGCGGCCCCTCCAAGCCCGCTGAAGCTCCGGAGCTGGTGGGAAAACTGTCTCCGTTCAGTAGGCCTCGAAGGCTGCAGCGGGGTTCTGTTTACAGGTGACGTGGCTGTGTCTCAAGGAGAATGTTTAACTTCTCCAGAGTGCCCTTCAATGGACAGTGGTTCCGTTCAGATCTCTCCCCACGTTCTCTCCTCCATCGTCACCGTCTTCTCTTTCTTCAGCCCTGAATTAGAAGATAGTTTTTTTTTCCCCCTCGAGGCCTATTAAGATCAACTAGCCTTCCAGAATTTGGAATCTTAGAAAAGAAAAAATAAAGCGCGGGGGTGGGGTGCGGTGGGCTTGGGGGGAGGGGGAGAAACAGCTCTGCTGTTGGATTAGATCCTGGGATCAAATTGAGACCATGTAATCTGCTATACATTCCGCTGTCCAGGCCTGAGGATATATACACGGTTAGTGGTTCCTTCCAAGATGTTCTAGGAACATTTTTTCCTTTTTCTTCCTCCCCCCCCAGGCCCCCAGGTAGGGTCTTGCTGTAATTCAGGCTGACTTGGAACTCACTCTGTAGTTCCAGACTGACTTCGAACTCACAGCCATCAACCTCTGCTTGCCAAGGGCTGGGACTAAAGCCGTGTGCCACCATGCCCCACTGAATGCTTGGTTTCTGCCGGTGGTATTCAGGAGCAATCTCTGCTAAGCTCTGGCAATTTGTGGACAGTTTTGCACCATCTTGGCTACTTTATAAACACTTCTGTAGCCTGCTACATGGGTTACATTCCTTGTTTTGGGACACACACACACACACACACACACACACACAATTAATTTCTTTAGGAAGCCTTTCTGCTGCCCAAAGGTCATACTTCCCACTGTCTCTTCTGAGTTCCTAGATTTGTATCATGGCGTTCACGACAATTTCCAGAATGCACAGAGTCCTGTCAACTCTCCTAGGCTGGTTAGCATCTCAAGAACTTGGCATGGACTGCATGTTCTATAATGCTTATTGGCTAGGTCAATGAATCACATGAATGAGGAAGGGAAAAGACATGGCTAGTGAGTGTTGCCCATCGTTAGAAATAGCCTTGTCTAAGAACATTAGAGAATGACAAAATGGGCCAAATTCTCCTCAAGCATTTGTGAAATTAAATAAATAAAAAATATCTTTAGTGTGTGTGTGGGGGGCTTCCAGTGTCTCTTGTCACTGCAAGTTTTCCATTTGGCTTTACATAGGTGCTGGGAATTGAACTCTGGGCTAGCAAGCTTTACAAGCAAGCATTTTTTTTTTTTTATTCACTATGTAGTCTCAGGGTGGCCTTGGACTCATGGCGATCCTCCTACCTTTGCCTCCCAAGTGCTGGGATTAAAAGTGTGCACCATCATACCCGACCACAAGTAAGCATCTTTAACCTCTGAGTTACCACTCCAACCCCTCCTTTCGTATTCTTTCTCCCACATATATTTATCTCGCCAGGGTGAATGCTAGCTACATGTCCCTTTCTCTGTCAATTACCATTCTGACATCATATCCCTGGTGAATGCTCCTACCATACAACTCCCTCCCTCCTGTACAGCCAATGTCACAACTGTTCATCTTTAAAGTTTTGGTGAAGTGATAGCTTTTGCAAATTTTACTATGAGATCAGAACTCTAAAAATGTTCAGTCCTAGGCCAGGTGCCATGGCATGCACCTTTAGTTTCAGCACTCAGGAGGCATAGGTAGGAGAATCACCATGAGTTCGAGATCATCCTGAGACTACATATATCCCAGGTCAGCCTGGGCCATACCAGGACGTTACCAAAACAAAAATAAAACAAACAAATGAAAAAATTCCCCTTTCAGCTCTCCAGAGCCATGAGTAATTGCAGATTGTCATTTTAACTTGTTCCTGTTGGAATACTTTTCAATTTCTTTCATGTTACCTTTCTCTCTCTCTGCTCTCAGTCTCAACTTTCCAGGTTGCAGTCCACTTAGAGAGTGGACTCAATGTAGCTCTTTTCCTCTCCAAGAGATTTCTAAGCAAATGTGCAAGACTTGAAGCAGTTGCAAACACAGTGACTGTAAAAAGAGAAAATAAACTTTGCCTTGTCTTCTGTCTTGAAAAGGCGAGAGGTCACACAGTGTCAGGGTGCAGGATGGTATAGAGCTTATATGTGTATCTTTTATAGTAAGTAACAACAGCACAGTACCGGGGTTTGGAGTTCTTGGCGCCGCCCAGTGGAGGGAAGTGCTTTTGCATCTCTTTCCTATCTGAGTACTGTCTTCTTAGGACCCTTAGAAATATTCAAATTAAATATGATAGAAGAAACACTAGCTTCGAACTCATCATAATTTGTGAGTTCATGCCTCAAAAATAAAAAAAGTTCCACTTTTTAAAATCCGATGCTCGATTTCAAAGGAACCCCCAAACCAGGTAGTGAAAGTAGACTGTGGAGGATGCATTAATATACAAAACTTAGGGTTCTTGTCTGAATCATTATTTCTGATGGAAAAAAAGAAACTTTGGTGTTGTAAACATTATTGTGTTTTTCACAGCCAGGAAGGAAGTCTGTTCTCCATTATTCAAAGCTGGTAAAAACTGTTTTTTTTTTGTTTTTTTTGGCAGTTAAATCCAAAAATCTCTCCAAATTAAAGAATTTTCTTTCCTCTCCTTTTTTTTTTAGAAACAAAAAGAAAATGAGAGCTTAGAAGTGGAAGATCATTTTCAAATTCATGTCAATTTTAGACATGATTTATTTGTATTTATTTGTATTTGATTTATTTGTATTTTGAATCCAATAGGGGAATCGGATTAAATGTAGTTAAGGGATTCATTGGCTTGGAACTGTGATTAATCTGTATCCTGATCTACTTCTGAATTTTGATTTTTGAAAAAGGGTAAGTTGAATTAGGTTTGCTTTGCCTGAGAATGTACATTACATATTCCTTCGGAGGGAAACAATAGGAAAAGAGGAATGTATGGGGGGGCAGAAAAGTTAAAACCCGAGCTCTGAGGAATGTTTTCTTCATTAAGTTCGTAATCTGGCTTTGAGTCCCTTCGAGTCGTCAAACCATTACTAACATTTCCTTTCCAAGGACGGACCCAAATATGGGAACCTTAACAAAGGTCAAGGTCCTATTTTCCGTTCACCAGTGTTACTTCCGAAAACTAATCGGCAAACATCCACCCAAAGAAATCTGTGGTATTGAGCTTTTCTTAACAAAATATGTTCTGAAACATTCCCAAGGTGGGGGCTCTCGGAGTTTCTCTTTGCTTTGGAGTTTTCATAAAACACTCATCTCCCTCCCTGAAACCCTTGGACTGTCCTCTCTCCAGATTTCATTCCTCCCCCCGCCCCCGCAGGATCATATTCCCGTTGCCTCGCCTGCCAATGTTGTGAGTTATTGGGGGGGGAGAGAAAGAAGGCCCTGTCGAATCGTCCAACGCAAGCGGTGCAACCAGCTCTTTGAGCTCTTGAGTCATTTTAGGCGTCGGAACAAAACAAAAACAGACTTAAATGAATTATTTATCAAGGTCGAGAATAATTGATTTGTGCAATGCCTTCAATTCTGGATTTAATTTTTTTCTCCTGTTTCCTACTTCGTGTCCTAAATGCTGGGGGGGGGGGAGGGAAGGGTGCGAATTGTGGCTCCCCAGGGCCAGAAGCACGCACACTTTATTTGGGACGTTGGTGGGTGATGTCAGAATGGGGAGAATACTAATCGGTAATTGAAGGGGGCGGAGGCATTCACCTGCGTCCTCTCGCTCTTTGTACAGGGGTCCACTGTACCAAAGGTTTGGAGTATCAAGACAGCGTACGTATGCAGAACCACAGGCGGACCAAGCCTGGAAGCCTGGGGTCAGTTGCCTCAGTGAGTTCCGCGCCCTGTAACCAACCCCTGGTCTGAAGGCCAAGGAATGGCTTGAAAGTTCCAGGAAGGTTCTGCCTGGTCCGTTAGCACTTCCAGCGCCAAAGGCGGCACAACCCAATCGCTCAGGCCGCGGTCTAGTCCCGCCGCGGCGTCGGTCCCAGGCTGGTCCATGGCCACCACGGACCCAGCTACATCTTCCCAAGCGGGGGGGGGGGTGAGGGGGTCCCTGGACCTCGGGCCACAGTGAACCGCATCTTAGCCTGGGCTCACTAACCTCAGCTTCCCCGCCAAGCTCGCCCATGCTTCCTGAGAAAGACTTGCTGTCTGAACGAAACGGCTAGGTCGCCTTGGTCCCGTCTCTCCCTTCGGTTCTCAGAGACAGCACGCTGAAAATTGGCACAAGAATGATAACAACCTCAACATACCCTCGAAATAAGGCGGGCCTTTTCTGGGTCAAACATCTGGACGTCCCCAGGACAGCGATGGGGAGGCGGATACCACCTAACCCTTTCCTGACCAGGTCCTCACACAGCATTTACCAGCAAGAGGCAAGACCTTGCCTCAGGAGGTCATTGCCTTCGTGATATCTCCTCCATCCTCAAAAGAAAAAACAAAAACAACAACAACTAAAAGCATCAGAAAGCGCCACACCAGAACCGCAACTACACTCCCTATTTGCAGCCAGCCCGTGGAGACGTTAAAGCACCGAGTCACGGAAACAGTGCCAAACCACGCAGATTCATAAGGTTCTTAAAATGGTAATTTGGAGTAAAATGTAACTCAAAGAACTCTGAAGCATTCATTAGCACCTTATAATTACTCTGCTAATTAGGTTGACACGGCACTTAATCAGGAGTAATATGCCGTCTTGTCACAGGCACTTCCCATTACTATGACATTCAACAAGAGACAGGTTGGGAGACGTCCTAAAGAAAATAATGCGAGTTGATACCCTCCAACGAGGTGTCACAGTCATGTTCCGGATCCCAAATGGATCCAGAGTGACTGTTTTCTTTCCAAGCGTTCGGCCAGCCAGAGAGGAAGGGCGGGGGGGGGGCAGACGAACTGGAGGCCTGCGCGGCGGGACGCACGGGCTTCAGACTCGCCACTCTAGTTCCTGAGCTCCACGTCAGCCTTTGACTGCGCGGTGAATCATGGCTGCCCTCGCCACTCGAGAACGCCTCGAGCAGGATTTTCCCGGATCGGGAGAAAGTGTTTGGCCAGACATTTCTCCCCGCAACAGGCACTAGGACTGGGGTTTGGAGCCACAGGCCCGATGCTGCCCAAGTCCGGAGTAAAGGATGCTGACCAGGGATCTGTCCCTGTCTCCGAAATGCGCTCCTCGGCTGGGCCAGGCTGGAGCGCACGGGCTGGAAGTGGAGGAAATCAGAGCTGAGAGCGGGGACCCATCCTTCCACAGCTCCGGGACTTGCCCACTTTCTCGTGGGGGGGTCCCCAGGACACCCCCTTTCCTCCCTGATTCTAGTGTCTCGGAACTATTCAAGCGCCTTGGGGAAGGCTTTGCGCGGCCGCGCCGCGGGCTGCAAGGGAGCACCCACTGATTCCTTTAGCCTTCGCGTCTTCTCCATCCCCCACTCCACCCCAGATTTAAGAAAACGGGCAAATCGTTACCACTTTTTTCCTCTTTCCGCCCTCTGGCTCCCTTTCTCTAGTGTCCCTCTGTTCTCTGCCCCCTTCTCCCCTTGCCCTTCACTCGGGATAGTGGACATCACTAGGACCACTGGCGTAGGCGTTCGGCTCTGGGATGCAGGCACGCGGATGTCCCGGGTTCTCAAAAGAGCAGCGGGGTCCAAGGCGCGCTGGCTGATGGAGTCGCCACTCGCTCGCCCATTGGCTCCCGGCACGTTGGCGTCCGCTCGCTCGTGCGGGAGCGGCCAATGGGGGCGCGCGGCCTGGGCGGCGGGGGCGCGGCACGGGGGGGGGCGGCCGCGGCGGCCGTGACGTCACGGGAGGGGGGTCGGCGCCACCCGCGAGCCTCCGGATTACAAGCGATCGCGGCCGGCAGCGGCTGGAGTCGCCCCGGCGCCGCCTCTCTGCGGTCTCGTCTTCCGCCCGTGCCAGCTCCGTCTCTTCTTCCTCCTCCTCCTCTTACCTCCTCCTCCTCTTCCTCCGGTTGCCTAGGGCCACGGAGGCCGGGGAGGGGGAGTGTCTTCTTCCACAACTTTCCAAGAAAGTTCAGAAACTCACCTCCGAAGCGATTTAGGTGTCTTACGTCGCAGCCACCTCCGGAGCCACCCGGGAGCGCCCAGGGCGCACGGCCACCCATCCCGGCTGAGCGATCGCTGCACCTGCCGCCGCAGACGTCGCCGCTGCCGCCGCCGCCGCCGCCGCCGCCGCCGCCCGGTGCCAGGCTGCGGGTAGACCCAGGCGGCGGCGGTGGCGGTGGTAGGGGGGTCGTTTCCTGTCGCCGGCACCTTCGCCCAGGTCCTCTGCACCGCCGCCGCCGCCCCACGTGCGCGGTGCCCCAGCCGAGCGCGCATTCCTGCCTGCCAATTTTTTTTTTTTGGTTGGGGGTGGAGGGTAATTTTCCCTTCTGTCTTTCTCTCCCCCTACTTTTTGGCATAAAGGGGAAAAAAGTTGTGTCGAAAGTGTCCACCGATTGCTACCTCCCTATTTATTCTTCCGTCACTCCCGCCCCTCTTTTTTTTTTTTTAAGCGGCGTCAACACGGTTTAGTGTTTATTTTGTTTTACGATCGATAGCTTTCCTTGGTTTGGTCCGGGCGGCTGCTGAAAGGCGGAGTGGCGTGGACCTCATGTAGAAATGACCACAATGGAAGGTGCCAGCGGGTCGAGTTTTGGAATTGACACGATTCTGTCCAGTGCCAGTTCGGGCAGCCCGGGCATGATGAACGGAGATTTTCGCCCGCTCGGTGAGACCAGGACCGCGGATTTTAGGAGTCAGGCCACCCCGTCTCCCTGTTCGGAGATCGACACCGTAGGAACTGCGCCTTCTTCTCCCATCTCGGTCACCTTGGAGCCTCCGGAGCCTCATCTGGTACCAGACGGGCCTCAGCATCACCACCATCTCCATCATAGCCAACAGCCGCCGCCACCAGCCGCGGTCCCCACGCAAAGTTTGCAGCCTTCGCCGCCGCAGCCACCGCAGCCCCAGTCCGCCTCCCAGCAGCTCGGCTCGGCCGCCTCGGCCCCCAGGACTTCCACCTCTTCTTTTTTAATTAAGGACATCTTGGGTGACAGCAAACCTCTGGCGGCGTGTGCACCCTACAGCACCAGCGTCTCCTCTCCACACCACACCCCGAAGCAGGAGAGCAACGCAGCGCACGAGAGCTTCAGGCCAAAACTGGAGCAGGACGATGGCAAAACCAAACTGGACAAGCGGGAAGATTCCCAGAGCGACATCAAATGCCACGGTGAGTCGTGCAGCCCAGCGTGCCGTCCGGTCGCCTCGGGTTCCCTTCTCCCCCTCAGCCACCAGAGAATCTTCGACCACTCCCCTCCCCCGCCTCGGGAATTATTTCAGGAGCTTCCCTGGAGGTTGGGTGACGATCTAAAGATTGCAAGAGGGGACCCGGCGGGCCAGACCCATACCAAGTTCTGTCGGTTACATCTCTCCCTCTCAACATGCACCTCCATCAGCTCCTTTCTGTCTGTTTCTTAATTTTAAATGTTTTGGGAGGAAGAGGGTAGCTAGAAGGTCTGGTGGGGAATAGTTTTTTGTGGAAAAAAGGATGGACTTGAGACTTTTGTAGCCAAGACCTTGGGAATGAGGGGAGGAGAGAGAGAGAGAGAGAGAGAGAGAGAGAGAGAGAGAGAAAGAAAGAAAGAAACTGTTAGCTAACCTACTGTCTAGAGGTGTGATCACAGCCTGATGTGTATTCTCTAATGCAAACGGTCACCCCCATATTTTCCAAACATCCTTACTGGAATTGCCTCATTTAATGTAGGAAAAATTTCCAAGTTTATGACGTAAGCAACTTATTTTTAATAGATGGTGATTAATACAGAGACATCAGTAAATATTCATGTTTTGTTTTTTTTAAAAAAAACCCTCCTTATTCAAGGTCCCCAACAAAATGCCTGTAACTAAATGCACTTTTGATCCTTTACAAATAACAGTGAGGGGAGGTAATATTTGTAAAAATAAAATTGTATGGAATTTTTTTTATAAACTCAAGATGACAATGGAAATTGTCCAACTTCCCTTTTATTCTTCTTCTCAGGCAATTTCATGTTCTGATCTTTGCATTGCAAAAGAGTTTTAACACACACACCAGGGAGTTCTTTCCCCCCTTTACTGATAAGTTATTTATTGTTATTAATGCTGATTCTCTGTTAAAGATGTGTTCTCTGGAAGGTAGGATACTGGCTCCTCATTTTACTATTATAACATTAGCATAATAGTGCCCAAAACAGATGTACAGTCTGGTCTGGCGATTTTTCCTGCACCAACCTCCCCAGTGGGTCAATTAGAGAGATTATTGTTCTTCCTGCAGGGAAGATCAAGGACGCAGCACAAACGGGTACAAACAGAGAGGGATTGACATATCGATTTCCCAGCATTTCAGCAAAAAACCAAAGTTGACAAATAGAATCCGGAAATCTCGGCGCTGTCACCTGGATGGGCTCAATGACTATGAGCTGGGCTCGGTGACTGGACAACACATTCTTTTAGAAGCTTTACAAAGGCCTGGTGCAAGAGGCTGTAGAAAGTTTGATTCTAACAGTTTTATTAATGCATCTGAAAAAGAAAAAAAAATCACAAATGTTTCTCCCTTTCAGTTGCAGGAAAAATAAATGAAAAAAAAAATGCCCCTTCCTCATGAAAACAGAATTGAAAGATTTGAAAAGAACCAAAAAATTCTTAGTGAAAACGATGAGTGACATTGTCGTCCTCCCCCACAAATCAAGGAGAAATGAAAACTTTCTATTGAAAAATATTTATTTTAACTTTTAACTTCCACCCAGTTGCCAGGAGATCAGATACCCTTTTAGGACCCTTTCAGGCCTAGTACTTTCCAGCAGAAAACAATCTTCATCCTCTATACTGGCCAAGGCCTGAGTCTTGGCGGTGGTGGTGGGGAACATAGTGTGTATTCCCCCTAGACTAGTGACTTGCATTGGAATGTAGAAATGTGCGACAGAACACTCCTAGCTCCCCATTTCAGGCTAATTTACAAGACTGCCTTTCTACCACAGGAACAAAGGAGGAAGGAGACCGGGAGATTACAAGTAGCAGAGAGAGTCCCCCTGTGAGGGCCAAGAAGCCTCGAAAAGCCCGAACCGCTTTCTCAGATCACCAGCTCAATCAGTTGGAGCGTAGCTTTGAGCGGCAGAAGTACCTGAGTGTCCAGGACCGCATGGATCTGGCAGCTGCACTTAACCTCACTGACACCCAGGTCAAGACCTGGTACCAAAATCGAAGGTAAGGAAGGCTGCTGGGTGTGTGTGTGTGTATGTGCACATGGTGTGGTGGGGGAGAGGCACCTGCCATTCAGGTGATGACTCCCTCCTGGAGTCTAGCCACTCCAAAGGGGCAGTCAGCAGGCCTTCAGCGGGCTTGAGGGCTTTCAGGCTGGAGCAAGGGTTAGCCAACACCTCCAAATGAGAGGTACCAGGGACAGTTGGAGTTTGGACATTTCTGTACTTTTAAAATGTCGTAACAGGTGCTAGTTTGTCTCTGCTGGCATTTCCCCCATTTTGTCCCCAGATCAATCGAGCCATACCTTCTCTCAAATTAAAACGTCTGTGTAGCTGACACCTAGGCCCTGAGGTCCTGTGTGCACAGGACACTCCTTGGGCCTGCCCCAGGCTGGTTCCAAATATGTACAACCAGCAACGTGGCCTAGTTACTGAGCTCTCCACAGAGCTGTCCCACCAGCCATGGCTTAAATGTAAGGCAGCTGGGAGAGCCAGGGTCCACGTCTTTCTCACTATACTGTGGAAGATTAGGTTAGGGCTGGACCATCAGCATGGTCTGGAGAATCCTGCAGCTGCTTGAGCTTCCAGCCTGGAGCATGTGGAGGGGATGTCTGGCTCCTGGACTGGCTGCCTCTGCTGTTTCATCAGGGAGGAAGGCTAGGATACAGGGAGAGCCTGCCCCTTGTCTCTCTAGAAAGGAAATTAAAAGAGTGGCGGGCTGTTTTTGGTGCACCCTGACCAAATCTGAGCAATGGTGAGCCAAGGTTATGCTATATTTCCACGCCTGGCGCTCAACTCCCTTGTCTCAATTTTCCTCACCCCCTCTTCTGTCGTTTGTGTTCTAATCGTCCATAAGTGCGATTGGAAATGCCCATCCAGTTGTCATCTTACCATAATTTTCTGTCTCATTACATACGGTTTCAGCCACCCTAATTCTGTCGGAAAACATTAGTGTCATTTGTAACCAATTTAAAATGGACGGCATGTTTATTAATTTGGCTGGGGCTGGCGGGTATGGATGGGCCACCAGCCTTGCGATCCTTCCAAGTGCATTAGAACCACCTACCGCCTGCTCCTCTCTTTTGCCTAGTCTGTGTATAATGGGCGAGGAAAGAAAATAGGGATAACCGATTGCAGATTTAATTAGTACCTTCGCCTGGAGGAAGAAATACCTTTAAGCTCATCTTCCCTCTACCCAGAATGGTCAGGAGGTAGTGTTCCCCTGGGAGACCCCTCTCTCATCTTGAAGTCCTGTCGACCTCCTGTCCTAAGCTCCCAGCTCACTGTAAGGACCTGTCAGGCTGATGAGAGAGTTGTCCCCACCGCTCTGGGGTATTGGGGAAGGGGGGGGGCTGGGATCCAAAGCCCAAGAGTCCCGCTTCCCTTTGTTTACGGGTTTTGGTTTGGTCTCCAGGGCAGGATGGGGTGGGGGAGGGGTCGAGCGACCACGTTAGATTGTTGGAGGGGGAACACTAGGGGAACTAGGGGAGGAAGGCTCTCACTTGGCCTCCAGGAAAGTTACAGGTCGTAGTGAAACTGTGGTGTCCACACTGGACACTGGAGCCGAGAGCCGGGTAGGCCACTAAAGCCTCCAGGATTCCATCTGCCTCCGCATAGAGGGGTGTCGTTTGCAGAACTGTCTTGGGGATTGGGCTACCCTGAGTCAGTGAGCAAGGCTGGGGGGCGGGCGGGGTAGGAAATGCGCTTCCGGGGGGTTCGCGAGTGTCTCACGGGCAAGGTCCAGGCTTCAGAGAGGGTCGGGGATGCTGCTGGCTAGACGCTGGGACACTTCCCACAGCCGCCCTGCGCCCGCTCCGCCTGCTTTCTTTCAGGACCAAGTGGAAGAGGCAGACGGCAGTGGGCCTGGAACTCCTGGCCGAGGCAGGGAACTACTCGGCTCTGCAGAGAATGTTTCCATCGCCTTATTTCTATCACCCCAGCCTGCTGGGCAGCATGGAGAGCTCGACAGCGGCGGCCGCGGCCGCAGCCATGTACAGCAGCATGTACCGGACTCCTCCGGCCCCGCATCCCCAACTGCAGCGGCCGCTGGTGCCCCGCGTACTCATCCACGGCCTGGGGCCAGGGGGACAGCCAGCCCTCAATCCTTTGTCTAACCCTATCCCAGGCACCCCGCATCCCCGGTGAAGAAGAAAGGAAGGCGTCACAATTCTTCCCAGGTTTTCCCCACCCCACCCCCCAAGCCCTGACTTGGATAGCTTCCCCACCACCTCTTCCCAGCACCAGGCCCACACAGGCCTCCCTGGCAGCCTTCCTTGGGAGGCAGAGGAGTCAGAAAAAAAAAAAAAAAAAAAAAAAAAAAAAAAAAAAGGAAGCTCACCAATGGGCAGGGGGGAGGGGGTCCCCAAAGAGGAACCAGCAACTCTGCTTCCCATCTACCCTCGCCCCACTCCAGAGACAGGGTTGTAAAGCTTCCCCCACGGCAGTGGAACTGGCGAAAAGGCTGACCCCACTCAGAGTGCGACCAGTAAGTGAAAAACATCAACAAAAACAAAACCTCAAGTTCTTAGAACAAATGACTTTAGGGACAAACAGGAGGGAGGGAGGGGGGAGGGCTCAGGAGGGATGAAAGAAGGGCATGGAGGAGAAAGAATTGGTGGACAGACGGCCTGAAGTTCACCCCCAGGCAGAGGGTGTTGTCTGAGAAAAGAGGAAGGCGTTTGAGAACTTTGCACTGATTTTCCATGACCTTTTTTTTTCTTTTGGAAAAGTGGCATGCTCCAAAATATGAAAAAAAAATGTACATTTGAAAGACTGAGTGATAAGTGATATATCATATTTATTATATCTTGTCCAAAAAGATTCACATATACGTTAGTAAAACATGATTTTTTTCTTTTCATGTCTTTTTTGATTCAGTAAAATAAATGCTTAGACAAAAGTATAGATTTTTTTGTGATTGAAAATTACAAAAATAAAGTTTATCTTTTTTTAACAAGTGATGAAATCCCAGGGAGCTGATTTTTATAAAGAAAAACGCACCAATGACGAAATGCGCCCGGCTTGGTTAGGAAAAATAATAATCCCTTCAGAAAGAATAGGAATTTACAAAAATCTGAAAAGATTGGCCTGGAGTGTAAAAAACCCGGCTCCATGCCTCCATTATGTGCCTCTGTAAGTGATGGTTTCAGGAATACCTGCGTGTGGGCTGTGAGTGCTGGCTAAGTAGGTTGTGGACTTTCCCGGCTGTGTCCACTCGCCTGGAGGTCTTAGCTTGTCCTCGCGTGGGCATCCCTCTGTCCTCTCCTCCCCCTTCTCCGAGGGGTTTTCCTGGGGCGACGACGGTCCCGGGGTGCGGCGCAATGGAAGCCGGCAGGAGCCGTGCGCAGGGGGATGCTTCGCCGGCTTTGCAGCTGTTCAGCCGCCCGCGGCTGGGTGCCCGCGCTGCCGGACAGCCTGCGAGCGGGAGGCTGTCGGACGAGCAATTAGGATGCCCCGGGGGACACCGAGAGGCCCTGCTAACAAACCCGTGTCGCCGCTTTGATCATGCCTTCTCAGCCCCCAACGGCAGCCTTCCAGCTCCCCAGCCCTACACAGAGCCGCTTGTCTTAACGAGTCCGTATGTGCTTGGATGCTTGAAACAGAATACTTAGGGGAACTCTGGTCCAGAGACAAGCCTTTTATCTGCGCCCCTGAAAGGGGCTGATACCCCAAAATGAGAGATCCTGCCCAGTGTGTGGAGGAGACCCTTGCCAGCTTTCCCAGTGTGTGTATATATGTAGTAGTGTGTGTGTGTGTGGTGTGGTGTGTGTGTGTGTGTGTGTGTGTGTGTCTGTGTAAATGTCGCTCATAGCACCCCTGTGGGAACTGACTTCAGGCCCCTGGTGCTCCAGGCCAGGCTGACTCCCCACCAAGCTCAGCTCGGAGAAATGTATGAAGGAAAACTCAGTGGAGCTGTTCCCCCACTTTTCCCAGTGCTGGGGTCACATCCTGAGTAGCCTGGCAACATGATCCTCTCTATGTGACCACCTCATTCTTTATCCTTAGTGCTGGCCTAGCCAGTGACAGCATTGAAAACAGACATGGCTTCCAACTTTGTCTGCTGCGTAAACCTTGGTAGAATTAAAGAAAAAAAAAAAACCCAAACATTTTCAAAAACTAAATGTAGAGTGAGTAGGGGTGGAAAGCAAGAAGGAAGCAAGAGTGAAATCTAGGAAGAAATTGCCTCAGGCACGTTGGCTAATTAGGGAGTGGTTTGTAGATTTTTCTCCAGCTCATCAGTTGAGTCAAATATGGTCTTGGTCTTTTTTATGTCTCTAACAAAAGAGTTTGCACTGGATCTTTTATTATTTATTTATTTTGCCTGCTGAATTGGGACAAGCTCCGATAGCTGGAAACTGGGTACCAGTCTGTTTCGTGAAGACGCACTCTCCCACTTCATCTTAGAGGGTTTGGATTTCTTGATTGAGTTTCAATAGTTTGTGGTGATATGCCGAGGGTGGCAAAAACAAAGCACTTTCCAAGGCTTGAGGTTGCAATAGGTTTTGTCCGCACTAGACCTGGGGGTTGGGAGGAGGTCATCTCTGGAAACAGGCAAAGAGTTCATACGTATAAAGAATCTCTGTAAAGAATTCCCTCAGGTGGTACAAATGTGAGCTAACCTCCAAAGCCAGACAAGACCACAGCACCTGTTTTGTGGCCAGCAGCCCAGCAGCCACCTGCCAGGGAGTCAGCCCCCTGTGGTTCACTGTCAAGGTTGAACTTGGGGGAAGCACTAACCCACAGACAGTATGACTTCTGCTGCTGTTAATAATTTATCTGGAGTCCCTGCTGCAAGTTCATTGCCTCTGCAGTCACATTTTCCTGCATCCCTAAACC
Source organism: Orientallactaga sibirica (assembly GCA_036365145.1). Taxonomy (NCBI): domain Eukaryota; kingdom Metazoa; phylum Chordata; class Mammalia; order Rodentia; family Dipodidae; genus Orientallactaga; species Orientallactaga sibirica. Next base: position 11,768,948 of record JAEOAD010000027.1, read on the forward strand.
ATGCAGCATTGCTTAGTTTAGTTGTATACAAGTTGGCAATTTTGGGTGCTGGGGGTGGGGAAGTGTCCAAGAGGAAAATTTGGTATCGAGTTCTTTTATTTTTTGTTTTTATTTTATTCTCCTTTGACTTTGATGCAGGTGCCCTAACCTTCAGAAGTTCTCAAAGTACCTTTTAAAAGTCAAATACAAACCTAGCTCATTCCCTTACAAGAGGGTCCATTTGTATTTCTCTGCCTGCCCATGTAGGTTTGGGGCGTGTGTGTGTGTGTGTGTGTGTGTGTGTGTGTGTGTGTGTGTGTGTGTGAAGGAGAACAAGCCTGGTTTCCTGAGAAATGAGGATCATGGGCGATCTGAAGTTAGTCCAGGAGGCTCCAGAATGGCTCTCACTGGGAGCTGCACCTCTTTTCTTTCCCCTACTTTTAGCTCCTGTCTGAAGGGTTTTCGGTGGCTGGCCTGACTCTGGATTGATCCTTTGAGTTAAGTTAAAGTCTGGCAATGCTGAGATTTTCCGTGGCATTCTTTGCTTCTTCTTACAGATACCCAGGGGCCTCTTAGGTTTGCCCACCCCAAGATTAACTCATGTACTCTAACCAAACACAACATAAATTGGTAGTTGAGTGTTAAGGAAGAAGTTAAACTCCGGCCAGCAGCCAGCCACTGCAGTCCAACCAGGGAATTTTCAATGAATTGCAAAAGTAACAATTTCAGCTTGGCTGGGACCTCCAGCAAATATTCCTACCACTCTGTATCAATTTATTTTTGCTCCGCCTCTTAAAATGAAAGCCCGCACAATGGCCAATTAGACAGCCAATTGCCTGTTGCAAATGAAACAGCTTACCCTCAATCAAGTCTTCCCTCCTCTCTGCTATCTGACTCCTGCCTAGGCAGTCCTTCCCCAAGAGTTTGCTGCGTCCCACCTCCCCTCTTTAAAACAGGCAGCTTGGGAGTAGTTTGTTTTGTTATGTTCTTAACTTTCTAAAAATATTTGGAAAAGCTCTCCCCAGGGCTAGGGAAACTTGAGTTCTTGTTAAACCACGTGGTTACAAAAATATACGGGGAGAGAGCTGCTTGGTTTCTGAAAAAGCCAGCCAGGGCTTGAAGTCAACCTGCTTGGAAAACACAAAACAAACTCGACTTCACCACTAGTGGGCACGGTTAGGGGCTGGGCTAAACTTCAGAGGGAACTGACGATTCTTTTGCAGATCTGAAGCCTTGGTGAGGGGAAAACTGATCTGCCCTGCGTCCTGGCTGTTGACTACAGGGAGGTGTGATAGGATGGGTGAGTGGGGCCAACTCCAGGGCTGACCTCATGGACCCTGGAAGAATGTCCTCGGGCTCCTTGGAGTCTCCTACTCAGTCTTTGTCCAGTTCCATTGCCTTGGCGGGCACCGGCCTTCTTCTCGACTACTGTGTTTCTCTTGAAATTGGTGCTTCCAGCCAGGGCCCAGGGCCCCTCCCTTCTTACCTATAGCAGGGGCGCACCGCCCCCCGCTGGGTGTGGGTAAGTGTATGTAGAGGCTTGAGGGCTAAGTCTTGTTGCAGGGTCTCTCTCCTAGCACCACAGACAGCTCCCAGGTCTTGCGGTGGAGGCGACGCGCGGGAGGCTGCCCGGTTCCTTAGCGGACCGCAGGGGGCGCATCCCCGGGAAGAGTCTGAGGGTGCCGGCAGGGGAGGTCCTGGAGGTGGATTACAAAAAAGAAAAGAAAAGAAAAGAGAAAACCAGCCCTCCCCTGCAGTTTTTCCCTGATTTAACTCTTAAGTCCAAACAGGGCCACATTCCAAAGAACAAAATCTTCAGATCAATAAAATAAATTTTAAAATCAACCCAAAGATCTCGGAGTCAGTAAGTGCCCCAGTGACAGATCCACTCTAAACGGGCCCCTGTGTACTAAGATCTTAGTGGAAGCCGCCGGGGAAGAAAGTGGGGCCTGTGGTCGGGTCGGTGCTGCGAAGCCTCCGGGCGGGCACCGAAGCCGCAGCCAAGTCGCCGGTGGAGTCTGTCTCGGTGGCTCTGGCCCGGCGCGGGCTGGCGCGCTCGGGCAGCCGCCGCCTGGGCCCTGGGCCGCCGGAGACCCCGGGAGCAGCGAAGGGAGCGGAGGGGAGACCGCGGATCGCCAAGCCCGGATCCCTGCGGACGGGCTGGGTGGGAACTCTTCCCAGCTCCCGTGACAGTCTCCTCCCGGGCAGGGAAACGTCCCCTTGGAAGCGCCAGGTTGAACTTGCTTTACGACAAGAGGGCCTGGTCACTTAGTGGACACAGCCCATGGGTTTCTGCTTCCACTGTCACCAAGTCGCGGGGCTCAGACTTGAATCTTTAGCAGCCTGGCCCTGGTTGGTGGTGGATGGATGGATGGATGGATGGATGGATGGATGGACTGCTGGATGGATGGCTTCCTGCCCAGGCCCAGCCAGGCCCTCAGTGCGCAGGTTTGACGCTGCAGTCACCCAGCCCCGCTACTCCACAGCCCAGCGCCCCGTGTTCTGCTTGGCCCTGGTGGTCCAGACATGCCAAGGCGCGTGACAGAGCGTGCCTTTTGGAGGAATACAGGCATCAAGACCAGTCTACCTCCCACCCATAGACTTGGGTCAGAAACCCAGGAGATTTCAGAGCCCATGCTAGGGATGGCCTACAGAGCAGGGACCCATCTGTCTGTCCCATAAGGGCTGTGGAGAGAATGAAAAGCGGCCTATGTCTTCCCTGGGAAGATAATAAAATAATCATTGCTTAGATCTGCACACAGCCTCCCCTCCCACCTCACTCGTCCAGTGGGCTGCAAAGGGTACTTCCTTCAGATCTTTGCTCAGTTCTTGGAAGTCAGTTTCCCCATTGCAGTTAGAGGGATGGGAATGCTAAGTGGAGCTTGGAAACTGATAGGGGTTATGCACGTTTGTGGCTTCAGGCACCATTGGAGACCAGGGGTTTCCCAAAGTTGTGAGGACTGGAGGAAGAGGTGTTCTGGGGTTCCCAGTTACACAGACCATCTTTCCCTGAAAAGGGAGGGAACATTTGTATACAGAGCAATCAGTACTTATAATACCATACCTCCTTAAGAGAGAGGAGTCAGATGTCTGTTATGAAGCTGGAGTGCCCTGGTGGAAAGTCAGACTTGTAAAGCCAGCTGGCTGATTGTCAGGAAATGGAAGTCTGTACTATGCACTTCCTACTGTAAAGGAAGCCCAGCTGTGCAGGACAATTTTCAAATATAGGAGTCTTCTGAGGGAAGGTATCTTTGTTTTTAAAAATAGTTTTAGTTTTTATTTATTTATTTGAGAGAGAGAGAGAGAGAGGTAGAGGTGGGGGGGGAATGGGAGTGGCAGGACTCCAGTGGCTGCAAACAAACTCCACAAGCATGTGCCACCTTGTGCATCTGGCTTATGTGGGTCCTGGGGAATTGAACCTGGGTTCTTTGGCTTTGCTGACAAGTGCATTAACCACTAAGCAATTTCTCCAGCCCCCAGAGTAGGTATCTTTCATATCAGGTTTCCTTTTGAGTGAATTGCCCTTTTGTTTTTTGAGGTAGGGTCTCAGTCTAGCTCAGGCTGACCTGGAATTCACTATGTAGTATCAGAGTGGCCTTGAACTCACTGTGATCCTCCTACCTTTGCCTCCTGAGTGCTGGGATTAAAGGCATGTGCCACCATGCCCTGCTGAGTATGTATATGTGCATATATATATATATATATATATATATATATATATATATATATATATATATATAATTTATTTGAGAGAGAGAGAATGGGCACTCCAGGGCCTCCAGCAAATGAAGTCCAGACACGTGCCCCACTTTGTGCATCTGGCTTATGTGGGCACTGGGAATCAAACCTGAGTCCTCTGGCTTTGCAGGCAAGTGCCTTAACCATTAAGCCATCTCTTTAGCCCTGAATTGACTTTTTTTGTGTGTGTGGAAAAGGCATTTATTACCAAGCTTATAAATGATGAGGTGGTGGTGTGGGGTGAGGAGAGTCGAGCAGTCATGTTTTGGGTGTCTGTCCTTTCCCTCTGTCCTCCTGGTCTTAGATTCTGAGTTCCTCATCTAGGCGCTTCTTTGCACAGACAACCTTGGACTGCAAGTAGAAGGAACCACCCACAGATTTATCGCTCACCTTAGACAGGTGTTCACAGTTCTTCTGGACCTCCTCAGGACTCAGCTTGGAGAGGCTGAGGATCTGCTGGGCCTCCTGGAAGCTGAGGCCACAGAGGTTGGATGCAGCTGCAGACTGGTGCCCAGCATGTCCCCGGGCATCAGCAACTGTCTGGCTGGCTGCAAACTCCTGCCGCAAGGTCAGAGCAAAGGCTCTGCACACCACCTGCACACCCATCATGATAATCTGGGCCAAGTGGTTGGCCACGATGACCACACAGCCTCAGGGGCACTGGCTGGTGTCTTGGGTCCCAAGGGTCCCTGAATTGACTTTTTTTTTTTTTTTTTGGTTTTGCCAGGTAGGGTCTCACTCTGGTCCAGGCTGACCTGGAATTAACTATGTGAATTGACTTTTTAATGATGTAATTTTTTATCTGCTTTTCTTAATATCTCTAATTTGATAAAAATATTGTCATAACTCGAGAGATGCAAATGATGTCTGGTGAAATGATTAAACATCTGCAAACTTCTTGAAGCATCGCTGGGCATCTACAGATCCACACCCCGCCCCCCCGCCGAGGTTCCAGCCCAGATATCAACTGTGTTTCCCATTGGAAATGGGGTGTATCACCTTAAAACACCACTTTCTTACTCATCTGCCTGATTCCACAAATAGTTCTTTTAAGAGAAGCTTGCCATGTTGTTGCCAGTAAATTAAGATTTTAAATGGACAGTATGTCCTTACTGGCTTTGAATGAACATATTGTGGCATTGTGTTCAACTTCCTTATATGTGAATGAAAAAATGAGTATCACATAATTTTCATGGCTATGCAGTGACAGACTGACCCAGAAGGTCACATAAAGCACAAATGACAGATGTGGGCTTCCTGTTGCCTTTCCCCTCCTCTCTTCCTTCTTTTCCTTCTTCCTTCCTTTTCTTTTCTCTCTGTTTGTGTTTTGATTTTTTTTTTTTGTTCTTTCCTTCACCTTGGAATTTTTTTGTTTCTTTTCTTCACCTTGGAAATTTCTGGCAATCCACAGTTTAGACTCCTCCATAAGTTTCTCTAGGTTTACAGTAGATGTTATCACCAAAGCAGCTACCCTCAACCCCCCCCCCCAATACTTCTTCTCAACTGTATTTTATGGTTACTTCTGCTTGCCCACCTTAGTCTTGGCAAATTAGTGCCCAAGAAAAGAAGTATTTGCATGCAGTTTCTCTTCTTGGCTGCCTTTTCTTTCAAGGCAGAAGCTACCTACCTGTGACTGGTTGCAGATACTAAACCCAAACACTCATTCCTCCTTTCCTCTTACCCTTGCTTAATTTGGTTAAAATCCACGGACCTGGGCTGGAGAGATGGCTTAGGGGTTAAGGTGCCTGCCTCCTAACCCTAAGAACACTGGTTCCAATCTCCAGCGGTTCCAATCTCCAGGTCCCACGTTTAGCCAGATGCAAAGTGACGCAAAGGCGCAATGCCGCACTTGACCACAAGGGGGCGCACACATCTGGATTTCATTCGCAGCAGCTGAGACACTGCTGGAGCGCCCATCTCTGTCTTCCTCTCTCTCTCTCTCTCTCTCTGTCTCTCTCTAAAAAAGATAATAAAAAATAAAAAATAAAATGTTAAAAAAAAATCCATGGACCCTGCTGAGTGTGGTGTTGCACTCCTTTAATCCCAGAGGTAGGAGGATCACCGTAGTTCGAGGCCACCCTGAGACTACATAGTGAATTCCAGGCCAGCCTGGGCTAGAGTAAGACCCTACCTCAAAAAAACAAAACAAAACAAAACAAAACAAAACAAAACAAGTCCATGGACGCTGCCAGTGACTAGGGGTTGTCTTAGCATGATTTACATATGGAACCTGCCTTCTCCATGGCCTCATTATTCCCACAGAAGGCAGACTTATTTTCACATACCCACAAATATATGTATTAGGATAGAGTTCAAGTCATATTTATAAAACACTCAGCCCTTCCCACTTCATTTAGTAAAGCAATAATAACTTGCTTTCATTCCAAACTGGGAACGGATATGATAGCCAGAAACCTGATGGGAAGCTTAGGCCAGTGAATTTGGAGGAGGAAAGCTCTGGCCTGCAGGAGATAGGAAGAATAAGGTCCCAGGTCTGTTCTGTTCTTCTGATTAATTGTTTTTTAGATCTCTTAAAGGTTATTTCTTTATTTTAAATATTTATTTTATTTTATTTATTTGAGAGAGAGAATGGGAGCACCAGGGCCTCCAGCCACCGCAAATAAACTCCAGATGCATGTGCCGTCTTGTGTATCTGGCTTACATGGGTCCTGGGGAATCGAATGTGGGTCCTTAGGTTTAGCAGGCAAGCTCCTTAACCGCTAAGCCATCTCACCAGTCCCGGATTTTTACTTTACTATTTCAGAAGACTGGGCTGCTTTCAAGTGGGCAAAGGTGACAGAGCAAACCTTCCTGCGGAGGGATGTCAGTGACAAATGGATGAACTAAGCTTGAAATAAAGAGCATTACTACTAATTAATATTTTGGAGCAGGGGTTTTTAAAAAGCCAAACATTTCAAAAGCAATGATTTAATAGACGGCACCTCAGGAAGAAACCCGTTCACTTGGCAGAATGTTTTACCAGCTCTCTTGTTTTCTCTTCCACGAATTATCTACTCCCTTAGAGGTACACAACTATTATTTGGTTCTGTCCAGAAATTTGGCAAAAGGATATTACTAATGTATTGTAATGTATTGTTTTTTTTTTTTTTTTTTTTTTTTTTTTTTTAGAGAGAGTCAGAGAGAGATAGAGAATGGGTGTGCCAGCAACCTCTCAGGTGCTGTGAATGAACTCCAGATGTGTGCGCCCCCTTGTGGGCAAGTGCAGCATTGCACCTTTGTGTCACTTTGCATCTGGCTAAATGTGGGACTTGGAGAATCAAATAGGCATTCTTTGGCTTAGCAGGCAGGAACCTTAACTGCTAAGCTATCTCTCCAGCCCAAACACATTGGATTTTAAGCAGAATGGATCTTGACCTAAATCCAGAAAGAGTCATCTAGTCATGTAGCTGAATACCGACTGGAAGCATCAGTTCTTTATATAATGTGTTTGTTTAGTTTCGTCTTTCAACTGCTGGCCCCTCCTCCACTTTTTTCCCTAGTGGGAAGGAAAAGAGAAGGATGGAGAAACAACAGGATTATGGCATTGTCAGATGGCTCTTGATTTTCAATACTTTGGCATGAAAATATTTTTATTTATATATAAGTAAGAGAGTGAGAAAGAGAACATATGGGCATGCCAAGTCTTCTTGCTATGTAAAGGATATCCAGATGCATGCACCTCTTTGTGCATCTGGCTTTATATGGGTACTGGGAAATCAAGCCTGGCCAAGCAGGCTTTGAAAACAAGCATCTGTGATGGCTGAACCATCTCTTTTTTTGGGCAATTTTTTTTTGAGACAGGGTCTCCATGTAGCCCAGGCTGACCTAGCATTCTCTTTGTAGGTCAGGCTGCCCTTGAACTCACAGTGACCCTCATACCTCAGCCTCCTCAGGGCTAGAATATAGATGTGAGGTCATCATGCTTGACCTTCAGTTGTAATGAAGTTAACTTTCTGTGGTTAATTACTACTACAAAAGAAACTAGATTTTTTCTTTCTTTTTTTTTTTTTTTAAAAATATTTATTTATTTATTTATTTGAGAGAGAGAGAGGAGGAAGAGAATGGGCATGCCAGGGCCTCCAGCCACTGCAAACGAACTCCAGATGCATGCACCCCTTTGTGCATCTGGCTCATGTGGGTCCTGGAGAATCGAACCTGGGTCCTTTGGTTTTGCAGGCAAACACCTTAACGGCTAAGCCATCTCTCCAGCCCAAGAAACTAGATTTTATGTAAAGTCATTAAAATACTCTTCATATTGTAAAAGTAACACATGCTTGCTGGGGAAAATTTATGAAATACTGAAAAGAGGAGGTGACTCAAAGCAAGACGCTGTTAACATTTGCTTTATTTCTAGATTGTGTTTGCTATTCACTGTAAATAATTGTATCATTTCATCTGTTTCTTACAGTGCAAGTATTTCTCTAGATCATTGAAAACTTGCAGGTATGAAATTTGATACATAACAGTCTCAGTTAATAAACAGTTTGTTTATTTATTTTTATGTGGTATTAAAAATTTTATTGACAACTTCTATACTTACAGACAAGAAACCCTAATATTTCCCTCCCCCTCCCCCATTTCCCCTTCACAACTCCGCTTTCCATCACATCCCTTTCCTCTCTCCGTTAGTCTCTCTTTTACTTTTTTCTGTGGTATTGATCAAACCTAGGTCCTTAGGCATGCTAGGTAAATGCTATGCAACTGCTCCAGCACTAAGCCCCACTCCCAACTTCATCGCCAGACATTTAGATTGTTTTAGTCATTTGGAATAAATGGTATTTCAGTCAGTGAGCATGAATTTAGTTTTTTTCTTTTTTTGAGGTCAGGCTAACCTGAACTTCACCATATAGTCTCAGGCTGGCCTCGAACTCACAGCTATCCTCCTACCTCCACCTCCTGAATGCTGGGATTAAAGGCGTGTGCCACAACATTTGGCTTTAAGTTTTTTTTTTTTAATGGTACTAAGGATTGAACCCAGGACTTCATGCATACTGTACAGGCACTCTACCACTGAGACGACAGGGAGATAGCCCAGTCCTTGAAAGTAAGAGTTGTGAGATTAGTTTTCATGTCTGAATTTGTTGCATCACCATTTTTTATTGACCTCATTTAGGGTAGTGAAAGCAACAAGAACGCATGAGCAAAAGGGACAGCTCTAGAGAGGGGCTGAGGTGCTGACTGAGTTCCTGATTGAGTTACAGACTGAGGTACTGACTGAGTTCCTAATTGAGGTACTGACTGAGGTACTGACTGAGTTCCTAATTGAGGTACTGACTGAGGTACTGACTGAGTTCCTGATTGAGGTACTGACTGAGGTACTGGCTGAGGTCCTGAATGAGGTACTGACTGAGTTCCTGGTTGAGGTACTGACTGAGGTACTGGCTGAAGAACTGACTGAGGTACTGGTTGAGGTACTGAATGAGGTACTGGCTGAGGTACTGACTGAGTTCCTAATTGAGGTACTGGCTTAGGGCCTGACTGAGGTACTGACTGAGTTCCTGATTGAGGTACTGACTGAGGTACTGGTTGAGGTACTGACTGAGGTCCTGGTTGAGGTACTGGCTTAGGGCCTAACTGAGGTCCTGACTGAAGTACTGACTGAGTTCATGATTGAGGTACTGGCTTAGGGCCTGACTGAGGTCCTGACTGAGATACTGACTGAGTTCCTGATTGAGGTACTGACTGAGGTACTGGCTGAAGTATTGACTGAGTTCCTGATTGAGGTACTGACTGAGGTACTGACTGAGTTCCTGATTGAGGTACTGGTTGAGTTACTGGCTGAGGTTGGTGGTTCAGTGAACAGTGCAAGTTAGCACGAGTGAACAAAGAGTGACCCCAGGGAGCTGGGATAGGCTGTGGGGATGTGAATCAAGAATGCCACTTACCATTTTTCAACATGTCCTGTAAGCCTTCCTGAATTTGACCTTGAATCTATCAGCCTCCTCAGCAGAGGAGACTTGCCTGACTACAGAGGGAAAGATGGTCAAGGGTCTGGTGAGATAGGTTGCTATAGCTTCTTACCTGCCCAGTGTACCCTACTGTTTTTTTTGGTTATCACTTTTCTCTGAGCAAATAGAAGACTTTCGGCTTGCAGGGCAGTCCATCTGACACCATTTATGAGACCTAAATTCAGGTTAAGAGGAAGAAATAAAGAACTATAACCCACAAAGAAATTCAAGGGTGGGGTGGGGGTTGAGGAAAAGAATTAAATAGCAATAGTCTACCTTTCCATTTACATGACACGCATTACGTGCACCATAGAAGTTCCAAGCGAGCTGTCTTGTTCTCTTGTCTCCAGGAGCCCATGTAGGGTGCTTTAATTGCCACATTTTCAAACCGATATAATGGTGGGGATGTCTTGGTAATTACCTTAATGAGATAACACCTTTCCTTCCCTCAACCTACTCATTATCACGCCTCTTGTTCAAATTTCAACTACAAAGAACTATACTTGTAAAAAAAAAAAAAAAAAAAAGTCTGTGATGTATTGTTCCAGGTCTCATTCCTTTAAAATAATCACATTGCACGTATCTTAAAAATATGAAAGAAATTGTACACACAAGCGATTCAGATGCGTTAAAGGAAAGGCTGGAGATAAGTAAACTAAACATCTGGGCGCCCTTTAATTATTCTTGGTTGGATTCTTTACTTTGACCTCTCGTGATGGTAAGGGGCCAAAGTGATGCATTTGAAGATGTTGGGCTGTGAAGGCGTGCAGCTGCAGTACCGATGGGTTTAGGAAGGGACGGTAACAAGGTTAGCTGCATGTGAAGTGTGAATTGAGATTTTTGCAAAGAGACTGTGATTGCAGATGGGCATAATGTTGTACCCTTGCATGAAATCTTGCTATTATTGTATAATGGTCAGACAGAGTGTGAAATGACTTATTACTTTTCTTTTATTCTTTAATGAAGTTGGTTAGAGTAGCAGCACTACCGCTAGTCAATATTAGTAATGCACACACATTCAAAAAAAAAAAAAAAAGCTATATGACAGGTGCTGAAATATTAAATATTTATTTAGTTTTGACTTTTTCCCCTAATTTTCATGAATATCCATATGCAAACAGAAGCATCTCTTTGTCCAGACAGACAAATTTGTACTGATTTGTGCGTCTGCACTTACCCTTATTATCCTATATAAATATCCATACAAGGCCCGGATGAATATAAAAGGGTTTCAATGTCAGGACAAAATCACAGCTCTTTCAATGTTTAAAAATGCTATAATGCTTTAGGACTGATTTCTTCATGGGATTCTCTTGTGAAAATTTCTTTCGAATTATATGGGTAGTTTTTTTTGAAATATTGATTAATCACTATGTTGACTGGAACACAATATAGTAAAAATTCATTATCAGGTGTGCTCTACTGTGGTTTGCATTGCAGGGAAGATCAAGTCTTGGCTCTTTAATTTTATAATATATAACACATGCTTGCTGGGGAAAATTTATGAAATACTGAAAAGAGGAGGTGACTCAAAGCAAGACGCTGTTAACATTTGCTTTATTTCTAGATTGTGTTTGCTATTCACTGTAAATAATTGTATCATTTCATCTGTTTCTTACAGTGCAAGTATTTCTCTAGATCATTGAAAACTTGCAGGTATGAAATTTGATACATAACAGTCTCAGTTAATAAACAGTTTGTTTATTTATTTTTATGTGGTATTAAAAATTTTATTGACAACTTCTATACTTACAGACAAGAAACCCTAATATTTCCCTCCCCCTCCCCCATTTCCCCTTCACAACTCCGCTTTCCATCACATCCCCTTCCTCTCTCCGTTAGTCTCTCTTTTACTTTTTTCTGTGGTATTGATCAAACCTAGGTCCTTAGGCATGCTAGGTAAATGCTATGCAACTGCTCCAGCACTAAGCCCCACTCCCAACTTCATCGCCAGACATTTAGATTGTTTTAGTCATTTGGAATAAATGGTATTTCAGTCAGTGAGCATGAATTTAGTTTTTTTCTTTTTTTGAGGTACAGGCTAACCTGAACTTCACCATGTAGTCTCAGGCTGGCCTCGAACTCACAGCTATCCTCCTACCTCCACTTCCTGAATGCTGGGATTAAAGGCGTGTGCCACAACATTTGGCTTTAAGTTTTTTTTTTAATGGTACTAAGGATTGAACCCAGGACTTCATGCATACTGTACAGGCACTCTACCACTGAGACGACAGGGAGATAGCCCAGTCCTTGAAAGTAAGAGTTGTGAGATTAGTTTTCATGTCTGAATTTGTTGCATCACCATTTTTTATTGACCTCATTTAGGGTAGTGAAAGCAACAAGAACGCATGAGCAAAAGGGACAGCTCTAGAGAGGGGCTGAGGTGCTGACTGAGTTCCTGATTGAGTTACAGACTGAGGTACTGACTGAGTTCCTTATTGAGGTACTGACTGAGGTACTGACTGAGTTCCTAATTGAGGTACTGACTGAGTTCCTGATTGAGGTACTGACTGAGGTACTGGCTGAGGTCCTGAATGAGGTACTGACTGAGTTCCTGACTGAGGTACTGGCTGAAGAACTGACTGAGGTACTGGTTGAGGTACTGAATGAGGTACTGGCTGAGGTACTGACTGAGTTCCTGATTGAGGTACTGGCTTAGGGCCTGACTGAGGTACTGACTGAGGTACTGGTTGAGGTACTGACTGAGGTCCTGGTTGAGGTACTGGCTTAGGGCCTAACTGAGGTCCTGACTGAAGTACTGACTGAGTTCATGATTGAGGTACTGGCTTAGGGCCTGATTGAGGTCCTGACTGAGATACTGACTGAGTTCCTGATTGAGGTACTGACTGAGGTACTGGCTGAAGTATTGACTGAGTTCCTGATTGAGGTACTGACTGAGGTACTGACTGAGTTCCTGATTGAGGTACTGGTTGAGTTACTGGCTGAGGTTGGTGGTTCAGTGAACAGTGCAAGTTAGCACGAGTGAACAAAGAGTGACCCCAGGGAGCTGGGATAGGGGATGTGAATCAAGAATGCCACTTACCATTTTTCAACATGTCCTGTAAGCCTTCCTGAATTTGACCTTGAATCTATCAGTCTCCTCAGCAGAGGAGACTTGCCTGACTACAGAGAGGGAAAGATGGTCAAGGGTCTGGTGAGATAGGTTGCTATAGCTTCTTACCTGCCCAGTGTACCCTACTGTTTTTTTTGGTTATCACTTTTCTCTGAGCAAATAGAAGACTTTCGGCTTGCAGGGCAGTCCATCTGACACCATTTATGAGACCTAAATTCAGGTTAAGAGGAAGAAATAAAGAACTATAACCCACAAAGAAATTCAAGGGTGGGGGTGGGGGGTTGAGGAAAAGAATTAAATAGCAATAGTCTACCTTTCCATTTACATGACACGCATTAACCGCACCATAGAAGTTCCAAGCGAGCTGTCTTGTTCTCTTGTCTCCAGGAGCCCATGTAGGGTGCTTTAATTGCCACATTTTCAAACCGATATAATGGTGGGGATGTCTTGGTAATTACCTTAATGAGATAACACCTTTCCTTCCCTCAACCTACTCATTATCACGCCTCTTGTTCAAATTTCAACTACAAAGAACTATACTTGTAAAAAAAAAAAAAAGTCTGTGATGTATTGTTCCAGGTCTCATTCCTTTAAAATAATCACATTGCACGTATCTTAAAAATATGAAAGAAATTGTACACACAAGCGATTCAGATGCGTTAAAGGAAAGGCTGGAGATAAGTAAACTAAACATCTGGGCGCCCTTTAATTATTCTTGGTTGGATTCTTTACTTTGACCTCTCGTGATGGTAAGGGGCCAAAGTGATGCATTTGAAGATGTTGGGCTGTGAAGGCGTGCAGCTGCAGTACCGATGGGTTTAGGAAGGGACGGTAACAAGGTTAGCTGCATGTGAAGTGTGAATTGAGATTTTTGCAAAGAGACTGTGATTGCAGATGGGCATAATGTTGTACCCTTGCATGAAATCTTGCTATTATTGTATAATGGTCAGACAGAGTGTGAAATGACTTATTACTTTTCTTTTATTCTTTAATGAAGTTGGTTAGAGTAGCAGCACTACCGCTAGTCAATATTAGTAATGCACACACATTCAAAAAAAAAAAAAAAAGCTATATGACAGGTGCTGAAATATTAAATATTTATTTAGTTTTGACTTTTTCCCCTAATTTTCATGAATATCCATATGCAAACAGAAGCATCTCTTTGTCCAGACAGACAAATTTGTACTGATTTGTGCGTCTGCACTTACCCTTATTATCCTATATAAATATCCATACAAGGCCCGGATGAATATAAAGGGTTTCAATGTCCAGGACAAAATCACAGCTCTTTCAATGTTTAAAAATGCTATAATGCTTTAGGACTGATTTCTTCATGGGATTCTCTTGTGAAAATTTCTTTTCGAATTATATGGGTAGTTTTTTTTTGAAATATTGATTAATCACTATGTTGACTGGAACACAATATAGTAAAAATTCATTATCAGGTGTGCTCTACTGTGGTTTGCATTGCAGGGAAGATCAAGTCTTGGCTCTTTAATTTTATAATATACAGTTCAGACCATTCATTATATTATAATGAAGTTTACATTACGATCCTAAAAAAAAAAATCTTCTTACTTCCCAATAGCAAGAAGATATTATCTTAGATTCATCAGTTCAAAGGGCAATAATGCTGTGATGTCAAAAATAACACAAACACTACCTTTTCCTTCTATTGTCAGTCTGTTAGCTCCAGATGCTTTTGACAGAAACAGTAGAAATGATGCATTTAATTTTTTTGGAGATTAGGGGTTCTATTATTATTATTATTATTATTATTATTATTATTATTTTATTTGAGAGTGACAGAGAGAGAGAGAGAGAGAGAGAGAGAGAATGGGCGTGCCAGGGCCTCCAAACACTGCAAATGAACTCCAGATGCATGCACCACCTTGTGCATCTCGCTTACGTGGGTCCTGGGGAATCGAGCCTCGAACCAGGGTCCTTAGGCTTCACAGGCAAGCGCTTAACCACTAAGCCATCTCTCCAGGCCCAAGGGGGTTCTATTATTTGTGGAATGATTTTATGTGGTAGATAAGATTCATAATCATTGAATGCATTGGTTTAGTACTTGGGATATGAGTACTGAGTGCTTAGAAAGACAAGGCTAGGTCTTTAATGTAGCCCCTATAATTGGAAGTTTAACATTTTAACAGAGAGGTTAATTTAAATTTGTTTGCATTTTCCATATTGATCCATAGTTTTACTCTGATAAAAATTCTTGTTCTATGGTTTGGACTATACAGAGTCAAATGTTGTTTTTCAAAACAACATAGATTGGCCCTTAGAAGCAGAACCATTGGCCTATGAAAATAGTGTTTAGTGGTGTCCCTCAGCACCAAAGTTATTGACATTTCCCACCTGTTTTTAGTTCCGCTTGCTCAACAGAAAGCCTTCCATGACTATGTAGTACCTCTTCACTCAAAAGATGCAATCTCTTATAATCATTTAGATGAACTCTGGAAATATGACACATTTCATACCTTTACCTTCCTTTCTTCCTTCCTTCCTTTCTTTGTTTCTTTCCTTCTAAAATAGACAAATGTTATCTTTCACAAGGGGCAACTTAGAATGACAATAGCCTAATGATGGAATGAATGAGGGAGTTTCTCTAAGATAGTTCTAAGAACAACAGTATGGGATACTATGTAGAGTTTGTTAGCTACTTTGCCTCTGTGTTTATAACATCAGTTTTAGAAAATAAGAGTGTCCCTGCTGTTTACATGTTGATGTTGGCCATATCTATAGGAAACATCGACCACTCTAGTGATCTCCTCTTCTCTATCCCATGTTCCCTGGTATGCAATACTGTGGTTGATTCATGGTTTACCAAGATTGCCCTTTTACAGCTATTGGAAGTGAGTTTGCATGTGAGAAGCTACAATCTGTCATGGGTAAGAATCCAAGCACTGCCTCACAAATTTCAGATACTTAAAAATTAGTTTACAAGCTGAGCTTTGTGTCTGCTGCCTTTATTGCAGCACTCATGTGGCTGATATAGGAGTATTACCATGAGTTCAAGACCAGCCTGGACTACAGAGTGAGTTGTGGGTCAACTTGTGCTAGAGTGAGACCCTAACCTCAGAAATAAGACAAAACAGAATGGGCTTCATAGCATCTGTAGTGGTTAATTGTGTCAACTTTTTAAGATTCCCTTTCATCCTGATATCAGTCTTGCAAAACTTTGAAGACTTCTTCATTAAGAAAAATGTTCTAGTCAGCTTTGGTCAGAGTAGCTTGTTTTCAATGGGCAGTATTAATGCAGAGACTCATAACTGCTCAGAGTGCCAAGAATTAATGACTGTTGAATGCTCAGCCCTAAATGGAGCACCTATATCATTCTTGCCAAGGCTCAGGGAATGTCACAGAAGGTGGGGGTGGAAAGAATGTAAGGGCCAGATGATGGAGTGGAGTGTTGTGGGAATGCTGTTTTCCAAACATGATAGGACCATTGTACCCTGAACTCTCAGCAGCTGTGAGTACTGGGCAAGAATTCACATGACTGGGTCCATCAATATTCCTTATGGAGCAAGGAAGAGTTCATGAGGTCCCATGCTTCTCTGAGGATTTATATGCAGTTAATGGTTGCTGGGGAACCCACAGTCATTTTCTTCAGTGGTATAGCCACTGTTAAGTTGCTCATGTTCCTGCAAATAACCCCTTACCCGTTTTCCTGTAAGCAACCCTAATTAAACTAATTCACACACACACACACACACACACACACACACACACACAGTAGAATGGGGACTAGCTGGGAAGAGAAAGGGGGTCAGTGGGAGTGGAAGGTCTATAGGCAGATAAGAGAGGGATAATGGGTGAATATGGCCAAAATGCACTATGTATATGTATGAAAATACCACAGTGAAACCCATTATTATATGTAATTAATAGATGCTAATGAAAAATTAAAATTAAAAGCTTTCTGCTTACCATGGATATGCAGTATGCACATAAATATTTATCTCAACTGACTTTTCAGCTGGTAATTTTCCCTTCAAGGTTTCCTCTCGTAATCTCATTCTAGGATGAGGGATGTTTAGTATTTATATTTAAAAGTAATTAATAATAGCTTTCTTTAGTAAAGTGAGAACTATTCCCATGGATTGATCAGGAAAAAATAAAATAAAACTTTTAAACTCTATTTATTAAACAAAATATCATTATTCTATCATGTTCTCACTTGCTCTCAAATGCTGGTCCCAAAATTCTAGATTTATGTTAAGAACACTACCTTATGCACACTTTTGATCATAAGTGGTGAATTAGTGTCTTATGTTATATTCAATATGTAATGTATAACCCTATTTTTTAAATTATGCCTTTATAATATGGCATCTATTTTTTTGTTGTCTTGAATTCTAAGTCAGTTGCTAAAAAAGTTGGTACTCAGAAAGTTCATATAATTGAATATGAAGTCATTGATTAAATCAAACTGTATATCCAAATCATGTTTGGAAGTCAGCGTATATTCCTGGACTGCAGGAGCCATACTTGATATTTCATTGCATTTCACTGACTTGTCATATCAGGTTGAAAACTCCAGGGGAACAACACATATTTGTTACCAATGTTGACAATAGTATTTTTTTTTGTTTTTATAAATAAAGTTTTATTGAATCACTGCTGCATTCATTCATTTTATAAGCTGTTCATAACAATTTTCACATTACAAGGGCAAAGTTGAGAAGATGCCATGGAAGTCATGTCTTTGGAAACGTATAGCATTTACTGGTTGGCCTTTTACAAAAAAAAAGTGTCTTGGCCCTGGATCACAATTCTCGCTCTAGATCACAATGCCATAGAAATATGTGGGATGGCGAGAGGAGATTCTTTGAAATGCCTGTTGGTACGAACACGAGAGCTTCCTAAGTCTCATGTCATTTGAAAGGAAGTATAATATACTGTTCTGTTTATTGTCACTAAAAAGTATTAATGCAACTCTGCCTGAATAATGAATGTGTGTGTGTGTGTATGGAGAATGTGGTTTAAAAATGAATTTTAACTTTCACTTGGTTTTGTCTGATATCATAGATTCCAATGGAAAGAGTAACTTTTGATAAAGTTACATTAGTCTTATGACATCATTATATTCATAAATGATTCTCACTGCTGGTGTGCTTTTTAAACTCATCTTTTTTTTTCATAGATAGGAGAAAATGATGTGACTCTCTTGATTGATTGTTGTTGCTGTTGATGGTGATAGATACCATGTAGCAAGTAGAGAAATAAATGGAATTTGCTTCTCCAAAGTTGTTTTCCTCTTTCTAAAAATGTGCCTTTATTTATTTATTTATTTAATTTTTTTTTTGAGAGAGGCAGAGAGAGACAGAGAGAGAGGAAGACAGAGATGGGCACGCCAATAGCCTCTCAGCTGCTGCGAACAAAATCCGCCCCCTTGTGGTCAAGTGTGGCATTGCGCCCTTGCGGCACTTTGCATCTGGCTAAACGTGGGACCTGGAGATTGGAACCGCTGGAGACTGGAACCAGCGTTCTTAGGCTTAGGAGGCAGGCGCCTTAACCACTAAGCCATCTCTCCAGCCCAAAATGTGCCTTTTTAATAAGGAGTGAGAAGATGCCAAGGGCACACACACTCCACTTTCCATTGGAGGGCTGTATTCTAAATGTATTGGTCAGTAAATGGATAGCTGTATAGGGTTAGAAAAAGGGAAGAGAGACCTTTAGCTTATTAACTATATTCCTAACAGGATAACAACTGGAAAAAATAAATTGAGTTGGCAATTTAATAGGTAGAAGGCAAAGAGTAAATAGAAGCAGATGACTTCCCTGGTTAATAGTAATACCGTTGGAACAAGGTTGTTGGAAGACACTGTTAATGAAAATAGCGCCTTTCAAGATGAAGCTACGTTTAGCAACTGTTTTACACTAGAAGTATTTGGCATGATGTTCAGGTTCAAAACTGTTGTTCTGTATTACTTAATGCATTGTTAACTGAAATCTGTAATATGTGCAACAGAAGAGAGAAAACTGATGCTTTTTCACATAAGAATCTCACATCCGAATCTCCTTGTGTTTTATAGTACCAGATTGTATGCTTGGAGAACAAAAGCATACACAATAGAGAACAATCTGTAAAGTCTTGTCGGATTTTATTTATGTAGTATTATTTTGTTGAAAAGATGTGAAAATATAAAGAATTAAAAAACCAGAACAGCTAAAATAAGTTATAATGAATCACATCTCAAGCATACACACAAGGGAATAAAAATGTAATGACAACACATTTTCATTATCTCATAACAAATTCTGTCTGATGGCTAAAACCTATTAATTGGATATTTTAGCTACTTACCAAAGGGATATGACTGTAATAAGTAGCCTCTCTTTCTAAGGGATAAAATAAACCTAACATCATTTTATCTGGGATATCTACTTTTTTATACTACATAATTTATGAAGATGGAAAGTATAGAGAGTTTACTGAAAAACTGCATTAAGATATTCCATGGGGAGGGGACTTTAAATGGTCTAGATCGTTTGGGTATCAAGATATTTGAGGCAAAACTTGAAGAAACAAAGCAGGAATCACAGAGACATGATAACTGTCCCCCGAGTATTACAATGATTTATAATTCACAGAGGAGGAAGGCTCAAGTGGCTCATCCTCTTTATGGTACAAATGGGATTAATATTGTGCATCCAAGATACAGCATGCTTATAACAAAGAAGACCACATTCAGCTGTTTCCTACTGGTTTTAGGCTTAGGAGAAAGAACCTGAGAATATTTTTAAAATTCTAGAATAAGAAAGATGACTGATTACCATGGTCCAAAGGCATAGATAATTTTAGGATTATTTTTCTTCTGGCATTTATTTACACTGTGTAGTCTTGCTGTGATTCACGTTTATCATTGCTGAGTCATACTACCATCTCTTCAGCCTGGAAACCGTTTTGCTGGCAGATAGATAGATAGATAGGCGAACATGACTGTAGGAATGAAGTGGACCCTTAAATGCTGATTTGCGTAAGGAATGTCTGGAAAATGCTGGGAGAGGTGCATGTTTCCAAAGGTATAGTGAAATTGCTAACTGTGGCCAGTAAGAGAGTGTCGCTAGATTACAGCATCAATATAACGAATGACACTGGGACATATTTTGGGGTCATTCTACCACTTCCCATCTTATTTATCATGTCCGTTTTCTACTTTGTTTTTGTTCTCTCCTCTCATTCCTCCACTCTCATCTATTTAGTTTTTTTTGAGAGAGTCAGAGAGAGAGAGAGAGAGAGAGAGAGAGAGAGAGAGAGAGAGAGAATGGGCTCACTAGCAGCCTCTCAGCTGCTATGAACGGACTCCAGACGCATGTGCCACCTTGTGGGAAAGTTTGGCATTGCACCCTTACGTCACTGCATCTGGCTAAATGTGGGACCTGGAGAATTGAACCAGCATTCTTAGGCTTAGCACGCAGGCGCCTTAACCGCTAAGCCATCTCTCCTAGTTTTTTTTTAATTTGGTACATTTAATTCCATTAAATTTAATTTAATTTGTGCTAACTCCAGATGCATGGACCACTTTGTGCATCTGCCTTTATGTGGGTTCTGGGGAATTGAACCCGGTTGTTAGGCTTTGCAGGCAAGCAGCTTAACTGCTGAGCCATGTCTCCAGCTCTATTTTCTCCCTTTGAGCGCACATAATACACATTAAAAATTCCCCAGCCAGGCATGGTGGCACATGCCTTTAATCTCAGCACTCGAGGATCGAGGTAGGAGGAGTTTGAGGCCACCCTGAGACTACATAGTGAATTCCAGGTTAGCCTGGGTTAGAGTGAGACCCTACCTTGAAAAAAAATTCCCATGAGTCTATAAGAGAGTCTCAAGAAATGCTTTCTGAGGTCTCAAAAGACAATTTTTTTTTTTTTTCCCGAGGTAGGGTTTCACTCTATCCAGGCTAACCTGGAATTCACTCTGTATTCTCAGGGTGGCCTCGAACTCATGGAGATCCTCCTACCTCTGCCTCCCGAGTGCTGGGATTAAAGGCATGCGCCACCACGCCCGGCTTAAGCCAATGTTTTTATACTGCACAGTATTCAGGAGGCTATTAGTATTATATTCTGTAGTGGAAAATTTTAAATAATTGGTATCTGTATATATAAATCTAAATGTCTAATTCAGTTAAGCTTATTTAATGCTGAAACTGTTTAAGGATGATCGGTTTGGATTTTCAACATCAAGTTTTTGCATGGCATTAAATGCTTGGCAGGTCAGGAGTCTCCCGTCTGGCTTCTTATTTACCAAATGGAGCCTGTGGTTAGAGATGACATTCTCCAACACAAGGCTAGAGATTAACTCAATCTTTTCTAAAGCAGACTAGAAGGATTGAATGCATGGTTTTAGTGATGGAAATTGGAGCTGTGGAACTGTGACATCTTATGAGCCAGCCCTCTTTCTCTCCAAAAGAGGGAGGGAAGAAGAGAAGGAGACAGAGAGAAGAAGAGGGAGAGAGAAGAGAAAGAGAGAGAAAGAGGGAGAGAGAAGGACATAAATTCATTTATCAGCTTTGGGAAAACTAAGCAAACCCAGTAATATGTCTTAAGAAAGGTAAGAGTTATTATTCAGCAACCATTTTGATTATTTAGTCTATGGAAAAATCATGTTGCATTTATTAAAACACTCTCTTGGCATCTTAGTTTACTGTTGGTTCATCTACTCTGAAAGGGTAACTGAGGAGCCTTGATGAGCGAATATTAAAGGCTGTCTTGTTTCCTCATAGTTTCTACTCTGGTTCTGTTCAGCATTTCTCCACAATGCCAAATAACCCAGGAGTCCTGGCAAGGGGAGTCTTCGTGAGTTGGCAGCGGAGGGAGGGCCTGCATTTTCTCAACTACCAGAATATTTTGCGACTTTCAATCTCAGCAGGCATCCCTCCTCCATAGCAACAGTGCATTTGGGGGATGCCTGTGTTTTCTCCCTTCCACCTCCTGTGGGAGAAGACTTTTTTTTCTAAGCTAGAATAAATCAGGTCACTGGCTAGAATTCAATATGGCCCTGTTAGACTCTATTTCTAGATACTAAAGTTAGACACGATATTCAAAGGTTGGTCCTTTATGGGGGCCTGAAAAAAACTTATACTCAAATTAAATATAATTTCATGTTCTCACATGCATTTTCTTTGACAGTTGTAGAGCATGTTGAAAGTGATACTTTACCTTTAAGAAGTAAACACATATATTAATAGTTTGCCAAAACTGAATCCTTAATCCTAAAGCTATTTCCACAGAGGACTCTTTTATTAAACCAAAAATTGACAAAGGATAATGACAAAATGCCTAAATGATTCCTAATTATTCTGTTATAGGACTTTACTAGAAGCATTTTATGCTACATGGATTATTGTACTGCGAACATTCCCAGGGATTGGTACAAACCTTTGCCAATGAATGACAAATTTACATATACATCATGTCAGCCAGCAATATTTTACAGCTTTAATTGCTTTAGCTTCAGGCAGTCCATGTCAAAATAGAGTGTTTAATGTCCTGCTAGTTACTCTGTTTCTTTGCAACGTTAAATTAATCTGCAATTTGCCTGTTTTCTTTCTAATGCATTGTCCATTAAGTCCTTTAATAATTTATAATATAAAATGCATGATGCAACTTTAACTAAGCATGTCCAGTTTCTTTTTTAGGAGGTTCTGAGTGGGTGGGTGGGTGGGTGTCAAGAAGACCAGAAAACCTGAAATGCATTTTCATAAAAATTTTACCTCTATACTTTAGTTGAAAAGAGCTTTTTTGATGCTGAAATTTTAATGTGCACTGTAATATGGGCATATATGTGTGTCAGTATCACTAGTTCTTTTTTTTTTTTTTTTTTTTTTTTAGGTAGGGTCTCAATCTAGCCCAGGCGGACCTGGAATTCACTCTGTATTCTCAGGGTGGCTTGAACTTTTCCTATCTCTGTCTCCCAAATGCTGGGATTAAAGGCTTGCGCCACCACGCCTGGCCCTAGTTCTTAATTTTAGGTAAAACTATATCACAAAGACCTCCAGTGAACAGGACAGAGTCATTAAAAGGAAAAGCATATCATTCTATATATCCAAGTACATTTTCTTTTTCTTTTTAAAATTTGAGAGAGGGAGAAAGAAAGGGAGAAAGAGAGAGAGAGGGAGAATGGGCGTGCCAGCGGCCTCTCAGCCGCTGTGAATGAACTCCAGAGGCATGCGCCCCCTCGTGCGCATGTTCAGCATTGCACACTTGCATCACTTTTGTGTCTGGCTAACCGTGGGTCCTGGAGAATCGAACTGGCATTCTTAGGCTTCACAGGCAGGTGTCTTAACCACTAAGCCATCTCTCCAGCCCCCAAGTACATATTCATAGGAAAGTTTATCTTTTCAGTCAAGTCCCTGATAATGAATGAGACTAGAAAAAGTTATTTGTGTTTATTTAATTATGCCAATTTCAATAGATATTTCAGTATGGAAACCCAATCTTTGATATGTCTATGGTTGTTATAGGTTTGAAGCATATTAAAAATAATATTCACCAAATTTACATTGTATTCCAGTTTTATCATTTTTTTTTATTGTTAGGATTTTACCTTTTGGCCAGTTGTAAAGAATGACTCGCTTAGGAACATACCTGATGGTGATACTGCTATGACAGGTAAAATAAATTAGCCAAGTACACTTAAATATGTAAAAGACAAAGAAGTGCTCATCTCTGTTAAAAACATCAGGTTCAGGGGTGGGAAGATGTCTCAGAGGTTAAAGGCATTTGGTTATAAAGTCAGCCAGCCTGGATTCGATTCCCCAGTACCCACGTAAAGCCAGATGCACAAAGTGCTCTCTGCATCTGGAGTCTACAGTGGCTAGAGACCCTGATGCATGTTTATACACACTCTCTCAGGTTCAAAGACAGCCTAATCTGTCCCTAGATGATGTATAATTGTTAAAATGAGATTCTAAAGAACAGTGATACGAATGATAATCATGACAGCAACCAGAGTGATGTTCCTCAGAATCCATTCCATGTTTTCATTTTCGAAGTGCTACTAGTTTTCATGAACAAAATAGATTGTGTTACATCTTTGGATACGCATATTTGCAAATGATTGAAAATAATATTTAAAAATTAAAAATGCAAATTTATTCATTCATGTGTTATCAATTTACCTTTAGTCATTTCTTTGTTATATTTTCTATTGAGTTGCCAGGGTGCCTTTGAACTAGTTTAGCCATAATTTGGCTACTGAGTTTGTGATTTTTAAACAGGACTAGACAATTTATATTATTGGTTTCCTAAGGATTTTGGAACACTGGAGTAATTTCTAGTTCAATCTATTACCTAACATAGATTCAGAACTTTTTATACCTCCCAGTTCAGAGCAAAATGCATTGCCTGGTTAACTCAACTCTAAAGACTTTTAGCCTAAGATTGATATCAATCCTGGATATTCTCTCATATTGAAGGACATGCCATCATTCAATGGTATTTGTGAATCAGCCACAGTAATATAGGATTTTTAAACTGATCTATGACATAGCATATTGGAAGTATTTGAATACCATGAAAAATTGCATTTATTGATTTTCATTCTAGTATTTCTTTTTTGTTGTTTTTGTTTATATTTATGTATTTATTTGAGAGTGACAGAGAGAGAGAGAGAGAGAGAGAGAAAGAAAGAGAGAGAGAGAAAGAGAGGGGATGGGCGCACCAGGTTCTCCAGCCACTGCAAATGAACTCCAGATGCATGCACCACCTTGTGCATCTGGCTTACGTGGGTACTGGGGAATGGAGCCTCAAACCAGGGTCCTTAGGCTTCCAGGCTCAACCGCGAAGTCATCTTTCCAGCCCCCACTCTAGTATTTCTTTTATTGTGGGTATCTCGTGGGAAAAGTTGATAAGGATGGATTATTTTGAGATGGTAAGATTTTGTTCCCATCCTAACTTTAATTGATCACTTATCAATGAAACACTTTTTTTTTTTTTTTTTTTTTTTGATTTTCTTTTGATTTTCAAGGTAGGGTCTCACTCTGGCCCAGGCTGACCTGGAATTAACTATGTAGTCTCAGGGTGGCCTTGAACTCACGGCGATCCTCCTACCTCTGCCTCCCTGAGTGCTGGGATTAAAGGCATGCACCATCACGCCTAGCTGAAACACATTTTTTTTTTTTTAAAGACAAGGGTTAAAAAAAGAACATGTGTAGAAACTTAATGCTGCACTGTACCTAGTTAGGGTGGCATCACATTCTATCTTGTGACTTCCAGTGTGAAGCAAGGAATCTGGATTGACTTAGAAAGCATGAATTTGTGGTGATTACTGGCATTTCAGACTTCAGCGTTCCCCTACTGCATGGGATGAATTCAGCAGAGAAGAAGGCACTTGACATGATCTTGGGTCCACCAATGTGTTGTTGTGGATGGTGAAAGAAGGTAAAAAGAAAAGACATCAAAACTGTAGAGGGACTGGTTGAAGGGAGGGAGTTTGGATGTTTGAAAGGGGTATGGGGGGAAGTGGAGTCAACAGATAGTTGACAGGAGGGTATTATAATCAAAATACATTTTTGTACAGCAGTAAAAATTTTCAATAAAAAGTGGAAAAAGAGTGAACTTTAATGATTAAGAAGAACCCTTTAACTCTAATGCAAGAATACATTTACATTAGTAAGCACATTAAATCATTAACAATAGCATGTATATTTTTCACTTCTTGGTTTATTAAATTTCTGATGGAAATTATGGCCAGAAAATGTTATGAAGTGATATTGAGGCACATGGGCTAACAATGCTACTGTTCGCTAATTTCCAGAACATACTTAGTAATTAGAATACTCTTCCACCAAAAAAAAAAAAGGTATGTAAATAAAAATCAATGTTTCTGTTTGCTTCTTCAAGTCTCTCTTTCTTGCTGTCTCTTTGAAGTCTTAAGGAATAACTTGATACTCCATCACATGCTTGGGGTGGCAAGAGCACAGAAAGGGTGAGGAGAGGGGTGCTTGTGGCTACATTTCTGTATTGAATTTAATTTTTCATTGATAATTAGACTCTTGAAGCCACCTGATATTTCTGACCAGCAGGAAACAAAAGCCCACTGATTGACTCAAGGGATCCGCAGGAGCGGCCCCCACTGTGCTCACACAGCAGCTCCACCAACACTAAAAACAAGAGCTGTGGCAAATTGGATCACCATACAAGTTCCAACTGGCCCATTGTGTACAAGTAGTAAATTGGGAGCTGATATTTCTGAGAACTATTTATTAGCGAAGCTTGGTGTTTTATCCACCTCATCTCCCTCCCCATCGTTTATTTTTTTTCAACAAACAGCTTTTTACCAAGTTAGATGAGCAATGTACAATACTTCCTAAAAATTCAGTTAATTATCCAAAGAGTTATCCAGACCAGAAATATACTGATTACATATGAAAACTGAATATCTCCCCCCCCCCAAGCAGTCTTAACAGGCGTTTAGGTGTGCGGGATTGTCTTCATGACCAGCGGATGACATCAGTGAGTGTTTACTGAAATTCACAAGAGTAGAATACTATTTTAGAATTCCAATCCAATTGCTGTGTCTTATTATGACTTTTAAATGAAGATGTCTCTGTGACACCTTCTGGTGGGGACGATCAGTTTTAACCATTTAGTACAGAAAAGGTGTGAAAATACGAGGCTGTGACCAGTTAGCAGAAATCATAGTTATACAAGCCCAGACCTGCATGTCTTGCAGAAGAATTGATAACTCTGGATTTTTTTTTCAATATGAGTAATGCAGAGAAAGGCAAGTGGAGTCGGTTTCATTAGTTGCTTATATATGTGCTGTCTCTGAGAGTGCTAGCTTTTGGTGAGTTGGGAATATGGCATTATTGCTACTATCAATATTATAAGGAAAATGCACACATAAGCTTATATACCTGTAAAAGTAAAGTTATAATCTTTTTTTAATAATACGATTTTATGACGGTACCAATTCTTTTTATCAGCTTTTATTAATTTGATCTTTTATAACTATCGCATATGGCAAATTCTTTTTTGGCATCCTTCCATTTGATCCAGTGTATAAACATGATTATTATTATTTTGCATGTGCATGTGTAGTGTGTGTGGTGCAGTGTGTATGAGGGATGTGTGTGGATGTGTATGTGCATGCCAAGGCCAGAGAAGAACGTCAGTGTCTCCCTCCACTGCTCACCTGTGTGTTTTCCTTGTGGCAGTGTCTCTCACGAATCCCAGAGCTTGCTGTTTGTTCTTCAGGAGCCCCAGTGATTCTCTGTCTCTGCTCCTCACAGGACTGGGGTCATGGGTGCATGCAGTCACACTCATCTATTTACAAAAGTGCTGGGGTATTGAACTCAGGTGGTCTTGGGCTCAGTAAGGCCCTCATATGTGTACCACAAGTGCTCTTGTCCACTGAAGCATTGCTCTAGCTTCTTCTTATTATTATCATCATCATCATCAAGATCTGGTATCGTCTAGGCAGGCCTCTTCAATTTTCCATACTTAAAGGCATTCACCCTCACACCTGCTTTATGCAGTGCCGGGAACCAAACCCAGGGCTTCACACACCTTAGGTAACTGAGCTATAGCCCCAGCCCAGTATAAACCAATTCTATGGGTAGTGAAATAAATTGGTGACAGGAGCTCAGAGTGACATTATTTGTGGTGGTGTTCCTGCCTGGAACACAATGGAGACCGTCATTCAAAGGTGCGCTCGTACTTTGGTCACTATTTTGTTTCTGGGTGTTAGGATTTGACTATCACATATTAGTAAATATCTGTGGTGCCCACAATCCGTTAAGAGTTGTACAGGATGGAAGAGTATGATCCTTGCTTTCAGAATTGCAGGAATTTATCATTTAATAGTAAGCACAACACAATTATCAAATATGCAACTGTAAAGGCTGCAAGTGTAATAGAGCTACAAATATTTGAATGCTTGGTCGACTAAACATCTTTAAAGAAAGAACTGAAGTGTCCACTTCCTTAACGCAGTCGCTAGCATGAAATGGTGGAAGTTATTCTGCCTTGGCAAAATAGCACAATTTAACATCATCTTAATAAATTACAAAAAAATTTTTTTTTCATTTGATTCTGAGGGACCAAAGTAGGTATGAGAGACTCATAATTCAAAAACATTGAGCGATCTTAAAGACTTTTTTAAGGGGGATGTTACTGGAATATGGTATGTTGAAGGGAAATGGGTTTATCATAACAGACTTTTTTTGAGGCAAGCCCAACAGACTGGCCTTTTTTTTGCAAGAGAGCAAGAGTAGGAATAAGAGTATGAGAAAGAGAGACAGAGAGAGAACTGGTGTGCCAGGGCCTCCAGTCACTAAACAAACTCCAGATGCATGCACCACCTAGTGCACGTGTGTGACCTTGTGCACTTGTGTCACCTTGTGTCTGGCTTACGTGGGACCTGGAGAGTCAAACATGGGTCCTTAGGCTTTGCAGGCAAGCACCTTAACCGCTAAGCTATCTCTCCAGCCCAGACTTTTATTTTTACATGAAGAGGAGCGACTGAGAAGTCTTTGCCCAAGTTCCTTATTAGACTGGAAGGAAGATTAAATGAGATAAACTATATGAAGTACTTGGGATGTTTTTTGTTTAACAAAAGGCCTGTTGTTTTAAAAATAAAGCTGTCCATCAAGGTTGACCAGTTCTGCATTGCCTGAGAATGGAGAGAGAAGGTTGGACATGATGATGCATGTTCTTTCTGCCTTGGCTCTCAGAGGGTCAGATTGGCAGGTGTCTGTGGGCTGCTGTCCTATCTGTTAACTGGGGCTGGCTCCGTGACTCTTGTTACAGTCAGAACATTTACTCTAAAACCATCCATTTGTCATCACCATGGGAAACAGAGCTAGTTTTTAGACCCTGCAGACTCCTCTTTGTGACATTTGACATTTTTGCCTTCTTTTGGTCTCAAAATTTTCTTTCTTTGGCTCTGGAAAATCACTATTTATTTCTCCTACTTTTCCAAATGTTTTCTCTGCCTTCCTTGATGGATCCTCTTCCTCCCCAATGTTGGTACCATCATTTTCCTCCTCTCTGCCCCATTTGGCCGAGGGCCCTCCTCAGTGGGATTGCTGGTACTCACCATGGGCCTGTGAGAGCAGAAGTCAGTCATTTTATGAGGGGGTGGGTGCAATGCCTCTGGCTATTATCTTCCACCCTGTAGCTCTTATAATCTTTCTGCCCCTGCTTCTACAAATTCCCTGAGCTGTGGTGGGTGTGTTTTAAGTATACTTTAGTGTTGAGCTTCTTAGAAGCTCCTGGATTTCTGCTTTGGTACATTTTGGGTATCCTCAGTGTCTGTCTCCATCACCCTGGCACAGGTTGTCACACTAACCATGGAAGCAGCACACGTGCTTATCTCACCAATTCCTCTGTGGTTTCACCTGGGCCCTGGCTGCTGTGCTAGGGTGGATTTTGGTTGTCCTTGGTTCTCCAATGAAGAGTGAGATTAGCATAGGTTAAAGGGGATAAGAATTGTTAATTGGGAGAGATTTTGATGGGGGCAGCCTCTCTTTTGGCCACAAACTAGTGGGAGCTTCTCTTTGGATATCATAATCTTGGTCTCCAAAGGATTCTGATTTGGTTGCCAGTTCCAGCTGTGGGTTCCTTTCCACTGAGAGGATCTCTTAGCCAATCAAAAGGCATTGATTACCCACCTAAGCTGGGTGCCACTGTTGCACAGGTCTGTACATTTTGTGAGGCTGGTTGTTTTCATCCAGAGTGTCCCCTGCTTGCTCACGACTTCATTGGCCATTTTCTCCCAGCAGCTCATGTAGTGCTTTCCAACACTATATGGGCAGACCATCTGGGAACTGGTTTCCTTCCGGATTCCAGCTGGATCTTTCAATGATCTGTGTTAGCAGCACAACTCAGCAATAGGGTCTTATCTTTTATCTCCAGAGGGGAATCAAGTGCTTTGACAGAAGCCTGTTCTGTTTTAGGAACCTCATAAGTCTCTTTGATCAACAGCTCAGTGTGGCTTGTGATCGCTTTCTGATACTGGCAGTAGCAAGCCAGAGCCAAATGTTTCAGGGTTAGGTTTCATCCCATTCTCTCCTGAGCCCTTCTTACCAGATGATCCCCCCATTCCTCCTATTCAGGGTTATAACTTTTAGTCTACTTTCCAGGAGGAATATTTCTATGGTACCACTTCATTTTAGATTTAGTTTTGTGAATATGTTCCCACACCCTCCCATTACCCTACCCCTAAACCTTCCATCTCTATTATCTGTCTCTTAAGTTTTGGGTCTTGCTCTAGCCCAGGCTGACCTACAATTCACTATGTAGTCTCAGGCTAGCCTCAAACTCACAGTGATCCTACTACCTCTGCCTCCCAAGTGCTGGGATTAATGGCATGGACCACCATGCCCTGCAGAGACAGACATAGAATGGGTGCACCAGGGCCTTTAGCCACTGCAAATGAACTCCAGATGCATGTGCCACTTTGTGCTTCTGGCTTTACATGGGTACTGGGGAATCAAACTTGGGTCATTGGGCTTTGCAGGCAAGTGTCTTAACCAGTGAGCCATCTCTTCAGCCCTGACCTCTTTTTTTTTTTCAAAAAAACCTTTTAGTTCAGTCCTCAATCTACTTTCCTTTGGGGTTGGAATGAGCTTGCTAGGGGGCTCTTGTCCTCTTCCTCAACGGTGGTTCCCATAGAATAACTGGCAGTTCTCCACACCCAGCCACCACCTTTCCACCAGGCTCTAAAACTTCATTTCCAGCTCACTTTCTTCTTGTGTCATACCTAGAGATCTTAAATTAAATAGTCTCAGAATAGACTTTATTTTCCAAGCAGACACATTCCTTCTGCATCCCCCTTATAAAGTACTGCTCTTCCTATCACATGCTGTTCGTATGTGAACAATTTGCTTGGGACTGAATGCTTTCCAGGACTTAGGACTTTCAATGTTAAAACTAAAAAAGTCCTGGGCAACTGACACTAGTCGTTCACCTCCATTATGTACAAAAATCTCCAAGCCACAGAGATGGCTTTGTGGTTAAGTGCTTGCCTGTGAAGCCTAAGGACTCTGGTTTGAGGCTCAATTCCCCAGGACCCATGTAAGCCAGATGCACAAGGTAGTGCATGCATCTGGAGTTTGTTTTCAGTGGCTGGAGGCCCTGGTGCGTCCATTCTCTCCCCAACCTGCCTCTTTCTCTCTCTGTCTGTTGCTAATAAACAACAACAACAACAACAACAACAACAACAACAACAACAAAATCTCCAAGCCAGACACCCTTGAGTTTTCTTCCCTGTTATCTCCTGCCTGTGCCTAGCCACCAACTTCTGGGTACTGTAGCTCAAAAATCTCTCTTGGAACCTTCCCTTCTTTTTGTTTGCATGTGTGTGTGTGTGTGTGTATTTATATATGTGTGGGCACACATGTGTTTGTGAATGTGCATTTGGCTGAGGGCCATGTGTTGCATGTCCTCTAAGTTGTTCTCTATCTTATTGTCTGAGACAAGATCTCTCCCTGAACACGAAGCTCATGGATTTGGCTAGACTAGCCAGCCACTATGTCCTAGGAATGCTCCTGTCTTTGCCTTACCAGCACTGGGATTACAGGTGCTTGTCACCACACCTGTCATTTTATGTGGGTGCCAGGGACCCAAATTTATAACCTCATGTTTTCATGGCAAATACTTTACCCAGTGAACCATCTTTCCCAGACCTCCCCTTTTCCCCCATTATCAATGTAACTACCTGCCTTCAGCCTTTATTATCATGCACCTGGCTCACTGTGAAAGAATCCTAGCCAGTACCCTTGACCTTGATCTCATTCACGTTGCCATAACAATCTGCATAAATGAAGTTCTGACCATTGTGGTGCTGTTTAACAGTAAACCTGAAAGTCGGAAGGGCTCAGTCCATGGAGGAAGTTGAGCTCGGCCATAGATTAGAGGGTTTTAGCTCTTCAGCTCGACCGCAAGAACCCTGTGACTCGGAGAGGAGCTGGTTCTAACCTTAGTATAATAGATCTCTGTTAGAGATCAACACAATTTTCTCCTCAGCATCTGGATCAATTTTTCCCTCTGTCTGGGCAGGAGCGTTTGCTTTTTTGAAAAAGCGCTATGGGGACATCAACTTGCATTACAGTCTAATCAAAAGAAGACTAGAAATCGGAGCTATCTCTGCAGTCAAAGCACCATGTCCTGGAGAGAGGATCAGAAGGTAAGAAAGAACGCAGAAATAAATCCCACCCAAAATATATAGAAACTTGCAATTTGAATATATCATCTCATCTTCCTCCATCCTACTCTATTGGCTTTTTAAAAAATAGTTCATTTATTTATTTTAGAGAGAGAGAGAGAGAGAGAGAGAATGGGCATGCCAGGGCCTGCAGCCACTGCAAATGAGCTCCAGATGAACGCGCCCCCTTGTGTAGATCTGGCTTGGTGGGTCCTGGGGAATTGAACTGGGGTCCTTAGGCTTCGTAGGCAAATGCCTTAACTGCTAAGCCATTTCCCCATCTCTTTGCTGACTTTTGTTACAAGTCCAGTCTTTTAAGCACGGCATCATTTGCTCATAGATGATATGCTCCATGACCATGACAGATACTTAAATTTACAAATCTGTCCAGGGCGGGATGGGGTGCTGGCTCCATTGGCAACATGCTGGTGGGGTGGTGGTGCACACCTGTCACCCTAACACTGGAGAAGCGGAGATGGGAGGATTCCTGGGGCTTGCTGTTCATGCAGTCTAGCCTAACTGGCAAGCTCCAGGCTCATGAGAGACTCTGCCTCAAAAAGTGGCTGGGTGGCATACCTGAGAAATGGCACCCAAGATTGTCCTCTGGCCTCCACATATCCTCATGTGTGCAAGTGTGCTCACACACACTTTCCTGATTGAGTCATTTCTGCAGCTCTTCTGTTTCCTGTATTCACTATGTTTATTAGAGGGGATGCATCTGAACAAATGTTTCAACAAGATTCAAATGTTTCTGTCTTAGAATTCTAGAGTGGCAATATTTTTTTGGGGGGTTACAAATTATATTCTTTCCCTTGAAACCATAACACCTAGTACTTTAAAAAAATATTTTTATTTGAGCAAGAGAGTAAGAAGCAGATAGAGACAGAGAGAGAGAGAGAGAGAGAGAGAGAGAGAGAAGAGAGAGAGAGAGAGAGAATGGGTGGACCAGGGTCTCCAGCCTCCATAAATAAACTCCAGACATATGCACCACCTTGTGCATCTGGCTTATGGGTCCTGGGAAATTACACCTGGGTCCTGGGGCTGGAGAGATGGCTTAGTGTTTCAAAGGCACTTGCTTGCAAAGCCTGATGACCCGAGTTCTATTCTCTAGTACCCATGTAAAGCCAGATGCACAAAGTGGTGCATGTGTTTTGAGTTCATTTGCAGAGGCAAGAGGCCCCTGCTGCACCCATTCTCTCTCCTCTCTGTTTGCAAATAAAGAATAAATACAATATTTAAAAATAGAGTAAAATGTATCTTTGCTGGGAAATATCCATTGATCTTTACCTTTCTTTGGCTCTATTTGGATCAGAATCTTCCATCTTTGCTTTCTCCTATTTCCCTAACTACTGAGCCCTTACAAGTTGTTCACTGAAGGCACAAGGCTATCATTTAAAAGTTATATATTTTCTCATGTAGATTTTTTTCCTCATATAGGACAGGAAACTCTTTGAAAGCAAGTGACTGAGCTTTTGTTTCCTTAGCAGAACACATAGGGCAAAGTGTGTTTTATAGCACGGCTATTTAGACAGTGTGGGCAGACCCAAATGGTCATGTTTAATCCAAACCTCATCTGGTGACATAGCCTTGTGTTTTGAACATCGGCTTAGGGATGATCGCGGAACTAGCCCCAGTCCTAGGAGCAGATGGCACTCCTGGAAGCTACTTCTGCAGAACCATTCCTTTTTGCAGCCCCAAGTCTTTCGTGCAGACTTAGCCTTTATCCAAGACTTTTTACTCATTCCCTCAGGCTCCTGTAGTTTAAGTCATCCTCCAGAAAAAGAAAATACCACCAAAGCACTTCAATCTTTTGTCCATTGAATAACTCTTCAATTCTCTTTCTTATGCCCTTTAATGTTCTTTCTTGGAGTTAAGACGGCCCCTTGGTTTCATAGTTTATTCTCTGTGGGAAAGCATAAAAAAGAACTAAACAAAAAGTTTTACTGCAAGAAGAAATTTCTTTGAGGGTGTCTGCTATTCTTTCTGATGTCTAATCTATTTCATAAGCATAGAATTGTGGTTAATCTGTCCTCCAGTCTGTACTCCTGGAACTTAAGTCCTTCTGGGCAGATTTTTTTTTTTTCCACCATTTTTCTATGCAACCTTTTAGGGATCATCAACCGGGTTCTTGAACTAGAAGTAACACGTGCACATGCACATGTGCACACATGAGAACTAGGAGGGAGATTTTCTCATCAAGCCCTTGCAGGGTAGAACCTGGGAGTTGGGTGAAGAGGCCTCTCTGGTGATTCACAGGCAAAAGCTTTTTCAAATTTGTAAGATTCTAATATGGCACTTTTCCTTACCAACTTGGGAATTTCCCATCCTGTATTTTGGATGGCTCACAGATCTATTTAAAGTAGCCAGAGGAATTAAATTAAAGCTCATTTTCATATTGGGGACACAAAACTTAGAGATTCTTGATTAAAGACATATTGTATTTTATTGATAACTTGAGGTGAGAAATGGGAAATGCAACATAAACTTCTTTTGGATACTCTTTTGTTTTTGATTATTCTTTCAGATTGTCACAAATATCCAATGACAAGAAGCTTGTCTTGGAAAATATCCCTTTGGAAAGAGAATACATATGCTATGGAAGCAGAAGAGGGGCTGCTGAGGGGAGGAAAGAGACCAGGATAGGGAGAGGAGAGAGGAGGGGACATGTAACAGAATACTGTAATGAAACCCACTACTCTGTGTGCCTCTTTAAGGAAGTAACACTTAAATAATTATTAATTTTTGTGTGTTGGGGGAGGTGCATTAATGTCTCTTATTGCTGAAAACCAGTGCCTGCTTGGCTTTTATATGGGTGGCTGGGGAATTGAATCTGGGCCAGCAGGCTTTGCCAGCAAGCAAGCCCCTTTAATAGCTGAGGCACCTCTCCACCTCAAAAAGGTGACATCTATCTATCTATCTATCTATCTATCTATCTATCTATCTATCTATCTATCATCTATCTATCTATCTATCTATCTATCTATCTATCTATCTATCTATCTATCTATCTATCTATCTATCTATCTATCTATCTATCTATCTATCTATCATCTATCTATCTATCTATTTATCTATCTATAATCTATCTATCTATCTATTATCTATCTATCTATCTATCTATCTATCTATCTATCTATCATCTATCTATCTATCATCTATCTATCATCTATCTATCTATCTATCATCTATCTATCTATCTATCTATCTATCTATCTATCTATCTATCTATCTATCTATCTATCATCTATCTATCTATCTATTTATCTATCTATAATCTATCTATCTATCTATTATCTATAATCTATCTATCTATCTATCTATATCTATCTATCTATCTATCTATCATCTATCTATCTATCTATCTAACATCTATCTATCTATCTATCTAACATCTATCTATCTATCTATCTATATCTATCTATCTATCTATCTATCTATCTATCTATCTATCTATCTATCTATCTATCTATCTATCTATCTATCATCTATCTATCTATCATCTATCTATCTATCTATCTATTATCTATATCTATCTATCTATCTATCTATCTATCTATCTATCTATCTATCATCTATCTATCTATCATCTATCTATCTATCTATCTATCTATCTATCTATCTATCTATCTATCTATCTATCTATCTATCTATCTATCTATCTATCTATCTATCTATCTATCTATCTATCTATCTATCTATCTATCTATCTATCTATCTATCTATCTATCTAACATCTATCTATCTATCTATCTATAATCTATCTATCTATCATCTATCTATCTATCTATCTATCTATCTATCTATCTATCTATCTATCTATCTATCTATCTATCTATCATCTATCTATCTATCTATCTATCTATCTATCTATCTATCTATCTATCTATCTATCTATCTATCTATCTATCTATCTATCTATCTATCTATCTATCATCTATCTATCATCTATCTATCTATCTATCTATCTATCTATCTATCTATCTATCTATCTATCATCTATCTATCTATCATCTATCATCTATCTATCTATCTATCTATCTATCTATCTATCATCTATCTATCTATAATCTATAACAAATAGATGAGCTGGGCACTTAGGAGGCAGAGGTAGGAGGATTGCTGTAAATTCGAGGCCAGCTTGGGACTACAGAGTGAATTACAGGTCACCTTGGCCTACAGTGAGACACTACCTTAAAAAAAAAGGAGAAAAAAAGCAAAATGAAAGAGGCAAATAGGGACTGGAGAGATGGCTTAGTGGGTAAGAATGTCATGGGAACCCGAATTTGATCCATAACACTTATATAAAAACCAGGCGTGGCCATGCATGTCTTCAATCCCAGTGCTAAGGTGGGGGTGCAAGAGGCAGTGGCATAGCTGGGGTTCAGCTAGTCTAGAGGGGAGGGGGAGCTCCAGGTTTGATGAAAGACTCCATCTCAGGGAAGGAAGCTGAAAGTGATAGAGGAAGACAACCAGCCTCCATCTCCGACCTTCACACACACACACATGCTCATCTGTACATACATGTGCACACATCACACGCACACATGCTCATCTGTACACACATGCGCATGCACCACACACACATGCTCATCTGTACATACATATGCTTGCAACACAAGCACACATGTGGCATGTTCATCTGTACATACATGTGCACGCATCACACACACACATGCAGCATGCTCATCTGCACATACATATACATACGTCAGAAGTACACATGCACACACACACACACACACACACACACACAAAATATCCCTTGGTCTTGTGAAAATAAGAAATGTTCTTTTTTTTTCCTACCCTCCCCCCAAACTTAAAGGATTTGTTTTTACAAGTGAATTTCAGAAAGCAAAATAGCTGAGAACAACTGATATTTTTACCTGTATTGCAATATTTGAAGGCCCTTTTTGCCCTCCTGGGTTAGATTTCCAGCTACATTTCATATATATATATATATATATATATATATATATATATATATGTATATATATATATGAATGAGATAGCTTAGTTGGTAAAGTACTTGCTTTGCTTTTAAAATATTTAAAATATTTATTTATTTATTTATTTATTTATTTATTTGAAAGAGAGATAGCGAGAGAGAGAGAAAATAGGCACACCAGGGCCTCTAGCCACAGCAAAGGAACTCCAGATGCATGTGCCCCTTTGTGCATCTGGCTTACGTGGGTTCTGGGGAATCAGATCAGGGTCCTAAGGCTTGGCAGGCAAACGCCTTAACCGCTAAGCCATTTCCCCAGCCCACATTATGCTTTTTTATGAATTCTTTTGCATGTGCCTGTGTATGTGGTATGTGGTATGCCGGAGTGTGCATGCATGTGTTCAAATGCTTGTGGGCGCAGGTATGTGGAGTGCATATGTGTGTGCATGCATGTGTGCACGTGTATGTGGAGACCTGAGGTCAACATCTCCACTTCGCCCCTCTACACTTCAGAGTCTCTCACTGAACCTGGAGTCCATTGATTCAGACAGATTAACTAGCCGGTGATCCCAAAGGATCCTCGGGTCTCTGCCTGGCCAGGGCTGAGATTATAGGCGAACTCAACTCAGGTTCCTCACACTTGCGTGGCAAGTGCTTTACCTAATAAGCCACTTTCCCAGTGCCATTTTATGAATTTTATATAAATGACCACATCAGTGGCAGAAGTATTTGGCTTGCAATACTGTAGTGCTTGCACAGTGTCTGTAGAAGATGTGGACGTTTATAGAGATTATAAAGTATTTCAAGATATATAAAACAGATGACAATAGATCAGACACCAAGCTTATGCCTGTTAATGCTTTTGCTGACTTTGCCCTCTCTGGAAGGAAAGGGTTGAATCCTCCAGGAAGCAGGCTTGAGACACAGATCTGTGTGTAGGTGTTTCTTGGGGAGGGGGGAGGCAGGGAGAGGGGCATGTTTTAGTGAACCATCCTGTGAGGGGTGAGAGAAGCCGACCTGGGGATGGGAAACAGTGACCTGTGGTTCAGACAGATGTTTTAGCTTCTACAGAGTGCCCACGTGCCCAGGACACACGGACTATCTTGAAGCCCAGAGGCCCCGTGTCCGCATAGCCCAGGCCAGTCACTGATGCAGGTTTTCCCCAGGGAGCAAGTGTAACTTTGGACAAGCCAGCTTTCTTCTGTTGAGTTCTAAACTTGGCAATCTTGTTTTATAAATATTTATGTGCAGGTTTTTCTATAAACATAGCTTTTCATTTATCCAGGATGAAAAGCTGGATGTGGTTTGGCTGGTCCATAAGATAACTGTAGGTTTAATTTTTTTTTTTTTTTTTTTGAGGTAGGGTCTCAGTCTGTCCCAGGCTGACCTGGAATTCGCTATGCAGTCTCAGCCTGGCCTCACACTTACAGCAATCCTCCTACCTCTGCCTCCCAAGTGTTGGGATTAAAGGTATGTGCCACCATGCCTGGCTAGGCTTAACTTTATAAGAAACTATAAAGCTGTTTTTTCCAAGCGGCCTCACCATATTGCAGTCTGCCAGCAATACATGAATGCCAGGTGCTCTGTAACCCTGTCATCTGTTGGCATGATTGTTTTCATAATGAATGAATGAACTAACTACTCAGTCAATAAATTAATCAATACAATTAATATAGCGGTTACCTTTTTATTGTTGGGGCAAAACATCTGGGTTTAGTTCAGCTTGCAGCTTCTAGGGGACATTTCATCATGACAGGCCTGACCAGGAAGCCTGGGTCACATTTTCACCTCTGTGGGAAAACAGTAGTCTGTGTAATGGACCCGGAGCTGGGCTGTATCACCCCAAAGGCCAACCCTGGCAACACACCTCCTACAGCAAAGATTCCACCTACCGAAGGGCCTGGGAATTTCCCGAACGGCCACCAGCTGGGACCAAGTATTCAAAACACATGAACCTATTGGGAAGATTTCATTCAAACCACCACAATTTATTTATTTATTTATTTATTTATTTATTTATTTATTTATTTATTTTTATTTATTTATTTATTTATTTTGGGTAGTGAGGATTTGAGCCCAAAGCTAGGGAGGCACTCTACGACTGACTTAAATGTCTTTATTTTTTTATTTTTTTATTTTGAGACAGTGTCTTGCTAAATGACCTAGGCTGCCCTGAAATTGACTCAGGTAGGCCTTAAACTTGTCCTCTTTCTGCCTCATTCTCCCAAGTAGTTAGGATGG
This sequence comes from Orientallactaga sibirica, assembly GCA_036365145.1. NCBI lineage: Eukaryota > Metazoa > Chordata > Mammalia > Rodentia > Dipodidae > Orientallactaga > Orientallactaga sibirica. Next base: position 11,808,025 of record JAEOAD010000027.1, read on the forward strand.
TAAGACTGCCTCCCAACACCCCCACCCTGGCTGAGCCATTCTAGTGGATGTGTGATGGCATCTCACGGTGGCCTTAACTTGTAGTTTAATAAAGAATGAACGAAAGAAAGAAATAACATTTAATGAAACAAATTTAAATTGTATATGTTTTTTGTCTTTAACGTAGTTGATAATTATAGTATGTTTTGTACTTTATACAGACATAATGACTGCTTTTTGAAAGGAGTAGTCTTAGATTTAGGCAAGAGAATGAAAAGACATAGGCTGAGAAAAGTAAAAGGTTCAGTTAATTTTGACAATTTGTTAGTGTTTGTTGTTTATTTAACCACCCATCTACAGGATTATAGAGCATAGGCACAGTAAGATTTTTTTTTTTGGAGAGAGACACAGAGAGAGACAGAGAGAGAGGGAGAAGAAGACAGAGATGGGCGCGCCAGCAGACTCTCAGCTGCTGAGAATGAAATCCAGATGTGTGCGCCCCCTTGTGGTCAAGTGCAGCATTGAGCCCTTGCGTCACTTTGCATCTGGCTAAACGTGGGACCTGGAGATTGGAACCACTGGAGATTGGAACCAGTGTTCTTAGGCTTAGGAGGCAGGCACCTTAAGTGCTAAGCCATCTCTCCAGCCCCACAGTAAGATTTTTATTATAACAGGCCAAAATTTATAAATAGATTTGATTTTTAAATATTTTTAATTTAAAATAATTTATTGACTTTTTTTTGAAATAGGTCCCATAGCCGCAGGCTGACCTGGAATTCACTATGTATTCTCAGGCTGGCCTCAAACTCACAGGGATCCTCCTACCTCAGCCTCCTAAGCTGCTGGGATTAAGAGCATGTGCCACCATACCCAGCTTGGATTTGAATTTTTTATACAACAAGTCAAGTCTTTACTCATTAGGGAATATACAAACTTAGCATTTGGATAAAGTCTCATCACACACATTTTCAGTATTTCATTTAGTTAACAAATAATATATAAAATCTTTATTTTTAAAAAAAAATTTTATTTATTTGTTTGATAGAGGGGGAGAGAGAGAGTGAGAGAGAGATTGAGAGAGAGAGAATATGGATGGGCACATAGGGGCCTCCAGTCACTGCAAACAAACTCCAGACACATGTGCCACCTTGTGCATCTGGGTTTCCTGGGTCCTGGGGAATTGAACCTGGGTCCTTTGGCTTTGCAGGTAAGTGCCTTAACTGCTAAGCCATTTCTCCAGCCCTAAAATCTTTATTTTCAAACCCATTTCCTCTCTTTGCTTGCAAATAAATAATAAAGAAAACTATTTTAAAAAATAAAAAACTTTGACTTTTCATTTGAGTTTGTAAAGCAATTTGAAGTATTTTTTAATTTAAGATTTTATTTTTATTATTTATTAGAGACAGACAGAGAGGGAGAGAGGGAGACAGAGTGAGAATGGGCACTCTAGCCGCTGCAAATGAATTCCAGATGCATGTGCCATCATGTGCATCTGTCTTACGTGGGACCTGGAGAATTGAACCTGGGTCCTTAGGCTTCACAGGCATGCATCTTAACCGCTAAGCCATTTCTCCAGCCCAATTTAAAGTAATTAAAAAAATTCGAATTATTTAATTTCTTTTTTTAAGTAGACACTTTGCATGGACACATCATGTTAATGCTAATTTTTGTGCATTTATTTGATACCCATATCTTTTCTTTGGTGAAACATCTGTTTATTTTATATTAAAAAGTTAGCTGGAGAGATGGCTCAGTGGTTAAAGGCGCTTGCTTGAAAAGCTTGATGGCCTGTATTCAATTCCCCTGTACCCACCTAAACCAGATGCACAAAGTGGCACATGTGTCTGACTGAGTTTGTAGTGGCAGGAGGCTCTGGTGTGCCCATTCTCTCTCTCTCTCTGTGCCTATTTGTCTCCATCTCTCTCTTCCTTTCAAATAAATAAAATATTTAAAAATGTGGGTCTCACTCTAGCTCAGGTTGACCTGGAATTCACTACGGAGTCTCAGGGTGGCCTTGAACTCATGGTGATCCTCTACCTCTGCCTCCTGAGTGCTGGGATTAAAGGCGTGTGCCACCATGCCCTGCAATAGTATTTTTTAAAAAAATATTTATTTATTTATGAGAGAGAGAAAGATAATCTATATCTACCTAATAGATATATAATATGAGTATAATATATATATGTGTTAGAGAGAGAGAGAGAGCAAGAGAGAGAGAGAGAGAGAGAAGAAAATGGGTATGTCAGGGCCCCTAGCCACTGCAAACAAATTTCAAATGCATGCATGTGCCACTTTGTGCATCTGGCTTTATGTGGGTACTGGGAAATCAAACTCCTGGATCCTTAGGCTTTGCTGGCAAGTGCCTTAACCACTGAGCCATCTCTCTAGCCCTATGGTATCCTTTATAGAACAATATATTTTACATGTGTTCAAGTCCAATTTATGAATTTTTTCAGTGAATTATCCTATCTAAGAACTCTTTGAACAACCCAAGATCAAAAAGGTGTTTTCCTGTATTTTCTTCTGAATTTTCCATTTTTGTATTTACCATTTAAGCCACTGATTCCTTTTTGGGCTAAGTGGTATTAACTATAGGTCAAAGCTTGCATTTTGCACATGGAGATGCAGTTGTGTCAGTTCCGTCTGTTTGAAGACACTATCCTTTCTGCATTGACTGTTCAGACTTGTCAAAAGTTAAAATGAACCAACCATATTTATGGGGTAGATTTCTGAATGTGTCCATGCCTATTCTTTCTTCTTTGACCAATGTCTATTGATTGCTATAACATCATAGTACAACCTATTACTGGCTGATATGATTTCTCAAATTTCATTCTCTTTTGTTTTAAAGCTGGAGAGACAGCTTAGCCATTAAAGTGCTTACCTGTGAAGCCTAAGAACTCCTGTTCAAATCCTCCAGATCCCACGTACAGCCAGAAGCAAGTGATACAAGCATGCAATGCCATGCATCCACAAGGAGGTGCATGCGTCTGGAGTTTGTACACAGTGGCTGAAAGGCCCTGGCATGTCCATTCTCTTTCTCTCACTGCCTCTTTCTCTGTAAGTCAATCAATCAATCGATCGATCAATCAATCAATCAATCAATCAAATAAAAAGATGTGAGCCACCATGCTTGGCTCCTTCCAGTTAAAAAAAGAAAGTTTAAAAAATATTTTATTTAACTTGCTATGTAGCTCAGACTGGCTTCAAATTCCCCATCTTTCTGCCACAGTCTCCTCAGGGCTGGCCTTACCCAGTGCGCCATCATGCCGGGAAGCTTGGTGTATTCTTTTTGTCACGTCAGGGAAGATATGTCCCATTCCTGTTTTGATGAGTGGCTTCTTTCTTTCATTTCAAAAAAAATTATGAAGGGATGCTGAATTTTTGTATCAGTTGGTATAATTATGAGGCATTTCCTCTTCACTTTGTAAGGTGGTGGATTGTATTGATTATTTTTCAAATGGTAAACTACCTTGCACGTCTGGGATCAATCCCACTTCATCACGATGTATTATTACATATATTAATGAAATTTGATTTAGTCATATTTTGTTGAGTATTTTTACATGTGTCATCATAAGAAATCTTGGTTTGTGGTTTTCTTGTATTAGTGTCTGATTTTGGTTAGCATAGTGCTGGGTTCATAAAATGATTTTGTTTTAATTTTTCTGATAAATGTTGTGTGGAACTAATATTAATTAAAAAAATTAAATATCAGCTACCTGGTTCTGGGATTTTTTTTATTAGCAAACTTTCAGTTGCAAGTTTTACTTAAAGGATATTATTTACTTAATAGAAATGTTTATTATCTATTTCTCTTATGAGGGAATTTTAGTAGTGTTAAAGAATTGATTTATTTCATTTAGGTTCAAATTTCTATGTGGTTTTTTTTTTTTTTTTTTTGTAGTATTCCATTTAGAATCCTTTTATTGTCTTAAGTTTACTTTTGAAAGCCAGGCGTGGTGGCGCACATCTTTAATCTCAGCACTCGGGAGGGAGAGGTAGGAGGATCGCTGTGAGTTCAAGGCCACCCTGAGACTACATAGTGAATTCCAGGTCAGCCTGAGCTAGTGAGACCTACTTTGAAAACCAAAAAAAAAAAAAAAAAAAAAAAAAAAAAAAACAACAAAAACCCCAAAACTTTACTTTTGACATTTTACGCATTTATATTATGTATTTTGGATTTCATTGCCCCCATTACCTTTTCTTATCCTCCATCTTCCTCCTACTAAAATCCTTATTCCTAATTAATCTGTTTTCTAATTCCATGCCTTTTTAAAAAAATGACCCACTGTGACTGAGGAGATGGCTCAGCAGTTAAAGGCACTTGCCTGCAAAGCCTGATGACCCAGGTTTGTTTCCCCAGCACCCATGTAGAGCCAGATGCACAAAGTGCTATATGCATTTGTTTGCAGGAACAAGAGGCCCTAACATGCCCATTCTGACTCTCTCTCTCTTTCTTACTGCAAACACATAAAAATATTTTAAAATGACTCACTGAATAAAATAAGGGTTGCTGGCATGTGTGTGGGTAGGAGGTTATTTACTGGTCAGATTACCGTGGCTACCCCACTGAAGAACATGAGTCCCTTTCCCAGAGCAGCTATTAGTGTCTGGGAGTTGCAGGGTCTTATGACCCCAACCACCGTCTGTGATGAGATACTGGCAGGTCCAGTCTTTTGCAGGCAAACATAGCTGCTGTGAGTTCATGAGTGTAATGGCCATGCTGTATTCAAGAAGAGAGCATTCCACAGCCCTCCTTCCTGTCTGTCTATCTATGTATCTATCTATCATTTATCATTTTATTTATCATCTATCATCTATCTATGCATAAAGCTAGCCATACTGAGCCAGGCATGGGGGCACCTGCCTTTAATCCCAGCACTTGGGAGGCAGAGGTAGGACAATCATTGTGAATTTGAAGTCACCCTGAAACTACATTGTAAATTCCAGAACAAAAGTTTGGGCTGGATTCTGTGTGTGTGTGTGTGTGTGTGTGTGTGTGTGTGTGTGTGTGGCTTTTGGTTTCTTTGATTTCTCTTTTTGTTTTTAATATAATGTTTAAATTTTGATTATTTCCCTTCTGCTTTCTTTAGGTTTATTTTATTCTTATTCTAGTTTCTCCTAAACAAAATAAACTTAAAGAAAGCAAAGGGAGCTGGAGAGATGGCTTAGCAGTTAAGGCACTTGCCTGCAAAGCCAAAGTACCTAGGCTCAATTCCCCAGGACCCAAATAAGCCAGAGGCACAAGGTGGTGCATGCATCTGGAGTTCACTTGCAGCATCTGGAGGCCCTGGAATGCCCATCCTTTCTTTATCTACCTATTTATCTATCTGTCTCTCTCTCAAATAAATAAAGTTTTAAAAATTTTTAAAAGAAAGCAGAAGGAAAGAAACAAAATTTAAACTATGCTTTCCTCTAAAAATCTTAATTATAACCTATAAATTTTGATGTATTACATTTTTGTTTACTTCATAATACTTTTAATTTCTCCTGGGACATTTCTTGGAATTATAAATTATTTAGTAGTATGTTTCACTTTCAAACCTTTGGATTTTGGGGCAATTTCCCAGATATCTTTATCTCATTGTTTTCTGGTTTAACTCTATTATGGTCACAGAACATAGCTTGAATGTCTCTCTTTAACACTTAAAATTCAACCTAGATGAGGGCTGGAGAGATGGCTTAGCAGTTAAGGCGCCTGCCTGCTAAGCCTAAGAACGCAGGTTCCAATCTTCCAGGTCCCACATTTCGCCTTTTGCAAAATGACGCAAGGGCGCAATGCTGCACTTGCCCACAAGGGGGCACACACATATGGAGTTCTTTCACAGTGGCTGAGACTGCTGGCGTGCCCATGCTCTCTCTCTGCCTCCCTCTCTCTGTGTCTCTCTCAAAAAAAAAAAAAAAAAAAAAAAAAAAGAATTCAACCTAGATGAGCTGAGAGTGTAGTGGCTCACATCTTGAACCCCAGCACTCAGGAGGCTGAGTTAGGAGGATTGCTGTGAGTTCAAGGGCAGCCTGGGCTACAGTGAGACTCTGCCTCAAAATCAACAACAAGATCCAGTACCACAACAGCACTGGAAAAGAATATTCCTTCTCTTGTAAATGCTGATTAGGGCAAATTAGTTGGTATGGATTTGTTTATTTATATGCCTTTCAGCTTTATCCACTTTTGCTTCATGTATTTTATAGCTCTGTTATTAGGTGCATGGATATTTAGAATCATTGTCTTTCTATTGCTATTGTTATTATTATTATTAACTTGGTTTTTCGAGGTAGAGCCTCTCTCTTGCCCAGGATGATCTAGAATTCACTATGTAGTCTCAGAGTGGCCTCAAACTCACAGTGATCCTCCTACCTCAGCCTCCAGAGTGCTGGGATTAAAGGCATGCACCACCACGCCTGGCATGGGGAGAGGGGAAATGGAAATGGGCATACTAAGGCCTCCAGTCACTGTAAACAAACTCCAGACACATGGGCGGCTGCAGTCTGGTTTTCATTGCTGGCAGAAAACCGACCAAGAGCAGCTTATGGGAAAAAAAGGTTTATTTTGGCTTACAGACTTGAGGGAAAGCTCCATGATAGCAGGGGAAGAAGAGGGTAGACATCACCTCCTGGCCAATATCAGATGGACAACAACAGCAGGAGAGTGTGCCAAACACTAGCAAGAGGAAGCTAGCTGTAACACCCATAAGCTTACCCCCAACAATACACTGCTTCCAGGAGGCTTTAATTCCCAAATTGCCATCAGCGGGGGACCTAGAATTCAGAGCACCTAAGTTTATGGGGGACACCTGAACCAAACCACCACATGTGCTACTTTGTGCATTTGGCTTTATGTGGATACTGAGGAATTGAACTCGGGTCATTAGGCTTTGCGGGCAAGTACCTTAACTGCACAGCCATCTCTCCAGCCTTGTCTTTCTATTTTTTTAAAAAATCATTAAGTAAATTCTTTCTTTGTCTTAGGTAAGTTTATTTGTTCTGACTTGGTCTGGTATTGATATTTATTTCAGCATTTCTTTTATTAGTGTTGGCCTTATATATCTGTTTCATTTTGTCACTTTTAGCTTTTTGTAATAATTCCATTAAATAGATTTCTTTTAGTTAGTATATGGTTGCACTGTTTAATCTCATTGGGGGTGTTTATTTCATCGATATCTAGAATGATTATCAATACGGTTAGGCTTAGGTCTACTTTTTATTATTTTTCTGTTCATTTTCTGTTCTTACGACCATTACTTCTCATTTCTGTCCTTCATTTGATTGTTTTGAATATTTAGAATTTTATTTTTATTTCTCTGTAGTGCTTTAAAATTCATCTCTTGGTGCAATTTTTAAAAACTAGGAACTTTTAATATATATCAGCATGCAATCTACTCAAGATTAACATTTTTACCACTTCAGGTTAAATTAAGAAACCCTGGGCTGGGAAGATGGCCCAGCAGTTACAGGCACTTTCTTGCAAAGCCTGATGGCCTGGGTTCAGCTCCCCAGTGTCTACATAGAACCAGATGCACAAAGTGGCACATGTGTCTGGAGTTCGTTTGCAGCAGCATTACTCTATAGCACTCCCATTCCCTTTCTTTTTCCTCTCTGTGTCCTTGCATGCAAATACATAAAAATAAAAATAAGAAAAACAAACCATAAAGCCCTTTATCCTCCTCAGGTTTTATGCATCTGCGCTATGTTCCACATTTACCTGCACTGGAACAGTATTGTAACTTTCCTCTCAGCAACCGTACATGCCACAACAAACTTAAGAGGCAGATAATGGTCTATTTCCTTTATTCAGGCGTTTAGAATTTCCGTTAGCCAGCTGGCCATGGTGGCACACACCTGTAACCTCAGCACTCTGAAGGTGGATGATATGTCTAGGTGGGATGTTGTGTTTGTTTGGGGGGGCTTTTATTGTGTTTTTAATGGAGAACTACATCATCTTTTTACAAAATAGCTCTTGAAAAAGACAAGGAGTACAGATACTATAAAACAAAGCAAACTCTAGTCACGAGATATTACTTACATGTTTGTTTGTTTGTTTTGTTTTTTAATAGCTTATTTATTGTTATTTATTTATTTGACAGAGAAAGAGGGAGAGAAAGGACAATGGGTGCTCCAGGGCCTCTAGCCACTGCAAAAGAACTCCAGACGCATGTGCCACCTTGTGCATCTGGTTAACGTGGGTCCTGGGGAATCGAACCTGGGTCCTTTGGCTTTGCAGGAAAATACCTTAACCGCTAAGCCATCTCTCCAGGCCCTGTTTGTTTTGTTTTGAGACAGGGTCTCATTCTGTATCCCAGGCTGACCTGGGACTCACTATGTAGCACAGGTTATCCCACACTTTGTGACAGTTCTCTTGCTTTAGTCTCCCAAGTGCTGGATTTTTTTTCTGTCATGGATTACTGAGGCTTCTTGGATCTGTAAATTTTTATTTTTCAACAAATTTGGGGTGTTCCATCATTATTTCTCCAGTTATTTTTCTGTGCCATCCCCTTTTCCTTCTCTTTGAAATTGCAATATGATAAATGTTGGTTTTTTTTTTTTTGATGTGGTTCCATTGGTATCTGAGGATGTCCATTCTCATGCATTTTCCATTTTCTGTTGTTTAGCTAGGACCTGAGTGATCTATTTCAAGTAGACAGTTGAATTAGTACTTCCTGTCTGTTTTCAGATTCACCAACCCTTCCCTTATCACATTCTGCTATTGGATCCCTCTTGTGAATTTAAAAATCTTAATTTTTTTCCTAGTTATAGTCTTTAAAGTTAGTTCTTACTGTGTGGCTTCCTTTGTTTACTGGGGAGATCTATCATTGCATTCGACTCCGGATGGCTTGCTCTGTCTTTATGGGGCGTGGTTATAAAGCGGCCATGAATTCTATGGGCCGTCTCAACTCAACTGTGGTCTTCTTTTCCTTTCCCTTTCCCTTAGATTTTCCTAGTTAGTCATATTCCATTCTCAATTATATCCTGGCCATTTTGAATGATGTTCTATGAGATTCTAGGCTCTGCTAGATCCTTCTAGAGACTCTTCTTCCATCTTATCTTTTCTCTCTCCACCTCCTACTCTTTCTTTCTCTCTCCCTTTCTCCTTTCCTTCCTTCCTTCCTCCCTCCCTTCCTCCTTCCTTTCCTTCTTCTTTCTTATCAAGAAGTTAGTCCTACTAGACTTATACTGCAAGCTCTGCCTTGGTTTCTCTAAGCTTTCCTTCAATGCCAACTTAATTTTCGAGCACTTTTCAGTACCATTCTGTTTTTACAACCCAGGCACTTCTCATGCTGGGTCTAGATTGTAGGCCATTTCTCAAAGCCTTGCTGTGCCAATGCATGCTTAGATGGAGCTCAAGGCATCTTACATAAATATAAAGGAATGCTTTCTTTCAGCTTCTTTTTTCCCCATATCTGTCCTCATTCAGTAATTTCTTTCTCATTTATTTGACATTACTGTATGGTAATAGTGTGTCTGTGGGTGGGGTGGAGGATGCATATTAACTCAGCCTACCGTGTTGCCCAAGAAGTTTGCATATTTTATCAGATGATTGATTACATTTATGTACTTTTCAAAACAACACAATGATATAATTTGCAATGTGATATTTAAAAAATATTTTAGGGCTTAGAGGTTAAACACTTGCCTGTGAAGCCTAAGGACCCCGGTTTGAGGCTCGATTCTCCAGGACCCACGTAAGCCAGATACACAAGGGGGAGCATGCTTCTGGAGTTCGTTTGCAGTGGCTGGAGGCCCTGGCACCCATTCTTTTTGTCTCTCTGCCTGCCTATTTTTGTATCTCATTTTCTCTCTCAGATAAATGAATAAAAAATAAAATATTAAAAAAATATTTTAAAATTTCATGTAGTAAATGATATCAGTCTTCATCATGATTTCCTTAAGTTCCTTTCCTTTTATTTACCTCATTTATTTATGTTAATTAAATTAAATTAATTAATTAATTTATTTTTTATTACTTTATTTACTTTTATTCGTGTTGACTCACAGAGATTTTTTAGTCCTGACATCCAGCATCTATAGGGTTTTGTCAGAAAGTCGATCTCAGGCTGTGGGTTTCCTGTTTACCTGTGGAGTCCTGAAGAGTTTGGAGATTTGTATGCCCCTGGGGAAGCTCTGATACTAATGGGTAATAGGGACAGGAAGGTAACACTCCAGCTTCCGTACCCCTGATCTGGATAACTCATACATGTAGAATAAACTGTCTCCAGAGCTTCCTTGTAGGACTGAGCTAAATTATCCCCCATGGGAACATGTTGCATGTTAGCATCCATACTGGCTTTTCTAGAAAGGCATACGGCATATCTGACACCTAGATAGCAACATTGGTGTGAGTCCTAAGCAGAGAATCAGACACACATTTCCTAGGGTTAGGGTCTCCATATAAAGTGTCTTCCACACGCTCACGTGCAAAGAACTTTGTCCCCATCTGGGGCTAGTGTTTGTGGAGGTGGAAGAAACTTCAGGAGTTGCTGGGGCTTTGTTGGAGCAAGGAGGTCCCTGGGGCATGCCTCTGAAGGCTACACCAGCTTCTTTGCTCTATCCTGCCCCCTAGAAGCCATGATTTGAAGTGCACATTCTACCATGCCCTCCCAGCCCTTATGGACAGAAAGTTCTGAAACCATAAGCAAAATAAATCTTTCTTCAGGTGTTTCCTCACAGCAACGAGAAAGCTGAGTGACGATCTTGGTTTCCTGCCCATGGAAACTGAGATGAATTAATAATGGGTGTGGTTTTAAGTAGCTCATGTTGTGGCTTTTATACAGCAATAGAAAACGAATGTAACAACTTAAGAAGCCAGTTATTCCAAGAGGCTCCTTTTATTCGCTAATGTTACTGTAACTTCTAGTGGGGTTTGCAATGATGACTGACGTAGAAGGGGGCTTACCTCTTCAGGAATCGTTTGCTGCGTGACCGGCGTATGTAAGGAATTCTTTTAGGAGTATGAAAGGATATTAAGATGAATATGAGCCTTCTTGCCTTCAGAGAACGGATAGTGTATATATTGTAGGGAGTAGAGAAGATAAGACTGTACATAAGAAATGATGTTACAGATCATTCACAAAAGTGCTGTAAGTCAAGTACAAAAGTGCCATGGGAATCACCTCCGTGGAATGCTCTACTAGAATTAAATTCAAGGCATGTAGCATGCCTAAGTCAGTGTTGAATTCACAGCTGAAATGCAGGAGGATCGTGCTGTGCTCTCGGGAAGGATCATTAGGGAGCCAGATAGACCTGCGCTTAAGTCCAGCTCTTGGTCTTATTAGCTATGTGACGCTAGACGAGGTTTATCATTTTCACTCAGCTTCTTCATTAGGAATGTCTTTTATAAATTCAGTAACTGAAACTATGGTCAGGAGCAAATTGTTTACAGTATGCGCCATAAATGATTAATACGCCCTAACTGTTGGTAAAGGAGAATGAATCGGAAGAGGGAGGCTCTCCCTTAGATAGATAACGAGGGCCCAAGTCAGAGCTTCGAAGATGGCTGATTATGTGATGGGATGGAGATGGGAAGAGAGGAGTAAAAGGAAATGAATGCTCTCATGTTTCATGTTAGTAATTTGCTATCTCATTTCATCCTGTCACATAGAGCACACCCAGTATAAATGTGGGCGCTATAGTCAGTCATCCTTTCTGAGTGACTTAGCACAAGCCACTTAATCCCCGCTCCCTGTCCACTTGTAAAATAGGAACTGCTGCGAAGGTTAAGCAAATTCTGTGTAGCTTAAAATAGTGAATTGTACAAGGAAAAAATGTTTTGTAAATGTGAGTTCTAGGTATTATCCTAAAATATGCTAATATTCTTAATTATATCAAAAGCTATTAGTAAAATACAGTAGGTTAAAATTTTAAAGTATGTTGAAATACTGACATTTAAAAATATTTTATTTTTATTCATTAAAATTTATTATTATTATTATTATTATTTTTTTGTGGTTTTTCAAGGTAGGGTCTCACTCTGGCTCAGGCTGACCTGGAATTCACTATGTAGTCTCAGGGTGGCCTCGAACTCTCAGTGATCCTCCTACCTCTGCCTCCCGAGTGCTGGGATTAAAGGCATGTGCCACCACACCCGGCAAAATTTATTATTATTTTTTTTTGAGGGAAAAAGAGAGAAAGAAAGAGGGAGAGGGAGAGAGAGAGAGAGAGAGAGAGAGAGAGAGAGAGAGAGAGAATGGGTGAGCCAGGATCTTTAGCTGCTGGAAACAAACTCCAGATGGGTGCGCCCCCTTGTGGGCATGTGTGATATTGTGTGCTTGCATCACTATGTGTCTGGCTGCATGGAATCTGGAGATTCCAACATTGGTCCTTAGGCTTTGCAGGCAAGCACCTTAATGGCTAAGACAGCTCTCCAGCCCCTTTTATATTTATTTACTTGAAAGAGGCAGAGAGAGACAGAGAGAGAGAGAGAGAGAGGTAGGGAGGGAAGGAATGGACACATTAGGGCCTTCAGCCATTGCAAATGAACTCCAGACCCATGTACCACCATGTGCATCTGACTTACTTGGATACTGAGAAGTCAAACCTGGGTCCTTTGGCTGTGCAGGCAAGTGCTTTAACCAGTAAGTCATCTCTCCAGCCCCCTTTTATTTAATATGTTTAAAGAAATATTTTATTTTTATTTATTTATTTGAAAGAGGGAGGGGGAGAGAGAATGGAAATACCAACATTTTAATAATAAAATATGTCAAATATATTTTATAATCTTGTAGTCTATGAGACTGACTTGCTGTCTACTATGCTAAGAGGGTAATGAAATTTGCAATCTATGGGGCTGGAGAGATGGCTTAGTGGTTAAGGCACTTGCCTGCAAAGCCCAAGGACCCATGTTCGACTCTCCAGATCCCACGTTAGCCAGACACACAAAGGTGAGGCAATCACAAGATTGCACATACCCACTAGGTGGCGCAAGCATCTGGAGTGTGATTTCAATGGCTGAGGCCTGGCACACTAATTCTCTCGCTCTCCTCTCTCTCTCCTTCTCCAAAAAAATAAAACAAATTAAAAATTTCAATCTATGAATCACCATTATTAATAATAAAATAAAATTAGGGGCTATGTGTAGTAAGAATGCATCACTCAAGAGCTCTAGAGTTGATTCCATTTCCTCCCATCTCACCCTTTCTCCATCCACTTTTTCTTTTGAGGTAGGGTCTCACTCTAGCTCAGGCTGACCTGGAATTCACTATGTAGTCTCAGGGTGGCCTCGAGCTCGTGGTGATCCTCCTACCTCTGCCTCCCGAGTGCTGGGATTAAAGACGTGTGCCACCACGCCCGGCTTCCATGTAGTTTTTATATCCTTGCTCTTGTCCACTCTCTAGGGCTCAGCAAGAATACCATCTTCTCTGACTCTGCCTGCCCTCCAAAATTTCACATCAGAGTACTTTTTAAAATATTTTTTATTTTATTTTTTATTTTTTTGGAGAGAGAGAAAGAGAGAGAGAGAGAGAGAGAGAGAGAGAGAGAGAGAGAGAGGAAGACAGATAGAGCTGGGCATGCCAGCAGTCTCTCAGCTGCTGAGAACGAAATCCAGATGTGTGCGCCCCCTTGTGGTCAAGTGTGGCATTGTGCCCTTGCGTCACTTTGCATCTGGCTAAACTTGGGACATGGAGATTGGAACCAGCATTCTTAGGCTTAGAAGGCAGGCGCCTTAACCCTAAGCCATCTCTCCAGCCCACATCAGAGTATTTTTATTTCTTTTATGGCACTTACATCTTCTCCTTCACTGTGCAATTGAGGAAGAGGTCCTACTTTGAACTGCATATAATAGATACTCAGTATTGTTGAGTGGGTATGTGCATTAAAAAACATTAATAGGACGTTTCAAAGCCCTTATGCCATTCACTTGCTTGACGATCAGTGGCTCCTGAGTTCTAATTCAGAATGCATAACATAACACGCTGCCAACAAAGAAGCGCTCAATTGTTCCCATGGGCATGTGGGGAAAGCCCACGTCTTCTCAGACAAAACATCAGTCCTGTGGTGAGCACTCATCGAGGGTTGGAAGCAGGTGATGCTAGGTGGGGGAAGGCTCCAGAAGACCTGGTAGGTTGGGCATGTTATCTGGACACTTAAAAACTATCTTGAGACTCTTTCAACGTTTTATTTGTAATATTTTTATATGATGTGCCTTTGGAAGGGAGGAGCAAGAGGAAGAGGGGAGAAGAAAGTGAAAAGATGAGAAGAAGGGAAGAAGAGGAGGGGAAGGGGGAAGAAGAAGAGGAGGAGGGAGGAGGAGGGAAGAGGGAGAGGAAGAGGGGAGGGAGGAGGAGGGAAGAAGAGGAAGAGGGGAAGGAGGCAGAGGAAAGAAGAGGAAGAGGAGAGGAAGAGGAGGGAAGAAGAAGGTGAGGGAGGAGGAGGGAAGAAGAAGAGGAAGAGAGGAGGAGGAAGGAAGAAGAGGAAGAGGGAGGGGAAGGAGGAGGGAAGAAGAAGAAGAGGGAGGGGAAGGAGGAAGGAAGAAGAGGAAGAGGGAAGGGGAGGAGGAGGGAAGAAGAGGAAGAGGGGAGGGGAAGGAGGAGGGAAGAAGAGGAAGAGGGAGGGGGAGGAGGAGGGAAGAAGAGGAAGGGGGGAGGGGGCAGGAGGCAGCTGCAGAGGAGGAGTTGTTTGTTGGGGACTTGCATTTTGGTGCTCAGCAGATGCCGGTTGGACCTGGAGCACGAGGCACTTCACCTTGAAGACACTGTGAGAAAAGCACGTCTCTGCTTGACCTCAAGAGCCTAGGAGCGGGCACTACGTTAAAGGGCTACTACAGCGTTTGAATAGCATGCTTTGTGTCACCCCCGAACATGTGTATTTTCACATACGCAGCAACACAGGTAGAGTTGTAATTATCATATTACCCAGCCAGCTAGTTATTGTGTGAGACCATGATTATGCAGAGCGTAGAGAGAACTAACTGTCGTGATGAACTTATTCTCCAGAAAGGAAAGACAAAACGAAACAACGACAGCAAAACCCAAACCCAAGAGAAGCAGAAAGCTAAGTCGGCACCTCATCTGATTCTCAATGTAAACTAATGCAGAAGTGCGGAAGATGAACATCTGATTTGTCACATCTGATCCACTAATGTTTTATCCAAAAGGAAGAACACATTGTAACTTGCTCAGCCATCTGCATAAACACCACCTGGCCCTTTACAGGCACCTACTCCAGTAACAGTGGATGAACGGAACGGCAGCCCTGTTCGTAGTCTTTTCGCTGGTAGAAATAGAAATATCTCTTTTCTTTCTTTCAAAACAAAGCATTTATTTATCAAAGTAGTAGCATCTAATATGTTTTTTTTTTTTAACAACAGCACAAGATCTGGGTGATTAAAGGGAAGCCAACAGAACTTTCCATGTTAGGGGATATAGGATGACAAATTCTCTAGATTTTGAAGAGCTAAGAAAATGAAATAAAAACCATCCTTTAAAAAGAGGGTGGATCAAACCAGAGCTCGTGTGTAATAATGTACTTATTACAACACGAAGTCACTTTCCCCTAGGGTACAACACTTAGTAAGTCATACCTTGGAGATAGCTGTAGTTTTGATGGAAAATATCTTGCCAGAGAGGGATGTTCCCTCTCCAAGCTGACACATTCTGGTTGTATGCCTCAGTGAGCATGCCGTCGTGCTACATTACACAGACAGAGGTAGCATGGCATCTCCCAGTTATCCTAATATAAAAATGAGCAGTGTGGCTCACCCAGGCACATTGGACCAGACCTGGATGTTTGCAGAGGGAACTTAGCGGGAGGATGAATGAGACTGGCATGCTGCCATAAAAAAGGAGTTAGTAATAATAATAAAAAATCTTCCTTTCCACCCCCCCTTTTCCTTTACATTTCATCTTCAAGTTGGCTAACTGGAGGGTGTCTGCTCGGCACTCAAAATGTCACCTCTTGTTAATTATGGAAAATGACTTGTCTGTCTAGCCCTGGGGTCAGAGGTTGTCAACTCCCCTTTCCACTCCATTGAGGAAACACAGGAAAGTCTGAGTCAGTTGGATTTCTGGGGGTTCTAGGTATGTCATAATTTCCTTTAGGATAATGTTAAACCCTGCCCTTAGTTCATTTACTTATTGACTACTTGTGAGACATCACTAGTTTCCAGAAATTTCTACTTGTAAGTAAATCTTTCAGTCATCCATCACTGCAATTTCTTCCTGAGGCCACTTGAAAAGTGTGTCAGTAGCTCTCCTACCAGGTTCCTGGATCATGTGTGTCAAATCAGTTCTTCCTCTTCTTGATTTTTAAACCATCTCCTTGGGGGTGAAAGTGGCATGGCATTTAATGCTTTGGGATGTAAAGCATTGTGATCTTCTGCAGTTGAATTGTCCAGGACATTGTTGCCAACTTAAGGCTTTTTTTTTGTTTGTTTTTTTTTGTTTTTTTGGGGTAGGGTCTCATTGTGGTCCAGGCTGACCTGGAATTCACTATGTAGTCTCAGGGTGGCCTCGAACTCACAGCGATCCTCCTACCTCTGCCTCCAGAGTGCTGGGATTAAAGGCGTGAGCCACCACGCCTTTTCTTTTTGTTTACACTCTTTCAATGCTTCTCTCTTTATTCTGTGGTGTAGATTCCTATTCTAATTGAAGTCACTGATTAGTATTAGAAGGAAATATACCTAGATTGGATAAGGAGAAGGGTTTTGCTCTTTTCTCAATTCCCTGAACAGCCGAGAAAGTAATTTTATTCATTCACTTATTCTACTAGTAAGTTTCAAGTTTCTACTTTGTGCCAGTATGGGGCAGAAGCCAACGAGAGGTAGGCATCATTCCTGCCTTCATGACACTTATATTCTAATAAATTTGAACAAAGGTTCAAGATTCCAGAAACAATTTGCAATATTTCTGCTTCAGGGCCAGAGAACCATGT
This sequence comes from Orientallactaga sibirica, assembly GCA_036365145.1. Lineage (NCBI taxonomy): Eukaryota > Metazoa > Chordata > Mammalia > Rodentia > Dipodidae > Orientallactaga > Orientallactaga sibirica. The sequence continues at coordinate 11,824,867 of JAEOAD010000027.1, forward strand.
ACTGTCATTTCAGCAATTAACAAGAAATTACTGCAGCCGAGTGTGGTGGCACATGCCTTTAATCCCAGCACTCAGGAGGCTAAGGTAGGAGGATCGCTGTGAGTCCAAGGCCAGCCTGAGACTACAGAGTGAGTTTCAGGTCAGCCTGGGCTACCTCTAACAAACAAACAAACAAAAGAAGAAATTACATCTTTTGAGTGTTTAGTGTACCATAAGCATGATGTTACATGACATCTGATTTAATCTACACCTCAAACCTACAGCCTAGAAATGCTGATTTAATTTTACAGACAAGATAATTAATACAGAGAAAAGTCTCACAACTTTTCCAGCATGAGGTAGTCATCCATCTCATGATCAGATGGGATTAAGTGGAACCTCTTACTTCTGAAAAGTGAATTTGTACTCAATAATTCATACAAATACAGCAGAAGTATAGTTTCCTGTTAATGTAACTTGCCCTCTCCACAGAGAACACAGGCAGGTCGTATAAAGCAGTGAAGGAGTGTAAAGCCAGGGCATGGTGGGGAATGTAGCGGCGTCAAGTTGACTTGCATATCAGAAACAGATACTCTTTCCCCTTAATAAACTTAGGTCTGGCTGGGTAAGTAAGTGCACATTGTGTTTGCATGGCTTGGCAAAGGAGTGTAGGTTTGAAAGCCAGTCCCATTTATCACTAAGGCTGCTGCCCTGTGCATCGCACAGCCTGCATTGTCTCTTAGAATAGAAGATGAATATGTCAGTTTAAAAGGGAAATTTCTCCAGTTTTATGTTTTCTTTTGTAATTTTTTGTTTATTTTTATTTATTTATTTGAGAGTGAAAGACAGGGAGAGAAAGAGGGAGAGGGAGAGGGAGAGGGAGAGAGAGAGAGAGAGAGAGAGAGAGAGAGAATGGGTGCACCAGGGCCTCTAGCCATTGCAAACAAACTCCAGATACATGTACTACCTTGCACACCTGGCTAATGTGAGTACTGGGGAATAGAGCCTCGAACTGCGGTCCTTAGGCTTCATAGGCAAGCACTTAACCTCTAAGCCATCTCTCCAGCCCCTTCTTTTGTATTTTTTTTTTATGAGAGAGTGAGAGTGAGAGCAAGAGGGAAAGAGAATTGGTGTGCCAGGGCCTCCAGCCACTGCAATCAAACTCCAGACACACACACCATCTTATGTGCATATGTGACCTTGTGCATTTCCATCCCCTTATATATCTGGCTTACATGGGACCTGGAGAGTCAAACATGGGCCTTTAGGCTTTGGAGGCAAGCTCCTTAACTGCTAAGCCATCTTTCCAGCCCTTTTTCCATTTTAAATGTTGGCCATGAGTTGGGTTTTTTCAAAGTTCTGTCAGAGTCAAAACTAATTATTGTTAAATTTAGGTTTTAGTGTAGTTTTGTCTTTGTAATGACTCATCCTTTCTATGCCATTTTATTTAAGCCAATCAAGCTGAATTAACATGTAAAAACCTCCACTGAGTTGTTTGTGGGGTTGCATCCCAGGGACTTGTTAGGCTGAGGCAGGAAGACCCAGAGTTTGGGGTCAGCCTGGGCTGTGAAGCTGGGATCTTTTAAGTGAATGAATGAATGAATGAATGAATAAGAATTCTCTGAGTGAGTCAATACAACTCATGTATATGTTGGATTTGGCCTCACGGTCACCTCTGGAAGCTTCTGGATTATAGGTTAAGCCTCTGAGGTGAAAATGAACTGTTATTCATTTGGTCAATATGCTCTTCAGAACTCTGATGACAAGTCAGGCATGATAACACATGACTGTAGTCCCAGCACTTGGGAGGTGTAGACAGGATGATTAAGAATTCAAGGCTGACCTCAGTTACATAGTGAGTTTGGTCAGGCTGAGCTATATGGGACCCTGCTTCAAATACACACACACACACACACACACACACACACACACACACACACACACACATTTCTGGAGACCAAATTATTCTCCACTTTGATCAGGGAAGTAAGAAGTAAGGGGCATTTGTTTTGAGAACTTTAGTATATGAACATATTGCAAATTGGTCCTATTCCCCCCAGGTTATATTCTCCCTCAAGCCCATTCCATTGAGGGCTATATTCAGTGAGGTTATTGGTAATCACTATGGGGTCATAAATGCACCAGACAGTAGTAAAAGCATTTTGATAGCCTCTTATATTAACCATTTTCAATTTAATGAAGTTACCTATATCTAACATGATCTGTCGAGTTAACAGTGCATCAAGGTTAATGAGTCAATAGTAAGTGAAATTTGTATCAATAATAAATTATCTTAAATGTTTCTTTTAGGGATAAGGCATCACTGTGGCTTCTGACTGGTATTATAGTACTGTTTGGTGTTGTCAATATGTTGAACTAGGACTAGAACTAGAAAATAACGTCCCATTACCTCCTCTATAGAGGCTTTGCCATAATAGCTGGGGTAGAGCTTAGTGTTAGTATATGTGCTTAGGATGCACAAGGCTCTAGCTAGGTTTGATCCCCAGCACTAAAGTTGAAAAAAAATTCACATAAGAAACTTGCCCCCCTGGTCATGGATTTAGATGGTTTTAAAATAGTCTTTCCAGAGTTTAAAGTAATCATTGTTAAAGTTTTATTGTAGTTTTGCCTTTGCAATGACTAATTCTTTTTATGCTATTTCATTTAAGCAAATTAAACTAAACAAATCTTGTACTACTTGGGTCCAGGGAACTATGAAAAAATGTACGGCAATGACAAAGGCTAGGTACCCAAGGCATAGCTCACAACCTTGGAGCATTCTAAGGTGGTACATCAGGGAAATCTTGTCTTGAGAAATGATAGGTGGTTGCTGAGAAAGAGAGAGAACAAATTGATACTTGTTTTTGTAGAGGTGGGAATAAAACACCAAGTGTATGTGTGAATGATTACTAATGGCCACTTTTGATGAAATGCCTTCTTTCCAGGTACGAGTTGTTTGGACCCTGCACAGTCATTACTTTTGTGAAGTTCTATAAGCATGAACCTTCTTATTAGCTTCAGAGAAGAGTACAGGTCAGTGGGAACACTATTTCCCCACCTACAAATGAAACTCGATATGGCTTCTTGTTCAAGATCTTAATGAATCCACATTGTAAAATGCAAGAATTTAAACCACACTCATGATTTTGGTTCAAGTACAGCTAATTTACATCATTCTGGGGGAGTCTTTGTGGTTGTTCAGAGAGATGCCTGGAACTAATTTTGATTGGGTTCCCAGGGTCTGGCACTCAAGTGAAAAAGTTTCACTAGAAACTAAGTTGGAAGCATCAAACAAGTGCATAATTAATAGTATTTTTCCCTTTAACCCTCAGCTTCTTAGTTATTATGACTCTAGGAATTGGTCTTTTTCTTCCAAAAAGGTACACCAGTCAGTTACATCTGTTGGAATATCTGGCCCCAGCTCCTCCCGCCACCTACGCATGGCAATTTTGGCTAAAATAGTAGAGCTAGAATATAGGTGTATTTTATTTTCAAATGATGATCCACAACCACCCAACATGCTTCAGTGTTTCTATATTTAAAAATTATAGGTCAGGGGGCTTGGGAGAGGATGTAGTGAATAAAAGTCTTTGCTGTGCAAGCATGAGGGCCTGTGTTCAATCCCCATCACCCACATGAACAAAAAGCTAGGCATGGCTGATCATACCTATAACCTCAAGTGTTGAGGGGGATGGAGGCAGGAGGATCACTGGGACTCCCTGGTGAGCCAGTCTGATGGAAAAACATCAACTCCAAGATCAGTGACCCTGTCTCAGGAAAATAAAGCGTCACAGAGATAAAGGATGATTCCTAACATCCTCCTGTAGTCTCCACATAGATGTGCGCGGAGTACATGCATCTGTACTCACACATGTACATACATACATGCAACAGACATACACACATGTGCACACACACCACAAAACCATGTCACAAGTAACCACACACACACACACACACACACACATCAAAATATACAATAGGTCATTTCTCAATGGGGAAGTTGTTAGGCAGAACCTTAGAACTCCAGCCAGATTTTATTTATTTATGCAGTACTTACCTAACACCTGGTATGATTAGGCACTACTTCAGACACTGGGAATAATGTGGCTGAACAAGGCAACCCAGATCTATTTTCTCATATGGCTTATATTCTAGGGTGGGACAGATTTCTAGCAGAAATGTGGAATTATGAGAGATTTATGTAACAAAACTAGAGACCTGGGGAGTCTCAGACACATAGCTCATCTTTCCTTGAAGAATTTGCCTCACTTGAAGCTGTGTGGGCAGGAAGATGAAGAAGTCAGGTATAAACCTCTGAAAAGCACAACTATACCTCTTTCAACTTTGGGGAGGGAGTAAGAGTCTCACCAAACTTACCATTCAGAGTCCTGGGGAGCCAGACCAAGCATACTTAGATTGTTTTGTGATGGAAGATAAAGTTATCTGAGATTCTGTTTTGTCTTTATGACTTTTGGAAACAGGCTAATCAAAAATAGCCAAGGAAAAACATAGAGGAAAAAAAATGGATTTCCCCTCGATAAAACAAAACCCCAAGTCTCCAAACCAGCTGAAAAGGACATGTAATTAAGGTCCCAGAAGGTGGTAAGAGTGGAAATGATACTCAAATTTAAGAGATAATAATTTTCCAAAACTGTTAAAAGACACCAATTTGCAGATTCGAGTAGCATAAATACACTGAAATCAACACTTTGTATCACTTGTATAACACTGCTAAAAAAAGTGTGACTTTTTAAACATAGCCAGAGAATTGCACTTAAAGACTGTCAAAAGAATATCAATAAAATCTACATTTGACTTTTCAACTGGGACCATGGAAGTCAGAAGCCAATGGAATGACATCTTTAGCTAAAAGATAGTAACTGCCAAGTTGGAATTCTGTAGTTGGTGAAAATATACTTCACAAGTCAAGGTGAAATAAAAATACTTTTACATAAGCAAAATGGAAGAGAGGGACTGGAGAGGTGGCTCAGCAGTTAAGGCGCTTGCCTACAAAGCCTAACAAACTGGGTTTGATTCCCCAGGACCCATGTAAAGCCAGATGTGCAAAGTGGCACATGCATCTGGAGTTTGTTTACAGTGGCTGGAGTTCCTAACATGCCCATTCTCTCTCTGACTGTATGTCTCTGCTTGCAAATAAATAAGTAAAAATATTTAAAAAGGAAGATAATTTTTCCCCATAAAGAATTGCTAAAAGAAGTAGTAATGGGAGCTTCTCAGAGAACAGTATGTACACCTCAAGGAAATGAAAACCACCAGAAAAGAAAAATGAGTGGGTAAATACAGGTGAATATTCACTGTCTCAAGTCACTACAGTAATGTCTTTTTGAGCTTTAAGTGGCTGTATAAGTAAAAATGCACAAAAACACAAAAACAAAGAAAGGATTACATGAAACTGTGATGTCCTAAGGTTCCAGCCGGATTGGAAAATGATGAAACAATATTTTTTTTAGAATGTGATAACCCAAGGATGCACGATATGATCTAATCCATAGGAATACAATAAAAAGAATAGTGTAAGAAGTTAACACAGAAAAGGAAAAATATATTTGATCAATGTAAAATAGGGAGAAAGGAAAATAAAGCAAATATAGAATAAAATATAAAGCACATGTTAAATCATACCTATGAACAACTTGATCAGTAATTGCATTACAAGTTCATGGGCAAAGTACTCTGTGTAAAAGTCTGAGACTGCCAGACTGAATCAAAATACAAGCAACTATATACTTCCCCCAAAGAGCAAAAGATGCTAATATGGAATGTTAGAACAGGAGGATGGGAAAAGATGTATAGCAATCTTCCTGCACCCATTGGTTATGTTTCAAGATTCCCAGTGGATGCTTAAAACTGTGGATAGTACTAAATTATATCACCTATTAACTTTTAAAATAACAAAGCCATGTTGTGTCCTATGGCCACAACGTTTTCAGCTTGAGGTATGACAGCAATTTTAGCATGCAAGTAGCTCTCCTTTACCACCGTTTCTTGGCTAGAGATTTCTTCTTACCTAGCATTCTTATCTTAGTAGCTTCAGCATTCATTCTTTTCTTTTCTTTTCTTTTTTTTTTAAAATTATTTATTTATTTATTAGAGACAGAGAGAGAGAGGGAAAGAGAGAGGGAGAGTTAGAATGGGCATGCCAGGACCTTTAGCCACTGCAAACCATGCATGCGCCCCCTAGTGAATCTGGCTTACGTGGGACCTGGAGAATCGAACCAGGATCCTTAGGCTTTGCAGTCATGTGCCTTAACTGCTAAGTCATCTCTCCAGCCCCTTTTTTCTTTTTTTTCTTTCTTTTTTTTTTTTTGAGGTAGGGTCTCACTCTGGCTCAGTCTGACCTGGAATTAACTATGTAGTCTCAGGGTAGCCTTGAACTCACGACAATCCTCCTACCTGTGCCTCCCAAGAGCTGGGATTAAAGGTGTGTGCCACCACGCCCAGCTTCTTTTCTTTTAAATGAAAGGAAACCTTTTGCTTTGGCATATCTAAGTTGCCAGCACCACCAGTCTTGTGCTTTGTGGCCATCATTAGGTAAAATCAGGGTTGTTTCAGCACAAGCACAATAGTTGACCTGATAGAAAGTAACACACAGGCGTATATGCTGGACCAAGGATGATTCCTAGCTCTGCTATGACAGAGCAAAATGCCCTAAGATTTCATCATGCTACTCAGCAATGAAAGGAAACATAAAACATATCAATTGTTTATTTCTAGAACAATCTACTTAATATCTTCTGACCATGGCTGATTATAGATAACTGAAACTATGGAAAATGAGAGAGGATTAGATGAACACCATAGTTTAAAACACGAACTACACGAAAAAGAAAGCTGTCACACTTTGTTGATGTCCAAGTAGACTGTTAAGCTTGAAGAAAAAATAAAAGTAATGTCAGGCAAAAAAAAAAAAAAAAAGAAGTATTGTTAATGAAGAAGGAGATTTCATAATTATGAAGGTCTCACCCAATCTGAAGGAGACTATTCCAGTAATCCGTGTCAGACCTGATGGACGAGAGAAGCAGCGATGGACATGGGATAAAGCAGTCGATTCTGGGTTCATTTTGTGGGCAGGTGTCAAAAGGACTTGCTTTTGGAAACGCAGACAGCAGATTTCAAACAAAGAGGTGTTAAGGGTAATGCCACAATTTTCATCCCAGAGCACCAACCAAGGGAGTGACAGCGCTGTTGGCCAAAATAGGAAAGTCCAGGAGAGAATAACCAAAGGTCTCTTTTGGCCAAATGGAACAGGGGTGAGAAATTAGCAATAATTTAAATTTGATGATATAGAGGCATGTTTCTGGGAAGACTGTTGGGGACACCACCCCAACTCTGTTGATTTCTTTCATTTTACAGACATGGAAACCAACATTATGAAATTTGCTGATAGCCATACAGAAAGTGAACAGTTGAACTAGAACTGAAATCTAGGTATTTTGGACTGAAACCTTATTTGGCACCAGTACCAATACCATAACCTTATTTTATCATACCATACCATACCATGCTTTACCATGTCATACCATATCATACCATACCATACCATGTCTTACCTTACTTTACCATACTTATCATACCATATCTTACCATATACCATACCTTACTATACCATACCTTACAATGCCATACCATATTTTATCATACCATATCTTATAACACCATACCTTACCATACCTTACAACACCATACCACACCTTACCATACCCTGTTACTGAACTTGCTTTGCTGACTATAGAAAATATTACACATAGAATAACAAGATTAATTAAAATGATTGAGTATGTAATCTAAGTACTATGCTAAATACTTGGGCTCTCTCTTGACTGTTTAAGATTGCACAGAGGTATGTATTTTATTTTGTTATCTTATTTTATGATTTGTTTTCCACACTGGGAATTGAATCTAGACCTTATGCATGTGAGGTGAGTGCTCTGCCTCCCTAGCATGGCTATCTTTATTTTTATAGTGAAGAAAACTTAGGCTGGGGAAATGGCTCAGCCATTGAAGGTACTTGTTTGTAATGCCTGCTGGCTAGATTCCCCCATATCCAGTTAAAGCCAGATGGACAAAGGTGCAGATGTGTATGGAGTTTTTATTTTTATTTTTGGACACACACACACACACACACACAGAGAGAGAGAGAGAGAGAGAGAGAGAGAGAGGGAGGAAGACAGAGATGGGCGTGCCAGCAGTGTCTCAGCTGCTGAGAACGAAATCCAGATGTGTGCGCCCCCTTGTGGTCAAGTGCGGCATTGCGCCCTTGCATCACTTTGCATCTGGCTAAATGTGGGACCTGGAGACTGGATTCGCTGGAGATTGGAACCAACGTTCTTAGGCTTAGGAGGCAGGTGCCTTAACTGCTAAGCCATTTCTCCAGCCCTGGAGTTTTTTTTCATAGTGGCAGGAGGCCTTGGTGTACACACACACACACACACACACACACACACACACACACACACACTCTTAATGTTGCGTAACTTCCCCAAGCTCACATGATTGGTAAAGCAAGTCAGGAGATCTATACCTTTCCTCCTAAGGCAGAAAATAAACACTCAAACTGTGCTGTGTCCCATTCAGCTTCCTTGATGCTTTCTGGGGCTATGATCTATTTGCATGTCAACTCTTTGATTTTTCAGGCCTCTCAGTTTTTCCTTTAGCTTTTCAATTTGACCAAGGAGCACTTCCATTTAGTTAAACTTAGGAAAATTACCGATACTTACATGGGCTCTTTCTCCTGCGCCCCAGGCCCTGGTGAATGCTTTACCAGGAAATATTGCTGGCCTCTTATTTCAGCAGCTGTAACTGCTATCTTTTTCAGAACAAAAGAATAATTAGAGATCATTTGTAATAAAAGCCTCCTCTCTTTTACTGATAGAAAAGCCTTTGTATTTTTGATGACCTCTTTGAAAATTACAGAAAAACATAAAATCAATCCATCAAAAAAATCCACAAAACTCAACACCTCATCCAAATACCTTCTCCAACTGGAACCAAAGCAACCTCGGAACCAGGAGGCTTTCATCTAAGGGCAGTGTGAAAGCCTCCGTAGTCCCTGGGACTACTTTAATCAATTTAATGGAATTTGTCGACTCTGGGCTTTGGGCTAGTACAAAGAGACACTCAGATGTGAGCGGAGTGAATGCTTTCCCAGAGCCCTGGACTCCAAACAGCTCTGTGTGATGACAGGACGAGTCCAAGAGGAGTCAACGATGCCATCCATTCTGACCAGATGCAGTCTACCAATGTGCCATGTTATGCAAGGTGTAGTGGCCAAAGCCAACCGGTCCCCCTATCCAGCATAATTCCCTTTACAAGATACTGTGAGAAAAGAAGTGTATGGTGATGGACCTTTGTTAGTTCAAAGGTTTTTACCTCTTTATTCTAAAGCTCCATTGTGAATTCACAGGGCTTAAAATATGTATTACTGTCCCTTTCATTTTTATCTTTCTAAAAGAAATCAAAGACAGAGAACTTTTTTCTTCCCAATGAGCTTGTCTGTTTGAAATTACAGGGTGCTTGTACACATGGTTTCCTAACGTCTCAGTCTTTGCTGTTTCCGTGGGTGTTGGTGAGGCATGCTTCTTCCGGAAAGAATTTCAAGCAACTTTTGCAAAATGACAGACTTACATTCTCTTTGTTTTCAATGACTACAGCTTGGTCTATTGTTAAGATGAAGCAGCCGGGCGTGGTAGCGCTCGCCTTTAATCCCAGCACTCGGGAGGCAGAGGTAGGAGGATCGCTGAGAGTTCGAGGCCACCCTGAGACTACATAGTTAATTCCAGGTCAGCCTGGGCCAGAGTGAGACCCTACCTTGAAAAAAAAAAAAAAAAAAAAAAAAAAAAAAAAAAAAAAAAAAAAAAAAAGATGAAGCAGAGGGAAAAAAAACCCCACAAGTATATGTTTTGGCATGTGTACGTTATGTGTACATGTGAGTATAGGTATGGGCACTTGTGCATGTGTGTGCAGATGCATGTGTGGAGGCCAGAGGCCAATAGTAAAGGTCTTCCTCCTTCACTTTCCACCTTATTTGCTGAGGTAGGGGTCTCACGTGAGCCCACAGCCTGCTGATTCAGCTAGTCTAGCTAGCTAGCTTGCCCTGGAGATCCCCTATGCTCACATCTCACACGATGGGATCCTAGATGGGCCACCATTCCCACTTAGCATTTATATGGGTGCTGCGGATCTAAATTCGGTTTCTCATGCTTGTGTAGCAATTACTTTACAAGCAGAGCCATCTCCTAAGTGCCCCCTAACTACAGTTTTAAAAGATGAGAGTTTAATTGGCCCCTTTCGTTTTCTATCAAAATTGAGGAATTTGTCTTGCTATAATCTCAATGCTTGAAAAGAATATGTTTTTGTGGTGAGGAAGATCAAACCAAGGGCTTTGGAGATGCTAGGCAAGGGCTCTACCACTGTTATTTACATTTCTTTGTTATTTTTTATTTTTATGAGAGAGAGAGAGAGAGAGGGAATTGGCGTGCCAGGGCCTCCAGCCACTACAATCAATCTCCAGATGTGGGTACCATCTTGTGCACATGTGCGACATTGTGTGCTTGGGTCACCGTCTGTGTCTGACTTATGTGGGCTCTGGAGACTTGGACATGGGTTCTTAGCCTTCATAGGCAAGCACCTTAACTGCTAAGTCAGCTCTCCACCCGTCTTTGTTGTTTTTAATTATTATTTTAAAAATATTTTTGGTATTATTTGAGGCAGGGTCTCACTCTAGCTCAGGCTGACCTGGAACCCGCTCTATAGCTCAGGCTGGCTTCAAACTCACAGCCGTCCTCTTACTTTAGCCTTCTGAGTTCTAGGATTAAAGGTGTGTGCCACCACACCAAGCTCCTGAACTACATTTCTAATCCTTTTTTTGAGACTGGGTAGTTCTATGTAGCCCAGCTGCCTCTGCTCCTAAGTGTTGTAATTACTGTCATGTGCCACCATGCCTGGCTTCCAACCCTTGAATATTTCTATTTGCAACATTTTCTTCAACAAAAATTCTGGCGAAATGAAATGGTTTTTGGGCATGACCATTGTGCTTTATACTGGGTGATACCACTTTAAAAAAAAAAAAAAAAGAATCTGGTTCAACGATGGCAGTGATTCTCTCAAGAGTGTTACTAATTGCTGTTTACTGTTATCTGCCCGAGGAATTTATCCTGCGGGCACGTATTTCTTATTGAGAATTTGCTCGTCCCCAGAGTCTCTGTGCATTATATTTTTCATCTGACATCCAATCCATACTTTAAAGCCCATCTTTTATCCATTCAATACAGCTTAAAGTAAAAATTCAGTGATTGACAGTTCATAAAAAGAAGACATGTTCACTCCTTCAACACTAGGATCACTGAGTGATCTCTTAGTCATATAAAAACATGGTGACACTACCCAGTTTCCTAAAGAAACATTTTGTTCATCTTCTCCTCAAATGTGATTCAAAACACCCACGACAGGTGAATGAAGAGAGAAAAATTAGGATATGGGCACGAACAAGAGCAGCATTAATAATTCAGGTAAATAAAATTTGTATACAAAAGAAAACTGTCAAGGTGATGGGGAGTGTACAGGACATTTAGGCAACAAGAAAAATGAGTTGAGATTCAATGTTTTCTACCCTGTGCAAAGACTTCATATAGTTGAAATTTCTCTCTGATTCCATTGTTCCAGCAAACATTATTTACTATGACATATAACCTTTCCGGAGTTACAGGGATTGGAGCGTCTCCTGTTCCGAATGTATTGCATGATTTTTCTTTTGTGTATGTACATGTGTGGATGCATGTTCATACACAAATGGGCATGTGTATGTGACGGATGAGCATGGAAATGTATGCACATATGTGTAGAGCCAAAGGACAACAACCCTGGGTGTCATTCTCAGGAACATTGTCCACCTCCTTTGAGACGGGATCTCTCACTGGCTTGAAGCTCACCCATTAGGCTGGATGAGCTGGCCAGTGGACCCTGTGTTCACGTTCCCTGTGCTGGGATTATAGACTGAGGCTGCAGTGCCTGACACTTAAATGGATACTAGGAGATAATGATGAGAAATCTCTTTTCCCTCTTGTCATGTTGAATATAAAAACAAGTATATGTTATGTATACACATGCAAATATATATATATATATATATAGTATATGTGCATACATTATATATATATATATGTTTATATATTCTAAATGTATATCTAGTGTCTATAAGGGATATAGTTAAAGAAAATATTTGCATTTTGAATGCGAAATAATATAACTCACCTTAAAAATAGGAAGTGCACTTTCTAGGTAAAAATGTAAGAATGAAAATGTGCAAATATGATGAATTTGGGTAACTGTGGACTCAGCAACAGCCAGTTCTAGGAGGATCACCGAGAGTTCGAGGCCATTGCAGCCTAAAAACAAAAAAAAAAAAAAAAAAAAAATATTTGCATTTTGAATGTGAAATAATATAACTCAATCTCCAGAAAAATTTGAGGCTACAAAGTGCACTTTGTATAAAGGTCAAAGGGCACAAAATATGAGAATTTGTTATATTAATTGGCAGTTATTTACAAATTGTAAAGAATTAGACAACAGCCAGGTATGGTGGTACACACTTTTGATCCCAGCACTCTGGAAGCAGAGGTAGGAGGATTGCCATGAGTTCAATGCCAGTCTGGAATTACATAGCGAGTTTAAAGTCAACCTGGGCTATAGTGAAAAGACACAAAAAAAGAAAGAAAGAAAGAAAGAAAGAAAGAAAGAAAGAAAGAAAGAAAGAAAGAAAGAAAAAGGCCTCTTGAGCATTTAAGAAAACAAAAAGAATTTGGGCTGGAGAGAAGGCTTAGCAGTTAAGGAACTTGCCTGTGAAGCCTAAGGACCTATGTTTGATTCCCTAGAACCCACACACGCCAGATACACATAGTGGCACATGCATCTGGAGTTCATTTGTAGTGGTTAGAGGCCCTGGCATGCCCATTATCTCTCTTTCTCTCTCAAATAAATAAATAAAAATAAGATATTAAAAAAATCAGACAAGCTTACACTTTTGTCAGCAATGTTTGAGGACAACTGCTACAACACAGATGATACTATAACAGGTTTAGATAATATTTTAATATATAAATATTAATATATAATATGTGATATACTATACTTTTCTTCTTTGAAGGTGTTGCTCTTAGTCTAAATGACATTGGACATCTTTGTGTTATGTTCAAGGCTGCTTGCTTAATCATTTTTAATTTTTTTTTTAGAGAGAGAGAGAGAGAATTGGCACACCAGGGCTTCAGCCACTGCAATCGAACTCCAGATGCTTGTGCCACCTAGTGGGCATTTTAGACCTTGCACTTGCCTCATCCTTGTGCATCTGGCTTATGTAGGATCTGGAGAGTCAAACATGGGTCCTTAAGCTTTGAAAGCAAGTGCCTTAACTGCTAAGCCATCTCTCTAGGCTAAAGGTAAAAATATATATTTTTTTTTCAGGAAAAGAACATGGTGTATTGAACTGGAGAAACAGACAAACTTGAAACTGCGCTAGAGCTGAGCTGAAATCAGGTTCTAAGTGGGGGGAGGGGGGAAGTCCCCTGACACTTTCATGGATTATTTACATGTTAAGCATACTTTCAGCACATGCTCAGTTGTATTACTTGAAGCCAACAGCTGGAAAGATTTCCAGTCTTCCATTCCCATCACAATTTTTCATATCTCTGGCACCTGCCATCCTATCCCAGTGCTCCCATCTTTTTTTTAATTATTATTTTTTATTGACAACTTTTATACTTACATACAAAAAAACCACCTGATATTTCCCTCCCCTCCCCCATTCCACTTTAGAAGTCCAATCTCCATCATATTCCCTCCCTCTCTCCACTAGTCTCTGTCTTAATTTGATGTCATCATCTTTTTCTTCTATTTTGAGGGTCTTGCGGAGGTATTGCTAGGCACTGCAAGGTCATGGATATCGAGGCCAATTTCTGTCTGGGCAGTTGCATTGTAAGAGGTCATACCCTTCCTTTGGCTCTTCCATTCTATCCGCCCCCTCTTCCTCAATGGTCCCTGAGCCTTGGAGGGTGTGACAGAGGTGTTTCAGTGCTGGGCACTCCTCCATCCCTTCTTCTCAGCACTATGTTGCCTTTTGGGTCATCCCAGTGGTCATCGCCATCTGAAAAGAGAAGCTTCTCTAACCAGAAGTGAGAGTAGTGTTAATATGTGAATATGAACATGAAGTGTAGTATTTTCAGGGCAGCTTGGTGGGAATAATATATACATTTAGTCAGACAAGATCAGGCTTTATACCCCTAAGGCTCATGACCTCACCTGCCATAGACTTTTGCTTAGGTTTTTCAGTACCAGGTATGTATTCTCTCCCGTAGAGAGGGCCTTCAGTCCAATTATGGAGCAGTTGGTTACCCCAAGTGTAGATATGCCACTATTGCACCCGTTCAGTCATTGGGCCTGTCTGGCCAAACTTGAATATTCAGCGTCCACTGTTTTCACTGCTGATGACTTCTGTCTCCCATACGCTGAATGCAGTGCAGCTTTTCCAGCTTTCAGTTGGCTGATCTACAGGGAGAAGGTTTTCTGCTCCGCACCAGCTTGCTTTCTCAGTGACCTTGCCTCTCAGGCAAGAGATGTCTTCAGCAATATGGTCTTACTATCTGTTTCTCAAGGGAAACCAAGGGCTTTGGCAAAAGCCTTTAATGTTTTGGAGGCTACCGGGACCTCCTTGGCCAACAACTCACTGGAAGGTATCCCATCCCAGGTACTGAAAATTTTCTAGTAACAGTCTACAGCTTCTAGATGTAAAAAGATTTTGTAGAAATCAATAAAGTTTCTTTTTTTTAGTGTTTTATTTTATTTACCTATTTGAGAGAAAGAGGCAGAGGGAGGAAGAGAGGGAGAGAGGGAGGGAGACAGAGACAGAGAGAGAGAGAGAGAGAGAGAGAGAGAGAGAGAGAGAGAGAGAGAGAGAATGGGTGTGCCAGGGCATCCAGCCACTGCAAATGAACTCCAGACATATGTGCCACCTTGTGCATCTGGCTTACGTGGATCCTGGGGAATTGAACCTGGGTCCTTAGGATTTGCAGGCAAGTGCCTTAACTGCTAAGCCATCTCCCCAGCCCATAAATAAAATAAAGTTTCTTAAAGTTTTACTTTGAGTTAGTTAAAAAAGAGATGATCCTGGATTATCTTGGCCTAATCAGGTGGTTCCTATTAGACTGGGTCTAAGAGATCAGACAGAGTCTGGAAGAAGCAGAGGCTCACATGTTTGTTCTGGTGTTGAAGAACTGAGCTACAACGAATTCTGCCAACATATGAAAGAATTTAGAAGTAGATTCTTCTCTAGTCAACTTGCAAGGTAAGAACACAACTTGTAAATTTTGAACCATAATAGAAAATTTTTTATCTAGTCCAAGATTATTAAAAAAGTTCCCATGTTTTCTTCTACACCTCTCAGAGTTTCAAGATCTTTGATCCACTGGAAATTTATTTTGGCTAAAGGTGTAAGGTATGTATAAATATTTGTATTTTCCCAGGTTGTCATCCAAATATCTTAGCATGCTTTATTTAGTGGTCTAACTCACTCTCCTACAGCCTGAAAGGCAACTTTTTCATATGCTAAATTCTTTTAGGGCCTTGGTTTATCTAAATTTTAAATACTTTGTTAGAATTATTTCTTTGTCTTTTTAAAAAGAGTATGTTTCCTTTTAAAATATTTTTATTTATTAGCAAGGAGAAAGAGGGAGAGAAAGAGAGAGAATATGAATAGGTGTACCAGGGCTTATTGCTGATGCAAAGGAACTCCAGACACATGCACCACTTTGTGCATCTGGCTTTTTGTGAGTACGGGGGAATTGAACCTGGGCTTTCAGACTTTGCAAGCAAGTGCCTTTAACCTCTGAACCATCTCTCCAGCCCAGATGTATTTCTTACAGCAAACATTTTAAAGAGGAAGTATAAAAGTCTGTTCTGTATTACTATAGTAAAACACCCAAGGCTGGGTAACTGTATAAAGATTTTTTTTTTTAGAGAGAGAGAGAGAGAGAGAGAATTGATGCATCAGGACCTCGACCACTGCAATTGAACTCCAGATGCTTTTGCCACCTAATAGGCATGTGCAGCCTTGTGCTTGCCTCACCTTTGTGTGTCAGGCTTGTGTGGGATCTGGAGAGTCGAACATGGGTCCTTAGCCTTCACAGGCAAGTGCCTTAATCACTAAGCCATCTCTCCAGGCCAAGGAAAAGTTTTTTTAAACTCAAGTTCTAGAGATTCAAGGGCCTGCACCTGATGCTGGGTGTCTTCTTGGCAGAGTCCCAGGGTGCCATAAGACAAGAGACCGGGAGCATGTGTTAATGTTTCACCCTGGTCTAATCCCAGTTATCACCTAGTGGCCCCACCTGGAAACACCATAGTTTGACTGTTTTCATTCTCTTAGTAATTCACAATGGAATTACATTCAATGAAATGAAACTACATTTCAACACATGGTACCTCAGAGACCATATCCAACTGTAGCAGGGTTTCTTAAAAGTCAGAAACGCTGGGGGCTTGGGAAATTGTTCAGCATTTAAAGGTACTTGCTTGCAAAGTCTGTGGTGCTGGGCTTAATTCCCCAGCTACCAATTTAAAAACAAATGCACAAAGGAGTCCAAACAGCTGGCATTCATTTGCACGAACAGGAGCCACTGGTACAACACACACACACACACACACACACACACACACACACACGGATATTTTGTAAATTTTTTTTAAATCAGAAATTTTACATTGTTCACCCTTTATCTCCATGGCTTTCATCTCTGTTCAGAAAATAGTGTATTCTTAGACAAGATTTGTTGACTGAATGGGTGATTCTTTGGGGGAATGTTTTCCCATAGTCAGAAGCCAGATCTTAATTCCGAGAATACAATTACACACTGACGTGCTGTCCCTGCTGGTAATTCTGTATGCACACATTCAATGCGTATATGTAGAATTATGGTCTCACTCTTGACAAACAGATCCAAAGAGAAATGAGGTGGATAGCAACGTGTTTGTACTCACCTTGTAGTTGACAGAAAGCAAAGCAAACTATCAAAAATTGGTTGATGATCATTTATATTTACTTGATGATGGATGAGATGAAAATGACTTTTTTTTTTTTTTTAAGGAAAACTGGGAGATTTCTACAGAGAGAAATTTTTCTCTTGCTCCATTCCAACCCACGTCGGTACAGTGAGCACCAACGAGTCTGCTGGGGAAAGGACTGGAATGTGCAAAGCCTTGTCACGTTCTCCTAGTGGTGTGTGTGTGTCTGTCTGTCTGTATGTATGTATGTGCCACTGCTTATAGGAAGCACACATTCTAGTTAACTTGTCCATATAAAATGTCAACAGCAGGAAGCTGGGGAGATGGCTTGGTGGGCAAGAGAGCTTGCTCTCAGTTCGTAAGCCCAGCCGCAGTGTGAAAGCTGAGTGTGGCGATGCTCACCTACACTCCCAGAGACAGGAGGACCCTTGGGACTGCTAGTGAGTCTGGATGAGTCATTGAGCTCCGGGTTCAGTGAGAGAACCTGACTTCAAATAGGAAGGTAGACAGTGATTGAGGAAGATGCTAGACAGTGACCCCTCCCCACTCCCCCAACACATATGCACATCCACGCATCTATGAACTTGCATACACGTATGCACACCACAAACACACATACACATGCCATTAAAAAAGAACCAAAATGTTTCTGTTCCAGAAACTGACTAACTGGTCATATTAATGCAACATGAAGTAGTGTGTAGCAGACAGTCTCTGGTCACTGGGATGACCATTCAGACCAGGCACAGTTATGGAGGAAGGGATTTATTGAAGATCCAGGAGAAGTTCCATAATGGCAGAAGAAGCTGGCCCACTTTCAGGTCCAAGCAGAGAGAGAAAAGCCACCAAAAGCAAGCAAGCACATTTCCTGGAACTCCAGGCAGAACTCCATCACTCTGTACATCTTTAGATTGGAATTCCAAATTTACCCCCACACCTTAGGGCTGGACCGTAGGATCCACCTACAATGGCAGCTCCTCTAGTCAGTTGGCTGCAGATCTAAATTATAAACTTTAATAAAATCCTGGATGTACTGAAAGCCATCCATTCAAACTACCACACGGTGTTTGGTGTATACTTTCCTTCAAACTATGTTCTGTCCCATGTCGAAGTCACCCTCATTTTGGCCCTGTGTGGATGGAGGAAATTTTACTTTATGTCATTGTAGACATACTCTTAAGTCATGTCCTTGAACCTAGGCTGGCCTTTCTTTCTTTTAAATTTTTTTTTTTAAGAGAGAGCAAGAGGGAGAGACAGAGAGAGAGAGAGAGAGAGAGGGAGAGGGAGAG
This sequence comes from Orientallactaga sibirica, assembly GCA_036365145.1. NCBI lineage: Eukaryota > Metazoa > Chordata > Mammalia > Rodentia > Dipodidae > Orientallactaga > Orientallactaga sibirica. Next base: position 11,843,202 of record JAEOAD010000027.1, read on the forward strand.
AGAGCTGATGCTCCAGGGCTTCAGCCACTGCAATCGAACTCCAGATGCTTGTGCCACCTGGTTCGCATATGTGACCTTGTGCTTGCATCACCTTTGAGTGTCTGGCTTTCATGGGATCTGGAGAGAGATTGAACCTGGGTTCTTAGGCTTTACAGGCAAGTGCCTTAACTGCTAAGCCATCTCTCTAGCCCTTAAGGTATTTTTAGTTATCTATTTGCAAGCAGAGAGAGACAGAAGAGAGACAGAGAGAATGGGCACACCAGGGCCTCCAGCCACTGCAAACAGACTCCAGATGCATGCAACACTTTGTGCAGATGTGTTGCGCCCCACGTTTGGGCGCCAGATGCCGGTGATTTTTCCCTCCACCACCGGCAGGTAGAGCGGAAGAGAGAGAGAACCGGGCCAGCCGCTTCTCTTGAGGCTGAGCGAGAAGGCGGGTGTCGGTGACTCAAACCCCCCCCCCCCCAAACACTGGGGAGAAAAACCACATTGAGCCGCGGAGACCGTCTAAGGCGGGAATCTCTCCGTTTATTGTCACGGGAAGGTATTTATATATTTTGAGAGAGGGTGGGAAAAAGGATGAGGTAAAGGTGTAAGGGCCAATAGTATTTCACCACGTCAGCAGCAGCTGGGCGGAGGCAGTTTCAGCTTAGGTGATGAGTCATTTCAAGGACAGGTCGCGAAACTCTACTTAGGCTCTGGAAGCTCGACTAGGCCTCACCCGGAGTAGGCCAAGACTGGCTGGGCTAACCATTAGGCTTCACACCGGGCAGGGCCCAACACAGCTGGCTTTACATGGGTGCTGGGGAATCAAACTGGGGTTATTAGGCTTTGCAGGCAAGTGCCTTAACCTCTGAGCCATCTCTCCAGCTCCAGTCAAGGCTTTCTTAGTAACACTTCTAATAGTGTGATCTCTGTTTTTTGTTCATATCTCAGTTGGTTCAGAGCCCACACTGAGAACAAGGTACTATTTATAGGACTTCCTCCAATTTTATTGGTGTTTATTTAATCTCAGCCTCCATATTTATGTGCGCCCCCTTCTCCTCTCTCTAAATGCCATTGCATTAATGACTTAATTCAACCATATTTGTTTTAACATATTATGTTCTTGCTCAACTCTGAGTGTTTAAAGTGGGGAAAATGGAACTTTTGTTGGTGGTGGCAGTGGTGGTGAATGTTGTTTGATTTTCCTCCTGTGGATGCTCACTGAAGGAGGCACATATTAAGTGCATAAGTTCATTGAGCATTTTCTGAGAATGAGCAGAGCCTGTGAAATTCATTAAATATTACCACAAGAAGAAAAAAAGGACAAACCACAAGAGAAAAACAATCTGTACATAAGACTTCACTGCAAACTAGACTGTTTCAGTGTTTATAAATATTCGTCTATGGAGAGAAGTACGTGTATTATAATAATTATGCATTAGTGCCTCATTAGTAGGGGGTTACATTCATGCTGTTTCCGTTTCCTCTAGTGTATTTCTGATAAGTTAGCATTTTTAAAGTCTTATTTAAAATGTAATAAAAACAGAGGGGAGAAAGAGAGTATTCAAGAGCAGATCATTTGTAATTCCTTCTACTGTGTGAGGAAACTATACCACTGGCTTCTGAGCCTACAGAGAGGATAGGGCCTTGCCTTCCCCATTAGAATCAGAGCCTAGTTACTTTAAAAATGCCAGTCAGAACAGGACTTCTTTTGCATTGACTTTTTAATATATTATAATAATATAATATTGTAATAATTATATTATAATATATATTATATTGACATGATTATATTGTTATTTGCATTTATATCTAAGTCGCTAAAGGCATTTTGTGAGTGAGACCCTTTGAAGACAGGCATTCCCAGAAAAGCTTTCATTATATACTTTGTACATATATTCTAATTACAAAATCCCCAGGCATTCTCATTAGATCTTACTAGATCTAATATTTTTTATCTCTGTGTGGGTGTATGTATTCCATGGTGTGTGTGTGTGTGTGTGTGTGTGTGTGTGTGTGTGTGTGTGTGCATGTAGGTCATAGCACAAACTTACACGTCGATCTTTGCCTTCCACCTTGTGTACTGTGTATGACAGGGTCTCTGTTGTTTGATACTCTCTATGCCAGATTGGTGGTCCACAAGCTTTCAGGGTTTCTCTTGTCTCCACCTCCCATCTTGCTGTACTCTCATTGGATCACAGACACATACTACTTCATCTGACTTTTGCGTGTGTTCTGGGGGTCCCAACTCAGAACCTCACACTTTGCTGTAAGTAAGCACTTTACTCACTGAGCAATCGAGTCATTAAGCTGAAGCACATATAGTTTAACTATTTCTCCTCTTTGTGTTTCTACACACCTCAGGACTCTGAACGCTGAATAATACTTGTTCTTTCCCGTCACCTTTATTGTTTCTATTTTTTTATCCATTTATTTTATGAGATTTTCTTTATTGATTTTGCCTGCCCGTGTCATCTTTCCCTGAACTGGTTTCTCTGATCACTGCTCTTCCTACATTTAATACCTTCTCTAAATCATCTTCGTCCTCATAATTTCAGTCATTCTCATCTAAATGTTGACATTCAAATGTAGTCTCAGGGTGGCCTTGAACTCACGGTGATCCTCCTACCTCTGCCTCCCGAGTGCTGGGATTAAAGGCGTGCGCCACCACGCCTGGCTTCCATTTAGATATCTTAAAGGCATTCAGAACTCAACAAGACCAGACAGAGTTCATCTCCTCCTATGAGACCGTGGTGGTTTAAATACAAAATGCCCCCCATAGCCTCACGTATTTGTGATTACGTCTCATTCTTTTTTTTTTTTTTTTTCCAGGTAGGGTCTCGCTCTAGCTCAGGCTGACCTGGAATTCACTATGTAGTCTCAGGGTGGCCTTGAACTCATGGCAATCCTCCTACCTCTGCCTCCCAAGTGCTGGGATTAAAGGCATGCGCCACCACACCCAGCATTAAGTCTCATTCTTGATCCAAGCTGGTGGAGCCTTGCTGGAGGAGGTGTGTCACTGGGGGTGGCCTTGGGGTTTTATAAGTCAGCACCCTTGCCAGGGCTAGCTAGCACACTCTTGCTGCTTCCTCCCTACTGATGTGACAAGATGTGATGCCCTGATGTCGGTATTTGCCAGCCTTTCCCTGCCATGATGAAACTTCCTCTCAAAACTGTAAGCTGGAAATACTCCCTTTCTTTCTATAAGCTTCTTTGGGTCAGGTGTTTTGTTCCAGCAATGCAAAAGTAATTGTTACAAGGCTGGAGAGATAACTTGGAGGTTAAAGGCTTGCAAAATGTCATGGCCTGGGTTCAACCCACCCACATAAAGAAACAAAGTGACGCATGCTTCTGGAGTTCTCTCTGTCTTCATCTTTCTCTCTATCTCTCTCACAAGTAAATAAATAAAAGTGTTAAAAAATGAAAGTAACTGCTACAGAGACCTAGTCTCTCTCTCTCTCACACACACCCTCCCCACACACAAACCCCAATAACAAAAATCTGAAATATGTCCTCTTCTCACATCTATCTCACCAGCAACTTCTCTTAAAGTCCTAATGGCCTGGATATCCATGACCTCGCAGTGCCTGACACTCCCTACACAAGACCATCCCAATAGGAGGAAAAGATGATGACATCAAAATGAAAAGAGAGACTGATTGAGAGAGGGAGGGGACATGATGGAGAGTGGAGTTTCAAAGGGGAAGGTGGGGGGGGGAGGGAAGTACCATGGGATATTGTCTACAATTAAGGAAGTTGTCAATAAAAATAAGTAAATAAATAAAAGAAAAAAATAGTTCTATAGAGGAACTGCCTAAATCATTGCAGCCGACCTTCACACGCCATTGACTTCTTCATGTCACTCTCCACACTGCTTGACATTGCGTCTGTGTCCAAGCACCATCCTTAGACCTCTCCAATGGTCTCCTGTTTGAAGGACAAGGATTAAGTTCTCCATATGGACTTCTTTTTTTGAGGTATGATCTTGCTCTAGCCCAGACTGACCTGGAATTTACTACATAGTCTCAGGTTGGCCTTGAACTCACAATGATTCTCCTACCTCTGCCTCCGAAGTGCTGGGATTAATGGCGTGTACCATCACGCCCAGCACAAGTTTTTTTTTTTTTTTTTTTTTTTTTTTTAAACCTAAGTTGAAGAGGAGCTGGAAAAACATTGTTGAGGTATAAAAGTAAAACAACATAAAATGTGAAAAGTAATGGGAAACCCCTTCCTTTAGTCTAGGAGGACCCATTGCTAGCAATATACCTAACAATTAAGGCTCTTAATTACAACAAATGGAAGTTAGTTGACAATGACTTACAGGTCAAGGCTCTTAATTACTCTTTGATTTCAACAGGGAAGAAATATATTAAAAAGAGACAGAGTAAGTTTCCGAACCCAGGTGAGGGCTATGCAGCCAGGAAATGGCGAGGACAGCATCCCAAACAATGCTGAAAATACCACTGTCAAAGCTACTGGGCCTTCCTGGTGGAGGTTTGCATCATTAACACTACAGAGTGGGAGAAAGTGGACGCTGGCTGTGCACTGCAGCCATTCCTTCCAAGGAACTGGAGCTTCCCGTAATTGGTACCACTACAAAATTCCCAGATCCTCCACCCTCCTGACACTGTGGGCTTGGTGCTTCGATGAGCATAGCACAGATGGGATGATGATGACCTGGAAAGCAATGAGCTGGGCTTTAGTAGAGAGGAGACACTGCGGCCCGGTTTCTTGGGTTTCCAGGAGTCACTCCATGTAAGAGTTTATAACTGTGTCATTACTCAGCCCCTCTTAGCCTGCAATTGCTTTATGAGGTTTCAGCAAAAAGTAAGTTGTTTAAAATGGTTCTTGTGGTATATAGTAAAGTGCAAAACTGTTAGCAGTTATTTTTTAATGTATTTATTTACTTGCTCCTGTGTGTGTGTGGGGGAGGGGTGGGTAATTGGAGCACCAGACACCTGTGCCACTTTATGTATCTGGTTTATGTGGGTGGCCTGAGAATTGAGCCCTGGCTGTAAGGTTTTGCAAGCAAGCTCCTTTAACTGCTGAGCCACCTTCCCAGCCTCCATGTTAGGTATTATATTATTCCAGGTTATATAGTGGAACTTCTTCTACTTCTCACTAAGATTTATAAGGAGAGGGAGGATTACCCAAGTTCAGGAATATCAGATAGATGTCATGTATCCTTCCTTCAGACTTCCATCCACTGATTTGTATGGTCTTTATGTTTGGGTGTGCATAACATTTCGGATCCTCAACTCATTTTCAGGTCCAATCATCTTGGGCAAGATTTCTTGGCTTTTGCAAACTACACACAGAGAGGAGTGGATGTAGCAAGGTGTGAGGAACAGCTAGAAGCACCGACTTCATCCAACAGGCTCTTCCCAACTCTTTCTTCCTTCTGCTTTATTTTTTTTAAAGATTTTATTTTTTATTTATTTGAGACAGAGAGAGGGATAGTGAGAATGGGCGCGCCAGGGCCTCTAGCCACTGCAAACAAACTCCAGATGCGTGTGCTCCTTTGTGCATCTGGCTTATGTGGGATCTGGAGAATCGAACCGAGGTCCTTAGGCTTTGCAGGCATGTGCCTTAACTACTAAGCTGTGTCTCCAGCCCTCTTCCTTCTGCTTTTTGTCATGTGTCACTACCATTCCATGTCACGTGCTGCCGGACTGCCAAGCACCATCTCTCACGATAGTCAGGCCTTCTCTTGCTCCATTTCCATGTCAAAGAGGAGGTGAGCCATGTTCTTACTGACACCTAGGGAAAACATCTTGGGAAGGAGCCACGATGAGGCTCACTTCAGTCAACCCCCATGAAGGAAGTGTCATTAGGAAATATGAAGAGCACATAGTTGAGATGTGGGGAAGAGACTTTCTAAAAGCAGAGAGAACACTTGGCAGATAGTTTTCTGTACTTTGTATAGAATGAACTCTCATGGTAGTCATCAAACATTCCATTCAATGCAAAGAAAATCTGGGAGGTGGCCAACATAGCTCAGATGATGGAGTGCTTGCTTTGAATGCCCAAGGTAAACACCAAAAGCAAACAAACAAACAAAATCTGTTTGAAAAAAAATGGTAATAAAGAGCACACAGAAGTGCTAGGAGCTGAATTTTAAAGCCTTGGAGATCAGCGGTGTGTTAACGTGGGCTGCCAGGTTAAGTTGGGATAAAGCTTCAATCGTCTTTTAACTGAAGAGCATTCTGAGTTTGCAAGGGAGTTTTAAAAACACTGTTACTGTTTGCAATCACGTCTCTGTATGAATCAGTTCCTGCAATCAAAACAAAATATACAGAAAAAAAAAAAAAAAAAAAAAAACCCCAAATAATCAACAAGGATACAGCCATGACTGCTGCTGTAACCAACCACTATGACTTTCGACTTTTCTCTCTAACAAAAGGGCTGGCCACTCTCGTTGACTGACTTCATGTTATGCAAACATAAGATAATTTAGCTTATAAAATTAGTGTGTACTAATAGTACTTTCAGATGTTTTTGTAAATGTGTGTGTGCATGTTTGTATGTCTACATGAGGATTGCAGAGCACAGTCCCTAGGGTGTGTTCTTCTGGAATGCCTTTCGCAGTTTTTTATTTAATTTAATTAATTAATTTATTTGAGAGAGGAGAGAGAGAATGGGCATGCCAGGGCCTCTAGCCACTGCAAACGAACTCCAGATGCGTGTGCCACTTTGTGCATCTGGCTTACGTGAGTCCTGGAGAGTCGAACTGGGATCCTTTGGCTTTGCAGGTGAACGCCTTAACTGCTGAGCTATCTCTCCAGCCCCACTTTCACAGTTTTTGACACGGGGTCTCTTATTGGCTTAGAGGTCTCCAATTAGCTAGGTTAGGGATCCACCCCACTTCTCCTCCTCCTCAGTGCTGGGATCACAAACATATGCACACAGCTTGACTATTTTTTTTTTTTAACATGGGTTCTGAGGGATCTAACTCATTCATGCTTTCCTGCCAAGCTCTTTACGAAATGAGCTATCTCCTCAGGCCCCATATGTTTGGTTTATTTCTCTAGACTTTCTTGTCACATTCCTTTTGAAAACTTCTGCTGAAAAAAGTGTGAAAACGAAGGCATCACAGAGCAGGGGTTGGTACGCTTTCTATGAAGGGCCACACGGGAAGTTTGTTGTTTTTTTGTCACAAGCTCAGCTCTGTCAATGTCGTATGAAGTCTGCTGTGGGTCATACAACAGTGAACAATGATTACTGCTTCCCAGGAAACTTAATTCTGATTTAATACCTCCATTTTGATGGCTACATGTTAACTGTACTTACTTAGAGGGTAGAGTGTGATGTATCAATGCACGCACACACGTGTGGCAATCAAACCAGAGTTGCCGTCATCTGCACCTCCTTATCAGTTCTTCACACTCGTCAGCTCTTCTCTTCCAGCTACTTATAAAATATGTAACAGAGCCGGGCAGGTGGTGCACGCCTTTAATCCCAGCACTCGGGAGGCAGAGGTAGGAGGATCGCTGAGAGTTCGAGGCCACCCTGAGACTACATAGTGAATTCCAGGTCAGCCTGGACCAGAGTGAGACCCTACCTTGAAAAAAAAAAGTAACAGGTTATTACAAATCACAGACACGGTGACTTATTTGCCCGAAGTTTTGATACCCATTATCCAACCTCCTTCTATACCCCTGTTCACCCTTTCCTAACATCTTCAGACTCTTCTATTTGCTTCTCCTGGCGTCCCTTATATTAGTGCATTTACTGTTACTGATTACACTGGGTTACCTTAACGAGCCACCTAGTACATGAGTCACCTGGGAGAGGGGTGCATACGCTGTACCTTCATTCTGTATTAGCAGTTCTTTTCAAAGGGTTCTTCTGAAACAGCTCTCCATTTTCGATATGGATTGGCTGAGTTGAAATGAAATATTTGGTCACATTGCTTTTAAAAATCTATCAACATGTTTACCGAAATATGCAGCTTTTTAGTACAGTCCCTAATTGAAAAATAATCTTTCAGTCCTTGCACGGTCTGTGTTGGTTGCTACCTTTCCTTATGGTGTGGATTCCATGGGTACTCATTAACTATCCCTTACCTCTGGTCTCCTTTGCCGGCATAAGTGTAGAGTTCAAACCAGGCATGTTCATCTAATGCTCCAAATCGGAATTTCTTTTTCTTTTGCTCACAGTAGCTTGGATCATCTGGAAAAGGACCCAAATACATGTATCATTTGTCACTTGCTAAAAACCGTCATCATTAACTTGATTAATCAAATGCTGCTCTTCGAGATGGATTGAAACACAAAATAGCCAGTCTGGTTGCACGTAATGAGGAGATTAATTTGACACTCAAGACAACCAATTTAGTACCACTCAACCCTCCTGCTTTATTCAGAGAGCCATCAATTAGTATGTATTTTTTTCCCTGAATGTACTATTTTGTCTTCCTAAGAAGAAATAAAGATCTTCTCAAATGTTAATCTGCTTTCCTTATACATAAAAGGACATTTATCTCAGCACCCTCCAATTCCAAAATATGAAATTCTGTTTTATGAGTAAAGAGGAAATTAATGACGCCTTTAAAAGCTTGCAATGGAATTCTTCATTTTAAGGGTACTGCTCATTTTGTTTTTGTAATGTGATTGTGAATGCTGTAGCGGAAATCACAGTGAGAGAGACCTCTGTGGCTTTGGGTCTTCCTTCTTTTGGATGGAGATAAAAATGCTCTTTTACACAAAGTGAGGCAGAAATGGTATGCACACTTGCAAAGGAGTTAAGTAGATTTCATTGCTTCTTAAAAGGAGTGTGGTGCTTGGGAGAGGTTTTGAGCAAAGTAAAAAGAATACTGTCACAGTATTTACTTTTCTCTATCTGATTGATATTTAAAGCCAGTATATTCATGCGGGTTCAGGGGCGTATGGACTTTTTAACATTCCCTGTTGAGTAGCACTTCTCATTACCAGGAGAAGAAACAGCAAACATTTCATTCTTAATTTGGCGCTAACGATGCTTTCTGGACTAGGCGTTGACTGAGCATGAGAAGTTGGATTTGATGTTTACAGAGTTCTGAGCTGGATTAAATTTCAAATGCTAGACTTGAGGAATTTTTAAAAAGAGCAATGCTGTTTCATTAATAGTTCATGGAAATTTACCATTTGAAAGGCCGATCTGATGTGTTTGAGAACCTACTGCAGGCGACTGGACGACATGCCATTTATAGGTCTGACAGATTGTTGAAGTCTGTTTTGTTGTGTTTCCTGATTTTCGGAGGGGAGGAGCCTTGGCAGAAGGCTCTGTGTGTGAAGTATATATATGACTTGCATATGTGTGTGAACCGTTGGCATTTCTACTGAAGCAAGTTGGCCTCCTGGGGCTGGTGGAAGCCTTCCAGCATTCCAGGGGACATTAAACATGACGAAGGAGACTGTGAGTGACAGCTGAAGCGAGGCTTTCCTGGCTCTGCGATTCATCTAGTAGATTTCCCCTCATCAGTGAAACAGGGATAGTAATTAAATGAAGAGGAGTTTTTAAGTATGCCTTAGGTCCAAGCATGGTGAGTGACATGGCTATTCATGTTAGGAGCCCTTGTGTGCTTTTTTTTGTTTGTTTTGTTTTTCCGTTTTTCGAGTAGGTTCTCACTCTGGCCCAGGCTGACCTAGAATTAACTATGTAGTCTCAGGGTGGCCTCGAAATCGTGGCGATCCTCCTACCTCTGTCTCCCAAGTGCTGGGATTAAAGGCATGCACCACCATGCCTGGCTCCCTTTGTGTGCTTTTGGAATTGTGACTGAAACAGAAGTTGTCAAACTTTTTTGGTTGCTGTTGATATAAAACCAAATATTTCAAAGTCATTTAATAGCTTTCAGAAATTTGTTTCCAAGAAATTTGTTTTCCTCCTCACCTTGGAGCCTGGACTTTCGTGTTTCCGTCCTGTCACCACCAATAAGCCCCGTGCTACCTTGGGCAAGTTTCCCTGCCGGTTCGTAGGTAGAAAGTGGGCAACGTGAGAGGACCACATGAGAAGAATACATTAATATTTTAATAGCATGCAGGGGCATTGGCACAAATAGTTGTAGAAAATATGTACTTGAGGGAAAAGTAAGTTAACATTAACAATGAATTCTCACAAGGCTGAGGCAGGCTGCCAGGATTAATGGCTTGACCTTCAACCCATTCACGTGTTTCCATTTTTTAAAATTATTATTTGAGAGAGGAAGAGAGAGAGGGAGAGGGAGAATGGGAGTGCCAGCAGCTTCTTAGCCACTGTGAACGAATTCCAGACACGTGCACCCCCTTGTGGGCAAGTGCAGCATTGTACCCTTGCATCACTTCACATCTGGTTAAACTGGGACCTGGAGATGGAACGGGCATTCTTAGGCTTGGCAGGCAGGTGCCATAACCGCTAAGCCATCTCTCGAGCCCTATTTGCCATTTTTAAAAGCAAAAACGTCACTTCCTTCCTCTTCCTGCTGCCCTGTCTCCTGCTTACAAAAGACAGATCTTATTCTTGTAGAAAATTTGTAAAAATACAGCAGATACAGCAGACCCCTCAAATTAAAAATCCTTACAGATCTTAATATGCTATTCACTGTTCTTGTCTCTATGCATGTATTTGTGTATACATATATCCTACCCATACTGAATGTAGTGTGTAGACACAGCTTAACCATACTGAATGTAGTATATACAGCCCATTAGTTTTATTTAATTAGATTTACTGACCATTCTTCCCATCACCAAGTCTTCTAAAATCTTAAAGTAAATGCATACTTTCAGAGCATCAGCTTGTTTAAAATGTGTTCTTTTCCATGGCAAAAGTTGTTTGAAATACAGAAAGGCAAAAAGAAAACAGAAAAGAACAGTAATAATCCTGTCATCAAAATGTAGTCTCTTCTTTCAGTCTTTTCTCTAGGCATATACACTATACTTATAACTTGTATTCTACTATCACATATATTTTCCTTTGTTATTAAATTGATTTTACATATCAATATGAAAATTTATAGTTTAAGTTAGAGTAAGTATAATATTTCTGTGTGATTATATACAAGTAACTTTTTTTTGAGAGAGACACAGAGAGAGACAGAGAGAGAGGGAGAGGAAGACAGATAGAGATGGGCGTTCCAGCAGCCTCTCAGCTGCTGCAAACGAAATCCAGATGTGTGCACCCTCTTGTGGTCAAGTGCGGCATTGTGCCCTTGTGTCACTGCATCTGGCTAAACATGGGACCTGGAGATTGGAACCGCTGGAGATTGGAACCAGCGTTCTTAGGTTTAGGAGGCAGGCGCCTTAACCACTAAGCCATCTCTCCAGCCCACAAGTAACTATTTTTATATCATTAAAGTGCTTATGATATTTATCAAGACATCATTATGTGCAGGACAACTGGCATATACATGTGAACAGAACATATGTAACTTATGATAATATATTCTTATAAAATCTTTAAACATTTATTTGTTTCTATATGTGTGTATGTGTGTGGATGGACATGCTAGGGCCTCTTGCCTTTGCAAATGGAATGCTAGGCACTTGTGCCACTTTTTGGGTCTGTCTTTATGTTGTTATTGAGGAATTGAACCTAGGTTAGCAGGTTTAGTAAAGCCAAAAAACCTTTAATGGCTAAGTCGTCCCAGCCCCAGTCTTAATCACCATGCATGTTTGTGTGTGCACTAACGCAGAAGTGGCTGCACTGTTAGCCATTTGCATTATCATATGTTTTAATAATTTACCAATTCATCACTGCCATGCTCTGATTATTGTCAATTTGTCCTTAAGATCATTGTGATGAGATTTTTAAGTCAACTCTCTTTTTAACTTTCTTAATTATTTCCCTATGGCAATGTCCTACTAATTAAACAGTATACACATTTAAGCTTTGATATCTGTTGCAAAATGCTCCTCAGACTGTGTTAATTTTCAGTCCTAACAGCAATGTGAATGCCATTTTTCCAGCCCACCCCCCTACCCCAAGCTTGGCATATCATTGGTGTTTGAATTTGGCTTGTCTTTTTCTTTTATTATTGTTATTTCTGTTTCCCCTCCCCCCAGGTCAGGTCTCACTCTAGCCCAGGCTGATCTATGTAGTCCTAGTCCCAGGCTGGCTTTGAACTCATGGTGATGTTCCTACCTCAGCCTCTGGAGTGCTGGGATTAAAAACATGTGCTACCATACCTTGCTCAAATCCTTTTTATATTTTAACTTTTAACTTTTTATTTATTTGCAAGGGGTGGGGTGTAGCAGGAAGAGGATATGAACAGGCACATCTGGGCTTCTTGTGACAACAAATAAAACTCCAGATACATGTGCCAGTTTGTGCATCTGGCTTTACATAGGATCTAGGGAGTTGAACCCTGGCTAATCCAGGCCAATAGACTTTGCAAGCAAGTATCTTAAACCACTAAGCAATTTCCCCAGCCCTGCACGTGATTTTTTTTTTTTAAAGCCTGGTGTGGTGGTGTACACCTTAAATTCCAATACTCAGGAGACAGAGGTAGGAGCATTACTGTTAGTTTGAGGCCACCCTGAGACTACATAGTGAATTCCAGGTCAGCCTGAGCTAGAGTGAGACCCTACATCCAAAAAAAACAAAAGACCAAAAAAAGAAAAAAACCCAAAAAACAAAACAAACAAAAAAAAGTCTCATACTATTGGAGTGTTCTAAGAAAGCTAGCCCATGTTCCCAGACCCCCAGTTCTATTTCATACTACTTTTTTTTTTTTTACTTTCAATTATTTTAGCCACTTCTTCCGGTATTTTCCCAGGCTTCTAAATAATATACACATGTGTCTATTGACTTCTTAGTATCTAAGACAATTAACATCTATTTCTTAATATAGTTACACCAACATTTTTGGTTAAATAAACTTTAAGTATTTCCTTTACACATAGCTAATAATATAACTAAAATTCATTGAATATTTAATATATGCCAGACATATCTTTAGGAGCTGTAGCAGGCAGCTTCAGGTTCGCTGAGATGAACTTCCAGACCAAGCACAGTTATGAAGGAAGGGATTTATTGAAGCTTACAGAGCCAGGGGAAGTTCCAGAATAGCAGAAGAAGCTGGCCTGTTTCACAGGTCCAAGCAGAGAGAGAGAGAAGCCTCAAGCCAAAAGTCACGCAGCATACTTCAGGAACTCCAGGTGGAACTAGGCACTTTGCATATCTTTAGATTGGCATTTCAAACCCACCACCACACCTTCACTAGCCAGGTGGCTGCAGATCCAAACAACAAACTAACAAAACACTGAATATGGGCTGGAGCGATGGCTTAGTGGTTAATGTGCTTGTCTGCAAAATCAAAGGACCCAGATTTGATTCCCCAGGGCCCATGGTTGCCAGATGCACAAGGTGGCACATGAGTCTGGAGTTCATTTGCAGTGCCTGCAGACCTTGGCATGCCCATTCTCTCTCTCTCTCTCTCTCTCTCTGTGTGTCTCTATCTCTCCATCCCTTTTTCTGTCAAATAAATCAATAAAAAACAAAAACTTAAAAAAACATTGAATATATTGGGGGCCATCTATTCAATCTACCACATTCTGCCCCTGCCCCCCAATAGATTTAAAATCATCACACATTGTAAATTGTATTTAGTTCAATTTTAAAGATCCCCACAGTTTGACCAACTTAAGATAGTGCCAAAGTCCTAAGTCTCTTCTGAGATTTAAGATTGTCTTTTAGCTGTGAGTCCTGTAAAATCAAACAAGTTTTATACTTTCAACATATAATGGCACAGAGTAAATATTTTTAACTGGTATAAGCCATAACAGAGAGAAACTAGAATAATGTAACCTTAACAACCATCAAACAAACATCAAACTTTTGTAGTTCAGGTCTAACATACCAGAGACTGACAGTCTCCAGATTTTTCTTTTCTGCCCCTCCAGGGCTGTGTAGTCAGGGAAAACTTTGATTATTAGCTAACTGCCTCCATAGTAGCCCTTGTACAGTCCTGGTATATCTAAAATATCTTTAGGTCTCCATGTAAACCATGGCCCATTTTTAATGGCTTTGTCAGCCTAGCAGGGTCATCATGCCCTGTCTCATTCCACATCTCAGCAGTGGATCCTGGAACTGTGTGTACTTTATGACCAGTACAAGCATTTTTTTATGTTTATAAAACTAATTAATACCAGGTGTTGTCTGTTATGGGGGAAACCAAGCACTCTCTAATTGGACTGGAGGCCCACTAGAGGCCCAGTCCAGGGAATATATCCCTGATACTGAAAACCTATGACAGGGGTAGTCATGAGCCCTAGGGGTGTAATGTCTGCTGGTGTCTTGCTGAATGTATATACTATGCTCACTAAACTGCCCAGAAAGCACTTCTCTTAATGTCCACACCCATATATTAGTGCTCTCTCACTTTTAGTTAGAGAAGCTTCTCTTTTCAGATGGTGGCAACCTTGGGATGAATCAGAAGGCACCATAGTGCTGAGAAGAAGGTACAGAAGAGTGCTCAGCACTGAAACATCTCAAACATACCTTTCAAGGCTCAGGGTCCATTGCAGAGAAGGGGAGGAAAGAATGTAAGAGCCAAAGGAAGGGTAGGACTCCTTACAATGTGCTCCTCCAGACACAAAATGGCCTGGATATCCATGACCTCACAGTGCCTGACACTATCTACACAAGACCATCATAATAGGAGGAAAAGATCATGATATCAAACTGAAATGAGAGACTGATTTAGAGGGGGAGGGAGGAAGTACCATAGTTATTGTCTACAATTAAAGAAGATTTTATATATATATATATATAAAACCAGGTGTTGTGTAGGACACAGCCATATTCTTTTTTAAGAGATATTTTATTTTTATTTATTTATTTGAGAGAGAGATATACATAAATAGGCAGGTAGAGAGAGAGAGAGAATGGGCATGTCAGGGCCTCTACCCATTGCAAACGAACTCCAGATGTGTGCACCCTCTCGTACATCTGGCTTATGTCGGTCCTGGGGAATCAAACTTGGGTCCTTTGGCTTTGCAAGCAAGTGCCTTAACTGTTAAGCAATCTCTCCAGCCCGACATACCAGTATTCTTAATTCAAGGATGAAATAAATTGTAACCTTGAAAAGTAGGTTCCTTCTTTAGTTAACTCTTTCCAAAAGAGTTTGTATTTTTATCATACTCTTTCCTAAGGCATCCTTTCTATTGTTTTAATGTAAAGTGGTTGGGCAGTCTTCCTTAAGATTGTTAATATGTTGATAATAGTAGCTTTAGTAACCCCAAACTGGTCTCAGTGCCTGTAATTTTAACTTGTTTGAGTTTTGTTTTTTAATTTGAGAGAGACAGAGAGAGAGAGAGAGAGACATAGAGAGAATGGGCCTGCAGCATCCTCTCAGCTACTGTGAACGAACTCCAGAAACGTGCGCCCCCTTCTGTGCATGTGCAGCATTGCACACTTGTGTCACTTTTGCGACTGGCTAAATGTGGGACCTGGAGAATTGAATGGGCATTCTTAGGCTTTGCAGGCAGGTGCCTTAACCACTAAGCCATCTCTCCAGTGCTTGAGTTTTTTAAAAAATTTAAACTCTTAAATCCTTTAGTCCAATATCTTTAGCCAAGTACATCAGTCCATTACAAATTTAACCTTGATCAAACTCTCTGGGCCTGGGCAGTAGAATGCAGTGAGCTCTTATGTCAATAGCCCAGTTCCAACAAAGTCTTTTGTAGTATTTCCTTTCCCTTAGAAAGTTCATAAGCCAAGAATCCAAGTTTGATCTTCTCTGCACTTGGCATTTTTAAACTTTCATCCGAATAGTCCATAAAATGTGGCTTACCACTTCAGAAGGCATCTCCAGTTGTAAGTACCAAGTCCATGTTTGTGTTCCAAAACAAAAGTTCCAAAAGATGAGCATTTGTATGGTCAGTTTCATCTCACCCCACGTTTGGTACCAATTTCTGTAGCAGACAGCTTCAGGTTCGCTGAGATGAACTTCCAGACCAAGCACAGTTATGGAGGAAGGGATTTATTAAAGCTTACAGATCCAGGGAAAGTTCCATAATGGCAGAAGAACCTGGCCTGCTTTCACAGGTCCAGGTAGAGAGAGAGAGAGAGAGAGAGAGAGAGAGAGAAGTCAAAAGCTACACAACATACTTCAGGAATTCCAGGTGGAACTAGGCACTTTGCATATCTTTAGATTGGAATTTGAAACCCACCACAACACCTTAAGATCTGCCCAGTGATGCCTTCTCCAGTGAGGTGGCTACAGATCCAAACTAGAAACTAATAAAACACTAAATATATTGGGAGCCATCTATTCAAACCACCATAGGACCTTACATTCATTCATTAATTAATTCTATCATCACAATAATTCTAGTGAGTAAGTACTATTGTTACTCATTTTTCTAATTATAAATGAGACCTAAGGGTGTTACTGGCACAATACTTATGATCATTTTAACTAGTGAGAGAAGCAAGGCCTATCATTACTATTTTCTTTCCTTTTTTCAATCTTTTGGTTTTCTTACAGTTTCTTATAGCCTTAAAGTATATTTACTTTAGGGATAGAGAGATTGCTCAGTGGTTAAGGTGCTTCTCTGCAAAGCCTAACAATTTGGATTCGATTCTGTAGGACCCACATAAAGCCAGATGCACAAAGTGGTACATGTATCTGGAGTTCATTTGCAGTGGCTAGATGCCTTGGTGTGCCAATTCTGTCTCTCTCTGTCTCTCTTCTCTATCTCTCTCTCTGCTTGCAAATAAATAAATTTTAAAAAGTATATTTACTTCATCATTAATTCCTCCCAAATGAATATAGAACACCTCTCAATATTATTTTTCTCATTGTCAAAATAAGCCCTTTCCCTACCATTCTCCCTTCTGAAATCTTCTACTCTTTTGCTTCAATCAAGAATAATTATTGCTAGGTCTGCACTTGTGTTAGATTAAGTATAACCCACATCTCATGTTTTCTTCTTTCTTGTTCCTGCATGTTGATGATACTTTTTTGATACGTGGTATAGAAGAGATCCATCTTTGAGGCTTTCCACAGGTATTTATTTATTTATCTATCCAATTTTATACTCCACATCTGCAAAACAGCATAAATTTTCTCGTTATTCTAGAGGCCAACAGTCTAAAATTGATCTAAAATCAAACTGTGGGTTTATAAGGGAGATGTGTTTCCTGGCAGTGTTGAGCTTCTAAGGCCTCCATATTCCTTCCCTCAAAACCTTCTTTCCACGTTCAAAGCTAGAAGTAACATTGTTCATGTTTCTTTCTCACTCTCTGACTTCCTTGTCTTCCTTTGACACATGAGGGCCCCATGGGACGCTAGACCCTCAAGACCCTTAGTGACATCCTCAAACTCCCTTTCCCCTGTAAGGAAGGTGTTTCCAGGTTCCGGGAATAGGAAGCAGACAACTTTGGGAGACTCTTATTTTGCCTGATGCTCCCTGGCTCAGATGCCTACACAGGCCACCTTATCTTCTGTGCACTCTAAAGTACCTGAGTCACTTCCATTTCTCCATGCAGCACCCAATCCAGGGGCCTGCCCTGCTGACTTGTCATGTAACTTAGTCTTTTCTCATAGCTCTGTTCTAGGGACAAATTGTAAAGTCAGAAGACCCAAAGACAGAGGCTTTCTTATTGTTTGGGCTGAGCAATTGGTTATTGATTGATTAATTGACTGATTGATATCTTTCCTGCTGTCCAGGATCTGCTATTTCTATTGGCTTTCAGTGTCTCTGATGGTTGCAGGTTCCGCTGTCTTGGGATCAGAGAGATGGGGTCATGCGTGATCACGTATTCCATAGCAAACTCTAACTGCCTATGCTCTTTGACCCTTGCTCTTCCCGCACTCTCATACTGAGAAGATATAGAGGGGGCCACACAAAGCAACCCATCAAGGTAGATAGACAGAGGAAGTGATACAATTTGAGCTTTATGATAACTTTTTTATACATGCTTTGTCAGGATATTCCATTTGAAAGGAAAGAGTCAGGTGTTTAGTCATGTAGATTACATGTACTCATGTAGACACAACTCTTGAAAATATGTGTTCTAGGGGCTCAAGATCTCCATATCTGTTAATTTCCATCAGAAATAGCTACCACGATGAAGGTAAACCCATGACTATCATCATGAAAGCTGAGAGGCTTCTGTCTCTGTGCTTGGGATTCGCAGGCTGCATCTACTTTTGGAGAACTCATGTGATAGGTTAGGTTGGCCATATTTACAGCAGTTTTTTTTTAAAAAAATATTTTATTTATTTATTTGAGTCAGAGAGAGAGAGAGAGAGAGAGAGAGAGAGAGAGAGAGAAAGAGAAATGAGCGTGCCAGGGCCTCCAGCCACTGTAAACAAACTCCAGATGTATGCACCCCTTGTGCATCTGGTTTACGTGGGTACTGGAGAATTGAACTAGGATCCTTTGGCTTTGCAGGCAAGCACCTTAACCACTAAGCCATCTCCCCAGCCCTTATAGCAGTTTTGAAAGCAGTGAAAACAAGGCTGAGGAGAGGAGGAAGTGTTGTCTTCATCAGCCTTTTCTCATTGGCTTTATAGCTCCAGACATTTCTCCTTGCTTTGATCTGCAGGTGGCATCTTGCCCCTGCTCCAAGCACAGCAATGGATTTGAATGATTTATTTTAATTAATTAATTGATTGATTTGAAAGAGAGAAAGAGAGAAATACAGAGAGAGAGAGAGAGAGAGAGAGAGAGAGAGAGGATGAATGGGTGGGCCAGGGTTTCCTGCCTCTGCAAACGAACTCCAGATGCACACACCGCTTTGTTCATCTGGCTTTATGTGGGTAGTGGGGAACTGAACCTGAACCATCAGAGTTTGCAAGCAAGTGCCTTTAATGGCTGAGCCATCTCTCCAGCTCAGTTTTTTAAAATTCTGTAATTCTGGGGTTTGTGGGAAGACGAGCAATCATGTCATGCACTGGCCATCTTAAGTTCAGAATCTTCAGCCCATCTAGTGGATTCAAGTTATGTCTATGAACAATGACCGAATCATGAAAATATGGCACAGATACACAATAAAGTTTTACTCAGCTGCAAGGAAAAATGAAGTTATGAAGCTTTTAGAAAAATGATGGAATCAGCAAAAACTATACTGAGGTCGCCCAAGCCCAGAAAGGCAAATTTCACATGATTCCCTCTCCTGTGTGGATCTCTCATATATGTATATAAATAAGGGGATGTGAGAGTGAGCATAGACTCTAGACAGGAGCCCATGAGAGGGGGGGCAAGAGGTGATGTGAAGGAGGGACAGGACAAAAGGAAGCACACAGCATGAAAGTGGAAAGGAGGCTCTTCTGGGGAGAGGGGAGAGAGGAGGGAAGAGGAGGGAGAGAGGGGTGAGAGAAACATCAAACAAAACTTGTTTAAAAACTCCACAGTGAAACCCAATTCTCAAAATCGCTGAGAATAAGTGACTACCGTGTGCTCAGCCTTCAACAGGACATCTAAACCACCCCTCCGAGGCTCAGGGGAGCTCGTGGACGAGAGGACAGAAAGAATGTAAAAACAGGGGGTGGGCGAAGAACGTTACAAAATGTGGCCATCTGGATACAGCATGGCCATTATACTCAAACATTCACAGGAGCTGTGGTTTTCTGCCCAAGACTGAGCCTGTCCATACCTCACCATTGATGGGGGCAGGATACACGAGACCCCACTCCACCCAGAGTAGCTCTTGGCACCTCATGGTTGCTGGGAGAGGGGAGTCAGGTTTGTCAATGGAGTCGCATCTTCAAGAAATTGACCATTCCACAGTAACACTCTTTCACCCATGATCATGTAAGTAACACTAACCTCACTCAATGGATTAAAAAAGACACAGAAGTAAAATGGGAATTAATGTGGAAGAAGGGTATTAATGAGAGGGGGAATAAGAGAGGGTAAGTGAGCGAAATAAGACTAAGATACATTATATGCATACATGCAAATGTCAAAAATGGGAAGAAATAAATAAGATAAATTGAACAATACATACAAACTTATCTGGTGAGTTAAGGTCTATAAAATTAGATCAGGGCTCCTGCCTGGTAAGGAAGGAAAATTATAGTACAAAAGCAAAAGGAGCAATAAACATGGGGATGTCATGTCTGCTCAGCTCCCTGGCTTGTTAAAGAACTACATACAAGTTCTTTCCCATCATTTGGATCATGGAAGAAATGCCAGAAGCCTTACACGTGTCATTGTGACTGCCGCCTCTGAGAAGGAAGGCAAGAAGGAAAATCGCGACATCTGAGGTGTGGGTGCTCTTTAAGCAGCAACAACTTGGCCAGAATTGTTCTGGGGAACGGCATGTAGTGAACGCCCCTGGCGTCCTGTGTCATATTTCATCAGCCCACCTCCGTTTCCGGTGGTTGCTGCGGTGGACAGTTCCAGACAAGTTCATGCTCACCTTGTGCTGACAATGCCTGCTTCACGTGTACACTGTGACTTTCTGGTTTCTTCCCCCGGGGGCTTGCTTTGATGCTAGAGTCTGTTCTGTCCATATGCAAGTGCTGCCCCAAAGTGTTGGGGTGTCATCACCCCAAGGTCAGTGTAGGAACTGAACCCAGAGATCAATGCTCCAGCCTGCCATTCTTTGGATGGACAATTCTGGGGTCACTGAGCATGCTGCCGAGGAGTCCAGGCTAAATCATGTTTTCTGAATAAAAGGAGAGAGTGAGTGAAGCAGTAATATTATTTCCCTCTACTTCCTAAGGATGCAGTATTTTCAGCCACCTCCTATCCCACTGCCCCCATACCTTCCCCACCATGATGATCTGTACCCTCCAATGGAGCCAGAAGAATCCCTTCCTTCCTTAAGTTGTTTTTGATGGGTATTTTTAAAATTTACTTTTAAGCGGGGCGTGGTGGCGCACGCCTTTAATCCCAGCACTCGGGAGGCAGAGGTAGGAGGATCACCTTGAGTTCAAGGCCACCCTGAGATTACATAGTGAATTCCAGGTCAGCCTGACCTAGAGTGAGACCCTACCTCGAAAAAACAAAAAAAAAAAAAAAATAATAAAATTTACTTTTAGAGAGAGAGAATTGGCATGCCAGGGCCTCAGCCACTACAATCAAACTCCAGACACTTCTGCCACCTAGTGGGCATGTGCAACCTTACACTTGCCTCACCTTTGTGCATTTGGCTAACGTGGTACCTGGAGAGTTGAACATGGTCTTCAGGCTTCACAGGCAAGCGCCTTAACTGCTAAGCCATCTCTCCAGCCCTTGTTGGGTATTTTATCACAGCAACGAGGAAACACTGCCCTTCACACAGGTCCTCTCTAAAGCTCTGGGTCTGGGAAGGTTTCATATGGTGCCAGTTACTTTCCCATGGCTTGGACAAAATACTCAATCAGATGCAGCATAAGGAAGGAATGGGTTTATTCTCATCTTCAAGTTTCAAGGGAAAATGTCTATCATGGCGGTTGAAAGCATGGCAGGAACAGACAGCTGGGGTCACACCCGCACCTCCTCAGAGAGGAAGTAGAAAACGTGATGGACTCTGGATGCTCAGTTAGCTTTCTATGTTCTATTCAGTCCAGAACACAACCCTTTCAACTCATCTAATCTAGAAAATCCCTCACAGACAAAACCAGAGATTAAAAAAAAAAATTGTTTATTTTTTTTATTTGAGAGTGAGAAAGAGGCAGAGAGAAGGAGAGAGGAAAAGAGAAAGAGAGAATAGGCATGCCAGGGCCTCCAGCCACTGCAAACGAATTCCAGATGCATGTGCCCCCTTGTACATCTGGCTTCTGTGGGTCCTGGAGAATAGAACTGGGATCCTTGGGCTTCATAGGCAAATGCCTTAACCACTAAGCCATCTCTCCAGCCCCCAAACCAGAGATTAAAAAAAAATATTTTACTTATTTATTTGAGAGAGAGAGAGAGGAAGAGGCAGAGAGAAAGTGAGAATGGTCACTCCAGGGTCCCCAGCCACTGCAAACAAACTCCAAATGCACGCACCCTCTTGTGCATCTGGTTCATGTAGGTCCTGGGGAATTGAACCAGGGTCCTTAGGCTTGGCAGGCAAACACCTTAACTGCTAAGCCATTTTCTCAGCCCAAATCCAGGGATTTGTTTCCATAGTGTCAAATTGGCAATCCAAGAGTAACCATCACACCTAACCCTTCCCTGAAGTTAGGGTTTTCCTTCCCAGTCACAGAGGGCCCCCACATGTGCACTGGGGAGTCAGCATTTGCTGTTCATGCAGCTAGAGGATGTTGTTCTGTAGGAAGCAGGGTGGAGTGGAGTCTGGGTCTTTCTCTCAGTGACAGCCATTCCTCTCCTCCTGGCCTGTGTCACTGTAGGCAGCTTCTCTTCTCTTCTCAGGCTTGTAGTATGACTTGAGGACACAGTAGAAGCTGGAGGAGAAGAGCCACCAAGCATGGGTGAACTCTCTTACTGTTGCCACTCTCAGGGTTGACACACTCATACTAGCACACACACTCAGGCTGAGAATTCATTTAAATACTTAACTGAGTTATTTTTACCCTCTTGTATTTTTACCTTCATGTTCGGCCACAGGTAAGCTGGTTTTTGTGGTTTTTGTCTCCTGAGAAAGACCCTGTGGTTCTTAGCTACGATTTTTAAAAAATATTTATTTATTTATTTATTTATTTATTTATTTATTTATTTATTTATTTATTTGCAAGCAGAGAGAGAGAGAGAGAGAGAGAGAGAGAGAAGAGAGGCAGACAGAGAGAGAATGGGCATGCCAGGGCCTCTAGCTACTGCAAACGAACTCCAGATGCATGTGCTCTTTGTGCCTCTGGCTTACGTGGGTCCTGGAGAATCGAACTGGGATCCTTTGGCTTCGCAGGCAAACGCCTTAACCACTAAGCCATTTCTCCAGCCCTTAACTGTGATTTTTTACTTTACCTGGACTTCATTTTTGTGTAATGAGAGAGCCTTTGTTCAGCTTCTGGAATTTTGGGTGGAGTTAGAATCCTCTCAATTACCCTTTTAAGTGACCATCCCTGTGCCATATAAAGCCCCCGTTTCTGGTTAGTGTAACTATAATGGGTCCAGTGGATCCCATAGTCCTGTACTGACATGCATTGGCTGCAGTAGTCTGTGGGCTGTCACGTGAATGAAGCCCTATGTTCTTAGATAATAAATAGTATTAGCTTAAGTCGCAAGGATAAGGGGAGGTGTTATGGGTTGAAGGGGACATGTTCAATGCAGGCTCATATGTTTGAACACTTCATCGTCAGCTGGTGGTACAGTTTTGGCAGGTTCTGGGGTATTTTGGACATGGGGTCTAGCTGGCTGACATAGGGCTGTAGGGGTGGGACTTGAAGCTGGCTCCACTTCTGGCCCACACTTTCCACTCTCCAATATACTAAAATATTAGCAAACAGCCTCGTGTTCCTGCCGTTACAGATGGCGCTCCAACCACCACGATGGACCGTACCCTCTCAAACTGTAGCCCAAATCGACTTTTCTCCCCTTACATTCTGTCTGTCATGTATTCTGTGATAACAATGAGAAAAGTAACTCCTACAGATGATATCAGATTGATCTTACTATTGATGTCCTGTGAGATGAATCTATGATCTATAGAGTAGAGATATTCACATGTAATCATCTTGCCATCTTAAGTTGTGGTGCCGTGTTGGAAGGTTATCATTGATGTCAGTTGCTTCCAGGTTGAACATTTCCCAATGACAATTGGTCAATGACAAGCTCAGTTTTAGCAAGTGGAGGCCCATAGTGTCAGGCCTCTGCGTAGTCCCCATCTCTTGCCATTGTAACCATGTCATTAATTCTCTGGTATGGGAAATGACGGAGGTTGCAGGGTATCTGCTGGCTAAGCCATGCTGACTGTTATGGTTGTTTAGTGTTTTTTCACAACCCTCTGGTAAATGCTCTCTGGTGATAGTTAATAAGTGACACAAACATCTTCACATGTTACCTTCATGCTTATAAATCCATTTTCACGCATGGTCCTTTCTCCCACCAAATTTCTTTTTTTTTTTTTCCTTTTTTTTTCCAAGGTAGGGTTTCACTCTGGTCCAGGCTGATGTGGAATTAACCATGTAGTCTCAGGGTGGCCTCGAACTCTCAGCGATCCTCCTACCTCTGCTTCCCGAGTGCTGGGATTAAAGGCGTGTCCCACCAAATTTCTAAAACAAATACACAAACAAACAAAAGAAATCAGCCAGGCCATCCTTACATTCCAATGTTCTCTGTACATTTTTATCTTGGACCCCTACTGTCTTCCCATGAAGTCAATGACAAAATCCCCTGCCTTGGAGCTCTGCCCGTGGGGAGAGTTTGATGTGAACTCTTGTTCACGATTGCTCCTCAATGGGGTCTTAGCGCAGGAACCCGATTTTGGCTCTTACCCTCTCACACCAAGCTAAATCACCCATGAACCAATCCTTACAGCGCCCCTCCTCCTGTTACTCATATACAACGTGTCCTCATCCTGCCAAGTGTTAGTTGAACACTGAGTGAGAGATGCCAGTGTAATAGCAGTGGACAATGGTGTTGTAGGAATCGCTGTGTGTGCCACTCATTTGTGTTCTCTGGCCATTGTTTATGCCCCAACTTGATCTGATGACTTTTTTTTTTTTTTTTTTAAGATAAGGGGAAAGCCATTCTTGTTTGTTTGTTTATTTATTTGAGAGTGACACACAGAGAGAAAGAAGCAGATAGATAGAGGCAGAATGGGCGCACCAGGGCCTCCAGCCACTGTAAATGAACTCCAGATGCATGTGCCACCTTGTGCATCTGGCTTACATGGTTCCTGGGGAATTGAGCCTCAAACTGGGGTCCTTAGGCTTCACAGGCAAGTGCTTAACAGCTCAGCTAGCTCTCCAGGACCTGACCTGATGGCTTTTAATGTTAATCAGCTCAAGCTGCTGGATTAAGATATCGTAGATAGGGTGCTTTAACCAACAACTATTGATTCTTCACAGGTCTGGAGGCTGCGGGTTTAAGATCAGGATGCCAGTATAATTAAGTTCCAGTGAGTACCCGATTATGGTATGTAGATTGCCAACTTCTTACTGTGGTGCAAAGAAAGACTGGCAGCTCTCTGACCTTTTCTTATAATCCCATTCTTGTGAGCTCCACCATCACGATCTAGTTACCCCTTAAAGGGCTCACCTGTTTATGGGGGGGGGGACATATAATATGAATGATAATAACCTGTAGATCTGAGGTAACTGAAGTCATGGTGTGCCAGTTCCCCCTGGCAGGTAGGGCTGAAGAAGGAGCCGGTCCAGCCGGTTCCTTTTTGGGGCTGAGCCGGATGGTGAATGTCGGCGACCCAGAACCCCCTCCTCTAAGACACGGGAGAGAAAAACACACTGGGTCAGGAGTCTTGTTGAAGCAGGAACTAGTTTTATTGTAGTAGGAAGATGTTTATATAGCCTTGAGAAAGAGGGTGGGGTCTCAGGATAGGAAAAAGGTGTAGGGGCCAATAGTATTTCACCACGTAAGCAGTAGCTGGGCGGAGGCAGTTTTGGCTTAGGCCTTGCTGAGTCACTCCTAAACGGGAGTAATAGGCCAAAGACAGGTCGCCAAACTCTAGTCAGGCTCAGGAAGTTCCACTAGGCCTCACACCCAGACCTCTTAGGGCCCAACAATGGTGGTTGTTTTGCTGGCATAGTTATTTGTTTCTATGAGGTCCCTGTAGCATAACCAGAGTCACTTCATTTTTTTTTTTTTTTTTAATTTTAGAGAGAGTGAGAGAGAGACAGAGACAGGGAGAGAATTGGCATGCCAGGGCTTCAGCCACTGCAATTGAACTCCAGATGCTTGTGCCACCTAGTGGGCATGTGTGACCTCACGCTTGCTTCACCTTTGTGCGTCTGGCTTATGTGGGATCTGGAGAGTCGAACATGGGTCCTTAGGCTTCGCAGGCAAGGGCCTTAACTACTAAGCAATCTCTCCAGCTCTACCTACCTCTTTTTAAGACAAAATCTCTCACTGTGCTGGAGCTTATTGATTAGGCTGGACTGTTTGACCAGATAGCTACAGAGCTCTGCCTGTCACTGCCTCCCCAGAGCTGGGAATACAGGCACGTGCTATCGTGCCTGGCATTTGTTTGGGTATTGGAGATCAAGCTCAAGTCCTCATCTTGTGAGGCAAGCACTTTACCCACTCACCTATCCACCAGACCCCCTTCTACGCTTTACATCTCTTGTGTGGTATTCATGCTGTCATTCTCAAAATATGATACTAGTTGTGATTACTGGCTTGGCTGGGGATAGATGCAGTTCCAAAGATTTTTGCTTCACTTAATGCTTGTAAGAACTCTTATCATACAGGTCAGGGAACCAACTTGAGGGCTCTTCTGACTTCAAAGTGTGTTGGTGCAATTATATATTTGTGGATCAGGAAGTAATCACCAGCTGGGTCGAAGAATCCAGTGGATTGAGAAGCCAGTGTAGGCCAGAACTGAACCAATGCTTCATTTGTTACCTTTTCTTCTTCTCTTTCTCTTCCTCCTCCACCTCCTCCTCCTTTTCCTCCTCCTTCCTTCAAAAAATATTTTGGCCTCTGAAAATGAACTCCAGATGCATGAGCCACTCTGAGTATCTGACTTTACATGGAGTACCCATGGGGAATTGAACCCAGGTGTCAGGCTTTGCAAGCAAGCGCCTTTAGTCACTGAGCCATCTATCTCCCCAGCTCACTTTGTCTTCTGTTCTCACTCTTAGTGAAAAGTCATGACGGTGCTTTGAGTACCCAGATATCTGTGCCACTGCAGACCCTGTCTCCAACAATCTTCAAAGGCTTGAGCAGTCTCCTTTTCCAAACACATGGGTACACATTCCCTGGCACGAATTCTCTTAGGAAAGGACTGGGAGAATTACTACTGGAAGAATTAGTGCTTTAGGGTCAGTTCACACAGAAATTTGGCCTCTCTTTCAGTCAGTAGGTTTTGTGTTTGAGAATGGACTTTTTGGGTATAAGCAAGAAATTATTGCTTTTATAAGATGGCTGCCCCTAGCTTCCTGATTCTCTTTAATCATCCACCCTTGAGTCTTATATTTAAAAATTGCATAAATTAAGCAACATCCTTGTTGTCTGCACATCCATTTTGCCTCTAGGAGCACTGTGTCCTAATAACCATCTTTGTTTTATGTCTCTCTGGGGTTGAGAGTGGCACTCTGATCTTGATGTCACGACGACGCCCTCATCTTGCGTTTGTTGATGAAATGTTGTCTTGATGTCATCTGTTCCAGAAGTTTGGAGCCTCTGCTCTGTGCCAGTATGTCCTATCATCTCTCTCACACCACTGAGCTTCCCGTTGATGCTGGAGTCTCTTTACTTGCATGTTCTGTATCAGTAATACAGACAGATGAGTGTACTTGGGGTCTTCTTGTGAACAGAGTTGGCTGGTAGTTTTTCCAATGTTCTATAGTATATTCCTTCTAGTTTACACACATACACACACACACACACACACACACACACGTGTGCATGCAGTTCCAAACTAGACCTAAAAGCAATCAGAACATTTTTGGGGCACTGGTGAACTCCTAAATTGACTGCATGATCATTGATTCTTATTTGGATTAAATACTGTTACTTAAATTTATTTTACTTTGTGCACAGAGAAATGGAAAGGCTTTTAAAATTCAGAGAGAATGATATGGTTTCTTAAAGTATATTTAAAAAGCCCTTTGTGGGGCTGGAGAGATGGCTTAGGGGTTAAGGCACTTGTCTGCAAAGCTGAAGGACTCAGGTTTGAGTCCCCAGGACCCATGGAAGCTAGATGCACAAAGTGGCGCATGCATCTGGAGTTTGTTTGCAGCTGCTGGAGGCCCTGGCATGCTCGTTCTCTCTCTGTCTCATTCTCACTCTATCAAATAAATAAAAATAAAAAATTGGAAAGCCCTTTGTGTCACATTCTTCAGCGACATCTGCTTTGCCCAGTCTGTTTTGTAAGACGAGGTTTGGATTGATATGATTGTATCTAATTTGTCTTTGGAATCTTGAATGATGTTGACAGCGTTTTGCAAGTGGAAACTATGTTCCTAGTTTCCATAGGATAGCCAATCATTTTAAATGTATTTCTTGGGGCTGGGGAGATGGCTTAGCAGTTAAAGGCACTTGCTTACAATGCCTGTTCATCGGAGTTCAATTCTCCGGTACACATGTCAAGCTGGGCAAAGTGATCCATTGTGTGATTCCCGTGCGCTGTGGGGCTCAGGGGCCAGTTAGGCTGGCTTCACTTGCAGCACTAAGAGACCCCGTCTCAAAGAAGGTGGAAAAAGAACACTTGATGTTGTTTTCTGCCCTCCACACACACCATGGCATGCATGCACTCATGCACGTACATACACACATGCAAAAGAATCAATAAAAATTTAAATACATTTTTTTTTTTTTTTGGTTTTTTGAGGTAGGGTCTCACTCTGGTCCAGGCTGACCTGGAATTCACTATGTAGTCTCAGGCTGGCCTTGAACTCATGGTGATCCTCCTACCTCTGCCTCCCAAGTGCTGGGATTAAAGGCGTGCGCCACCACGCCCAGCTTAAATACATTTTGTATCAAGATAGCAATAACTAATAGGAGACTAGGTTTCTTATTTAATCTTATATTGTGAAAATATATGGTCAAAAATTTTTACAAGTAGAACATTACACTTTGATGACTTCATATATATATATATATATATATATATATATATATGATTTTTATTTATTTATTTCCAAGCAGAAAGAGATAGAAAGAAGAGAGACAGAGAGATAGAGAGAGTGGGTATGCCGGAGCCTCCAACCACTGCAAATGAACTCCAGATGCATGTGCCATTGTGCATCTGGCTTTACATGGATACTGGAGAATCAAACTCAAGTTGTTAGGCTTTGCAGGCAAATGTCTTATCCACTGAGCTATCTCCCTAGCCCTCAGAAATATATTTTTTCATCTTTATTTTTGTTTATTTTTGTCTCTTCCAATAGTTAAGTGGAAAAGAGGTATTCTGACATTGGTGACAAAATTTCTGTATATATAGGAAATCTTATAATATTCTGACATGTTTTCTAGGAAACATTTAGAGCACTTTATGATCATGTCAAAAAATAACAAATAAAAGAGTGGGCGGGGGATGACTCAGCAGTTAAAGGCATTTGCTTGCAAAACCTGCTGGCCTGGGTTCGATTCCCCAGCATCCATGTAAAGCCAGATGCAAAGTAATGCATGTGTCTGATGTTTATTCGCAATGGCCAGAGACTCTAGTGCAGTCATACACTTACACATACAAGTGTAACACACACTCACATATAGATGCAAATAGACAAATAAAAATTAAAAAATAATAACTAGGAAAGTAAACCACGATCACCTTTCTAACAGTAAATGCACGGGAGTCACTGAACGATACGCTGTACTGAGAGTTTACAACGTTTCTCATAGGTGTGAAGCTATGCAGGTAACTTCAAAAGGGATCGTGTCAAATGTCATGCTTAATTAAAAGGTGTGCCTTGCAAATTCAGATCTAAATTTAGACATGGGACTTTCTCCTCCTTCTCCCATTATTCTTGATAAACTATACATTGTGCTTTGGAGTTTTAATGAATAGCCTAGGTGTAAAAGACATGCCTTTCAATTTGAAAAGGAGAAGAGTGCCATTTTTACTATACATGTGTGAAAGAGTTTACTCTAGAAAATAGTCTAGGTGCAAGGTAGGGTTTCACTCTGGTCCAGGCTGACCTGGAATTAACTATGTAGTCTCAGGGTGGCCTCGAACTCTCGGCGATCCTCCTACCTCTGCCTCCCGAGTACTGGGATTAAAGGCGTGTGCCACCATGCCCGGCTTTCTCTCCCTCTATGTCAAATAAATAAATAAGAACAAAATAAAACATTTTAATAAAAATAATTACTGCACACTCAAAATTTCCAGTCCAATTTCAAACTTAAATATTGGAAAATTATGAAAATGAATTCACTTTCCTGAAAAGAGTTCAGATAAATTAAAATACAAAGGGGTGGGGAGGGCTCCTCTTTTCCAAATAAGTGATCCCTTGTAAAACCCACTTTTCTTCTCGAATGATGTAGTGAAGAATTGCCTCATTCACTCGACTTTGGACATCCATCAGGGACCACTGTCTGCGTGGCTCAATCATGTCTGCAGTATCACACGTTCAGCAATGACACCTTCTTTTTCAGCTGCCTTGCGGGTCCACTCGCCTAGTGTACTATTGTGATGATTCTATGGGATGTTGATATTTGGGAATGCTGCCGATCCGATCGGCTTTCTGGTTTCAAAAATTGCACCAAAGACTTGAGGTTTTAGTGGAATTGATAAGAGGAAAGCTAGCAATGAGAGCTCTTGCTTTGATGCGTGTTATAATAGCCAGTAAAACCTACCCTGGACAGGCTGGAGTGCAGGCCACTACTCAGAAGTACTCAGTTCTTTGGGGCTGATTATGGCTTATTGAGGCAGAAAACTTGTTCGAGTTCAAACTCTTTGAATTCCTTGTTCACTCAATAGTGTGTCAAAAAAGAGCATTCAATGTTTCATGTCACAAAATCACCGCCGGCCTAAATTGTTCCTATTTCTCTTTTTGCATACGGTGCTCAAGAAAAATTTTCAACACTCTTGCATAGCACCACAGAGCTTTGATAGGGGTAACATTGCTATAACAGCCTGCATTAAGGAACTTATATTTTATTCTTCTTTTCAGTGTACATAAAAATCCCAGCTTAGTCCTTTTTTTGTCTTTTCGATCCTTTGAACTCTTTCAGCTATGTTTCAAGACGTTCTGGGCTTTGACGGGGCCGGGCATTCACTGTAAAACCAGTCAATGCCTCAGTGAGGCCACAAGCAAAACTCTGAGTGTCTTAAAGCAGGGACCACACAACTCTTGTGAGAATTTGCATATTTTAGCAACTCTGTCAAGTGTGAATCTCAAAGCAAAGAATGCTGCTCATTAATTTCCTTCATTAACTATCGTGGACCATAGACTTTTCTGACCAAAGCATTGAGCTGGGTTGGATTCTCGGATGCTGGACAAGCATGGATGAGTATGAACTAGACACAGGTATGCGTTTGTGAGACGTGTGTTCTGCTGTATGTTTGGCTCAACGCTGGCACTCCTGAAGATGTTTACACTGAAGTGGGATCCTAGAATAAAGTGCTGGTTTAGACACCCTGAAGTAGCCAACTGTGTGCTCAAAGGGAGCAAGGCCAAAGCTGGACTGCTCAATTCAGTTTCCAGTTCAGTAGCCATCGTAATCCAGCTTCGCCAGCTGCTAACAAGATTGGGTCTGAAGTTTACCTCCACAATGAGATAATCAGATTACCAGCCACAAAGATCAAATAATGACCCAGCTTTCGAGCAAGTTCAGCAGGCCCTTGCTAACACTGTGTGGTCCTTGAGCTTGATTAAAAAATTAAATGGCTAAACTTTGCCTCAATATTTTGCGTTGGGATTTTGAGTGACTTGATGTTTCTTTTCAAGGTACACTTTCCTATTCTCCCGTGGGTTTGAAATTAAGAGGTAGGAGAAAAAGAGGATGCTCCCGCTGTGCACTTGTTCCTGAGCTGGGCTTTAAATGAAGCATGCAGAATTTTTAATTTGCTGGTGTAGGGAAGAGAAGACAAACTCGAAATCATTTGTGAGCAAGGAGTTGGGCTGTAACAACAACAACAAAAAAAGCACAACGACCAGAATGGATTTGGTCTTTCTCTCCCAGAGCCCCCCCCCAAAAAAAAAATGTTTGAAAGTTTGGGTTTTGGCTACTATATGATAGCTGTTTTCAGTCGTAAAGGGATTATTCTGAGAGGCATACAAATGTGATTGTCTCACAGCAGATGGTGCGCACTGCTTCACCTTTGAGAAAAGTTAATTAAGCCAAGCATATTGGGCCCATAGAGAGGAAAATGTAGATGAATATTGAGCAATCAAACTCAGTGTCTCCTTTTTTCATGCCTTTGCAATGGGACACAGAATCCCATTGAAAAAGAATTATGTACAGAATCAAATTAATTCACATCCAACTTTACTCTCTTCCCACGTTTTAACAGGGGTGCACACCAGGCCCTTCAGAAGTTTTGTCCACAATCAATGGGCCACACTGCGGTGTCCACTAAATTAAATGAACCAGTGCAGAAGAATCTCTTGTGAGATATTAAAAGGGTGAAAGGCTGTTTAATTCAAATCCTTCCGTAGAGTCTTTTGACAGCCCCCTTCCCTTAGTACAGTATAAATTATTAACTAACTCCTTTCATCTCAGATCAATTTACAAAACAGAAACAATTACCCCTTGTTAATGAGAATGAACACTCCTAATAATTATGAAAGTTGCGTTTGATTCTGGTTTCCTCACAGGTCCTTGTTTACAATCTAATTTGGAGTTGTGCGCAAAGGGAAATAAAGCTCGAATTCTCAAGTTGAGCGAGGGCTGCTTATGAAACAAATGGGCTTTCTCTTGCAAATGAACACACGAGCAATACATTGAAATATGCTCATGATAGCGGCTTCTATTCAGTGAATTCTGCTCTCCGATGGCGTCCGAGGCATCTAGGCGATTGAAGGGGCTGCTCCTCAGGATGGGGCTTGAGAAGGTGCTCACACCAGCCTCTCTGCAAATGGCGGGCAATTGTTGATGGACAGCCTTGCCTCGAGAAGAGGAGGGAAAAGGGCTTTACTGCGGCCTCCTGCCATGCTGAGGGGTCTAAGGCCTCAGGCAGGCTCCCAAGCTTAACTTTATCTTTCCCTTTGGGATAAAGGTAGACGTTAGACACCAAAGGAGCCCCGACACACACACAGAAGGGCAAATTTTCATCTCAATTGGACAAAAAGGGGCCAGAGGAAATGACTCAGATCTTTGAAAGAAAAGGCCAAGTTGGAGGTAGGCATAGCAGCTGGGTTTCTGCACCTGTCTGCCCTCCTTCCCTTGACTGGCCATCCCCTGGGCTCAGCTATTATTTTGGTTACTCCGGGTGAATTCAGAGGAGCACGGTTAATGTGGTGCTTGAAGGGGGAGAGGGAGGCAGACACCGCCCTGGAAGGGAGGCACAACAGACTTCTGTGGAGGGAGGCTAGTGGAGTCATTAGAAGGTCTCCATGGCTGTGAGAAATAAATTCAAAGTGGGGAGAAGTTTAGTGATCATATTGGTCATAGAGGCATTGAAAAAGCTTATCTGTGGTAGAGTAAGAAATCTGACTAGGTAAAAAAATTATTTGAAGGTCTAGAAACCAATAAAGTAAGTGGTATCATCTCCTTGTTCTGAGAAGATTTTATTTTAGAGGTCTTATTAGAGAAATCAGATCCTTATTGCTCCACTTATTTATTTATTTGTTTATTCATTTAAAATTTAGAGAAATTTTATTAGGTTCAAAGAAGGACAGAGGACAGACAGCTCCTGCCCATGAGAAGGCGGGAGGAGGTAAAGGTGCCCACATTTATTTACTCTTTTGACTGTGTGTGTGCGCGTGTGCGTGTGCGTGCATGTGTGCACACGTAGACCAGAGGACAACCTTGGGTGGCATCCTCTGAAACACACCCACCTTTTCTGAGACAAGGTCTCTCACTGGCCTGAAGCTCACCAGTTAGGTAAGGCTGGCTGGCCAGCGAGCCTCGGGGAGCCTGCTATTTGCACCTCTCTAGATTAGGATTACAGGTGCCGTCTACCATGTCTGGGACTTTCATGTGGATTTGGAATCCAACTGTGGTCCTCATGCTTGTAAGGCAAGCACAAGCTACTTCCCTAGCCTCACCATCCCACTTTTGAGACTAAATTCACCAAAACCAGTTAGGAACAAGCACCAGGATAAGATGTCATGGTAAATATGCTATATCTTTAAAAATAACTTCTTAATTTTAAGATTTTTATTTATTTGAGACAGAGAGAGAGAGAGAGAGAGAGAGAGAGAGAGAGAGAAAGGGAGTGCCAGGGCCTCTAGCCACTACAAACGAACTCCAGATGCATGAACCACCACATGCATCTGGTTTACGTGGGACCTGGAGAATTGAACCGGGGTCCTTAGGCTTCGCAGGCATGCACCTGAATGGCTAAGCCACAACTCCAGCCCTAACTTCTTAATTTTAAAATATTTTATTCATTTATTTGCAAGCAGAGAGATACAGACAGAAAGAGAGAGAGAGAATGGGCACACCAGGATCTCTAGCCATTGCAAACAAACTCCAGATGCATGTGCCACCTTGTGCATCTAGCTTTTTGTGGGTATTGGGGAATCGAACCTGGATCATTTGGCTTTGCAGGCAAGTATCTTAATAGTTGAGCCATCTCTCCAGCCCAGCCTCTTAATTTTAAAAGAGTGTTTAGAGGCTGGAGAGATGACTTAGTGGTGAAGATTCTTGCCTGCAAAATTAAGGACCTAGGTTCATTTCCCCAGGACCACGTAAGCCAGATGCACATGGTGGCACATGCATCTGGAGTTTGTTTGCAGCAGCTGAAGGCCCTGGTGTGCCCATTCTCTCTCCCTCATTCTCTGTAGCTGCCTCTTTCTCTCTCTATATAGTTTATTTGCATAGCTATATATGTATATATTTATATATAGCTGAAGAGCTTTTAGTTACGAAGGCAGCATAGATCATTCCCATATATATCATGCCCAATTTCCCTTGATATTAACCTCTCGCTTTAGTAGAACACATTTGTCACAATTAATGAGCCATATTGACATGCCATCATTCACTAAGGTTCATAATTTATTCAAACCTTGAGTTTTACCGAGCAGCCTTCTTCTCCTCTAATAACACAATACCACATCTAATTCATGTGTCTTTTGGGTTGTGTCAGGTTCCTTCTCTGAGGTGATCTTGATGGTGTTTTCAGAATGTCCTTCAATTCGCCCGCTGTCTTTCTTCTTGGTGTTATGGGTTTAGAGGAGGAAGAAAGCAGAGGCAAAGCTGCCATTCTCATTCTATCATATCCAGGTCAGTTATCCCCTCAGTAGGACTTACCACTATTGGTGGGAACTTGGATCAGACTGCTGACGTAGGGTGTGTGGCATTTCTCTACTTTACAGTAGGGATTAGGAGGGGCGAGGCGGGGGAGAGAAGTCACTGTGACCACCCTACACTTATGGTGAGAGGACAGAGCACTTATGTAAATTATTTAGAATTCTTCTGTATGGGGGAAATTTGTCTGTTTTGTCAAGTTGTTCAGTAATCATGTGTGCCTTTATCTCACTCCTTAGGGCTGAACTTTTCTAGAATATTCCATAATTGCTCTCAGAAGTGTCCATGTCCAGCTTTGCAGAGATTGCTCCTTTGCTCACTGCCGCCATCCACTGGAGCTGCAGCACATCACAGCCCCTTCCATGTAGGATGGTTGCATTGTCCTTGTATTCCGTGGTTGGGCCCTATTTACTCAAATAACTCCTCTGGCTCAGTGCTTATCTGAGACTGTATCAACATCTCAAAACCACATAAATATCTGAAGTGTAGTATAGACTCTGACATGTCGTTCACCAGACTCAAAAAGTTGCCATCAATAGCTTTGTAGAAGACGGCAGGTCTGGTGCTGTGTTAGAAAGAAGGTAATTCTCAGGCTGGAGAGAGAGCTCAGCAGATAAGGCATTTGCTCGCAAAGCCTGATGGCCTGGGTTCGATTCCCCAATACCCACATAAAGCAAGATGTACAAAGTGGTGCATGCATCTGGAGTTTGTTTGCAGTGGCAAGAGGTCCTGGTGTGTCTATTCTCTCTCTCTCTTTCCCTTCCTCCATCCCTCCCCCTCTTTCTTTATGTTTCCTTGCAAATAAATAAAGTCTGTAATTCTAATCTTTCTCATAACCTTTGGATATAAGCAAAGGATAATTCCACGTAGCTCCTCTGATATAGAAGCTCTTGGTATGATGTGAACTTACCTTATATCACCATCTCTACCTAAGGAAAATCCAAAGAAGGCTTTTAATTCTTTCTGTTTCTCCCTTCTCCCTCTCAGTCTTGCTCCTTGCAGCCCTCTGGAACTGTCAAGTAGAAACAAGACTTCCTTCCCCAGTCCTTGCCTGAATGGCTGGCTAAGCCGGCGCAGAAGAGCAGGCTCGCCTTTTTTCCCCTGCCTTGCCAGTTGCTACCAGTGTGGGGACAGAGAGGAAATGACTAAAGATTGAACGGAGGCTTCCAGCAGGGCTGTGAGGAGATCTAGCCCATTTTTAGCACCTTTTAATGTGAAAATGTCTCTCAGCAGGACTTCTCCCCTCATTGTTTGTTTAGTTATGTGATCAGGAAGTGGACACAATTTTCTGGAATTATTCCTGCCAGACACTAAATTATATCTCAAAGAGCAAACCTTTTGATTTTTTTTCTTCACCACTCATTTTCATTTTTGTTATCACGCCAAAGCTGGTCTAGTTGAAGCTGTTTTCTCACTAAATTCCAGTGGAAGTGGAAAAAAAAAAAGCCAGTCCAGAGAATAAACAAGGGGGCAGAGCAGCTTATGGTTGCACAGAGGGCATTTACACTTAATGTCCTAATGACCACTTGGACCCAGAAGAGATTTATTCCAGAATAAGGGTGTCCTAGAAGGTGTTGTCTCAGACATTGGTTGTGCATAAAGGCAATATAAGGGGGAGAACACATAAAATATGACTTAACTGTGAAACAATAATGGAATTGCTAACCTTTTAAATGGCTTCTCATCTACTTTATTATTATTATTTATTACTATAATTTGGTGTCTTTTTTTTTGTTTTTGTTTTTGAGGTAAGGCCTTCCTCTAGACAGGGTGACCTGGAATTCACTACGTAGTCTCAGGGTAGCCTGGAACTCACAGCAATCTTCCTACCTCTGACTCCCAAGTGCTGGGATTAAAGACCTATGCCACTATAGCCAGTGTTGTATTTGGTGTTTTTGAGACAGGATCTTTCAATGTAGCTCAGGTTGGCCTTAAAATCATGGTTGTCCTGCCTTAAACTCCTGAGTGCTGGGATTTTGGGTATACATCAACATATCTAGCTATTCCTCTTATTTATAAGAAATGCCTGTGTTCAGTTCAAACCAAATTTGTATACAAACCTTAGTTCCGTCATTCAATACACAGGTTCCTCTGTGCCAGACACTGGGTCATAGAAATGGGACGTGTTGGTAGGAGATGTCCTCTTACTTCTGAATCCGAGGTTCGTCATCTGTAACGATGTTTCTGATAATAACTAAGTCTTGCTTTGTTGTTTGGGTCAAAAGATAGTTTATAGAAGGAAACATGTTCATTGGTAACTACAAAGTGCCATATACATGACAGATACTATTTTGTTTTCAGAAGCCAAGAACGGAAGTGGCTTACCTTATAACTTCCCTAACCCTCCTGGCTAGAACTGTCAAGTTGACAACTGTCAAGTTGATGACAAGGGCACTTGGAATGCAAAACAGAGCACAGGTATTTGCCGAGTACTTACAAAAATCCATCTTAGAGGGAGGAAAAGTCTGAACTACTGATATA
Source organism: Orientallactaga sibirica (assembly GCA_036365145.1). Classification (NCBI taxonomy): domain Eukaryota; kingdom Metazoa; phylum Chordata; class Mammalia; order Rodentia; family Dipodidae; genus Orientallactaga; species Orientallactaga sibirica. The sequence goes on from JAEOAD010000027.1 coordinate 11,880,485, forward strand.
CTACAGAGAGACGGCGGGGAGTTTGGGGGAGAGGGCAGGAGGGAGATCGAAGAAGAGAAAGAAGGCTGTGAGTCTTTGTAGAATGACACAGTGACCATTCTAAGATGTACTGAGCATCTGTATCACAAGACTCCCTCGTGGCTTGCTTTCAGGTTGTCTGTGTCTGCTGTCCTTGTGAACCTTCCAGGTGAATCGTTTTCCTATCCTGGAATCTCTGAAACCTGCTGCCTGTTTTCCAAGGTCTTCTAGAGCTGGTCTTTTGTCCGAAGACCTGTAGAGCCTGGGGGAATGATGGGGCCATTCATGTGTGTGGCTGGGGCACAATAAAGAAAAATAACATAGTTCCGGGAATTTCAGAGACCCACATCTGCTGGTTCCCTGCTCAAATATTTGAATCTTTGCCAACAATTGGCAACATTTCTCTATAAAGGGCCACTTAGTAAGTGTTTTAGGCTTTTTGGATATAGAGTGCCACAACTAATTACAGTTTTATTGTGAAAGCAGCCATGGGTGGGGGTAGAAAGAGGGAGAGAGAGAGAATGAATGTAACTTTGTTCCAATAAAACCAATTTAAAAACTAGCCTGTAGGGAGTAGGAGATGCCTCAGCGTTTAAAAGTGCTTGCTGTGCAAGCATGAGGGTACAAGTTCGATCCCCAACACCCATGTACACAGCTATGTGTGACCATGCATTCCTGCTTGGGATTCCGTGAAAAACTTCATCTCAGGGAAACCAGGTGGGAGAGCACCAGGGTTCAACACTCTGAGTTTGCTCCTCTGAGCTCTGTACGTGTGTGTACAGGGTGCATGCATGTACACGGAGACACTTGCGTAAACTATACATACACGCGCCACACCATGCATGCTACACACATGGCAAAAAAAATTAGTATGCAGCCAGGCGTGGTGGCGCACGCGTTTAATCCCAGCACTCGGGAGGCAGAGGTAGGAGGATTACCATGAGTTCGAGGCCACCCTGAGACTACATAGCTAATTCCAGGTCAGCCTGGACCAGAGTGAGACCCTACCTTGAAAAAAAAAAAAAAAAAAAAAAAAAAGTATGCAGCCCAGTTGGCCTGAAACTCGTGCTGTAGCTCCAACTGGCCTTGAATTTGGAGTAATTCTCCTGGGTTTACAGGCATGAGTCACCATACTGGCCTAAAAGTTAATTTAGATACAGACTTTCCACCAACTCCCTATTCTACACCACCGCTTTGCCCGACCTGTCCTCTCCTTTGTTTTGCTATAACCAGGCACACCCCCTTTCTTTGACATAACTTGGTGCTGTGGCTTGAGTCTGATTGGACTCCACCAGAACTCGTGTTGAGGCCTAATGCCTCAGTGTGGTAGTATTGGAGGGTTCTGGGGACCAAGCCCTTATGTAGACGTGAGAGCTGCGGCACGGGACTGGATGAGTTGTTGCACAAGGGTGAATTTTATCTCTTCTGTGTGCATCCCCTTGTCTTTCCGCTTTCTGTCATGAGTAGACATCATGAGGTCTTCACCAGGAGGCTGTGAACTTCCCAGCATCCAGAAGCATGAACCCCAGGAACCTCATTCCGCTGTAAATTACCCAACTTCAGGTATCCTGTTATAGCAACAGAAAATGGAGTAAGATCACTGATCTTGCTATAATATATGCATAACATAAAAGTTATATTTTTTCCCATAGCTTTGCTTGCAGGACACTAGAATTTTAGAAAGAATTTCCTTCCAATTATTCTGTCACTTATCATTATTTTATTTATTTATTATTTATTTAGTTTTGGTTTTTTGACGTAGGGTCTCACACTAGGTCAGGCTGACCCGGAATTCACTCTGTATTCTCAGGGTAGCCTTGAACTCATGGTGATCCTCCTACCACTGCCTCCCTAGTGCTGGGATTAAAGGGGTGTGCCACCATGCCTGGCTTATTTTTTTTTTAATGTATAATTTTTATTGACAACTTCTATAACTTACAGACAATAAACCATGATAATTCCCTCCCCTCTACCACTTTCCCCTTCACAACTCCACTCTCCATCATATCCCCTCCCTCTCTCCATTAGTTTCTCTTTTAATTTGATGTCATCATCTTTTTCTCCTATTATGAAGGTCTTGTGAAGATATTGCTAGGCACTATGAGATCATGGATATCCAGGCCAATTTCTGTCTGGACAGTTGCATTGTAAGCAGTGCTACCCTTCCTTTGGCTCTTACATTCTTTCCACCACCTCTTCTGCAATGGACCCTGAGCCTTGGAAGGGGTGATAGAGGTGTTTCAGTGCTGGATACTCCTCTGCACTTCTCAGCACCATGGTGCCTTTGGGTCATTCCAGTGGTCACCACCATCTGAAAAGAGAAGCTTCTCTAACCAGAAGTGAGAGTTGCATTAATCTATGAATATGAACATTATGTGTACTCATTATTCTTCTTGCTGTTTGACATTTTCAAGTCTGAACCACAATGATACAACTTAATTACATAAAAGAAATGCAATTTATTGCTGTCTTATGCATTGTCTTATTGTCCCAAAATTACATGCTCTCCATATATTCTCAAATTGTGCTTCATACAATATAATTACATGCTTCAGAATAGACACAACTGGATTCATTCTTTTAATTTTATTTTTACATTTTTATTTATTGATTTGTGTGTGGTGAGGGTGCAGGGCCTCTTGCCGCCATAAACATGTATCAGTGGCTGTGTCACCTTTTGGATCCAGCTTTACATGGGTAGCTTAGGAATTGAACCAGGGCCAGTAGGCTTTGCAAGCAAGTACCTTTAACTGCTGAGCCATCTTCGCATTCCTGGTTTTTTTTTTTTATGTACATATTGCTCTACTCATTTGACCTGAGAGTCTCATGGGAGACTTTGCTTAATTCCTAAAGGTAACACTGGCCATCCGGGAGCAGACAGAAAAAGCAAGGAGTGCCTAGTAACCCTTAACTCAACAAATGTATCTAGGATGTCATTTCTGTACTCTTATTTTGTATAAAGAAATCCTCTCGTGTTCTGTGAACCCATCGCAACGCTCTGCTTTGGAAACCCTTCAAACATCGCATTCTCACCATCTTTGGCAAATGCATCTGCCAGTGTTCCAGGCTTAGGGAAAATGCTCAGGATGACTGAAGTATGAAGGAATTTTTTTTTTTTGTTTGTTTGTTTTTCAAGGTAGGGTCTCACTCTGGTCCAGGCTGACCTGGAATTAACTATGCAGTCTCAGGGTGGCCTCTAACTCTTAGTGATCCTCCTACCTCTGCCTCACGAGTGCTGGGATTAAAGGCGTGCGCCACCACACCCGGCTTGAAGGAACTTTTATGTCAATACTTTGGAAGATTGTACAACTTCAGCAGCAACTAATTGGCCCTGTTTTCCTAGGTTTCCCCCTCTCAGTCATTTCTTTCAAACAATTTATTACCATTAACAAAGGTTAGACCTCTGCTCAAGTATCTACTCACCTAGTGTTGCTTCTTTTCTTTTTTAAAAAATTATTTATTGTTTCTTTTTAAAAAATTTATTTATTTATTTATTTATTTGAGAGAGAGAAAGAGGCAGAGGGAGAGAGAGATTGAGAGAGAGAGAGGAAGAGGCAGAGAGAAAGAGAATGGGTGCGCCAGGGCCTCCAGCCATCGCAAACGAACTCCAGATGCATCTGGCTTATGTGGGTCCTGGGGAATCGAACTGGGGTCCTTAGGTTTTGCAGGTAAATGCCTTAACTGCTAAGCCATTTCCCCAGCCCCTAGTGCTGTTTCTTAAAGACTAAATTGCTAAAATGCACTGGCCATACAAAACATAAGAAGGATAATAATACTTTTTTATTAATTAATAAATGTTCTTAGTGAAGTTTTATGTGCACAGGAAAACTGAGTAGAAAATGCAGAGTTCCTGTATGTCCCTGACTCCAAAGAGGCACAGACTCCCTCACTGTCAGAGGCCCCTTCAGAGTGGACTTTTGTTGTTATTTATATGCACAGGTTTCTATTTAGAAGCAGATCAGGGCAATAAAAGGTATAAAGATGCAAAGGATCTAAAGGGTGGTATAGTTAACCCCTGTCCACCAACCACTTGTACGTAGCCCCATCTGTGGTCTTTCCTAGGCTCCTTCTTTCCTGAATTTGGGGTCTCACAACTCCCACGTGCTTCCGGAACTTTTACTTCATATTCTTGAATGCCTGAAAGGTACATTATTGCTTTACATTTTCCTCTTCACACGCGTGGCATGATCTTTATGTATTCGATGATTACTTTCTTCTGTTCAACGTTGTGTTTGTAAAATATTTGTATGTTGGCTCAGCAGTTCATTTCATGGATTTTTATTGCTATTAAGTATTTCCTTATTTGATAACATCTCTAACTTATTTTTATTCTGCTGTTGAGGGATATTTAGATTATTTTTCATCTTTTCTTGCAATTTAAAAAAAAAAAAAAACAACCAAGGCTGTTCCTGGGGTGGTGACACATGCCTGTATCTCCAGCCCTTGGGAGACAGAAACAGGAGGATCAGGAGTTTAAGCTTAGTGTCAGCTTTGTAGTGAGTTTAAGACCAGCCTTAGCTAAATGAGTCCCTATCTTGAAACACACACACACACACACACACACACACACACACACACACACTCCAGACAAGAGGTTCCTATCAATATTTTAAACTCTCCATATGTGCAAGAACTTCTTTGTTAAGAAATCTAGTGGGGTTGGAGTGATGGCTTAGCAGATAAGGCACTTGCCTGCAAAGCCTAAGAACTCATGTTCAAATCTCCAGGTCCCTCATAAGCCAGATGCATAGTGATGCAAGCACACAAAGTTGTATATGCACACTAGGGGGTGCACGGGTCTGGAGTTCATTTGTAGCAGCTGAAGACTCTGGCATGCCCATTCTCTCTCTCTTTCTCTTTGTCTCTCCAAATAAAAAAAGTCAAGAAAAAAGAAATAGAATGTATGGGCTTGCCCAGAGGGTACTGAAACTATTCAGGAGGCTGAGGCAGGAGGATCATAAGTTCAAGGCTTACAAGGGCTACCGAGTGAGTTCAAGGCCAGCCTGGACAACTTAGTGAGGCTTTGTCTCAAAATAAGAAGCAAACAGATGGCTGTGTACAGCCCAGTGGCAGAGCCTAGCCGTGTGAACTCCAAGGCTTAATCCCTGGTACTTCAAGAAGAAAATTCCCAGGAATGAAATTTATGGATCATAGCTGGTCATGTGACACGTTCCATTTTGCTGTATTGCTTCTCATGTGACTGTCCACTCATCAGCAGTTTAGAAGATGCCTCTTGGCTCATCCTTGCCAGTCCTCCAAACGACAAGAAACAAAACAGGCAAGAATAACATCTGTGCACACCCATGTGCTCACACTTATAGGAACACACCTACACACATGCATGCACACCATACATATACACACACATAGGTTTCCCCCTCTCAGTCATTTCTTTCAAAAAATTTATTACCATTAACAAAGGTTAGACCTCTGCTCAAGTATCTACTCACCTAGTGTTGCTTCTTTTCTTTTTTAAAAAATTATTTATTGTTTCTTTTTAAAAATTATATTTTATTTATTTATTTGAGAGAGAGAAAGAGGCAGAGGGAGAGAGAGATTGAGAGAGAGAGAGAGAGAGGAAGAGGCAGAGAGAAAGAGAATGGGTGCGCCAGGGCCTCCAGCCACCGCAAACGAACTCCAGATGCATCTGGCTTATGTGGGTCCTGGGGACTCGAACTGGGGTCCTTAGGCTTTGCAGGTAAATGCCTTAACTGCTAAGCCATTTCCCCAGCCCCTAGTGCTGTTTCTTAAAGACTAAATTGCTAAAATGCACTGGCCATACAAAACATAAGAAGGATAATAATAATTTTTTATTAATTAATAAATGTTCTTAGTGAAGTTTTATGTGCACAGGAAAACTGAGTAGAAAATGCAGAGTTCCTGTATATCCCTGACTCCAAAGAGGCACAGACTCCCTCACTGTCAGAGGCCCCTTCAGAGTGGACTTTTGTTGTTATTTATATGCACAGGTTTCTATTTAGAAGCAGATCAGGGCAATAAAAGGTATAAAGATGCAAAGGATCTAAAGGGTGGTATAGTTAACCCCTGTCCACCAACCACTTGTACGTAGCCCCATCTGTGGTCTTTCCTAGGCTCCTTCTTTCCTGAATTTGGGGTCTCACAACTCCCACGTGCTTCCGGAACTTTTACTTCATATTCTTGAATGCCTGAAAGGTACATTATTGCTTTACATTTTCCTCTTCACACGCGTGGCATTATCTTTATGTATTCGATGATTACTTTCTTCTGTTCAACGTTGTGTTTGTAAAATATTTGTATGTTGGCTCAGCAGTTCATTTCATGGATTTTTATTGCTATTAAGTATTTCCTTATTTGATAACATCTCTAACTTATTTTTATTCTGCTGTTGAGGGATATTTAGATTATTTTTCACCTTTTCTTGCAATTTAAAAAAAAAAAAAAAAACAACCAAGGCTGTTCCTGGGGTGGTGACACATGCCTGTATCTCCAGCCCTTGGGAGACAGAAACAGGAGGATCAGGAGTTTAAGCTTAGTGTCAGCTTTGTAGTGAGTTTAAGACCAGCCTTAGCTAAATGAGTCCCTATCTTGAAACACACACACACACACACACACTCCAGACAAGAGGTTCCTATCAATATTTTAAACTCTCCATATGTGCAAGAACTTCTTTGTTAAGAAATATAGTGGGGTTGGAGTGATGGCTTAGCAGATAAGGCACTTGCCTGCAAAGCCTAAGAACTCATGTTCAAATCTCCAGGTCCCTCATAAGCCAGATGCATAGTGATGCAAGCACACAAAGTTGTATATGCACACTAGGGGGTGCACGGGTCTGGAGTTCATTTGTAGCAGCTGAAGACTCTGGAATGCCCATTCTCTCTCTCTTTCTCTTTGTCTCTCCAAATAAAAAAAGTCAAGAAAAAAGAAATAGAATGTATGGGCTTGCCCAGAGGGTACTGAAACTATTCAGGAGGCTGAGGCAGGAGGATCATAAGTTCAAGGCTTACAAGGGCTACCGAGTGAGTTCAAGGCCAGCCTGGACAACTTAGTGAGGCTTTGTCTCAAAATAAGAAGCAAACAGATGGCTGTGTACAGCCCAGTGGCAGAGCCTAGCCGTGTGAACTCCAAGGCTTAATCCCTGGTACTTCAAGAAGAAAATTCCCAGGAATGAAATTTATGGATCATAGCTGGTCATGTGACACGTTCCATTTTGCTGTATTGCTTCTCATGTGACTGTCCACTCATCAGCAGTTTAGAAGATGCCTCTTGGCTCATCCTTGCCAGTCCTCCAAACGACAAGAAACAAAACAGGCAAGAATAACATCTGTGCACACCCATGTGCTCACACTTATAGGAACACACCTACACACATGCATGCACACCATACATATACACACACATACAAACAAAAGAAGAAACAGAAATAGCGAGATACGTGCATGTGTGTGTACTTTTGAATATTAATATGTATAGTTTTCCTGTGCACCAGCAGGATCACACTACTCACACCACTCTTTACATAGCTTCTTCTTTTTTTTTTTTTTTTGGTTTTTTGAGGTAGGGTCTCACTCTGGTCCAGGCTGACCTGGAATTAGCTATGTAGTCTCAGGGTGGCCTCGAACTCACGGCGATCCTCTACCTCTGCCTCCCGAGTGCTGGGATTACAGGCGTGCACCACCATGCCCGGCTTACATAGCTTCTTTATGCTCACCCCTATTGGTTGGAGAAGAAGAATATGTTCTTGGCATGTTACCCTTTGTGACATTCTGAATTGCTCATCACCTCTCTGATGGGCTGGAGTGACGGGTTGAGCACAACTGCATGATAACCTAAGAATGCTGACCAAGGCATGGAGACTCGCATGTACCCTGTCTGCCAGGAATCCGGACCAGGTGAGGTCATTCCATCTCTAGGATAGAATGGAGATTTAATAAGACACTACAGTTCCACGTGGCACGTTTCATGCACAAACCTCAAGGCATTCAGGAAACATTAATTAATTAAGCTCTGTGCACGAGGTAAGGAGACTCAGGAACACACCTCTGGGGAGTCAACATGGCAGCTGTTTACAACCTAAGTGGCAGGCAGTGTGGAGTTACAGACATAAGCAATTAAAAATGATAAAAGCATGTGGAGGTGGGGTTCTGTCCTGGAACCTGGCCCAGATTCTGATAATGGCAGCTCTAGTGTTAGGAGGAGGCGGGACCAGGCCACAAGTGCTGCTCCTGGCTCAGGTGGGCCTCAGCCACTCGTATGAGGCTGCACGTTGTGCTATTTCCTGACTCATGGTGAGTTTTCTTTATTGTTTCTTTCTGTTTCAAATATTAAATACTTTTACTTACGTGTGAGAGGGAGAGGAGAGAGACAAAGAGACAGAGAAAGCATAGGGATGGCTCTGGTCTCTTGCCACTGCAGACAAGCTCTCGACACATGTTCCACTTTGTGCATCTGGCTCGACGTGGATACTGGGGAATGGAACCCTGGGCCATCAAGCTTTACAAGCAATCACCCTTAACCACGGAGTCATCTCTCCAGCCCCAAATGTTAAATATTTGAAAAACTTAAAAAAAATATTTTTATTATTTTATTTATTTTTGGAGAAAGACACAGAGAGAGACAGAGAGAGGGAGAGGGAGAGGAAGACAGATAGAGATGGGCGTGCCAGCAGTCTCTCAGCTGCTGTGAACGAAATCCAGATGTGTGCGCCCCCTTGTGGTCAAGTGTGGCATTGCGCCCTTGCGTCACTTTGCATCTGGTTAAACGTGGGACCTGGAGATTGGAACCACTGGAGATTGGAACCAGCATTCTTAGGCTTAGCAGGCAGGTGCCTTAACTGCTAAGCCATCTCTCCAGCCCTGAAAAACTTTTTTAAAATTTTTATTTATTTATTTATTAGAGACAGAGAGAGGGTGAGAGAGAGAGAGAGAGAGAGAGTGAGAGTGAGAATGGGCATGCCAAGGCTTCTAGCCACTGCAAAGGAATTCCAGATGCATGCGCCATCATGTGCATCTGGCTTACATGGGACCTGTAGAATTGAACCGTGGTCCTTTGGCTTCACAGGCATGCGCCTTAACTGCTAAGCCATCTCTCCAGCCCAAATATTTGAAAAACTTTTCATTGACAATCTTTATTAATGCACATAACTGTATTTTGATCACAATCCTCTTCCATTATTTTCTTTACTCTCCCTCCCTCACATCCCTTCCACTGAACCCCTTCTTCTTTACAGCTAGTACCTCTTCTACTTATTTTTTTTTTGTTTGTTTTCCCAAGGCAGGGTCTCACTCTGGCCCAGGCTGGCCTGGAATTCACTATGTAGTTTCAGGGTGGCCTCAAACTCATGGCGATCCTCCTACCTCTGCCTCCCGAGTGCTGGGATTAATGGTGTGTGCCACCATGCCCAGCTCCTGTTCGATTTCTTTTAAAGTTGTATTGATTTATTTAACTCATTTATTTGGACAGAGAGAGATGGAAAGGGTGGGGGGAAGAGAGAGAGAGCACGACTGAGCTTGGGCACACCAGGGCCTCGTGCCTCTGTAACTGAACTCCAGATGTTTGTGCCACTCTGTGCATCTGGCTTTACATGGGTGCTGGGGAATCGAACCTAGGATGTCAGGGTTTGCAAATAAGTGCTTTTAACTGCTGAGCTATCTCTCCAGCACCCCCTCTATTTTGATGTTTTCTTTTTTTCTTGTTTTGCCTTCCTTCATCATCCACGGTGCCATGTTGAAGGGCTGAATATTGTGTGGGTAATGACAGGGGCTGTGAGGTCACGAATGCCACAACCTCCATGGATTTTTGACTTTAGCCATTTCTCCTTTCAAACCCCATTTCTCTTTTTAGGAGTGAAGAGAACTCACGTAGAAAAATAAAACATGAACCCTTCTGCGAGTGAGGGCAGCCAGTTCAAAACAATAGTCACATGAATGGTTTTAGAATTTTGAGCTTAGAGGGAAATTTAGAATGCTTAGGTATAAAGCCTCAATAAATTAGTTCCGTTCAGTAAGAAAAAGTTAAGAGGATGAGATTGTTTTTGCTTTTATCTGGCAATTTCCACTTTTAAGATCCTGAGTGATCTGTGTTCATTTGAAAACCTCAGGCATAGAAGAATTTTTCATTTTTAAGGTCTTGAGTTATTCTTTCCATGTGTAAAGAACCAATGTTATGAGCTTCCATTTAAAAAGAGGGTTAGGGGCTGGAGAGATGGCTTAGCGGCTAAGGCACCTGCCTGCTAAGCCTAAGAACTCTGGTTCCAATGTCCAGGGTTCCAATCTCCAGGTCCCACGTTTAGCCAGATGCAAAGTGACGCAAGGGCGCAATGCCGCACTTGCCCACAAGGGGGCTCACACATCTGGATTTCATTCACAGCAGCTGAGAGAGTGCTGGTGTGCCCATCTCTGTCTCCCTCTCCCTCTCTGTCTATCTCTCTCTGTCTCTCTCTCCAAAAATAAATAAATAAAAATAATAATAATAAAAAAATAAAAAAAAAAAAAAAAAAGAGGGTTAGGGGCTGGAGAGATGGCTTAGTAGTTATGGCATTTGCTTGCAAAGCCAAAGAACCCAGGTTCAATTCCCCACATAAGCCAGATGCACAAGGTGAGACATGCATCAGGGGTTTGTTTGCAGTGGCTGGAGGCCCTGGTGCGCCCATTCTCTCTCTCTCTCTCTGCTTCTTTCTCTCTCACTGTCTCTAAATAAATATATAAATAAATAACTTTAAAAAAAAAAAGAGGGCTTGAAGACTCATCAAGGTGACGAGAAGAGAGAGTCCTGTGTTCAGAACTGAACTGGTCACCTCTCTCATGTCCACGAGGGCTTGGGGAGCATTGCAGGGGAGGTAGTGTAAAGATTATTGGCATTGCTCTTGCTGTGAAGCTGTCTATAGAGATGGAGATAGATACTTAGTCAAAGCTCAGGGAAGCTGCATTTTTTTTTTATTAAGTAGGAACTTTGTATGGACACATCATATGTTGGTACCATCATGTCCCTCCTCCCTGCCCTCATTCCACTGAGAGCCCTCCTCAGTGGGGTTGCTGGCGTTCACCATGGAGTTGTGGGTTATGAGTTGTGAGAGCAGCAGTCAGTCATTGGTGGGGGGCAATGCCTCTGGATATTCCCTCCCACCCTGTGGCTCTTAAAATCTTTCTTCCCACCCTCTTCCTCAAAATTCTCTGAGCCATTGGGGAGTTTAAGTGTTTAAAGTCTACTTCAGCATTGAGCTCTCAGAAATGAAGCTGAAATTTTTTTGACTTTTAAAAAAATATAAGCCGGGCGTGGTGGTGCACGCCTTTAATCCCAGCACTCGGGAGGCAGAGGTAGGAGGATCGCCGAGAGTTCGAGGCCACCCTGAGACTACATAGTTAATTCCAGGTCAGCCTGAGCTAGACTGAGACCCTACCTCGAAAAACCGAAAAACCAATATATATTATTTATTTATTCATTTGAGATGCAGATGGAGAGAGAGAGAGAGAGAGAGAGAGAGAGGCAGATATATAGAGAGAATGGGTGCACCAGGGCCTCCAGTCACTGCAAATGAACTCCAGATGCATGCACCACCTTATGCATCTAGCTTACATGGGTTCTAGGGAATTGAACCTGGGTCATCAGGCTTTGCAGGCAAACACCTTAACCACTAAGTCATCTTTCCAGCCATGATTTTTCTTTTAATTCCAGATCCTTGGTTCAGGTCCTCCATTCAGTGTGGAAATTAGAACATTGGCAAACATAATTCTTTACGTCTTTATGTTCTGATATGATTCCTGAAACTCCTGGCAAGTTTCCTGGCCTAGTATGGCACCAATGGGGAGTCCAGCTCCATCTTCCAAGGGTGGATTATCAGCAACATCAAATGAGGTAACGTACATAGGTTGTGGCGTCCATTCGTTTCTTCACAAGGGGGAAGGCCTGGGCTCACTTGAAGGGTGAAGTAAAAAGGGTTGTCATCAAGGCTGTGCCAATGCCCACTGTGTGTGATGGGCATGAACCATTAGAAGTACAATTCCCTCAAGACAATCAGCATGCTCCCACACCATGAACTGCTTATTCTCCTGGACCAAGGTGTGATAACTTTCGCATCATTGAAGAAGTCCTAAACACAGTCCGTGTCATCTATGCCACCAAGAAAACCCTAGATGGTCCCTCTGAGAAGCCAGTGTGAAAGCCATCAGGCTGACCAGAACATCATCCCACAGCTACTGGTACTGCCAAGACAGTGGACAAAGTTATCCCTGAGTTGAATGCCAGATTCATTGGCATGACCTCTGTGTGCCCACTCCCAATATGTAAGTCATAGATCTGATCTGCTGTCTGGAGGAAGCTGAAGATATGATGACATCACAAGGTGATGAGGCAGGCAGGCAGGAATTAGAAGGTTCCTTCAAGACACCATGACCTACACAAGGAACAAGATTTTCTCTGAGATTTTGTTGACAGTGATACCAATTCCTCACCTATAATACGGGGGGAACAGCATTGTTCTCAAAGATGATCTGGCCAAGTTAATTTTTTCATATGATGATTCTATTGGTTACTTTCCTGGTCACTGTGACAAAATACCTGTCAGAAAAAAACTTAAGAGAGGAAATATTGATTTATTTTTGGTCATGGTTTCAGGATTCCAGTCCATTTTAGCAGGGGAGTCGAACACGCGCTGGCCCCTCTCCTCCTGGTGGACAGAAAGCAGACACAGAGCAGGCTGTAAGCAGAAGTGGATAAACCCTTTAGGTGATCTATTTCCAGCATCTAAGCTTCATGTCCTAAAAGTTCCACAGTCTTCCTACACAAAACCATCAGCTAGGGACCAAGTGTTTAAACACAGAAGCCCGTGGGGTCATTTCACACTCAAATCCAAACAAACATGAAGTTCACTATAGGAAGAGAATGGCAGACCTTATTTCTGTAGTTATCTCGTTGTTGGTGCAAAGCACCTGACCAAAAGCCTCTCATGGGAGAAAAGGGTTTATTTTGGTTCACAGTCTTGAGGAGAAGATGTATGATGGCAGGGGAAAGGATGGCATGAGCAGAGGCTGGCGGCAGGTGGAAACAGTAGCAAGAGAGTGAGCTGAACCCTAGCAAGGAGGAACTGGCTACAACACCCTTAAGCCAGCCCCCAATGACACACCTCCTCCAGCAAGACTCTACCTCCTGAATTGCTATCAGCTGGGAACCAACATTCAAGGCACATGAGTTTATGGGGGACACCTAGTTCAAAGCACCACACTTACGGTCTGCATTGCTTCCCAAGGGGTAAGAGCACTGTGGACCACCTGGCCCAGAAAGAACACAAAGGAAGACAGAAGCCCTCAGCTTAAGGAGTCTCTGCCCCACCTCATCACTTCAACACCCAAGAATCTCCCCTCCTCTCACTTTTGATCCTAGACCCTCATAGAAGGGGAGGAGGACAGGGACTTTTACCTTGTCAGGAATGATCACTAAGGTCTACCAGATGTTTGTATGATATATTTGCCTCGTTCTTCTGCTTTCGATGTACCCATACTATTGAATTTGAGATGAGTATCTTCTTTATCTTTTGGCAATGCTCCTTCTAGTAGTCCCCGCCTCTTGATTGATGTATTTAGGACATTTGCATTTAAAATAAATTGTTCAGATGCTGGTTGTAAAATCTGCCATTTTATTATTTGTTTCCTGTTTATTGTCTTACCTTCTTATGGGATCTGTGAACATTTTTTAGTATTCCTTCTGGCTTTACATATAACATGCTAGTGTATTACTCCTTATAAACTTTTCTTAGTAGTTAATCTAGAATTAATTTCTAACATCCTATACCAGAATCATCAGTTTACCAGTGTAGGGTTAGGTCCCTTGATGTTCCCCACTTTACAACATCATCTCAAGTATCAGATAGCTTGTGTTTTTTAAATATATTAATAAATATTATAACTTTTGATGTTAAAAACAGTCTATTGTAACATATCCCTATTTGAGCGTTTTCTGTGGTTCTTTTTTTCCCTTTTTGTTTACTCCAAAATTCCTTCTTTAATCATATCCTTTCTCCTTGGAGAACATCTTTTAGCCATATTTATTTTTTAAGAGAGAGAGAGAGAAATAGAGAGAGAGAGAGAGAGGAAAAGGCAGAGAGAGAGAGAGAGAGAGAGAGGAAAATGGGTACACCAGGGCCATTTCAGCTGTTGTGAATGAACTCCAGACACGTGAGCCCCCTTGTGGGCAAGTGCAGCATTGCGCCCTTGCGTCACTTTTTGTGTCTGGCTAAACATAGGACCTGGAGATCGAACGGGCATTCTTAGGCTTGGCAGGCAGGCACCTTAACCACTAAGCCATCTCTCCAGCCCTCTTTTAGCCATCTTTGAGGGTAGATACGCTGATGATGAATCTGGTAAATTTCCTTTTGTCTGAGGACGTCTTTTCCTTTTCCTTACTGAAGGCTTTGCAGATACAGAATTAGTATTGCTATTTCTTCCCCTCCAGCACTTGAAAGATTTTGGACCACTTTCTTTTGGCAGTGAGTGGTCTGCCATAGCACAGGTGATGTCCAGCCTCTGCTCATGACATCCTTTCCCCTGTCCTCTGTTAGTTGAATTGGTATCTGCCATATGTTTGTCTTCCAGCTTCATTTCTATCTGGCTACAGGATCTCTCACAGAACCTGGAGCTCATACTCTTATTTATTCAGTCAAGCTGGCTGACGAGAGAGCTCTGGTGATCCTCTTCTCTTGCACACCTTCAGTGCTGGGGTCATAGGTGTGAGTGGCCATGAACAGCTTTTTATGGAGTGCTGGGGATTGAACTCAGATCCTCATGTGTGTAGATCAAACGTTCTTACCCACTGAGCCATCTTCCTAACCCCAGCATTTTCCTTTACTCATAAGAAGTTTAATTATGATGTATCCTGGTTTGTCCTGGGTATGTGTCTATCATGTTCATGGTCTGTTCAGTTTCTTAAATCTGTACTTCTAAGACTTTTGCAAAATTTGAAAATGTTGCTTTTTTACTCCCATACTCTTGCTCTATTTCTTCTTGGACTCTGATGGTAAGATTATTGAGTGTTTGGTTATTTTCACAGGTTCCTTAAACTCTGTTCATTAGTTTGATTCTACCGGCCTCCCCCACCACCAGTCTGTTTTCTTTCTGTTCTTCAGATTTGGTGAATGCTATGAGTCTATCTTCAATTTTACTATCTTTTGTGTTTTCCACTCCCTTACTGAACACTTCAGAGTTTTTTTTTAGCCTTGTTATTATTGTGATTTTTCAATTAAATAATTTCCTGTTTTTAAAACTTCTATTTGCTCAGATTTTATATTTTTTGTTAATTAAATTTACTTTTTTGTTGAAAACTTCCATAATTATAGACAATAACCCATGATAATTGCCTCCCTTCCTCCACTTTCCCCTTTGAAACTCCACTCTCCATCATATCCCTTTCAATCAGTCTCTTATGAAGGTAGAATCAGATACTGTGAGGTCATGAATGTCCAGGCCATTTTGTGTCTGGAGGAACACTTTGTAAGGAATCCTACCCTTCCTTTGGCTCTTATATTCTTTCTACCACCTCTTCTGCAATGGACCCTGAGCCTTGGAAATGTGATAGAGATATTTCAGTGCTGAGCACTCCTCTGTCCCTTCTTCTCAGCACCAAGATGCCTTCTGAGTCATCCCAAGGTCATTGCCATTTGAAAAGAGAAGCTTCTCTAGCCAAAAGTGAGAGTATCATTAATATATGAGTGTGAACCTTAAGAGAAGTGCTTACTGGGCAGTTTGGTGAGCATAGTATATACATTTAGCGAGTCACCAGCAGACATTACACCCCTAGGGCTCATGACTACCCCTCTTGTAGGTTTTCAGTATCAGGATGTATTCCCTATTGTGGAGCAGGCCTCCAGTCCAATTAGAGAGCAGTTGGTTTCCCCATAACAGACATGCCACCACTGTACCTGTTGGCTCATTTGGCCTGGCTGGCCAAATTTAAGGCTTGCAATGTCCACTGTTGAGTATCTCCACTGGTTATTTCTCTCTCCCCTTGATCTGCATGCAGTGTAGCTTTTTACAGCTTTCTGTTAGCTGGTCCACATGGAGGAGGCTTTCAGCTCAGCTCCAGCAGGATTTCTCAGTGACCTTGCAGCCCAAGTATATGGAGTCTTCAGCAATAGTGTCTTACCTTCTATTCCTGGGAAACCAAGAGCCTTGGCAATGGCCTGTAGAGATTTTATAGTTTTTCATTGTTCAAAGAGAAGTTGTAGGTATTGCTGAAACGATCTTAGAGCAACTACTTTAAAACCCTTGTTGGTTAGTTTAAATATATGACCCATGATGGTGGTACTGATTGTCTTTTTTGATCAAGTTGCGATTTTTGTGGTTCTTCCTGTGATAAAGGATTTCTTTGATATTATATCTTGAACATTTTGGCTATTATGTCAGGTGCACCAAATCTCTCTCTGTGTGTGTCTTGCACTTAAAAAAAGGCCAGTTTGTTGGGCTTGCCTAAAAAAAAATCAGACTTGAGACTTCTTATTCCCACTAAGTTCAACTTTAAGCTCTAGCAATACTTCAAGAGGCAACAAGGGAGGCCTGGAGAGATGGCTTAGGGGTTAAGGCGCCTGCCTCCTAAGCCTAAGAACGCTGGTTCCAATCTCCAGCAGTTCCAATCTCCAGGTCCCACGTTTAGCCAGATGCAAAGTGACGCAAGGGCGCAATGCTGCACTTGACCACAAGGGGGCGCATGCATCTGGATTTTGTTTTCAGCAGCTGAGACACTGCTGGCACGCCCATCTCTGTATTCCTCTCTCTCTCTCTCTCTCTCTCTCTCTCTGTGTGTCTCTCTCCAAAAAAATAAATAAAAATATATAAAAAAAAAAAAAGAGGCAACAAGGGAAACCCCAAGAGGTAGCAAAAGAAAGATAGAGGAGCCAGAGAATGCCAAAGCATTACATGGGTGCCCTTGTGCACATGTTGTGACGTTGTCTGCTTGTGTCACTGTGTGTCTGCCTTATGTGGGACCTGGAGAGTTGAACATGAGTGTTTAGGCTTCACAGGCAAGTTCCTTAACTGCTACGCCATCTCTCCAACCCAAGTCTCATTTTTTTTTTTAAATAGAAAATAGGGCCGGGTGTGGTGGTGCACACCTTTAATCCCAGCATTTGGGAGGCAGAAGTAGGAGGATCACTGTGAGTTTGAGGCCACTCTGAGACTACATAGTGAATTACAGGTCAGCCTGAGCTAGAGTGAGACCCTACCTCAAAAAACCAAAAAAAGAAAAAAAGAAAGAAAGAAAAGAAAATAGGGTTGGAGAAATGGCTTAGCAGTTAAGGTACTTGCCTGTGAAGCCTAAGGACCCAGGTTTGATTCCCCAGTTTGTTTGCAATGGCTAGAGGGCCTGCCTCTCACCCCCTACCTGGCGGAGACCTTGCATCCCCTCCTGGCCCTAGGAGGGACTCCAATACTCATTCTCTTTCACTTTCTTTCATAAATAAATAAAAATAAAATATTTTAAGTTATATTTTAAAAAATATTATGTTATATTTTAATTTTTTTAAAAAGAATAATTGTTTGATAAATGTACATAATATAATATTTACCATTTAAATCATTTTAAGTGTATACTTCAGATAATTTCTTTCAGGAATACAGTTCAAAAATGAGATTTTAGGAGCTGGAGAGTTGGCTCAACAGCTAAAGCATTTGCCTGCAAAGCCTAATGACCCAGGTTTGATTCCTCAGTACCCATGTAAAGCTAAATGCACAAAGTGGCACATACATCTGGAGTTCTGCAGTGGCTAGAGGACCTGGCACACCCATGTACTCTCTCTCTCTCTTCCTCTCTCTGTACCTCTCTGCTTGCAAATAATAAATAAATAAATAAATAAGATTCCATTAAAGAGGAAGTAGTAGATTAAATACGAGTGCTGCTCTCACTGCTAGCCTGACAACCTTCTCCAGATAAATGGTGGTAGACACAGAAGAGACTCAAAACTCATCAAAGCAGAAAATCAGATGGTGTTGAGAGCTCAGCACTACAGGAGACGTATAATACAACCTCCAAGGCTCACGGAACACTGAGGAAGACCGTGTGGAAGGATTGTAAGAGTCACAGGGTGGGAAGGAGTATCCTGGGACATTGATTACCACCCCCATGACCCACAGTGAGGACCAATAACCCCACTGAGGAGGGCCCTTAGTGGAATGGGGATGGGGAGAGGGACCTAAGAGAATAATCTGATGGGAATATGATCGTTATGCAATATGTTCATACAGTAAAGCTTACAGTTAATAATAAAAATGATAATAAAAAACAGGGAAAAAAGATTTATCCATGCAGTTGATACCAAATCGAAAGGATAACCTTGCTTGCGTCCATAAATGCTGACAAGAAGCAGCTTAAGGAGAGGAAAGGTTTGTTTTAGCTTACAGTTGAAGAGACACAATCCATCACGACGTGGAAGTCTTGGGGGCAGTAGTATGAGGTGGCTGGTCACGTTGCATCCATAGTCAGAAAAATGGATAGTGAAGAGGAAGTAGCCGGGCGTGGTGGCACACGTCTTTAATCCCAGCACTTGGCAGGCAGAAGTACAAGGATTTGAGTTCAAGGCCTCACTGAGACTACATAGTGAATTCCAGGTCAGCCCGGGCTAGAGGGAGACTCTCCCTCCAAAACCAACCAACCAAACAAACAAAAAACAAATTATTTAAAAGAGGACGTAGGACCAGACTGGGGGCCAAGTATTTCACCATACGACTCTGTTGAGATCACAACAGATGCTGAAGAGCTGCCTGACAGAAAGTGCAGCTAGTCAGTTGGCATGTGCATGTGGTATAAACGATGTAGTGGGTGTGTGTATTGTGTGTGCTGACACAAGTGCCCTGTGCGCACACCTATGAAGGCCAGAGAACAGCAGGTATTCTCCTCTATTACTCTTCCCCTTTATTTCCTTGAGGTGGGAGTCTCTCCCTAAACCCAGAGCTGCTGTTTTAACCAGTCTGGCTGACCACTGAGCTCCATTGCTTCTCTGGCTTCTGCCTCACATATGACCGGGGTTATAGGCATGTGTGGCCATGCCTAGTTTTATATATGGGTGTTGGGTCTCAATTCAGATGGTCTCAGGCCACCTCACATCCTCAAGCTTCAGGAGCAAGTACTTTCAGTGCTTTCCCTAGTCCACAGCTCTTCTTCTTCTCCTCCTCTTCCTTCTCCTTCTCCTTCTCCTCCTCTTCCTCCTCCTCCTTCTTCTTTTAATGAGAGACAGAGAGAGAGAAAGAATTGGTGCACCAGGGTCTCCAGCCATTGCAATCAAACTCCAGATGCACGCACCACCTTGTGCACATGTGTGATCTTGCACATGCATCACCTTGTGTGTCTGGCTTACATGGGATCAGGGGAGTCGAACGTGGGTCCTTAGGCTTCACAGGAAAGCACCTTAACCACTAAGCCTTCTCTCCACCCTGCCATAGCTATTTTTAATAACCATTTGAAGTAAAATAGAAACAGAAGGAAACTACTTACTGTCACAGAGAGTGTTTAACAAAGCTCCTCAGCAAAAAAGCAGGCAAGCCATGGCTTGTGCACCAAATTCAGGCCACCATTTATTTTTATAAATAAAGTTTTATTGGTATGTAACTCCATGAATTCATTTATTCATTCTTTATTTATTCATATATAAATGAATACATTCACTGTTATTCTGTGCTGTAATGGAAAAGCTGAGTAATTATGACAGTGATCTTATAATGTACAAGTTTAAGATATATATTTTCTGACCTGTTCAGAAAAAAATATGTTGTTCCCTCTGCTAAAGAGATAAATGATGAAGCTATTTCTAGCAGAAGTGAGGTGATATGCCTTATCAGGTATTATTCATTCTTTCCTCCATTTAATAGGAAAAAAAAAAAGCTTGCTGGGTGTGGTGGCACACGCCTTTGATCCCAGCACTTGGGAGGTAGAGGTAGGAGGATTGCCGAGAGTTTGAGGCCACTCTGAGACTACATAGTGAAAATTTCAGGTCAGCCTGGACTAGAGTGAGACCCTACCTCGAAAAACAACAACAACAACAAAGCTAACTTATGTTGAAATCTGATGAAGTAATTTAATTTCTCTTAAAATCCTTGAATATATTTCTACTATTTTTAGAAAGAAATCCAAATTCCTTATTAGGGCCTGCATACAGGCCATGTCCTCATGGGACATGGGGTAGGGGAGTGGCAAGAGTTGGGCCTGGTCAGGGAGGAGGCCAGGTCAGGAAGGGCATATATGAAAGGACAGCTGCTGGGGAAAAGTGTCATGGATGTCACTGTATTCTGTTTCTCCTCTCAGACACGGGCAGGAGGCATGCTCCAGCCCAAACTTCTTTCAAAAGGCACAGGCTTCTGTAGTTCTCAGTTGACAATTATTTTTTTTCTCCCTTAGAGAAATTCACTTCGGTACATGACAATCATATGCTTCCTACATCCCTGGGTTTTAGAATACCTCAGATGCTACTTGCTCCGCTGTTCTCTGCAAGCCCAGGAAGGATAAATGGCCCTGTAAGTTGCTTTGCAAAATCCTCTCTGTACCTGATTTCCCCAGGTAGAGGATTGGGGCATGCGGGGTAAACTCTGTAAGCCTTGAATATGCCTTTTCCTCCTTCTTTGGAGCCAGAGACAGTCTGGAAATAAACATCATTTTATCTTGAGTCAAGTTCAAAACAACATGCCAGGCGCCCAATTTACACCTGTGGGGAAAAGAAGAAACTTCAACGCGAGCTAATTGAATAGCTTTGCCCTGGTAGCAGGCACTTGTGTTTCTGCTAGTAGAAAGAAGGCCCCTGGAGATCCAAGAAACCTAGTGACCTGAATTTCCCTGGGAACACTGGGATGCTAGAGAAGCACAGGTTTTTCAGGAGAAGTCTTTCTGTTTGCTGAGCACGTGGAGTGCACACAGGATGCACAATCTGTTACTGCTATTAGTGGCAGCTGTCCCCTTGGAGGCTTCTGCGAACTGTCACAGAGAGTCGTGGCTGGGGGTAGGCTATTGGGAGGCGATCTCCTGGAAAGTCCAGAGTCCTTCTCTGAAAGAGCCTGTCTCCTGGCAGCTCCCACACACACACATTTGCCTCTGGAGAGCCGGAAGGTTTCTCTCCAAGGTAGGAATTTGTGAGCCTCGTTGCAGCCAACCAGAATTGTGAAGGGGATGCCAGTCAAGGGACAGGACTGTCCAGAATGGGACAGGCTGACAAGACCTTCCAATGGTGGTGAATTTTGAGCAGGACATTGAAATTAACTTCGAATTTATCTTGAGAAAGAAGAGGCACAGGAAGAAGGAAGCTGGTCATTAGAGCTAGGCAAAAGATCTATCTGACCTCGACGCTCCACCCTGCTTCTACTCGGTGGCTGCTCCCTCATGGTTTGTAGGATAAAGTGTAAGCACCTTACTTAGTCTTACTTCTGTTAACCCTTTCAGCCTCCTTGGCCAACCCCGAGCCCTGGTCCTTGTAACTCCAGCATTTCTTTTAGTTGCCTATGCTATTTTTTTTATATAAAAAGTTTTTATTTTTTTAAGAAAGTCTTTTGTTTGCTTATTTTTTTTAAAAATTTTTATTTATTTATTTGCAAGAAGAGAGAGAGAGAGAGGCAGAAGAGGGCAGAAAGATAGAGAATGGGCATGCCAGGGCCTCTAGCTACTGCAAACGAACTCCAGATGCATGTACCCTTTGTGCATCTGGCTTACGTGGGTCCTGGAGAATCGAACTGGGATCCTTTGGCTTCGCAGGCAAACACCTTAACCGCTAAGCCATTTCTCCAGCCCTTTTTTTGCTTATTTTTATTTATTAACAACAGACAGAGAAAGAAGCAGACAGAGAGAGAGAGAGAGAGAGAGAGAGAGAGTGAGAGAGAATGGGTGCACCAGGGCCTCCAGCCACTGCAAAGGAACTCCAGGTGCATGTGCTACCTTGTGCATCTGGCTTACGTGGGTACTGAGGAATCAAGCCTCGAACCGGGATCTTCAGGCTTCACAGGCAAGCACTTAACTGTTAAGCCATCTCTCCAGCCCTGCCCATGCTGTTTTGACCTTCCCTGTTCTTGCCTCTGATGTTTCCTCTGCCTACAATGCACTTTCCTGCCTGCCAGCATGGGGAGGTCTAGTTCTTCCTCCCAACCTCCTGGACGCCCTCACTAGCTCGTTTGATCTCATTCTAGAACCCTTGCTCTTAAACCGTGCTGCACCACCTGGCAGGAATAACCCATCATGTAAGACAGTTCTATGTGGTTCACGGTCTCAGAGGGCGAGAGGACTCTGGTAAGTGAAGTACCCTGGGTTCTAGATATTGTTTTGAACAAGACATACTTTATCCATGGGTTAATTTTTTTCCCCAACTCTAGAAAAACAATTTTGTTCTTATTTTATTTACCTTGGGGCTTACTTTTTCTTTTTCTCCTTTCCTTCCTTCCTTTTCTCCTTCTTTCCTTCCTTTTTATTTCATTTCTTTTTAGAAGCTGGCCTTGACATGCCTCAAGCTGTGCTGAAGACCCTCCTGGAATTTCCACTGACCCTCCAGACCAAATAGCTAAAGGCTCCAACTACTCCTGGGACCTCTAGAGGACCTCACACTGCTCTTCAGACACCATCCGGCTCAGACGCAAGACAAACTTCTACCTCGGGCATTCAAGGTGCTTGATAATCAGCAGGCCTGGCCCTAACTCAGTGGCCCCATGCTTTAGCATAGTGCAGGCCATTAACTCTCTAATTTTCACAATTTCACTTTCATGTTGTCTTACAGTAAGCGGATCCATTGCCACTTCTAATATGGTTACAGACAATCCTTACTTACCTCACCATATTAAACCTCCCATACTTTGAGATGAACGTCAGCCTTTTACTACGATGTTACTAATACTTCAAATGCTGGAAATACAAGTAGACACGACAGTACCCAGAATCTGACCATCAGTCCAGAATGTTCTACAAGGGCTCTTAGATATAGCTCTCCCTCCAAAGGAACTGCTGTGGCATAATATCGCCCCCTTATCAACATGAAGCAGTTAAGAGTGGTCACTGCCCCATTTCTCTAACAGCAGCCAGGGGGTCTTCTGAGAGGGGTTAGAACAATGCAGGAGCTAGGCAGTTTCCTTGTCTAGGGAGACAGATAGGGGAAAGGGACTCTAGGCAGGTGACTATATTCTAAGCAAGATGGTGAAGTGGGTGATCCCACTTCCTCCTTCTTCTTCCTGGCTTAAGTGAATTTTCCTGCAGGCAGGCTGGCTTGGCAGGCTTTCTGGGACCTGCACTGTAACGGACACGTCATGGACCAGCCACAGGCTTCTTCATTTAAGCTGACCAATCGCAGACTCTGGATGGGAGGGCTTCCCCCATTCAGTGAAATTCTAGTTCCCACTGGGACTGTGGATTTTCTAGCTCTGGAATTCCCTCCTTCCAGAGAAGTCTATTCTCTCTGCTTTCTTTTTCTCTCACTTTGAAATAAACTTTATTCTTTTAAATACTTTAAAAAAACAAGAAAGAAAGAAGCTGGCCTTGAATTTAAAATATACTCAAGGCTAGTGTAGAACTCCTGATTCTCCTTCCTCTACTTCCAGGGCTGGGACAATCATGTGACCTCACACCCAGCTCTCCACAAGTTACTTTATCTGCTATAAATACAGCCATCTTTTTCACATTCTGAGAATTTGGGCTAAATGTAGGTCATTAACTTAGATCCAAGTGTATGACTTGGATCTGATGACTTCTTTTTAAAAAATTTTTAATTTTTTTTTTGAGAGAGACACAGAGAGAGACAGAGAGAGAGAGAGAGGGAGGGAGGGAGAGGAAGACAGAGATGGGCATGCCAGCAGTGTCTCAGCTGCTGCGAACGAAATCCAGATATGTGCGCCCCCTTGTGGTCAAGTGCACCATTGTGCCCTTGCGTCACTTTGCATCTGGCTAAACGTGGGACCTGGAGATTAGAACTGCTGGAGATTGGAACCGGGTTCTTAGGCTTAGGAGGCAGGAGACTTAACCCCTAAGCCATCTCTCCAGCCCCTGATGACTTCTTTTTAAATGTCAGGGATGAATAAGGTATGATCTAAGATCAGGGTAGGAATTTCAAAGAAAAAAACTGGAAACAAAAAAATTACACCTCTTTGTAAAAAGTTACAGAAAGGGAGTCTGGGGCCATGGCTCAGTGGGTCAGAGTGCTTGCTGTGTAAGCACGCGGGCCTGAGAGGGCCCGATTTTTTTCTGAGTTCCATTCCGCAGCACCCATGTAAACCGCTGGGCATGACCATACACACCTGTAACCCCAGTCTTGTGGGAGTGGAGACTGGAGAATGACTAGGGTTTGCTGGTCAGCTGGTTTGACTGAAACAGCAGCTCAATAAGATGTTCTGTCTCAAGGAAACACTCAGATGAGCCATAGAAGAGTGTACCCAACGTTCTCCTCTAGCCTGTGCACACACATCTGTGCACACACACACACACACACACACATATTAGGCATACATGCATAAAAATAGTTAGAAGGAGAATCAGAAGGGTTGAAACATCCCTCCCCTTACTGGGGGTGTGGTCTTAGGCAAGATTATTTGATTTTTGTTTCCTCTTCGGGCAATGGAGTTAATGATGTAGTGTACTCAATAGGATTGCTGAGGAGATGCGGCGGGGGTGTGGTGGGGGTGGAATCATGTGTGTTAAATCTTAGCATAGCTCTTGACATATAAGACATGGACAAAGAAGCATAAATTTGTGGGAGGGCGACACAGGAACACAGGATGGGCTGTGGACTTATTTAAGGAGACCTCAGACTAGTTCTGCAGCAAATCTTCCAGCCGCTGATTGTCTCTGATGTGTCCTGGAAACCCCAGCATTCAGAGGGTGACTAGCCAGGCTGGGACAGGTATGACAGGGGAGTCCCGTGCACTAAAACCAGGGAAGCAGTGACATCAGGAGCTGTGACATAACAGCCAGCAGCAGGTCTCACTCACCCCAGAGTCTGTGCTCGTGGTCATTTCTCTGTCTCTGAGATGCTGGACCACCACCCAATAAGGGAAGGGGAGATAGGATTATTATTCCATGGTCTCAGCCACTCTGATGGGTGCAGAAGTTACCGGGCTTCTGCCTCCCCGTGGCAGTGTAAAACCTGTGTGATGTCATCCTATAGCAAGGAATAGGCCTCATGAGTCAACTGCCGAGGCACTGGAAGGTTCCAGTATGCATCACCCTTGGAGACAGAGCCATTGACATCTTCTATTAAAATGCAAATGTAATCTGGAAGGCATTGCCCATCGACCCTTTACTGTCGTTTCTGAAATTATAAATCAGATGTGCAAGTTTCTTGCTCAGGCAGGAAGCCAGAGAAGTTTCTGAGCACAGGTGTTCTGTCATCCCTAAAAATAGTTTGGACTAAATTGTCATAATATCTCTCCTATGCCCAAATATGGACAATTTCATTTTCTTTTCACTGGTTTTATAGTTGAGATACAAGTAATTCAGGTCCAACTCCATATGGCTTTGTACATTTTATAATACAAGAAAACAATATTTTGGAGATGAGAGATACTTTTGAAAGTGGATACTTTTGTAGGTATGGGTCCGTTTCAACCGCCATCCTTTATTTTTACTTAAAAATTCCTGAAATGCATTACGATCTCTCTGGGTGTGTGTGATGACGCCTTTATTCGTGCTTTATTTATAGCCCGTAGCTTCCCTTCTCAATAGATGCGTGACTAGCTGAAGAGATGGCTCCGTGACAAAAAGCTTCCCTAGCATGCACAAGGGCTTGGTTCCATTACTCAGTAGTACAGAGAGAAAAAAGATGTAAGAATTAATAAATGGAGTACTGCTATTGTAAGAGGCCTTGAGGAAAATGCGAGTTGGCAAATAAAAGGTCTCCCTTCTCATCAGCCTAACAGAGGAATGAGTTATAAAACAAGAGGGAAACAAGAGTTGGAAGATGGCTGGAGAGGAGGTGAGGAGGTGGGGTAAAGAAGGAGAAAGAGGCAAAACATGGCCCCCAGGAAGTTGAGTTTGAATGGCTGTGGGGTCCTGGTGACATCGACAGAAATGTGGGAGTCAGGAGCAGGGGCCCCTCTGGGTCACCAGAAAGACCAAGGACACGAGTTTGGATCTTAATGTGTCAGGCTTATGTGGCTGACACAGACTTGAAGGTAAGTTAAGATGTTCGGCTGCCTCATCGCCTCTGATGAAGATGAGTTCATTCTGGCTCAACCACTGGCTACTTTATCCTCCTGAGTTTTATTTTATTTATTTTTTATTTTTGGAGAGAGAGACAGAGAGAGACAGACAGAGAGGGAGAGGGAGACAGACAGAGATGGGCACGCCAGCAGTCTCTCAGGTGGCTGTGAATGAAATCCAGATGCGTGAGCCCCCTTGTGGTCAAGTGTGGCATTGCGCCCTTGTGTCACTTTGCATCTGGCTAAACGTGGCACCTGGAGATTGGAACCAGTGTTTTTCGGCTTAGGAGGCAGGTGCTTTAACCCCTAAGCCATCTCTCCAGCCCTATTTTATTTTATTTTTTTAAGATAGAAAGAGAGACAGAATGAATGGGTGCACCAGGGCATCTGGCTTACATGGGTACTGGGGAATCGAGCCTAGAACCAAGGTCTTTAGGCTTCCCAGGCAAGCCTAAAGCCATCTCTCCAGCCCTCCTCCTGAGTTTTAGTCAATAGGACTTTGTACTAAGCAATGAGAGGGGTTGTTAACAAGATAGACAAGTCATAGACTTTCCCAGAGTTCAGGAGAAGGGTGAGAGAACTATGTTCTCAACTGTGGCAGGCCCTGGCCAGTCATGTGAGCGGAAATGAACTGGAGGATTGAATGGGCTGTGCGGGTGTGGCAGGCTGCATCCTATAAGCAGCTAGGGTGTGTGCGGTGGGGCGGGGGTCTCCTGAGGGTCCGGAGCTCAGCTGCCCCTTATTATTTTTCTCAGGAAGCTGTCAAAAATGAGAAGACAACATTTCCCAATCCCAGGTTTATTTAAAATGAATAAAACTAGGGTAAACAGATATGAATTATGTTGTCATGACTTTGCAAACATGTAAATACATGCATACCTACAGAAAGCAACATGTCCAGCAGTTGAATTTTTTTTTTCATGAGGACATGTTTTTAATTTTTAATTTAAAATTTAAAAAAGTGTTTAATTACACGTGTTCCATGCATATACTCTAGGTTGAGCACATCCCCACCCCCACCTCATCCCCTCTTCCTTCATTTTGTTGCCCCCTTTCATCCAGTTAAGTCACCTTTGTTCCCCTGGATAATTTCACTTCCACTTTGTTTTAATATACACATGCATGATTTTACATGACTATAAAAATCTGGAAACCACAAATGAGGGGAAACTATGATATTTCTCTTTCTGAGGCTGGCATTAGTTCACCCAGTATGACAGTTTCTAGTTGCATCTATTTTTACCACAAACAACCTAAGCTCATTCTTCCCTACGGCTGGAAAAAATCCATTTTATATGAATGCATTAGGAAAATGGGTTTTTAGTTTTTGTTGTTATTATTTAAGGCAGGGTCTCACTGTAACCCAGGCCGACCTGGAACTCCCTCTGTAGCCCAGGCTGACCTTGAACTCATGATTATCCTTCTACTTGTGCCACCTAAGTGCTGGGACTTTTAAGCATGAGCTCCTCCACCTGGCTGGAAAATGAGAGAGAGAGAGAGAGAGAGAGAGAGAGAGAGAGAGAGAGAGAGAGAGAGAGAGAGAGAGAGAATGAGAATGAGAATGAATGGGCACACCAGAGCCTCTAGCTCTTATAAACTCCAGATGTATATACCACTTGTGCATCTGGCTTTACGTGGATAGTTGGACACTGAACTTGCCTTGTTAGGCTTTACAGGAAAGCACTTTAACTGCTGAGCCAGCCCAGAAAGTGAGTTTTTAAAGCATGAATATAGGAAAGGCAATCCCTGGCCTCCAGGACCAACACTCACTACTGCGGGTGGGTGAGCACAGGAAAATTGCTCTCCTTGTCCCTAGCTACCTTCCCGATTGCCAGGGACCTGTTCTGGACTCACCATCCCCAGGAGATTGCTGATGCCCTGTTGAGACTCACCTAATTCCCAAGTACCTGTTGCTGCCACCATGACAGTGGCCTAGGACTTGCCACAGGGCAGGTGGACAGGTGGCTGCTCGTGCAGTTATCGTCTGGGGCTGTCCACAGTGACATGGTTCGAAAGCCCCTCCACCACGAGGCTGAAAACATCTATGACTAACAAAGGGATGTGCTCCAGGCTTGCTGCAGACATTCAACCTGCTCATGGAGAGTTAGGTGGCCAATGGGGCTGATGACTGGAGATTAGAGATGGCATCATTTGACAAAAATAAATACATGAGATATTAAGGAAAATGAAAGAGCACTTGACTTTCAGAGAAATACCTTTTGCTTGGCTCAAAGCTCCATCCTGCGTCTAGAGTGAAGGGGTTGGTGTAAGAGTTTGACTACCTCATTAAAATAGTGCCATCTAGCGGTGGATAGTTCAAACTGTAGCTAGGAGCCCAGAGAGCGGTCACAAGCCCTCAGGAGGCTTCACTAAAGACGAAGTGGATTTATAATGGGCATATTTATCCGTTCATCTGAGTTTACTTCTCCCTGGCTCTGTGCAGGGCCTCTAGATGGTTGCTGGGTCGGAGGAGGGCAGAAAGGCATGGCTCTGACCTCCAGGCACTCATAATCTAACGTGGTGATGATGTGCAGGCCAGTGATTGCAATCCACAGCTGAGGGTTGGGACAGAAGGACATGGAAAGACAAGAGACTCCAGGGTCAGAGGGGTTTCAGTGATGTTGCTGGAAAGCCCACATGTGGATAAGGCAAAAGTATGGAGGTGAGGGAGAGACAAGACATTTGAAGTGTCTTCTGCTTGAGCTAGCGCTGGCTACCTGGCCCTGCCTCACCTCTTTCTGGTCGTGCTCATTGCCTCTAGCCCTATGTGTAAACCAAGAGCGGAAAAGAACTTGTGGTTTGATGCTGAGCGGAACTCTCTTGACTCTTGGTCACTCTAGGACATAGCTTACTGGACATCACATGTTGAAGGCCTTGAACATTTTCCAAGAACATGTGAACAGATTTTATAATCACTATCTGCCCCTTGCTCAGTTATAGTTTCCTTTTCTGCCCTGAGAGTTTTCCTTAACCATGACCATAGCCTTCCATCTCTGTGCAAACTATCCTATCTGGTTCTTTTATGGAGAACAAAAGACATTCGTTGTATGAGCCATGGACGCACATTGTCATTTGAGGCCCCAGGACAGTTTTCTCTTCAGAACCAGGCCAATAACATTGACCTACCTATCTTATTTGGTGTTGGTAAAATGTTTTAATTGTGATTTAGTGTGTTATACCTCTAAACCCAAGCAAGAGACTTGTGACATACCCCTTCTGCACTTGTTTTAAGTTTTACTGTGTGAAACCTTTCCCTTGTACTGTGTTTGGGTAGAGTTTAACACTTTAAAAATGTCCACGTCACTTGCTCTTTAACACCATACTTCTTGAATAAGTTTCTTCCCTTCTTCCTTCCCCTCTGTTTTCTCTATGAATAGTGCTTTTTCTACCCCTCTCATTTTCTTGCTCTGGCTGTTCCCTATTGTCATAACTATTAACTTGATTTTTTATTTTCTGTTTTCCCCCCACTTGCCTATCCTAATTCTCTTTGGATTGTTGCTCTTATTATCTTCTGGTTCCTTCCAGAACCCTTCTCTTTCACTCTCTTTTCCACATCCCCATTATCTTTCTTTAACTCTCTTGATCTTTTAGGTTCAGCTTCTCAGAAGTTGGTAGGTACCATTACAGATCAAGAGGGACCATGTTTAGTTTAGTGGGTCCCTGCCCGCCCTGAAGGGAGAGGTAACAGCTCTCTCAAGAAGAAATAATGAACTCAGGCACTCATCCATCCATCCATCCATCCATCCTGCATATGTCTCATGTCTGCAAGGTACCAGAAAGTGCTCTGAGGGACAGATGGGGATAGAGACAAAGAAGATGGTCCCTGCTTATCAAAAGCTTAACCATTAGTTCAACCATTATGATCACACTTATGATCTGCACGATGGAGGTTGCTGAAAAAATCGTTGTACCACTGAGGTTTTATAGTTGTTATACAGCGTTGTCATGGCATTCGATAACGGAAGAATCAAGTAGGAAGACCTTTAGACTGACCCAGGGTAAATAATCTAATGCTTCACTAAGTCCTATTGGAAGCAGCGAGTTCAAACGTGAGGCGAAGGATCGGAGAAAAGCTCACGTTTTGTCCTTATCCTCCTATTTTTAAGGGTTTATTTTGTTTAATTTTTTTTCCTGTGGTAGGATTCTTAATAAGCAATTTAAAAAAAGCCTTAAGTAAGATTAGCAATTTGCACCTTTTTAAAAATTAACAGCGCTCTGTTGTTTTGATATTGAGCTCCATTATCAATTTGCATCTTTAAAGAGGTGTAACCTTTCTCAGATATTTTGCTCTGTGTTCTTATATTTAACTAGCAAGCCTTGATTTTTATATTGCTTATGTTGCACAGGGAAAGCAAGAGTAGAGAGGGGGAAAAAAAAATCCATGCTCAAGAATTGGGAGTATGATGTAGATGTTTGCAAGCTGGGCTATTCAGAGTGGGCAGGTGATCCTACCCAAAGGTCTCTGTGTATGCTAACAAAGGAACAGTGTTCTAGAATGGCAGGAAGCACGTCAACAAAAGGGACTGCTTATTTGAGTAGCTGTAGACCTTACCTTCTCATTTACAAAGTAATTCCAGGAATAGTAGAACCTTCAGCTTGCCAGGGTGTGGTGAACTCTCTTCATTTGTATGGCTGGAGTGTGTGTGTGTGTGTGTGTGTGTGTGTGTGTGTGTGTGTGTGTGTGATGGGAGAGTGCACATGTGTGTGGAGTGCAGAGGACAACTTTGGGTGTTTTCCTTAGGCACCCTTCCACCTCTTTTATTCATTCATTCATTCATTCATTCATTCATTCATTCATTCATTTTTGGTTTTTCAAAGTAAGGTGTCACTCTAGCCCAGGCTGACCTGCAATTCACTCTGTAGTCTCAGGGTGGCCTTGAACTCAAGGCGATCCTCCTACCTCTGCCTCTTGAGTGCTGGGATTAAAGATGTGCACCACCACACCTGGCCCACCTGTTTTTTTGTTTCTTGTTTTTTTGTTTTGACCCAGGGTCTCTCATTTTCCTGCAGTTTGTCAGTTAGACAAGACCTGGTGGTCAGGTAGCCCTAAGGAGCCTATCATCTCTGACTGTCCAGTGCTGAGATGGTGGGTATGCCACCCTGTCTGCTCTTTTCACCTGGGGTCTTGGGGGTCTAACTTGGGTCTTTGTGTTTGCAAGGCAGGGCTTACTGACTTAGCTATGCCCTGGAGCCTTCTTGACTAATGATCTTCACCCTTTCCACTGCCCTGCTCTGTTAGGTCAACTGTCCTTCTCTCTCCCCTAGACGATCAAACAAGCAGTGTCCCAAGGAGTGTCACAGGCAGAGGGACTTGGGAACCTCAGTCATCTTTCGCTTTCCACTCTCATCTTCTCTAGAAGGAGGATTGATGCTGGTGGCACTGAAGTCCCTTTCCATTAGGTAAAAATACATCAAACATCCCTTGTTTGATTAAAAAAAAAACAAAAACAGGGCTGGAGAGATGGCTTAGCGGTTAAGGCGTTTACCTGCAAAGCCAAAGGATCTCGGTTCGATTCTCCAGGACCCACGTAAGGCAAATGCACAAGGGGGCATATGCATCTGGAGTTCGTTTGCAGTGGCTGGAGGCCCTGGCATACCTGTTCTCTCCCTCTCTCTTTATCTCTATCTGTACCTCTCTCTCTCTCTATCTGTACCTCTCTCTCTCAAATAAATAAATAAAATATATATTTATAAACAAAAACAAAAACAAAAAACAGGGTTGGGGAAATGGCTTAGTGGTTAAGGTGTTTGCCTGCAAAGCCTAAGGACCCCAGTTCAATTCCCCAGGACCCATGTAAGCCAGATGCACAAGGGACGCATGCGTCTGCAGTTCATTTGCAGTAGCTGGAGGCCCTGGCATGTTTGTCAATTGACTGGGGACCACTGAAGCCTACTTCATATACAGTGTCAAACTCGTATGCTGAAAGAGAACCGGAATGTCAAAAGTTTCTCGAACTGAGCTGATATTCTGTGGAGGCAAACCCTTGCTGTGACCCTAGAAGGCTGCAGGAATGCCTGGCACTTTTTAGAGTTCGGTGTGACATCTAACAGTCTGGTTTTATTTTTAGTCAATGCCAATTTTACCTTGAATTAATTGTTCTTTTTATTACAGTAAGTGGAACATGATGCCGGTAATTACGGAGGAGAGAAACGAGGAGCAGCCAGGCAGGCTGCGCGCTGACCTTGTTCCACCGTGTCGTCCGTCAAATCATCTGCTAATCTTGCTTTTGATTGTCACGTGAGGATGTGCTGCTCCGGGGCGATGTTCTGTAGCTATTTATATGGCGTTTTCTTTAGAGAGCCACAACTCTGAGATAATCAAAGGATAGTCTTTTTTTTTTTTTTTTTTTAATTATTTTAATTCTAGGGCTGGAGGGATGCCTTAGTGGTTAGGCATTTGCCTGCAAAGCCAAAGGACCCTGCTTTGATTCCCTGGGACCATGTAAGACAGATGCGCAAGGTGGCACATGCATTTGGAATTCATTTGTAGTGGCCAGATGCCCTGGCACGCCCATTCTCTCTGTCCCCTCTCTCTCTCTGACTCTCTCAAATAAATAAAACTTAAAAAAAAAAACAAAAAAGTATTTTAATTCTATTTATTTATTAGAGAGAGAGATAGGAGAGAGAGAGAGAGAGAGAGAGAGAGAGAGAGAGAGAGAGAATGGGCATGCCAGGGCTGCTGCAAAAAAAATCAGGATGCATGCACCACCTTGTGCATCTGGCTTACATGGATCCTGGGACTTGAACCTGGGTCCTTTGGCTTTGCAGGCAAGTGCTTAAACCACTAAGCCGTCTCTCCAGCCCTGAAGGATATTAAGTTTTTAACTTATCATTGCAGTATGACCCAGTGGTCTTTAAAGACTTTTGCATTTCTATCATCTAAATAGGTTGGTTGAAGAAGTAAGGCCGCATGGCATAGAAGGTGAAGACATTTAATGTACATTGATGAAATGGGCATGGTTAATATGAGCATTTTTTTCTCCTGCAATTAGCTCACTTTTCTTCCAAAGATAATACAGAGACCCCTTTCTGACATAAACTCAAGAACTAAGATGACAAAGGTGTGTAAAAATTGTTACATAAAATGAACTATATTTGAAAAATGTAGAAAGAAAGTTTCATCAACAGCCCGAGCAGCAAAGGAGGCCTGATTTGGTGTGTAGGATTTCCCAAAACAGCAGCCTGTGGTGGAGCCTACGAGTCCTGGACCCTGCAGAGAAGAGACAGGTGCCTTCTTCAATGAACTGGTAGCTGTGGCAGCTGGACTGGACTTCTGGCATTGAGATTTCTAAGTTTTCATTTGATACTTTAAAAAAATTTTTTATTTTTTATTTATTTATTTTTCCAGGTAGGGTCTCACTCTAGCCCAGGCTGACCTGGAATTCACTCTGTAGTCTCAGGGTGGCCTCGAACTCATGGTGATCCTCCTATCTCTGCCTCCCGAGTGCTGGGATTAAAGGCGTGTGCCACCATGCCAGGCTCATTTGATACTTTTTATATCACACATTTACTGCAGTTGTGATGAATGACAAATAAGATAAAAAGAGATAAGAAAACACTGCTTCTCACTACTTCCTCCAGTCCCAGTCCCATGTTCTGAAGGGTTCTGGTTCAGGTGAGCTGCCTGGTGGGGGCCTTCTAAACTTTGCACCCTCTGGTGCATTCATATATAATAATATGTTTTTCATGCTTATATTTTTAAAGTATGAAAACAGGACCATACTATGCACATGAATCTTTATTTTGTTTTTTTCACTTGAGCACATATCTTTGAAAATCTCGAGCGTGGACACAGATCGAGCATTATTCTTGTTCACTTTTTTCTTTCCTTGTTCACACACATAGAGACATCTAAGTAAATGAGACCACTACTAGTCACTGCTCATCATTTTCCCCTGTTTTTTCTCTCTTCTTTTCTCCCCTTTCTCCATTCTTCATTTCTCTTTCAGTCTTGTAACCAAATGTATAATATGGTATATATGTCTTTCCATTCTTTTCTCTATTCTTTTAAAATATTTTATTTATTTATTTAGAAGAGAGAAGAGAGAGAGAGAGAAAAAAATCCAAAAAACCCACTCCAGGGCTAGAGAGATGGCTTAGCAGTTAAGGCGCCTGCCTCCTAAGCCTAAGAACACTGGTTTCAATCTCCAGCGGTTCCAATCTCCAGGTCCCACGTTTAGCCAGATGCAGTGATGCAAGGGCTCAATGCAGCACTTGACCACAAGGGGGCGCATGCATCTGGATTTTGTTTGCAGCAGCTGAGAGGCTGCTGGCATGCCCATCTCTATCTGTCTTCTTCTCCCTCTCTCCCTCTCTGTCTCTCTCTCAAAAAAAAAAAAAAAAAAACACTCCAGATGCATGAGCCACCTTGTGCATCTGGCTTTACATGGGTACTGAGGAATTGAAGTTGTTAGGCCTCTGCAGGTAAGAGCCTTAAATGCTGAGCCATCTCCAGCCCTTTATTCTTATATAAGTCTTACTCCTAGAAATGTACATACAGGTACATTTCATTGTAGATCATAAACCTACAATGTGCTGAATTCAGATGGAGGGTGAGAAAAGTGGTTTTTCTTTCCCTTCCCTTCCCTTCCCCTTTCTCCCCCCTTCCTTCCCTCCTTCCTTCCTTCCTTCCTTCCTTCCTTCCTTCCTTCCTTCCTTCCTTCCTTCCTTCCTTCCATTCCATTCCATTGAGCTCACTGTATGGCCCACGTTGCTCTCAAACACACCATCCTCTAGTCTTAGTCTCTGTGGCTCTGAGGTGCCAGGAATATGACATCTAAAACTCTTGTTGATTTTTAAAAAATATTATTTATTTATTTATTTGAGGGGGAGAGAGAGAGAGAGAGAGAGAGAGAGAGAGAGAGAGAAAGAGTGTGCCAGGGCCTCTAGCCACTTGAAAGGAACACCAGACACATGTGCCACTTACATGGGTTCTGGGGAATCAAACCTGGGTCCTTTGGCTTTGCAGTCAAGCACCTTAACCACTAAGCTATCTGTCCAGCCCTCTTTTGATTTTTTTTGCTTCCTCTTTCTTTGATTTTACTTCAGAAATGTTCTCAATACCTCTGTCTCAGCCCATTGCTCTTATATTTTCTCCATTATCCATTTAGGTCACATCATAAAATTGGTGATTTTCATGATCATCATTTTCTGTTGATATCTAAATGCAACATCCAATTTAAACCTCTTTTGGTTCTTATGTTCAACTTGTTTTTCTTTATTTATGATGTATATTTACTGAAATATGTAGATCTATATTCAACTTCTGCTGGATATTGCCATTTATTTATTGTTTTTTTTTGGAGAGAGACACAGAGAGTGATAGAGAGGGAGAGGGAGACAGATAGAGAATGGACACTCCAGCAGCCTCTCAGTTGCTGTGAACCAAACTCCAGACACGTCCGCCCCCTTGCGGGCAAGTGTGGCATTGTGCCCTTGTGTCACTTTGCACAGGAACCGTGTCATTGTGTTGGACAGGATTGGCAGCATAATAGAGCCACCTGTGTGAAGGTTCTACTTGTTCCTTTGGTAGTAGAAAGTGCAATGTATCTATCAAGATATAAAACGAAAAACAATGAGAATCAAGAAGTGGAAAGAGAAGTTGGAAAGGAGGACTACTCTTGTTAGCTGAAGTGGCCAAACCCAGGCAAGCATTCCCGCAAGATGGGGACACCCTTCCCCTTCTAAGTCCTACCTCTTTCCATGCCATGTCTGACATTCCTGTCTCCCATTGTTAGTGATTTCATAGTCATTCTCCTGTAGCCAGAATGAGCAAAAAAGAATTATATTCTGTCTACTTTTAGAAGCATTGGGGGTTTGGGTAAGTATGGCTGACCTTCAAGGCTAGGGTAAGTTCAAATTTAACCAGAGCAAGTGATGAGGCAAGGACTTGGCATGATAGGAAAGCTATCAGAAGAAGATAATTAGCAAATAAGTAAAAAAGAAGATAATTGGATTCATCTTGGGGTGGGGGGAGCTGGAGAATAAGCTGAGACATTAGCTCTTATGAGACACCATACCTTACCTACTCTGTGTTTTCCTTTGACAACTACAAGCTAGAAGAAATGACAGACTTAGCTCCCCGGGCTCTGCTGCATATTATCGGTTGTGGAGACAGAAGTTTAGACAGAAGGATCCAGGACAGAATGTAGCACTGCATCTGGAAGAAGGCGGAGATGACAGTAGTGTAATCAAACTAGAGGGACTAGGAATTTGAAATCCCCGTGATGAGGACAGTGTCCCTGGAAGTCCTAGCGGGTGTCTTCAAGCTTCTGAAGGCTGTTTTGTGATGGAGTCATCGTTCTCGTTCCTCCTTAAAGACCGGAAGCTCGGACAGCTGTTAGGTGAAGCTCGTGTCACCAGGATTGTTACATTTCAACATGGTGATACGGCCATAGGGCATAGAGAGGTCAGTGGCCAAAGGTTCTGCAGCGTGAGCAGGTACTTCAGACTTCTTGGGGCTCCTCAGTCAACTCCTGCTTAAGTCAACCCGAGGGTCCTCAACTTTTGAGGGTTCAGCTTATGAATTTCCAATTTTATGGTGGTGTGAAAGCCTTATGCATTGAGCAGGCACTGTACTTTGAATTTAGATCTTCTCCACCCCCCCGCCCCCAGGCTAGTGACCTATGGCATGATACTGTGGTATTGCTGGGCAGTGGCCACGACACCCAACTCCACAACCACAAGGGGGAAACAGCAGATACTCTGCACATTGCTATGTTGCCAAGCCACAGAGTTTGTAAGCAAGGTGTACAGAATGCATTTTTCACTTACGGTATCTTCAGTCTACAATGGATATGTTAGGATATAAGGCGAAGAGCATTGATAAGTAAGAATAGGCTACTGCACTCCATTCTGAGGCCAGTTACCCAAAGTTCCATGCCATTTGTAACTAACTTTTTTAAAAAGTTTTTTAAATTTTTAAATTTTTTAATTTTTAGAGAGAGACACAGAGAGAGACAGACAGAAAGAGAGGGAGAGGAAGACAGATAGAGAATGGGCACACCAGCAGTCTCTCAGCTGCTGTGAACGAAATCCAGATGCGTGCGCCCCCTTGTGGTCAAGTGCGGCATTGCGCCCTTGCGTCACTTTGCACCTGGCTAAACATGGGACCTGGAGATTGGAACCGGGTTTTAGGCTTAGCAGGCAGGCACCTTAACTGCTAAGACATCTCTCCAGCCCTTCCATGCCATTTGTGATAAGCCTGTGAGGAGTCACTTCATCCTCATGAATGCCAGGTCACAGTGCAGAGGCATTTTGTCTGGTTTAGGCTGACTCATGTAGATAGACCACGTGTAACAAGGAGACTCTGTTAGGAAGTAATATAAAATCCAGATTTGGGCTAGAGAAATGACTTAGTGGTTAAAGGTGCTTGCTTACAAAGCCCAAAGGCCAAGGTTTGATTCCCTAGTACCCACATATAGCCAGATGCACAATGTGGTACATGCCTCTGGACTTCATTTGTAGCTGCAAAAGGCCCTAGTAGGCCCATACCCTCTCTCTTTCTCTCTCTCTCATATAAATATAGGTATTAAAAGAAAAACCTGGATTGCTTGGTCCTGTGGGGTTGTGCTTTTTATAGGGGAATTGGGCACAACGTGTAATGAGAAGTGATTGCTTCTGTGTTCCCAGGAAGGGACTGGCACAAAGAAACTTCTGGGAATGCCAGATGCTAGTAGGGCTCAGCTGATTTGACAACTCAAATTGAAAAACAATGAAACATTACTTTATATGCACAAGTATAAGACTAGGTTAATCACATGCCTATGCATTCTAAATTTATCAAAGCTTAGCCCCAAGGATGTACATGAAAACAAATGAATCACATCTAGAAAAGCTTGCAGGCTTCCATTTAGGGGCACCAGGAAAATAGGAATAGGATCTGGTTCTGTTTCCTTGCAGGGCCCATGTCTACATGTGGAAACGGAGATGAGAAGATTAAAGGGTCTAAAGTCTCTGAGCCATCTTCATTCACTGACGGTGCTCAGCGTGCCACTGACCAGCAAAGATAATGGACAAGCATTGTCATGAGGGGCGAAGACCGAGCACTCATGCTGCCTTACTGGAAAATCCTCACTGCTTTTCTTTCCTTTTCATGAAGTATGAATTAAAATGAGATGGCTAGCTCTGGAAGGTCAACCAAATTTAGTTAACGTTAGTAGAATTGTGAGTTAAACTGGGGGGACATGCCTGCTACTTAATCTATACTTGAGAGGGGCGACAGGAACAAGAAAAAGCAAGGAATGTCTTGAATTTCAGAGGCTCCCAGAACCATGAGAAAAGAGTGAGAAAGTGGTGGCTGAGTTTCACACCGTGAAGTTTTACCTAACGGGAGTGTGGGTTTTAACAGCCAGCCGCGTGCTAAACTTTGCCAACATAGATTAGTCACATTTCTTGGGGAGATGGGAGGTGTTGCATTTATTTAGCACAAGGATATTATTCTGCACTGATCTGTCCACTGCTTCAAAGGCTTTTGGGGTAGTCACAAAGTAAAGTCAAGTAGTCAAAATATATTCGCATCAAGGTCATCACCCAGCAGATGAGCCCCTGTTCCTTTGAAAGCGCATCATCTCCAGAGAAGTTTGTCTCAACACCTCTATACTCCCTTCCCAGAGCTCTCATTGTTTGCCTTTTACACTTCTCCTTGCTGGGACACTCAACCGGAAGCAGCTCATGGGAGGGATGGGTTTATTTTAGGTTTACAGATTCCAGGGAAGGTTTCATCATGGTGGAAGGAGCTGGCTCACTTCATCATACTGAGAGAGAGAGAGAGAGAGAGAGAGAGAGAGAGAGAGAGAGAGAGAGAGAGAGGAAAGAAAGCTAGCACCAGCAAGCCTGAGTTGACTCTAAATACACCAAATAGGGCTGGACGCAAGATCCGCCCCAGGTGACACATCTCCTCCAGCAGGGCTGCCTGTTAAAAACTAAGTAGGAGGCTTAATATTAATCAAAACTACCTGAGGCTATAGGGACCTTACATTATATTCAAACCACCACAAGGGTGGTATCCAAGAAACACTACCTAGAGGGCTCCAGAGATGAATTTTAAATATCAACTTCCCCGCACATTTGAAACTTAGCCAAGTATCTTCCCCCATTCCTACTTGTCATTCCTTGTAATTTCCTGAGAAACTTTCCTGCCAGGAGACTTCTCAGACAGTGACAAAGTGAATCCTCATTAAAAGAAAGAAAGGTTAAGGGGAAAGAAATAACTTACTTAAAATGAGGTAATGCCCACCCCCAGTTTTTCAGCTACAAATTGATGATAGGATTTATATAAATCCATAATTGTATCCCTTTTACCTGAAGTTAGGCCAGTTAATGATGAAAAAATGTATACAATGAATCGTGTGCCTTTAATGAGGATTCTTTTTACAG
The DNA here is from genome assembly GCA_036365145.1 of Orientallactaga sibirica. Lineage (NCBI taxonomy): Eukaryota > Metazoa > Chordata > Mammalia > Rodentia > Dipodidae > Orientallactaga > Orientallactaga sibirica. The sequence goes on from JAEOAD010000027.1 coordinate 11,919,985, forward strand.
TTAAAAAAAAAAACCTACCAAATTAAATTCTGCCAATTTACTCCATTGCAAATTGAGCACCACCCTGTGAGCCAAAAGGAAAAAAAGGAAAAAAAAAAAAAAGGAAAAAAGAAAAAAAATCAAGTAGCTTAAATCAGTTACAGCTAAATGTGTAAGCCAGCATGTGCTCTAGCCTTTAGTCATGAAGAATATATTAGATTTTAAAAATAAATGGCTTTCTGCTGAGTCTTCAGTGCAGTGGCTTTCTGACTTTTAATTAAATTTTCAGTGCTTGTAGATGCGTCCCCGTGTACTCTGGCCACAGAGCTCACATTACCTCCATCATTAAGTGGAGTGGAAAACCAAATTGGAGATTATTAAGCTTGTTCATTTCTTTGTTATCAGTAGCTGGTGACTCTTCTTCTTTTTTTTCTTTTTTTTTTTTTTTTTTTTTTCACTTGTTAAATAAGGATGGAGCTTTCTACCAGGATATTTCCCAAGAATGAGATAAGCTCTCGTAAACAGAGCATGATTAGCCCTAATGCGGGAGCTTGTTAAATGTTCCTCATTATACATTTCTGGTCTGTTTCATCAGTGTTAAATGAACTTAATGTAAATTAATAAAAACAGGTTTGCATTATTTGTAACAGGATTGAGAGTAAAGAAGAAAACTGTAAGCAACACCAAACTCGGCAACTCATGTTGAAGTTGGCACTTTTTTTCTCCGCTGCCCTTTCTGTTCTATGGAGTTGAATAAGGTGTTCCAAAGACTTAATAGTAAACCTTTTGAAATGGGGCATTGTGGCGTAGGTCTCACACTACCGACTTTAATTGCTAATTTGGTTCTGCTCTGCAAATTTTGACTTTGTTCTTTGTTGGACTGCCCAGAAATAAAGAGATTTGTGGAAACTATACATTATTGTACGGAACAATCTTCACGAAAAGAATCCACAGTTTTATATCAACAGGGTCAAGAACAGCGTCATCTTGGCTATAGAACCAAGTGACTGGTTTCAGATTCATATTTGTTTTGATTTGGTAAAAATAATCTCATTGCAGATGCTCTGAGGCAAATGTGTTATGTGAAATTCACATTGTTTTAAACAGTGACATTCTTAAAATACAGGGCTGCTTCTCCTAATTAGGAAGAAGCCACACGGAAAGGCACTTAAACATGCACAGCAGGTTGCAAAGCCAAGGGCCACTAATCTCAATGATAAAGTGATTTATCTCTGAGATGTGAAATTAGATGCCAGTGAGCAAATAAGAACAACTGGGGATCCCAGTATTTAAAATTTCAGAAACTTCATTAGCCAAAGTAGATTGTGTCCAAATGATAAACTTCTTTTGAATATGTCATCATAAATGTGAGGCTGTGATGACCTGGACATTGTGGGTACTGATGGGCTTGGTGACACATCTGTATGGTGGCTGAGGTAATGTGATGACCTTTGTAAGCAGCGGCCCAAGTGTGTGCTATGTGTTCTTATGTGTAATATATTTTCAATCATAAGTATGTGGGTACATGTGTGTATGTAGGTGTACATGTCCATGCATGCTTGTGTGTGTGTGTGTGTGTGTGTGTGTGTGTAGACTAGAGGCTCACATCAGATGAGGTGTCTTCCTCAGTTGCTCTTCCAACTTATTTATTTTTTCTTTTTTTGAGGTAAGGCCTCACTCTGCCCAGGCTGACCTGGAATTCACTATGTTGTCTCAGCATGGCCGTGAACTCACGGCAATCCTCCTACTTCCCCAGTGCTGGGATTAAAGGTGTGTGCCACCACACCCGGCCCAATTTTTTTTTTTTCTCAAGGTAATGGACTCACTCTAGCTCAGGCTGACCTGGGATCCACTCTGTAGTCTCAGGGTGGCCTTGAACTCGTAGCGATCCTCCTACCTCTGCCCCCTAAGTGCTGGGATTAAAGGTGTGTGCCACCCGCCTGGCCCAACTTCTTTTTTGAGACAGGTTCTCTCACTGAATCCAAGTGTGGTGGATTTGAATGTAAAGTGTCCCCCATCACCTTGTGTTTGTAATTAAGCCTCATGCTTGATCCCCAGCTGGGAGGAGGGGTTTTGCTGGAGGGGGTGTGTCACTGGGTGGTGGTGGGGGAACTTGGAATTTTATCATCCATCCCCCTTGCCAGTGTTACCTAGCTCACTCTGAATACTTCCTCTCTGCTAATGTCTCGAGGATGTGACACAGGCTTCCTGTTCAGGTCTGCCACTCTTTCCCTGCCATGATGAACCTTTTCCTGGAAACTGCAAGCAGAAATAAACCCTTTCCCTCCATCAACTGCCTCTGGTCAGGTGTTTTGTCCCAGCACTGAGAAGGTAACCACTCCACCAGGACTGACTCCACTAAAAGAGCTAGCTGGCAAATCTCTGGCATCTTCTAAGCACTCAACTTATAGGCATGTACCACCATGTTCCACTGTCATAAGTGATTGCTGGGGAGCCAAACTCAGGTCTTTATGCTTGTGAAGCAGGCACTTTCTTTACTCACTGTGTCATCTCCCCAGCCTTTGTAAATATCTTAGTGTTCATGAAGGCTAAACTAGTGCTTTACACTTAGTGAAATCAAGATATTGGTTATCTAGTTGTGGGAAAAAAAAGTATCCTGGGCTGGAGAGATGGCTTAGTGGTTAAGACATTTGCCTGCGAACCTAAGGATTCATGTTCAACTCTTCAGGTCCCATGTAAGCCAGACACAAAAGATGACCCAGTGCACAAGGTCGCACATGCACACAAGATGGCACCCATGTCTGGAGTTTGATTTCAGTGGCTGGAGGCCCTGGTGCGCCAATTCTCTTTCTCTCTAATAAAAAATAAAAATAAAAAGATTAAAAAAATAAATAAAAAATATCGTGCAACTCAGGATGTGGTCTCATTTTAAATAGAACTTTTCATAACTTAACTTTTGATTGAAAATTTTGTACTTCCTCAGATGAATAATGCTTGTTCATTATTTAATATTAGCTGTGACATAAACTGCAAAATCTTGATTTCTACTAGACTCTTTAAAGAATGCTCATAGACCGGAGTGGTGAAAAGATAGTATATTCCACAAATACCAGCCGTCACAGTATACCTGTCCAGACCTGGGATTGCAGGTGTGTGATGCCACACTTGACATTTTATGTAGTACTGGGTGTTAGGTCGGCTTCCAAAATGGAGTCACCAAGGACAGCAAGATGGTGACAGAGATGTAAGGAAGTGGATTATCCACATTCCTCAAGAAACAACCCAGCCATTATCCCTTCTAGGCTAACACTGCCCCCAAGTCATGGTTTCCTGCTCCCTTATCTCATGAGTCTCCTGGTCACTGTTCTGGTGTCACACGCTGGCTACCTTAGATCTCCCCTCAAGGAACCTTTCTTTTTTAAAACAAAATTTTTTTATTTATTTTTATTTTGGAGAGAGACAGAGAGAGACACAGAGAGACAGGGAGAGGAAGACAGACAGAGATGGGTGCACCAGCAGCCTCTCAGTTGCTGTGAATGAAATCCAGATGCATGCGTCCCCTTGTGGTCAAGTGCAGCATTGCGCCCTTGTGTCACTTTGCATCTGGCTAAACGTGGGACCCGGAGATTGGAATTGACATTCTTAGGCTTAGCGGGCAGGTGCCTTAACCGCTAAGCCATCTCTCCAGCCCAAGGAACCTTTCTTATTCAGCTTTTTCCCTTCCTCATTTTCTCCAAACTGAAGAAGCCCTATAAAACCCACTATCTGAAACACTCGGGTGGGCTGTGTTCCACTCTTGAGAGTCAGTCCTGGCAACTCGTGCTTTCTTCTCTGCCTCAGAGTGGTTTGCGTGGTTTTGGTCACTCCTGAACCTTACGCTGGGGATTTAACTCAGGTCGTCATCTTGTGAAGCAAGTACTTTCCTGGCTGAGTGATCATCCCAGCCTAGCTTGAAAATGTTTATGGATCCCCAAGGAGGTAAGTGACTAAAGTGTGGAGTGTGTATAAGCAAAGCTGAGGCAGAGTTGGTTTAAAATTTTTCCCTGGTTGGATAGGTGTCATGCAACAGGAAGAAAGTGAAATTAGAAAGTGCATGCCAACATTCCATCAAAGCTGCTTTTTGATGGGCGTGAGGATGGCAAAGTGAGTACAGGGGCAGAGAAGCTCTTAGTTGCTGCCCAATTATCTGTCAAAGTTGATGGTGGTCTCCCCGGAAAGAACCAGTTGTTTCCCAGGGCTTTTGTTTTAGTCTAGACTGGGGTCTCAGAAATTACCTTTTAGAAAAGTCTGATGTAGAAACATAAGACAATATTGCTTTTAGACAGAGATTAAAAATTATGGGCCGGGCGTGGTGGCGCACGCCTTTAATCCCAGCACTCGGGAGGCAGAGGTAGGAGGATCGCCGTGAGTTCGAGGCCACCCTGAGACTACATAGTTAATTCCAGGTCAGCCTGGGCCAGAGTGAGACCCTACCTCGAAAAACCAAAAACCAAAAAAAAAAAAAAAAAAAAAAATTATGGACAGCCGGGCGTGGTGGCGCACGCCTTTAATCCCAGCACTCGGGAGGCAGAGGTAGGAGGATCGCCAAGAGTTCGAGGCCACCCTGAGACTACATAGTTAATTCCAGGTCAGTCTGGACCAGAGTGAGACCCTACCTCGCAAAACCAAAAAAAAAAAAAAAAAAATTATGGACAGCTGTGTTTTGTTTTAATCCTACCCATCTCTCTTCTTTTGTTTTTTGTTTTTGTTTTCTTTTTTCTTTTCCTTTTTGAGAGAGAGAGAGAGAGGTAGGGAGATAGACATAGAGAGAGAATGGGCGTAACGAACTCCAGACATGCGCACCACCTGTGGGCAAGTGCGGCATTGCGCCCTTGCGTCACTTTTTGCATCTGGCTAAACGTGGGACCTGGAGTTTGGAACCGGCTTTCTTAGGCTTGGCAGGTAGGCACCTTAACCACCAAGCCCCCTCTTTTTGTTATTAATGCTAATGTGATACAGTATCTAGAGAAATGTCATATGTCCTTCTTGCCATTTTGTTTCACAGTTTTCTGTTCCACCTTCTATCCGTTAGTAGATCACGTCCACTATTCACCATTCTGTTCATTGGCTGGTTGTGCAATAAATCTACACAGTGTGTTTGACCCTATCTGTAAAGAAGACAGAAAAACATGGAAGACAGAAAAGCATGAGGGAAATGAGAACCAGTAATCCTGTCTCCTCAAATCTATCTCCAGTTTATTTCAGATAAAAAGCAAGGCAAAGGAAGGGACATTTCTTAGTCATAATCTTGGGGAAATCTTAACAGGTGGTGAGACATCTTTGTCTTTAGTTGAACGTAAACCCTGTGGAAACAAGAGTAGCCATTGGGTCTGCTCACTAGGTTTCCATTGGACATCTTAGAAGAAACCAGAGGGGTCCTCTTCCATGTCTTCCAACTTCAACCTGAAATTTAAAGCTGGGCAAGGTGGCTAATCCTTTAGTCCCAGCACATGGGAGGCTGAGATAAGAGAATTGTAGTGAATTCAAGGCCAACCTGGGCTATACAGTGAGTTTCTGGTCAGCCTGGACTAGCATGAGACCCTGCCTCAAAAAAAACAAAACAAAACAAAACAAAACAAAACAAAACAAAACAAACAAAACAAAACAAAACAACAACAACAACAACAACAACACAACGCTGGGCATAGTGGCACACGCCTTTAATTCCAGCACTCAGGAGGCAGAGGTAGGAGGATTGCCCTGAGTTCAAGGCCAACCTGAGACTACAGAGTGAATTCCAGGTCAGCCTGGGCTACAGTGAGACCCTACCTCAAAAAAGCCAAAAACAAAACAAAACAAAAATTTAAAAGACAAAAGCAACTCTATGTCCATTTTAGAGATGATAGTGTGTGTTTCCTTCACCAGCTTTTCAGAGTGGGGCTTTCTCTGAATCATTTTGGTTTGCCTGTCACTCAGCAAAAGCCAAAAGCCCCCACACAATAATTCAAATACCTTCATCATGCAAAATAGCCCACGAAAGACGCTATGCAACGAAATAAAATGATGTCATAAGAACAGTAGGCACAATTTATCAACTAAGAGTCCATCTAGAAGCCAAAGAATTTCATGTGTACCTCTTTGTTTCCCACTTTTCATAGCCTCTTCAAGGGCAGATACCTTCTCGATTTGTTAGGGAAAGAAAGCCAGATTCAGACAAGTTACCTGCTAAGGTCAGGGGACTGAAGTTCCACACAATGTCTGATGGATGGTAAAGCCAGTGCTTTCAATACTGGGGCATCTTGCTTCCCTCTATGACTTCCCGAGAGTTCCATTTCACCTAACTCATGATTGAAACGAAAGAACAGCTGCTGCTTTAGAATGAAGTCAAATCCTCGCAAGGGACCTGTGAGGCAATTTCTGGTCACTGCAAACGAAGTCATTGGGTCCAAGCTTTAAAAACAGGTATTGGTTCCATGTTAAAAAAAAAAAATTAAACCAAAAACCAAACAAACAACCAGTTCAGGCCAGGCAGGTGGATGTCTCAGGCAGAGTCTCTGCTGAGCAAGGTGTTCCTTCCTGTCAGAACACGTTTCCTTAGAGCCCCACGGTCTGCAAGCTGGTGGTACCTCCTGCTTCTGCCTCCTAGTGGGCTGTCTGAGGAGGCCATCCATATGCATTAAGTTATTAAGCGGTGGTACCGGGTTCTCACAAGTTCAAACACAAAGCCTGCTGTGTCTCTGCTCCAGCATCTCCAGGAGGGCCTGGATTAATAGAAATGCAAATGCAGCATCTGCGCAAGGCCATATGATTAGAGCCTCCCCCCCCTCACACCTCAGAGTCAAGAGCAGAGAAACACTGCATGTGAAACACAACGGAAAATGGTGATATAATATGCAAAGTCTCTTATCCAATCCGACAGCAGTCAGCAAAACATTTCTACTCACACCACTCAGAAGGATTCTGCCCCGACTTTATTATGTAAGCTAATGTACATCAGGGACAAAATTGCTGTTGGCATGCTAGAGTCCCAACTGACTGCTTTATGACTCCAGTCTCCCTGCGTGCCACAGTTGAACCCACTCCAGAAATGTGCTGCCAAATGGAGGGGTAAGGGGTTTATTGATTTATTTGTTCTTTCCTCTAGTTCCTTCCTTTCCTTTCCTTTCCTTTCCTTTCCTTTCCTTTCCTTTCCTTTCCTTTCCTTTCCTTTCCTTTCCTTTCCTTTCCTGTCCTGTCCTGTCCTGTCCTGTCCTGTCCTCCCCCCTCCATTCCTCCCTCCCCTCCCTTCCTCTTCCCCTCCCCCTTCCCTTCCCTTTTTTTTGTGAAGCAATCCAGTGGTCTCCTAGGCTAACCAGCCTGCTTCAGCCTGGGCTGGTATACAAGGCTGGTTTTAGTGACAGGGAAAGTCACTCACCATCTGAGGCAGGGAGCCTTACACTCTTTGTGGCTCAATCCCAATCCTGTGCTAATTCAGGTATCATCACTATGTGACTTCTCAGGGCAAGGATTAAATCCCAGCACCTGGCCATAAGATTGCTATGTTCAAGGAAAAAAAAAAAGTCCACTTGCCTCCCAGTGCATGCTGGGAGTAGGAGGGTGGCCCATTGAGGGACTGCGGAGGATTTAGTGCACTGTATCCATCCCCACTGAAGAGAAACTCACAAGCCACTGCAACCATCCTTTCTTTGTCTCTTGCCTTTCACCTGGTGTCTGCCTGCCTGAATCCAGCTGGAGCTCAGCTCTCTTCTTGACTTTAGATGGCCTACCTATGAAATCATCTTATTTATTTATTTATTTATTTTGAGAGAGAGAAATAGAGGGAGAAAGAAAGAGAGAGGAAGAGGCAGAGAGATAGAGAATGGGAGTGCCAGGGCCATTTCAGCAGCTGTGGACGAACTCCAGACGTGTGGGCCCCCTTGTGGGCAAGTGCGGCATTGGTGCTTGCGTCACTTGCGTCTGCCTAAATGTGGGACCTGGAGAATTGAACGGGCGTTCTTAGGCTTGGCAGGCAGGTGTCTTAACCATTAAGCCATCTATCCAGCCTGAAATAATCTTTTTCTAATCATGATCTTGTGAGGTTAACTGGGCGTGTGTGTGTGTGTGTGTGTGTGTGTGTATGTGTGTGTGTGTATGTGTATGAGAGAGAGAGATAAACACTATTCTGTCTTGGATAAAGAAAGGGCACTTTTGTGGCTGAGTGTGGGTCATGCCTAGGAAAATTCTGAAGTGAACCTCATGTCTAGATATCTGGTGGTTTTTATATTTAGGTAGTTTCCTGCTTGCAATGATAGCTGAGTTGCCGGATATGTTATGGATTTATAAGACTGGATGCTTATGTCTATACTTGGTGACTTTCTAGAAGATGTTTGGTAAAGATTGTTACAGTAGACGATCTTGCCTCAATTGCATAAAACATCCCATCTCAACCCCTTCCCCCCATTGCACTGCCACTGATCCAGGGCCCTCCCCTACCTATCACTTGGGCTGGAGCTACATTTTTCTGGCCTCAAGCCCCTCTCCACAAATCAGTTATTATATGTACATATAGATATACACACACCTTCACATTCATCATTCCCAGACCCAGCGTTACCTAAGTAACTTCTCAGCGAAGCTCTCAGTAATTTTCCATTCCCTAATAAATAAAACACAAGCTTCTCTGGGCATGGAGGTTCGTGCCTGCAATTCTAGCACTTGGGAGAGGGAGACTCAGGCAGGAGGATTGCAATGAGTTTGAGGCTAGCTTGAGGTACAGTGTGGCCTTGTTTCCGAAATAGAGAGGAACGAATGATTGAATGAATGCTAATAAACTTCTTGTCCTGGTCCATGTTTACATCTTTGAACATTTCAAATTCCCCACACTCACTTGTTTTCATCACATGATGTGTCCCATCCCCTCATGTGAACACTATTAAGTTAGCATGAAGCTCTGCCATGGATTCATCTGACTCGTGGGCTTCCTCTTCAAGAAGTATCTTACTGTCACATCCTGTTGGAAGCCTACACAAGTCATCCCAGAAGCTTCCTTGTGTACCTGCCTGCAACACCTTGTCTCTCTTTTAAGTCAACATTCCACTTCCCTTTGTATTTGAAGACGTTCTCAGTAGAAAAAAAAATCTCGTTACTGAACAAATTGAAAGAACGTTGATAGGGTGTGTATCTTTGTTAGAATTAAGCAGTCTCTGAGAGCCTCTGGGTCTCAGACCCAGGCTACAATTTCTGTTTGGTCATCTAGTCTCTGTAAGCCCTTGGACAAGCTATCTAATTTATCTTAATTGATGTTTGTTGGATGTCTGAATTTTAATAGTGGATTTAAAAATATGTATTTTATTTACTTATTTATTTGATGGAGAGAGAGAGAGAGAGAGAGAGGGAGAGAGAGAGAGAGAGAATGGGCATGCCAGGGCCTCCAGCCACTGCAAACAAACTCCAGACGCATGCTTCCCTTGTGTATCTGGCTTACGTGGATCCTGGAGAATCTTTTGGATCTTTTGGCTTTGCAGGCAAATGCTTTAACCACTAAGCCATGTTTGCAGCCAGATTTTTTTTTTTTTTTAATCCTATGCATATCCTTTAGTCCCTGGAAATGCTGAACAGCAAAGAATTGCTTGTCTTCCAGACAGGGAACACTCTCCTTGCCTATAAATCATGGCAGGAACTGATGTTATATACACCACAGACTGAGTAGGATTTCAGCTGAAAAAATAATGAGTCAGGTAAGCCATTGCACGATCACACTAGCATCCACCCCTGTGACAACTAACTGAGAATGGGAAACAGCCACCTGCTTTGAAAGAGTTTGCATCTTGATGGCTTGACTAATTTAAACTGATGATCCAGTTTAGAAGTGACACAATTTCTCCAGTGAGGAATTTCTTGGGACAGGAGAGAATAAGGGAGGCGGGTGGGGGGGGGGAGTTCCTCAGTGGTTTCTTGCATCCGTAATCTTAAATCTTAAATCTAAGTCAGTATTAGTGCTCCTGACAGGAAAAGAAATTTTAGGGTAGTTACTCACACTTTTGAAGGTTTTATTTGGTTTAATCTCAGAAATAAGTGCAATGATGGAACCGAGTGCTCTCCGATGTGGGCTTGCGCTCTGAAATATCGGACTCCTGAGTTTCTCCTTGTCCTAAAATTAGGTCTGAGATGCTCCAGGGTCCTCCTGAAGAGTACCTTCAACTGTCTCGTGACGTTAAAACATAAAAATTCATCCTGCCCACTTAGTGTTGTGTTTTTGTTTGCTTGTTTTTTGGAACATGTTAGGCACTGGGAAACTCCCTGGACATGCGATAGATTTTACTGGGAGGGACACCACGGTTCACTGCAGCCACACATCCCCATTGTCAAGTGTGCTTGTCATCCAGGACTGCGCTTTATGGCACGGCCACAGCCACTGAATCACGGCACAAGTTCCACTCACCTCTCAGAACCTCTCCAGGAGTCGTTTCCGTGTTATTTACTGCATCGCCTCCCTCTTCCTGGCATTTGTCCTTTTCTTTTGAAGTTTCCCTCTGGCCTCTTGTCAAACTACAGTGACAAGCAAAAAAAAAACAGGAGGTATACATACACTCATTTTTCAGTTGGGGATGAGATAAATAACTAAGCAAGAAGCTATCTATCTCTGAGCAAACATCACAGGTGTAATATTGCATTGTTCCCTGGTAAGCCCAGGGTTACACTGTTGCTTACTGCCCCTCCCCCACTTTGACTGATAAAGGCCTAAGGGAACTCTGGAAAAAGAGAATCACAAGTCTTTGTATAGTTGTTTACAATTTGCAAAGCGCTTCCCATAAAGCTTCAATGAGAGAGCATCCCTGTCTATGGATATTATGTTTATCATTTCGTTTTTGTGACGATGAAACTGAAAAAGGAGGGGACACAAATGAAGTGACAGACACCGCGGGTCACCTGCTCATGGTCACAGGACACAGCCTTTCCAGCAGTGGTTCTTGGAAACCAGGACCTGAGAGATTGGAGACAGGGACACGACGCCCATGTAAAGCTGAAGGAAGTTCATTCAGAGGAAGCTGAAGGAAGAGGAATGTTCAGGGAGGAGGTAGCAGGAAAGGCGGGTGCACCTACGCCAGGATTCAAAGATGGAAATCAAAGATGGGGAGTTGGAGCTGGGCGAGGCAAGTAATTGAAAAGTGGCTGTAGAACATTTGTAACCTTCACCGTGGGTTGGAAGCAACAGAGCCAGGTGTTACATGGTGAATTTAGGACCGTTCAGTTAAGTCTTTGGAATGCCAATAGCCAGGAGATACAGAAAACAAAGGGGGAAAAGGTTTGAACACATGATATGGGTAGAAAAATAGAGCGATCATTATCTCCAGGAGTCCCCGGGACATTATTTTTTCTTTCCCTTCTGCCTTTGTTGCCTTCTCTCACTACTTCATCTCTCTCCATCCTCCCTCCGTCACTGCTTTTCTTCATTTTGTGTCTTATAGTGGAACTAATTCCCATGGGGCCAGAGACCAGGGGATGCAAACATGACTAAGAAAAGCTTTACAAATCTTTTTTCAGTGACAAAGGCTCTGTGGTTCCCTCTACATTTTTTTTTTTTAAATCTAAAAATTTTAACTTTTCGTTTCAAGTAGAGGAAATCTATACATTAAAAGTCAATGACTTTGGATATTCATAATGTATGCCTGTGAATATGTATGTGTGCGTGATCATACATGTTGCATGCATATGTGTGTACATAAAAATATGTTTAGCCCGTTGATTAGGGTATTTAGATATTGCAAGACATAACTGTCCCTTGAGATCATAAACTTACAGTGGTGGTTTGATGCAGGTGTCCCCCATAAACTTATGTGTTCTGAATGCTAGGTCTCCATCTGGTGGCAATTTGGGAACTGGAGACTCCTAGAGGTAATGTACTGTTGGGGGTGGGCTAATGGGTGTTATAAGCAGCTTCTTCTTGCCAGTGTTTGGCACACTCTCCTGTTGCTGTCATCCACCTGATGTTGGTGAGGAGGTGATGTCCACCCTCAGCTCTTGCCATCGTTTCCCTTGCCACCGTGGAGCTTCCCCTCGAGTCTGTAAGCCAAAATAAACCCTTTCCTCCCCCAAGCTGCTCTTGGTCCGGTGCTTTCTGCCAGGAAGGGGAAGCTGACCGCAACACTTTTTCATGAATTTCATGCAGGCCGTCTCATTTGCATAAACACAATTAATGATTGAGAACTACTCATGGAATTCTTATCTTTTTGGCTTAGAAACTACAACATTTCCCCAAGTTTCTGGTCCTGAAAAGAATTTGTATTTCAGAGATTAAATACTGAAGTCCTCTCCTCGAATGAGTTCAGATGTTTCTTTATCAGACACCCCCCCCCTTTCTTCCACTTATTGGAGAAGGTCCTCAAGTAATGCAGGCATGAGGGTGGGATGGGGGTGAGCTAAGGTGACAGTCTGGATTGTGTGTAGAAAGGCAGATCCCTTGCTATGGAATAAAAGGTATAGAGATTGACTTTCTATAGGGACAACACTTCACCTCGGCAGGAACATGCTTAATTCTTTGTGTGTGGTGTGTGAATATGCATGTTATGTATGCGTGCGTGTGTGTGTGTGTGTGTGTGTGTGTGTGTGTGCAGATGCTCATGGCGCAGAGGAAGATGTTAAGTATCTTTGTCTATTGCTCACCTGCCTTATTTCCCTGATACAGAGTTTCTCACTGGATCTCTCCTATTATTCAGTTAGTCTGGCTACACGGGGAACACCAGTGAGCCTTTTGCCTCTACCCTGTTGGGGTTATAGGCATGCACAGCCACACCCGGCTTTTGGCATGGGCATTTAGGCACTGGGAATCAAGACCATGCTTGTACAGCAGGGGCTTGTATCTCTTGACCCATCTCCCTAGTCCCTTAATTATTATTCTGAATAAAACTTTCCTTAATAAAAGATACGACTATATGAAAAATTTTCAGTGTTTAGGAATAGAGTGAAGGAGTTAGGAGAATAAAAGCTTACCATACGGGCTGGGGAAATGGCTTACTGGTTAAGGCGGAGTCTTAGGACCCAGGTTTAATTCCCCAGGACCCATGTAAGCCAGATGCACAAGGGGGCACATGAGTCTGGAAGTCGTTTGCAGTGGCTAGAGGCCCTGGAGCCCCCATTATCTCTTTCTCTCTATCTGCCTCTCTCTCTCAAATAAACAAACAAATAAATTTTAAAAAGCTTACCCTAGAACATCCACAACTCACATCCCTTTCTTTTCAGAATCTATGGCATTAAAAAATACTTTGAGCAGGACATAACTAAGTTGCTGAGGAGTATTGCTGTTAAACAATTATTAAACACCCATAATTCATTAGCGTGCCCTTTTCCTAGCCCTAGACACCAGTAGTCAAACCCTGGGTAGATTTAAGCTTTATCTTCATGAATGTATCATTGAGACCCAAATACATTTTATACACCTGTAAGATACTAGTTAATGTTCTAATTATGTATGTCTAATTCATTTGAACTTAGAAATTTGAAAATCCCCTGTGCATCGTTCTTCCAAGTGATCGCCCACATCAGAATTACACAGGCAAAAGTAGGATTAATTAGCAAAACGAGAAGCTAGATTTAGGGCTAATAGAATTTTGCATGCTAATCATTTATCTTGGGAGTCTGCTCAAGGAAGCTGTCAGAAAGTGGTTTTCACTATGTGCGCCCCTGGATGTGGGGCTTGCCCCGTGCTATTTCAGAGGTGAGGAGCAGCTGGTATTCCAGTCCATCTTTATGCCAGTGATACGGAGAAACCTGCTAGGAAGTGCTCACCTGAAATTCTCCAGGGGCTTGATTCCACTTCTGATGCTTTTCAAACAAAGGTCTCATATAGCCCAGGCTGGCTTTGAACTCCTGATCTTCCTGTTTAAGCCTTCCCAGTGCTGGGATTATAGGTATGTATGACTCTGCCTGGCTGATTCCAACTCATGAAAAGAGAAAGTGGCAGCCAAGGTCATTTTATGAAAGGGAAAGTGACAGTTAAGGAATATTTTCCTATTTTACAGGTAAGATCCTGTATGTTATTTGTTCTAATTTGTAGACTGGCACCCAAAAATATAACCAACTTCTGAGTTTATCCTTATAGGTAGTTTATATACTTACACAAAAGATCACAGAAGACTACAAAATCAGTCAAGATAAAAGCAAGTACTGGCAGAAGCTACGGAATGTACTTTATTTATTTATTTTTTGTTTGTTTATTTGAGAGTGACAGAGAGAAAGAAAGAGGCAGAAAGACAGACAGAGAGAGAGAGAGAGAGAGAGAGAGAGAGAATGGGTGCACCAGGGCCTCCAGCCACTGCAAACGAACTCCAGATGCATGTGCCACCTTGTGTAGCTGGCTTATGTGGGTCCTGGGGGATTGAGCCTTGAACCAGGGTCCTTAGGCTTCACGGGCAAGCGCTTAACTGCTAAGCCAACTCTTCAGCCCCAGATTGGACTTTCTGGAGCCTCTTACCTCCCATGCAAATATCTGGCTAATCATTTCATCTTGTCTTTTTCTCTGTGGAGAAAGATTGATTTCAGACTGACACAGGGGAACAACATGGAAGGGAACTGAGAGCATGTGTGAGAAGATGGTCTGGGCCAATCAGATTGTTCCGGGATCCTGGACAGCTTATTGGTGAGGAGATGGGAGAAGCCATGCGGTGTCTTGAAGTGCAGAAAGCCTCTGATGAGCCACATGTGGGCTGACCAAAACCAAGGGAGCTGCTCATAAAGTGGCAGTCACTTGCCAGCGTGAGGACGATGGAGGGAGACTCAGGAGAGATGGGATGAGTGCTTCACCATAGCCTCAGGACCTGGGTTCCTCTTGTAATTCTTACATCTCTTTAAGTTCTCTTATTACCCTAGTAGATCTTTAAATTAGTTACTTATATTAAAATACTTATCACCTCTTCACTTATTTAAAAAATATTTTTATTTTTATTTATTTATTTGAGAGAGGGAAAGAGGCTGAAAGAGAAGTGGGGGGTGGGAGAGAATGGGCATGCCACTGCAAACGAACTCCAGACCTATGTGCCACCTTGTGCATGTGGCTTATGTGGGTCCTGGGGAATCGAACCAAGGTCCTTTGGCTTTGCAGGCAAGCACCTCAACTGCTAAGCCATCTCTCCAGCCCTACCCCTTAACTTTTTGTTGAGCCAGTTGGATCGAGGTTCTTGTAGCCAAAACCAATTAGCCATAAACACCCTTTACAAAAGCAAACCACACTCCTTCCTTCCAGGGGACAGCCGACAACATTCCGCAGCATGTACTCCGGATCGGGACTGTGTTGTTCCGAATGGGGAGGGGAAATACGAATGGCTGGCAACAGCATTTTTCTCTCTCTGTCGATGAATTGATCAGCAGATGCCTTTTGGTATACCGCCGGTATGAATCAGATTGCTTGAACTCAGAGTCCTCAATGAGCTTTGATTCAAATGAGAAGACTGGGAGTGAGTGATGTGCCAAGCCTTAGTAAAGGGAAGACTGAGCCGAGTCTTGTCTGGGATCACAGTGGTTTCTGATAATCAAATTTCCGTATGGTACCAAGAGAACATGACTGATGAATCCATGGTGCTCACAGGGAAGATGAGAGGGAGAACAAGTCACTGTTTTATGGTGCTACTTAGTTTTTTATTTTTATTTATTTATTTATTTATTTATTTATTTGAGAGAGAAAAGAGAGAGAGAGAGAGAGAGAGAGAGAATGGGTGCACCAGGGCATCCAGCCACTGCAAATGAACTCCAGACGCATGTGTCACCATGTGCATCTGGCTTAGGTGGGACCTGGAGAATCGAACTGGGGTCCTTGGGCTTTGCAGGCATGCGCCTTAACTGCTAAGCCATCTCTTCAGCCTGGTGTTACTTAGTTTTAAGATATCAGGTAAAGTTCCATGCTAATCAAATTTATTTTTCTTAAGAAAACTTTATCAAAATTTGCATAATTTCCTCCTACCTCCCCATACTTCCTTCATCGAACTCCTTTTTTTCCCCAACTGTTCCCTCTTCTATTTTCTTGTCTTTTTTTTTTGTTGTTGTTGTTCTCTTCCATCATCTACGACAACACGTTGATGGGCCCAATATTATGCAGGTCTTGTGCAGGTAGCCACAGCTGCTGGGAGGTCATAAACACCATGCATGACCGTTGTGTCTAGAAGACAGAATTCCAAAGCACTCATTCCTTTTGCTCCCTCTTCCTCTAGGGTCTCTGAGCCTTGAAGGGTTAGATGGAC
The DNA here is from genome assembly GCA_036365145.1 of Orientallactaga sibirica. Taxonomy (NCBI): domain Eukaryota; kingdom Metazoa; phylum Chordata; class Mammalia; order Rodentia; family Dipodidae; genus Orientallactaga; species Orientallactaga sibirica. Next base: position 11,936,112 of record JAEOAD010000027.1, read on the forward strand.
ATGTCTCATTGAGTGCTCAGTGCTCAACTATCACTTCTGAGTCTTTAGTCTCCCAGCAGCCACTCTTCGCAAAAGAGAAACTTCCCTAACCAAAAGTGAGAAGACCACTAATATAAGGACATAAACATAAATGCTTAGAGGGTAATCTGAGGGACACAATTCAAATTTCTTGGTCCACAGGTCAATTGTCACACAGCATTGTCCTCCTCCAGAGTCCGAGGTTTCTAGTAGCCTTGCATACTATCAGTCCATTAAAACGTGTGTCGCTTGTCAGAGCCCCCTTTGGTCTGTTGTGTTATAGTTTTCCAAAGTGGCTGGAGGGAGAAGGATGTGGACCTGTTTAGATTTCTGGAAGAAAGTTCTAGGTTCATTGTTATGGAAGGAGGGGCTGAAGTTGGGAAGGGAGAACGCTATCAGGTGTTACAGGTAACCCCAATCCGAAAAAGAAAGCATGCCGCTCCATCCTGAGTGTGTACACGGCGGTGTGCTCCTGCTGTGCTCCTGAAGTCAGTGTCTGGTATCCGTGCTCTCATTGCCAAGTGATGGATCTCAGGCATTTCAGGCAGCAAGCTACCTGCTGTCTGAGTGGAAGTCTTTAAATGCCTGCTGCTTTTCATCGTTCACGTTGTTTCCCCCTATGTTTCTCCTGCTAGGAAACAGAGCCGCCATATGTACAGGGCCACCTGGTTGGCAAAACATGAAGGTCATGCGTGGTACAGGATGTATTCGATGGTATAATGCCCCGGGCACTGAGATTCTGCTGGCTTCGACAACCCTGGGAGGAAGGCATCATCATTATGGATCAGTATATAGACTATCTCTTGGGTTCCAGTCAAAGCTGAAAGATCGGGGTCTTGAATGTGATGAACGTGACCTGACAATGAGCCGAGCATCATAACAAATGCCTTGGATGTTAACTTAAACCCAACGGTCTTTCAGTGAAGAACTCTGGTCCCTGGAGTGGACAGATTGGGGTTTGGAGTCACATGATCTAACTTCCTTATTTATGAAACGAGAGTAAAACAGTATCTATCTCACAGGGTTCACTGAAGATAAACGAGGCACTGCCCTGTGAAACCCCTGTCCTTGTGTTTGTCACACCCTAGCACTTAATAAATACTTACTCTTTTAGCTTGTGTCAGATGTGAGTGACGGGTCATTTCTTCTGTTTCTCTTATGCCTCCCTTCACCTAGTTTGTCATGGTTAAAGTGTTAGCTTGTACAAAAGATGGAAGTTTTATTTTATACTTTTTCCTTTAAATATTTTAGGAAAGTGGGCTTTGGAAGATTCATGCCAAATGCAAAACAGTTCAAAGGAGTATAAATGCTGGTCTTTGTTGGTGGCCCTGCCTTTCAAGAAAATGCTACAGGTCTGTGAGACATGCAGGCAGTGTGATCATAATTTCCTGTGTCGTAAGTATCTCATTTGCAGTTGTCCTTAGTTTTCTATTGGCGAATTTAATTTTAACAAATTTGTTTCATCTCTCCATTTCTGTCCCCACTGGCTACAGCCCTAGTTCAAGGTCTAGGCACGTAAACGGAATCAAAGAATCATAGATCCCCAGTTGAAAGGAACTTAAAAAGGTCATTCATTTTTGTTGCAGGTGACAGCTTGTCCTAGTGTCATGCTTTGGAGATCCTCTAGGTGATGGTTCATGTTCATTGTCAACTTGACTAGATTTAGAATCACCTAGGAGCATTTCCCCTGGGTGCATCTGTGCGGGAATTGCCAGAGAAATTTAACTGAGAAGGGAGGAGCCCCCCCCCACCCGAATATGTGTGGCCTCACCCCATGAAAGGACAAAAATGAGCTGAGCACCGGCACTCCTGCTTGTCTGCTTTCTGACTGCAGATGCACTGTGACCACTTATCTGGAGCTTCTGCTGCCACCGCTGGAGCAGCTCTCACCACTGCGCCTTCGCCACCGTGCTGGACTGTACCTTCAACCCGTGAACCGCAAAAATCCCTCCTTCAAGTTGCTTTTGCCGGGTACCTATCATAACAAGAAAAATAACTAATATGTCTTTTGAGTTCTGGAAAGATCTATGGGAGAAATGTTAGGAAGGCATTATAAATGGCATCAAAACATCCACAAAAGCTTTTGGAAGGAGTGAAGATGAGAGGGAACAGTCGTAGAAGAGGATGGCATGTTTAGGAAATTAGAAATATGTGGGAATAAGGTTTCTATGTAAATTGGTGTGTCCCAGAAAGTTTTCTGGAGGATTTAGGTGTGAGTCTTGTATTATCACATTACCGAAATTCATGAAATACTCTTTCTTTATGCATATTTGGCTTTTTCAAGCCAGGGTCTCTTGCCTATGCTAAACTAGAACTCACTCTGTAGCTCTAGGCTGGCCACAAACTCACTGGGATCCTCCTACCTCAGCCTCCTGAGGGATGGGACTAAAGGTGTGTGCCACCACCCCCAGAAGATGAAGCATATTTAAAGTTTTTGGTTGTTGATTTTTATTTATTTATTTGAGAGTGACAGACAGATAGAAAAAGAGGCAGATAGATAGAGAATGGGTGCGCCAGGGCCTCCAGCCACTGTAAACGAATTTCAGACGCATGCACCCCCTTGTGCATCTGGCTTACCTGGGTCCTGGGGAATTGGGCCTCTAACTGTGCATGTCCTCGCTGTTCCCAGGGGTTATTGGCCACCAACGTCCAGGGCACAGGAGGAGTTGGGGGGAAGCAGGGTCTTGGAGCCGGTGAGTGCGATGGGCAATGAACCACCCGGGAGGTGGTCTGATGGATATTGCTCTTGTTTCTTCAAAAGGGGAGCAGGTTTATAAACACTTGAGGAAGGTTGAGAAGGCACACACAGATCACAAGGTGATTGGATACATAGGTTTACGGATTGCTGTCTCATTGGCTGGTGTTGGAAGGCAGAAGTTGCGAGGGAGAAGCTGCAAGGGAGATACCAGAAGTGGCGGGAAGAGCTAGGTGACTTCAGCCACAAAAGGGTCTCTTGGGCAGCTAGCCACAAGGAACTGTGGGGGGAAAAGCCTGACTATGGAATGGTCAGATGCTTTTTGGGATAAAGGGGAGGGCCTGCCAGTTTTGTCCACTTTGGATGAAGATAGGGCATACTACAACATTGCCCGAGGCCAGGGAGGGCCAGTCTCCATCCCCAGAGTGGATTCCTGATGATAAGGCCAGCTGCCACCCCCACAGCCCAAGGTCTCCAGCCATGTCCCACAGCCCAGGGCAGCTTCCTCACAGTCCCAGCCCGTGTTTAGCAATGCCCAACAGAATGGGGGTCCTTAGGCTTCACAGGCAAGTGCTTAACTGCTAAGCCATCTCTCCAGCCCTGAAGCATATTTTAAAGATAGTTGAGTCACCCTTCACTTTCTGGAAGAACTTCTCTTCTGAGAAGGGGTTAATGGACATTCTGATCCAGTCTTTTTTTCTGACATTATCATTTAGGGTTGTATGTGTGTTTGTGTGTGAATATATGCATACCTGGATGATGTATATTTGTTTACTTGTTTGTTTTTGAGACAGGGTCTCATGTAGCCCAAGTTGGCCTTGAACTTGACTGACCTTGAACTCCTGACTTTCCTGCCTCCACCTCCTGAGTTCTGAGATTATATATGTGTGCCACCATCCCCTTCTGGGGTCTATATGTCTTGTCTAACTTTTTTTTTTTTTTTTTTACTAAATAAAGAATCAGTGTGCCATTGTATAAGAGTCACACGTGTAAACAAATAATCAAGATATTTTGCTCAACCACGGGAAAAAGGCAGCAATAGCATTGAAAGGGACTAGAAAGAAAAAGCAAAACTTGTACATTCATATTTTTTCCTTTTGGGTTTCAAAGTTGGACAGTTGAGAAGTCAGCCTATTCATTCGAAGTTTCTGGAGAACTGGAAAATGATGACAAGCTTCATTTTAGTCTCTGCAGTCAGATGTAGCCAGATGAAATACCAAATTAACAGACCACACCGGCAGTGGTAAACAAGCTAATCCTTTTATTTATTAGAGAGGCAGAACATGCATAATACATTGGACTAGTTTCGTCTAGATAATCACACAGTGATAGCAAGATTGAGACTGTCCTAGTGGAAGAACATTTACATGACAGGAAATCTATATGTGTAGAAAAGAAGACATTTATCTGCTGGAAAATTAGGAGTGTTACTGGGGAAGCTGTTGGCCTGAGTCGGCTAAGTTACTCACCATGAAATAATTACCACGGAGGCAGCAGGTGGCCTTGTAACCAACACAACTATTCCAACCTAGGAAACTTCCTAATTATAATTGTTTGGATTAGTAGTTTATTTAAATACCCAAGGAACACAATGAGGTCATAATTAAGAGATCCTGAAGGGAAAACCGTGAGAAAAGCCATTTGACAGAATTAGACCAGATCATTGGAGGTGATCATTTTGTATAAGTACACCTATTTTTAAATCTGGAAGGTATAAATATAGGCATGCCTCTCAAAAATAGCCATATCATTAATGTAATTCTAAATGTATCTTTCAAACAAAGGTGAGAATTGAAGATTTAAATCACCTTGGAGAAAACTATCATCCTGAGTTAATACCATAAAGTAGATACTTCAGTGAGTTGTATGTAGCTTGGATGCTTAGGGAATTTGTAGCCACATTCCAGTTTTTGAGGAGAGCAAAATGGATGCAGGGGGCAAGCATGTTCTGTTCTTGATCCCTTAGCAAACCCAACAGATTCCCCCGCTTTTTTTTGAGGTAGGGTCTCCCTCTAGCCCAGGCTGTCCTGGAATTCACTCTGTAGTTTCAGGGTGGCCTTGAACTCACGGCGATCCTCCTACCTCTGCCTCCTGAGTGCTGGGATCAAAGGCGTGCGCCACCACGCCCGGCTCCTAGCCTCACATTTTAAATATGGTAGCCAATTGATTGACATGTTCCTTAGAGCCAAGGTAATCCACTGGATATAGATCCAAGGTAATGAATGAGATCTAGCCTTTAAAAAAAGTACAATTCACAAACCCGAGTAGAACTTGATTCTTAACTGATACGGAGACCCCAACAAGCTCCAATCTTTGGAAGTCAGAGCACGGATGTTGGGACACATAGCTGACCCTCATGCTTCTGCAATACACGTAAGATTCCCTCTCCTCTCAACCACCTCAGCCAAGCAAAATTTTTGTGTTTTTTTTTAAATTAAATTTTTTTATTGACAACTTCTATACTTACATACAAAAAATGCATGATATTTCCCTCCCCTGCCCCATACCCCTTTAGAACTCCAATCTCCATTATATCCCTTCCCTCTCTCCATTAGTCTCTCTTTTAATTTGATGTCATCATCTTTTTCTTCTATTTTGAGGGTCTTGCGAAGGTATTGCTAGGCACTGCAAGATCGTGGATATCAAGGCCAATTTCTGTCTGGACAGTTGCATTGTAAGGAATCATACCCTTCCTTTGGCTCTTCCGTTCTATCCGCCCCTCTTCCGCAATGGGCCCTGAGCCTTGGAGGGTGTGACAGAGATGTTTCAGTGCTGTGCACTCCTCCATCAAAATTTTTGTTTTAATTGCCAGAGCTCCATGCCTGCTCATGGTAAGGAAGCCTTGTCTTATTGAAGTCAAGATAACCTGTTTCTGTCATTTAATTTTCTCAGCTGGTTTATGTCCAGTCCATCTGCTCCCCTGCCACATCTCACAGATAGGGAAATGGCCTTACCAAAGCTGTACACATTTAGAAGAGGCCTAACCTGGGACTTGAACCTGGATCTCATAATGCTAACACTAATAGTGCTATCAGCACACTGCTGCCTCAGCCTATGTGAGGTTCATTTAAAGGTCGATTGAACTTTATGCTGTAGAGTGTAAGGCCTTAACTCATGGTAAAGAAGTTTATTATTATTTTTTTTTAATACCCTTGTGCAGATGCAGAGATATATTGTGGTGTTTTGATTCAAGTGTCTCTTGTAAACTTAAGTGTTCTGAATGCCAAGTTCCCAGCTGATGGAGATTTGGGAATTAATGCCTCCTAGAAGAGTATGTTGTTGGGGGCAGGCTTATGGGTATTTTAGCCAGTTTTCCATTGCTAGTGTCTGGCACACTCTCCTGTTACTATTGTCTACCTTATGTTAGCCAGAGGGTGATGTCCTCCCTCTGCTCATGCCATTGTTTTCCCCTGCCATCATAGAGCTTTCTCTTGAGTCTATAAGCCAAAATAAACCCTTTTTCTCCCAAAAGCTGCTCTTTGTCAGGTGATTTCTGCCAGCAATGTGAACCTGACTACAACAGTAATGTTGGTACCAGGAGTGGTGTCATTTGCTGCTAGACACCTGACTGTGTGGCTTTGGCCTTCTGAAGCTGATTTTCAAGGGGAATGTGGACAGATTTGAAACCTTGGCCTAAGAGATGCCATGCAGTGCTGTAAGTACAGCTTGATGGACTGTTATGGTCAGAGTTGAAAGACTGAATGCAGTAAGAACTATGGACTGTGAGGTTTGGCTTATGAGGGCGAGAAAGAACTTTGCCTGGACTGGGCTAGAAGCAGTTTGTGTGAGAGGCTTGCTGTTAAGGCCATGTCCTGAGAAGCTGTGCAGGGTTGCATTGTGTAGAAATGGATTAGTATGAGTAGAGGGATATGGCACAGAAAAAAATGAAATCTTTGGGCTAAAACTGCTGCATGTTCAGCTGCAATTATATGAGAGATTACAACCATTGAGATTGGGCCAGCTAATTTGCATTTGGACAACAGAAAGTCTGTAGATTCTTTTGAAGGGGCCTGAATGCTCAAGGAGTGTACTGTTCTTCAAAATATGATTTATTCCCCTCTGGATTAACAAATTGTCACTCTACCTGGTATTATGCAGTATAAGAAATGCAGGAAAGAGAGGGTTATTGAATTTGCAAAACAGTCTTGTGTTTTGGAAATAGCCATGGACAGTGTGAAGCAGGTTTGATGAATGCCATCATGGAGACCCAATAGAGCCATGAGGATGAACTGTGGGTTGCAGTGGAGACCCAGTGGAGATGCCTGGACCACGAGATGGCTACTAAGGAAAGCTGCCAGTCCTGATGAAGTTTTCCAAGACTGTGAGTAGCCTAGCTGGAGGGGTGGAATTGGAACTCGAGAGACTTGTTGTTGGTTAGAATTATCAGACTTGGAGATTTGTCACTGGCTAGAGTGTTACAGTTGAAGCTATTGAGTTTGATGTTTGCCCTGGTTGTTTTAAATCTTGTATTGGCTGAATATTTCTTTGTTATGCCCAACGCCATCTTTTGCAGTGTGAATGTTTATTCTGTGCCATTATGGTTTTTTTTTTTTTTTTTTTTGGTGTTATGGCTCAGTTAAAAGCCCTTGGAGGGGCTGGAGAGATGGCTGAGCAGTTAAGTGCTTGCCTGTGAAGCCTAAGGACTCTGGTTTGAGGCTCGATTCCCCATGTAAGCCAGATGCACAAGGTGGCACATGCATCTGGAGTTTGTTGGCAGTGGTTGGAGGCCCTGGTGCACCCATTCTCTCTCTCTCTGTCTCTGACTCTCTTTGTCACTCTCAAAAAAAAAAAAACATTTTTTTAAAAAAGAAAAGCCAAGACTGTACTTTCAGGGATCATTTCTATAGTTCCTTAAAAGAAAAGCCCTTGGATTATGGAGATGTTTGAATATCATTGGGATTGCTAAAAACTATGGAGACTTTTAAAGTTGGATGAATGCATTGTATTTTATATCATGTATGGTTATCAGTTTATGGGGGCCAGGGCAGCATGTGGTGGTTTGATTCAGGTGTCTCCTATAAACTTAGGTGTTCTGAATGCTAGGTTCCCAGCTGACGGAGATTTGGGAATTAACACCTGGAGGCAGCATATTGTTGGGGGCAGGCTTATGGGTATTATAGCCAGTTTCTCCTTGCTAGTATTTGGCACACTCTCCTGTTGCTATTGTCCACCTTATGTCGGCCAGGGGGTGATGTCCACCTTCTGCTCATGACATCATTTCTCCCTGTCATCGTGGAGGTTCCCCTCGCATCCGTAAGCCAAAATAAACCTTTTTCCCCCCACAAGCTGCTCTTGGTTGGGTGATTTCTGCCAGCAATGCAAACCTGATTGCAACATACATTGGAGGGTTGACCCTTTTAACTTTCCTGAAATTATATCCAGCCTTTGAAAATTTGATGAGTGCTAGAGAGGTGGCTTAGTGGTTAAAGGCACTTGCGTTCAAAGCCTGCCAACCCTGGGTTCAATTGCCCAGCACCCACATAAAGCCAGATGCCCCAAGTGGTGCATTCACCTGGAGTTTGTTTGCAGTGCCAAGATACCCTGGCCTGCCCATCTTCCCACCTCCCCCTCTCTGATCTCTCTCTCCTTACAAATAGGTAAATGAAAATATTTTTTAAAGGTAAAGGATGTGTGAGGGAATGTACAATAAAGGAAAAACTAAGTCCTCAGCCTCCATTTTATGAAGGAACTGGTACAAAGATCTTGTCAGTATACTAGAATGAAGGCACAAGTCCGAAGTGTCATCTTTTTGTCATCTATACCATTCCCACCAGACCCTGTAACCATATTCCACTTTATATTAAACCAGAAAACTTTATCTCTGAGTCTAGAAAACCCTCCTTCTCAGCCTAGCACACTGTGTGGTTAACAAGGAAAATTCCTCTAAAATGGCTTTTTTCTCCCCCTAGTTAGTGTTGCTGGCATCAAGTATAGTTATTTATATGTTTTCCATTTGCTCCTTGATTTATTTTAGAGACTGACACTTTTACAAGCTGACATCTCAGCATACAGACACTTTTTTTTTTTTTTTTTTTTTTTGCTTCACTGAATGCGGCGGAGGCTGCTTACTTGACGCCATGCCGAGCAAAATCTAGTTAAAGGCTTCTCTTTTGTGCCACAATCCATCACTGCTTCTACAGTTCTTCCTCCGGAAGGGTGCAAACTGCCTCCTAATTCTGGCATCTGTTACCTGCCTCCTGACTGCTCCCTGTTGCTTCCTGCGATGGCTCTGTCAGGTACACACTTGAGGATTTCATCGCTACCCGGGAGTGTAGCAAATTCAAAATTATTTACTAGTGTTTTTAAAGCTCCTCCTGGGATAGTTATGATGAGTGAGTAATTAATAGCAAGCGTGGCATTAGAATAGAAACCTGATCAGCTACTGTCACTTGGTTATTTACATATTTTTTCTCATTATAAAAATATGTTGTTTGATGACAATGCACTAGAAGATTTAGGGTGGAAATAAATTGTCTCTCCCTTCCAGAAGTTTTCAGCTGAACTGAGGAAATAGCTCAGTGGGCAAAGGGCTTGTCAGGCAAGTATGATTTTGGATCCTCACAACTCCGTAAAGCTGGATGTGGTAGTGATTATCTGTCATCCCAGTGCTCCTATGGTGAGAAGGGAGAAGGGGCTGGGACAATCCTAGGAAGCTCACAGGACAGCTACAGCAGTGATCCAGCCTCCGACAGGGTGGAAGGTGAGGACTGACCCCTGAGGTTGTCCTCTGAGCTCCACATGTACGCCATTCACACACATGAGCACAAGCACACGCATACAAACACCCACCCCACACACAAAAGGTTAAAAAGAGTTCTCAGCACAGTGAACAATTACCCAGCCGTCTCTTTGATAAAGCGCTTTGCACCACGCTTTCCAGCTTTATTTCTTGTCTTCCATGCCTCTCTCTGAGAGGATAGAACCACCCAGAATGCCCTACACCAGGACCCCATTCTTCTTGCTTTTCCATGCTCCACTCTTGCACCCAAATATACCTGGGCTATGGCTCTTTTCTTCTTATCTCCTGTGGGGATAACAGACTAACCTGGTAATAGACCCATACTGTGTCCACACTATGTGCTGGGTAATAGATGTTACTTTAAGGGATAGAGTTTTTAAGAGATCATCAGCTTATTGAAGCGTATTAATATGGTCACGTAATAGTTGGGCTGTTATAACAGAGAACGAAACAGTGAATGCTTAGACAAAAGAGTAAAACCACTCCTCTCTAGCAGCTGCTCCAGGGAAGTGGGAAAGCCTTGTTTTATTCCATCAGCCGTGCCACTCTCCATCAAGGCTCGGATCTCGACCCCATGGAAGACTCATTACTGTTGTCCCCGATCTCAGCTCATCATCAGCAATAGAGATGCACTCGTGGGAGGTAAGCAGTCTCCTTTAAGAGCATGGCCTGGAAATCGCACAAGTTACTTTTCTTTAAATGTCTTTGGCCAGAATGATCTTTAGGATTACACCCACTCAATGGAATCCTGGGAAGTGTCTTTCCTAACCTACCTACAGTTCCAGAGAAGGTAGACGTTAATGAAATGAAGGTATGAGCGGACTCTTTCATAAGGGAAGGGCCCAATGTACTCTCTAAACTGACAAGTGATAAAACTAGAGAGAAAACGTAACTATTGTATATGCAATGCGTCGTGCCAGTGCGTCAGAAACTGGTTGTGTTTCAATGGGCAGTGGAAACATTGCTCCTATTCCCATTCCCAATGTTTTCCAAGGACTATGTGGGCTCTAAAGGTATCTATTCCAGCTGACATCGGCACATTAACTCCTCAAAGAGTCAGACATTATTATATCAAGTACACCTGGAACTGCTTATTGCTCCGTGCACAGTACTCAGGCTTCTCAGTATATGAGCAGCTGGTCATCTCTGGGTGGCGTGGTTGAAGCTGTTTTCCTATTATGGATCCCATTTTTGAACCCAAATCTTTCTAGTTGAATTTACCCAAAGTTCACTTAGCAAATGTATGACGAGTGACTGCTCCGAGTGGTACACAGTGCTGTGGTGATGAAAAAAGCTAGTCTCTGTTTTTCAGTGTCTCACAAGGCAGGAGGTGAGACTGACAAATACACGAAAGGTTGGGAGACACAGTGGAATGTGTTAACTGCTGTGCTAGAAATACCCCTAAGATGCTCCAGGACACAGGAGCAGACAAGGATTCTGAAGATGAGGGTTTGAGGAGACCTCATGGAGGTTGTGGGGTTGCATCTGGAAAACGAGTGGTGTTTATTTTGTCTGGCATGTTTAGAACAAGTCTCTTTCTGTTTGCAGATTACTATATATTTGCAAGCTGAGAGAGGTAGAAGAGAGAGAGAGAGAGAGAGAGAGAGAGAGAGAGAGAGAGAGAGGATTAATGCACCAGGGCCTCTAGCCACTGCAACGAACTCTACTCGATTGTGTCATTTTGTGCATATGGCTTTACGTGGGTACTGGGGAATTGGACCTGGATTATTAGGCTTTGCAGGCAAGCTTGTTAACTGCTAAGCCATCTCTCCAGCCCCTTGTTTGCAGATTTTCAGTAGACTGATGTTGCTGGAATTTGGTGAACAAAAGCCAGGAGAGGGAAGAGGATTGTGAGGTAAGATTGTCAACACTCACTTTTGGAGTCAAATTGTGGAGGTCTTTGCACACCAAAGCAACAAACTAACCAACCCTGGGAGATGTATGCGGGAAATCTTGGATTGCTGCAGTACGAACAGAAGTATGTGGTGTGGTGTGTGTGTGTGTGTGTGTGTGTGTGTGTGTGCCTGAGAGGTAAAAATTAAGAACATCATCTGGGGCTTATGTACAGATATGGGAGCAGAACAAAGAAAAACTGTGAGGAGTTAAGTGGTCAGGGTGGCTCACAACCAACATCCCAACACTTGGGGATACTGAGGCAGAAGGACTGATGGGATCTTGAGTCCAAACTGGGAAGTTTCAGGTCAGCCTAAGTTATGGCATGAGACCCTGACTCAAACAAAGCAGACACTGAAGATTTAATAATGATAACAACTGGATTCTAAGGAGAAAGAGAGAGAGAGAGGGAGAGAGAGAGAGAGATCAGGTTTTGAGCCTCAACTACTATGAAGGTGATGGCATTGATCAAGATAAGAAACACAAGTTAATTGTGGAAATGTTAATACCCATCACATTCCAGATCTATTAGGCAAAGGATATCAAAGGGCCTTGGGTAACCAACAGCCAAATGAAATGCAAGGTAACATTTGAACTTACACATTCCAGTGGGCCGTCTCCCCATTGCAGGCAGTGTGGCTGTTTTATTCCCTGCTCCATACTCTGTGTGTCGGCAGAAGACCAATCAGTAACTCAGCCAGAAGAGTGCTTATCTAGCTCTCCTGAGACCCTGGGTTTGATCCCAGCACTGCCATAAACTGGACATGGTAGCACGTGCCTGTAATCTCAGAATCTGGGAAGTGGAGGCAGTAGTTCAAGGTTATCCTTGGCTATGTAGCAAGTTTGAGGCTAGATTGGGCTACATGATTCTCTCTACCCTTTTTTTGTTTGTTTGTTTGTTTGTTTTCAGGCAGGCCCAATAGACTGGCTTTTTTTTTTTATGAGAGTGAGAGCGAGCGAGAGAGAATTGGCACGCCAGGGCCTCCAGCCACTGCAATAGAATTCCAGATGTGTGTGCCACCTTGTGTGACCCTGCGCATGTATCACCTTGTGTGTCTGGCTTATATGAGATCTGGGGAGTTGAACATGGGTCCTTAGGCTTTACAGGCAAATGCCTTAACTGCCAAACCATCTCCCCAGTCCTCTCTTTCTCTCTCATACTTGGCTCTGAACCATTTCCATAAACATATCCTTTAAATGTCTCACAGGGAAGTCTCTCAAATGCACTGAGAAACAATGCCTTAGGGTAATATATGATTAAGGGTTAAATGAGTTAAAAGCACTAAAGAGAGGAGGGCACTGGGCGCCTGTCTGTCTGTCTGTCATCTCACTCTGTGTCAGAACTAAAGACACTGAGGTCTTTGAGAGGAGAGTCCCCAGGCAAAGACAGAAGCTTGGAGGGGACAGCATGGCTGACCTTTCCCCCACACCTGATCACAGGTCTTAAGACTCACCATCAATTTTAAAATGTGTCTTTAAAGCTAGAAATCTGGCCCTAGGACTTTCCTCTTTAGACTCGAGTTCAAGATGATGGTCACAAACGTGTCCTGGAGGCAGTTTGAGACTTAAAAAGCTTCTTTTAGTTTTTGAATGTTTATTACAGCCCCCAGAGCTCTGGAAGGCCAAGCAAGCCTTTCAGAACTTAGAAATACAAGAAAGGAATAGGTGGCAAGATCTAATTATTATCATTTTCCTTAGATTCTGGTTTTATTGTAGGAGAAACATGCACACAGACAATACAGCAGGGCTTACATTGAATCCTTTCTATGAAAACTGTTTGGAGCATGGATAATATACAAAGAATGTCAATGAGACAAATATCTGATTTTTCCTTTGTATGTAGGAATTTGAAAAAGGAAAATAATATATTTAAAAACATTTACTGCATGAATATAACCCTTTATAAAATAGGTCCTACTAAAATCACAGGGCAGTTTAGTAAACTTGCTTTATATATGTCAGTCTATATTATAGCCACTCTGTCCCACAGGCATTGTATTATAATAATGAAGCCTTGAACGTTTCACAGTTCTACTGAAACATGTGTTCTGTTACTCATTTAATAAGTAGTGCCATGCTTGCCTCTTGTCCAAAAAGGCTTTATTTCATGTACGAATAAAGTGGTAGAAACACAAGATTTATGGGTTTATATCTTGCTCAAAATGAGATGTGGCTTTTGACTGATTAAAGGTACCCATCACAGAACATATTTCATTTACAGTGTAATGCTTGGGTTACCAAGGTAACATTCAGGTTAATCAGCTGTGTCACACGTTGCCTAATTGAGGGATAGCACTTCAGCTCCCACTTCAGTCTGGAAAGATAACAACTTTTCCCTTTCGGTTTTCTCAATCTGACATTTGGAGGCTGTTTTGGGTGTTCTTGACTCTAGAATCATTTCTCTTGCTGGTGCTGAGGGGAGAGAGAGAGAGAGAGAGAGAGAGAGAGAGAGGAGAGGAGAGGAGAGAGAGGAGAGGAGAGAATGGGTGTGCCAGGGCCTTGTGCCATTACAATGCAACTCTAGATGCATGTGCCACTTTGTGCATTTGGCTTTATGTGAGTACTGGGAAGTTGTACGCAAGCAAGCGTCTTTAACCACTTAGCCATCTACTCAGCCCCAAGATACTGTTTTTTTTTGTAAACATTTGGGAAGAAAAGTGTGAACATGTTAGAAGGATTAATTCATTATAACATCTTTAGTTCTCCAAGACCCCAATGAAGCATCCTCTTTGGAGAATTCTCTGTGTACCACTTGATGACAAGTTTGACCCAGGTTATCTAAATTCTGTGACTCTAATTCTTTCATGTAGAGAGTGAGTAAACTATGGTATATTAAAGGCTTGCACAGCTTCTGGCACTCTGAGTGATGACCACATTATAACTGCTAGGGGAGTTAATGTGATGAACAATTAGTAAATAAGTTTTCTCTGCCTTCAATCTTCTGTTCCTTCAAGATACAGCCATCTTCTGTAGTCTACAATTTTTTAAAGCACTTATTATTTTCTACTGCATAATTGTTTTTCTTGATAGGTTTCATGTTACTTGAAATCCCATGAACCTGAATGATCCGAATTCTGCGTCTTAGGTTTCCAACCTTCAATAAAACTCCTTAAGTCTCGTGGATATGACTTGTCTTTTAGGTAATATATGTCACTTTTTTGAAAAAAAAAAAATGCTAATTTAAAGTACTATTATTGTAGTGGTGAGGTGGCTATCATTTCCCATAGAAGATAATTGCTAAATGAAGAATAAAATGGTAACATCACTATTTTATATGCAGAGTGATCCTTGAATAAATATCATCAACTAATACTTTAGAAAGCAACCATCTAAATTTTTCTATAGGAAATGAGCTCTCATAGTACCATGCCATAGTGTCTGGCAATTACAGACACTTCAGGACACTACAGGACTTCTGCTAGCAGGTGCTGCAATAAGCCACGTCCGTGTTTTATATTGGCATCTAGGCAATGCCAGCTAATGGCAATCTACAAACTTGCAGTCCTCTGGACTCTATATTATCAAGAGATTTGTTGTCATTTTGTCACTTTCTAAGTTGCACAGAATGGGTGAGTTTGGGGTGAAGATAAGTCATATCAGTACACAAATTCTCCTGGCTGTGCCCAAGGTGTTTGTTCCTCATTTGATTCTTTCCTCTGCATCCTGCATGTAGAAACCACAGGCAATCTTCTGGTGTCCACTAAACTGCTCGTGATTAGAGACACGAAGAACAATCTCACTGCTTTGCGTTCTCCAGAAAGCTGGTTCTTTAGTTTTTTCCTATGGGGGAGGAAGATGTTGGCCCTTTTCTAGAATTCTTGCTGCCATGTAACTTTTTTTTTTTTTTTTTTTTTTTTTTTTGCCAGCTTGCTGTATACTTTTCAATTCTTTTGAATGACATATATAGTACAATCAGGCAGCTTTTATTTTGTGAATTCTCTCACCGTCGTAAGCTGAGAATGTTTTCTCTTCACAACTTTGGTATTTTGTACCATCTTCTAGCTCTTGATAGATTTATTTTGGAAAACAACAGGAATTAAAAAAAAAAAAATCTGGCTGGGCGTGGTGGTGCACACCTTTAATCCCAGCATTTGGGAAGCAGAGGTAGGAGGATTTCTGTGAATTCAAGGCCACCCTGAGACTACATAGTGAATTCCAGGTCAGCCTAGGCTAGAGCGAGACCCTAGCTCAAAACCCGCCCCCCCCAAAAAAAAAATCTGCGATTTTTGTTTTGGCATAACATGTTGACTCATGTGCTCTCTCTTCTTTGTGGTCAGCAGTAGTTTCTGAGCCAGTTTCCCTTTCCTCCATGGCCTCTGCCCACTTCATTGCATTTTACCTATTTATGTGAAATATTTCTGGACCATTGACATGCTGATTAATTATTGTGCTATGATCATGCCTTTTTCACAATTATTTTAATTGAGTGGGTTTTATTTTGCTTATTTTTCTTTTTTTGAGCCAAGGTCTCAGTCTAGCCCAAGCTGGCCTTGAACTCTTACCCTACTTCCTGAGTGCTGGGATTCAAGGTGTGAGTCACCACGCCTGGTTTAATGATGCCCAGTTTTAAAAAGAAATCTCTATTTATTTGCAAGCAGAAAGATAGAAAGAGGAGAGAGAGAGAGAATGAGAGAGAGAGAGAGAGAGAGAGAGAGAGAGAGAATGAGTGTGGCAGGGCCTCTAACCACTGCAAATGAATTCCAGATACATGAACCACTTTGTGCATCTGGATTTATGTGGGTACTGGGGAATCAAACTTAGTTGTTCGGCTTTTCAGACACATGCCTTAATTGCTGAGCCATCTCTCTAGCCCCCATGTAACTTTAAATTGTACTAAGAATTATTTTCAAATTAATATTCAATAAAGCCAGTATTTCAGTAAGTAATGAGAATTCTTTTGTATTAGCAATTAGATAAGCTTAATTATAATGTTATTCACTTATGAAATGGTACCGTATGAGCATATTTTAAACATTATTTCTTGGGCTGAGGGGATGGCTTTAGTGGTTAAGGTGTTTGCCTGTAAAGCCAAAGGACCCAGGTTTGATTCCCCAGGACCCACATTAGCCAGATGCACGGGGGGGGGGGGGCATGCATCTGGAGTTCGTTTGCAGTGGCTGGAGGCCCTGGCGTGCCCATTCTCTCTCTCTCCCTCTTTCTCTGTCACATAAATAAATAAAAATAAAATATTGAACATATTTGTTGCAGTAAGAAGTATAGTAAAAGATTGTCAATGTGGCTTTAGATTAAGTTGCTTACTGTTTTTTGTGTTCACTTATTGCAAAAACCTTTCCAAAGAACATTTGATATATATTATGTCACAATGCCACAGAACCTGATTGTAGAGAATGTGATCATCCTAAAAGCAATCTGCCATTAAATTTAGGCACAAAACAACACAGAGCAGGATAAAAATGGAAAAGGCTACCATTTTATACCCATTTATGATGGGATATCCATTACATCATACAAACATCCCCAAGCAATAATGTTATTTCTCTTTCTTGTCATCTCTTTCCTGGTCCTTATTTCTTTGAAAAAATATTTTTTCATTTATGAACAAATAAGGCAACTAGTGAGATGACACTTTTCAGCCTCTCAAGGGTTAAGCTGTATATCCTTCCAATAGTCCTCATGATTCTAGCAATTATATGAGTTCAAAGGATATTATTGATCTTTTATCTGGCCTGAGAGCTGAATCGTTGTTAATATCACCCTTGCATATTTATTGTGGTAGAAATGATGTAGAAAGACTTCATCTATTTTATGCCCTGGATCGCTTTCTCTGTTTACCAGAATTTAGCTGTTTCCAAATAAGGCTTTTTAGCCAGATGTCTGAGCAACTTTCTTCATGTTGTAAGAATTAGCATTTAATCTCTGTTTAGCTGAAATTTAGTCAGCAATGTTGACACCTCTGCATTTTAACACTGGGATTTCATTGTGGGACACAGTTCCTTTCAATCAACTTAATATCCCATCTTTGGTCTCTAAGGGACAATAATTGAGTTTAGGCTAGTTTTAAATAGCGATAAGGACGGGGGACACAGATGGGTATTTCATTGATTAACACTAACCCTGGCCTAAGGCCCCAGCGTCAGGCATTAGATTAGGACATTATGAAGAGAATGACAGAGTTTTGGGACTTTATTCCTCTCAATAACATTCTTTCACATATTAAGTTTATCCCCCCCCTAGGTAGCTACTTTATCATGCAGAAGGCCTTAATCCACTGATGTGCCTCTCTGCTCTCACTTTGATGCGGCCTCTGTTTACAAGAGTAATGCAGCCTGTGTAAGACAAAGTGCCTGGGACAAGGACAACTGAATGCGGCTTTTAGATGGACAGTGATCCGACTGAAACAACAAAACCGAACCCAGAGTGCACACACACAAGCGCGCACACACGGATGCAAATCCATGGGCATACATGCGCACACAGACACCAACAAAATGAGGCCTCTTTGAAATGAAGTTATGAGGTTCACATCCCGGAGAATCAGACGTTCGGATTTCATCAAGAAGGCCCCATGTTACTGATCTCCTTGTTTGGCACTTTATCTTTCCTTCACCTTTGACCTTCCTTTCAGGCTCTCTTCAAGGCACAGCGAACGTAAGCCCTCGTGGTGTTCTTTTAGAAGTAGGATTGCTGCCATCCCCTCGGGGGAATTTAAGCAGCTGCCGGAATCAGTGACAAGGTTGGGTACAGATTTGGTATCCTGGCTGGGAAAGAGATTACGGGTCAGTCCCCAGTGCTGGGAGACAATAGATTCAAGCAGTTCGGGATTTTTTTTTTTTTTTTTTTTTTTTTTTGGATATCCGAAAAAGATTTCATGAAATTTGTAAAGATCTAACAGTGTCTTGCAGATTTCATGTGGTCTAAACAGCTTAGACTAAGTACAACGCTAGGTAGTATGCAAATGGTGTTTTCACAGCCATGCAGTTTTTCCAAGATAGACCTGCTCTGGAATTGCTTAATTCAGTCAGATTGTCCAGTTGCTTGATGAAGCAGGTGGCCTCTTGTATTGAGATGCTTATCTGTTAAGGGGTGGGGAGGTCACAACTTTTGAAGGTCCCCTGTCTTTTACTGTGAAGATTAACATGTTCACTCTAGGAAATCCACATGACCAAATGTGTTTTTAATTTTCCAGAGTACTGGCAAGTTATATAAGGTTGAATGCTATAGAAACTGTGACATATGTAATAATAACATTTTGGCAAGTTATAAGTATAGATACTTTGACAAAGTCTGATATGTATACATGCATACAGATCTGATGACAGTATTTTTCCCGTGAAAGGAGCAAATAATACATTAAAATACTCCTATCTGCCCCTTGGTATCATCTTCTCTTTCACCAAAAATCTCAAGAGAAAATCTTTAATGTCTGCATAGGATCAACACTGTTCTTAAAATCATAATATTCTTGTTTCTAATGTAATTGCCAAGCAAGAAATATTAATTTTAATGCCAAATTTGTATGTTTCTGAAATCCAAAAATACAGTTTTTCAAAATCTTCAGAGTTTTGAAGGAAGAGAATTCAACAGATTCCTCAAAGCCTTTATCTTTTTCTTTATTCACCTACTTTTCCTCCAAAACTTTTGAACAGGAATCCGAGGTGGCATTATTTAGTGTCCTTCTTGTTTGTTATACATAGTGAGAGGTAGATGGATGGAAAGGCTCCTTCCTAAGGGACAGATCAGCATATGTCACACATCAGAGACTGTGAGGGTGGACAAGAAGCAAGGCCTGGTCCCTGGCATAAAGTCACTATCGTAGGCAAGGGCTCACACGTTCACTTGGTGCACAGGTATGTCGTCACTGTTTGACGGCAGGCTGGTTCCGTGGGGCTTGCCTACCAACAGTGGCATTTCTTAGCGCTTCAGTTGGTAGCATGTTTGGAGGGCAGACAGTAGTGTTCCACGCTACGCCTTTCCTAGTTAAGTGGGACTCTGCTAACTCGTTCATGTGAAGTGAAAATTCATTGAGAGTCGGTCTTACTGAACAGTCTGTGTATTAATCAGAGATAGATCGCTAAGTGATGTCCTTCTGACCAACAGCACCACCCCATCCAGCCAGGATGTGGTCATATACGAGTTACAAAACTGTAACTGATTTTTGTAGTGGTTAAATTTTTGCCATCTGTCCAGATCTATCATTATCATTATTATTATTATTATTTTGGTTTTTCGAGGTAGGGTCTCAGTCTGGTCCAGGCTGAGCTGGAATTCGCTATGTAGTCTCAGGGTGGCCTTGAACTCACGGCGATCCACTTACCTCTGCCTCCCAAGTGCTGGGATTAAAGGCGTGCGCCACCATGCCCGGCTTCTCTTTTTATTATTATCTATTATTATTTTATTTTCTCCATGCTCCCCACACTTTGAAATATTTTATTCAACATTTGGTTTTCCGTTAGGTTATCAAAGGCCAACAATTCAGGAAAAGTCATCCGTTTAGGGGAGATTTCTGGAAATTTCTGTGGGCCCAGTTTAGGGACCTGTGACCTTGTTCTATCAGGGAAGGATCAGAGGATACCTTACTTCTTCCTCCCAGGATCACAATGTTAGCTTGAAGTGGATTAAATCAAAATTTGGGGGCTGTGTGGAGATGACTCAGTGGGTTAAACGTTTGCCATGTAAGCATGAGGACCTTTGTCCAGCTCTTCAGAGCATGGTGGTGTGCACCTGTAATCCCAGTGCTGGGAAGGCAGAGACAGGAGGATCCTTGGGGCTTTCTGGTCAGCTACCCTAGCTGCATGGATTACCTTACTTCTATGTATAGTGAGAGACATTATCTCAAAGCATAAGGTGGAGAATGTCTGAAGAAGACACTTGAAGACGCTTGGCTTCCCCACCCATGCACACAGGCATGCACATATATACACACACATATAGTATGCACCCACACCAGCACACCACACAATATGAACACACACACACACACACACACACACACACACACACACACACACACAGAGTCTGGGGTAGAAATGAATGGCCTAGTAAGTGTGCAATCAGAGTTTTCAAGAGAATAAGAGGAAATGGGCAATGTTTCTGCATTACCAGACAGGTGGAATCCATCCAGAGGAAAATGTGTTTTTATATATAATTAACCTTCTCTCTTAAATGTTGGGAAACTTCCAATGACCGAATTCTCACACCACTGATTATGACAAACAAAGCACATTATGGGCAACTGCCTCTCTTTGACACTTTCACATGACTTTCATGATAATGAAGATTGCTTTTATGATATTCATATTAGCTAGACCTGAACCAAAAAAAAAAAAAAAAAAAAAAGCCAGGGAAATCGATTAGAGAAGAGAACTCAGCCTCACATCCTATGTTCCTGAGGAGGCTGCTGACAGCCTCGGGATAGCCAGGAGCTTCTATGGGGCTCATCTGTGCCACAGCGCTTCAATATAAAGAGGTGATGCTGAAGTTCAGTCCTTAAGAAAGTGTCCCTTTGATCCATTCAAGTTACCACCTAATCTAGGGCTTGCATCCCCGTCCCCTTTAAATCCTGAAGGCAAATTAGTTAGAATGAAATTTTAGCAAGTCTACGTGAGTAAAGGAAATGGTTGGCCTGAATTCTTAGCATAGAAATTTCGCTTTGTAAAGTAATCGTTTGTTCATCTTGCACTGGTGAATTTGGTCTCTTG
Organism: Orientallactaga sibirica; assembly: GCA_036365145.1. Taxonomy (NCBI): domain Eukaryota; kingdom Metazoa; phylum Chordata; class Mammalia; order Rodentia; family Dipodidae; genus Orientallactaga; species Orientallactaga sibirica. The sequence goes on from JAEOAD010000027.1 coordinate 11,957,116, forward strand.
CATTCTCCGACAGTCAAGGATAAATTTCGCTCCCTCTGCCATTAACAGATGGCACACAGATCTAATAAGCTGTAGCTCTTGGGCCACAGGCAAAGGGTGAGGGCCGCTCCCCTGTGGACACCCTCAAAAGGCCCTAAGCTTGAGTAGCAGGAATGAAAAGGTCTAGTGCTGGTGTTAATTACGCAGAAACCACACAGAAAGTGCTCGCTGTTACTGAGTGGAGGGGTTGGGCATCTCTTCTTCCCCAGATAAAAGGCCTGATATGAAAACGTTTTGCAGAGGACAATGAAATGAAGATTAGCATAATCTTCTGCCCTATCCTCAGTAAGCTGTCCATGAGCGAGTTGCTTTTTTCTCATTCCTTCGGCTCTAATGTCTGGATTTAAGGAATGGTATTGTTAACAGTCGGCTTTGTCCTTGGAGCCTGACAGTTGTGTTTTTCCCGCCTTCATGTGATCATCCCAGTTGCTAGCCTCCTACTCTTTGGGTAGGTAGACAATGGAAGGAAAAAGGAAGTGTCAGCCCATTGACAAAACCTCTCTGGGTTATGTTATTCTTAGTCCAGACTCTGGGATCTTTCTTTCTTTCTTTCTTTCTTTCTTTCTTTCTTCCTTCCTTTCTTTCTTTCTTTCTTTCTTTCTTTCTTTCTTTCTTTCTTTCTTTCTTTCTTTCTTTCTTTCTCTCTCTCCTTCCTTCCTTCCTTCCTTCCTTCCTTCCTTCCTTTCTTTCTTTCTTTCTTTCTTTCTTTCTTTCTTTCTTTCTTTCTTTCTTTCTTTCTTTCTTTCTTTTGCTTTCTCTCATCCATGCTCTCGGTTTGAATATGGGAAAATCACTTTAATATTATCTTGAGGAAAATGTGGAGCAAGGAACACTGAACTTTGGGCTTCAGTCAGCTTTAAATACACAAATAAATGACATTCCAGTTGTGCTGTTTCTCTATACTTCAGTCAGACATTGAAGTACTGCCTTAGATTTCATATCAAAATGAGGGCTGCTGCTAAAATGGTTATTCAGATGTGTACACCTAAAGGCCTTCAGTGTTGAATTTTTTTTTTTTTTCATGAAAAGAACCTAGCCACTTGCACAATACAGCTTAATGCAGTTCTCACGGGGGCTGGTCCCGTGGCTAATACACTGGTTTGATCCTTACTGCCCTGTTTTAAGTCTTGCCATGACTGGTTAAGCCAGTGCTCTGTAACCCTGGGGATAACTTGAGGGTTCTGAAAGTCATGAGGCACGGTCCCCAAGATCAAAATAGAGAAATAGGTCTGGGGTCAGGGAACTCGACAGACCCCCGGAAGCTCTTCACTTTTACAGCTGGAGATGGTCTCTTAAGTATTTCGAAGCTGCCATTAGAATTCCGACAGAGAAGTGCAGTATGGGATTGCTGCAGGGCAGGCTCTTTGAATCTTATTCCTGATAAAAAAAAAAAAAAATCCCAACTTCTGGCTGCTGACAGGAGACAAGGCCTGTACAAGGAATGCATTAAAAAGCAGCTTAGGTCTATTGATGGCCAGAACGGGTTAGAGTGGTTGAGTTTTGAGTCTGGGTAGAAACTGTAGTTTACTTTGTAGGCATGACGGATTCAGGGAGTCACGGGTGGCTTTCTCCAGACCTGGAGAACCTGCTGCCATATCTTAAATGCCTGTGTCAGACACCTTGTTGACCTTTGTTGACTTTGTTTAGATTTGGTTGTAGGTCTGGACTGTCTGTTTGTACACAGTCATACACAAACTTGGTACTGACCTCAAGAAACTTATCTAAGCTTTTCTCTTAGATGACCATGTTCTAATTTTCCCTCACAGAGGTAGCTCATTCCACTTCGGTCTAAAAACCAAACCAAGATTAGCCATATGAGGGATTCAGGACCAGTCACTGTGACCTGAGTCAATATGTCACCATGGTGCATGGAAGAAGACTTACGAGATTTTCATGTCACCTGTCACTGTTTCCTGATGTTTCATGACGCCAAGCTGTGAATTGGAGCCAAAGGCCTGACCACGTGATTTCACCATGAGACTCAAAGCTTTCTGTGGTAGAATGGAGGAGCACTCCACGTGGAGTCCGACATACCTAGCAGGTCCCAATACACCTAAGCAGCTTGGTGAGTGACCTGTGAACATTGTTCTGTCCTCTGTCCCTTGGTCTCCATGGAACTCCATAGTTCTGAGTTAATTAAAGGAGATCATACCAACACCTATACACATAGGTATAGGGACGTCAAGGGAAGAAACTTGAAATACCTGAGCTTATGTAAGATATCATTATACCACTTTTATTTGACAGGGAGAGAGAAAGAGAGAGAGAATGGGAATGCCAGGGCCTCTAGTCGTTGCAGACAATATCTAGACACATGTGCACCTTGTGTATATGGCTTATCTGGGTACTGGGGATTTGAACCTGGGTCCTTAGACTTCACAGGCAAGTGCCTGAACAGCTAAGCCATCTCCCCAATTATACCACTTCTAGACAATTTGCCAGTAAATATTTATTCATTCAACAAGCACGTATTGAACACTGATTATGTACCAGACTGTCTGGGACTTGGAGTGGACAGTTATAAAGGTCAGAAAGATACAGTTCTTGCTTGCAATGAAATCCCTAGCAGGAGATAGGAACAAAAAAAACTTTGCCACAGAGGCCACTGTAGATTAAGGACCCCAGAAGTGTTGGTTGAAGACCTACTATGTACACTGTCCTGTGCTGGGCATTTTGGTGGTGGTACCAAATTCCTGAGGAGTATGCCAGTCTACCTGGAGGATAAGGCATTTACAATAAACTTCTTCTCCACACGAACGCTAGGCAATGAGACCTAATGACCAACGTGCTTGATGCAGTCAAAGGAGAGAGCTGTAATTTTTGAGGGTGAAATCTGAGTTAGCCATGTTTGAACATCCTTTGAACTTTGGAAACATTTCATTCCATCTCCTTAGGGTGTTTAGCTATGTTTTATGTGTATTATTGCACCACATCTTGTCATTATTACTGATGCTAGAGAGAAGGGACTCACTCATCCTTTTTGTCTCCCATAGGCCTCACATGGAGAAGGAGGTTGAATGACTAGTTCAATGCGTGTCTGTGGGTTAGTGGGTAATTTCACAGCATACCTGTAGAAAAACTGGGGACTTTATTTCCATGTGTGTACTGCTATCATTATGGTCTGGTTCACCTCAGTATCTCTGGATGTATCAGTATGTATGTGGATTTTGATGAGATCAGGTGCGTTCAGGGTGGTAGGCTGTAGGCTAGCATGTGGATTTAAAAAAATTATTATTATTTGAGAGAGACAGAGAGAGAGAGAGAGAGACAGAGACAGAGACAGGGAGGAAGAGGCAGAGAGAGAGAATGGGAGTGCCAGCAGCCTCTCAGCCATTGTGAATGAATTCCAGACATGTGTTCCCCCCTTGTGGTCAAGAACAGCATTGCACCCTTGTGTCACTTTTTGCGTCTGGCTTAACGTGGGACCTGGAGAATTGAACGGGCATTCTTAGGCTTGGCAGGCAGGTGCCTTAACTGCTAAGCCATCTCTCCAGCCCTAGCATATGGATTTTGAATGGACACACCATCTTCTTTTTTTCCCAGGCTAGCCAAATGTCTTGCCCACACCATTCCTATCAAGTTTTGAAATCATGCTCCCCTGGTGAACATTTTGTCTTGGATTAGGACAGGACTTCTGTTCCTCTGGCCTCCTGCTTGAACCCCATAGAAAGCTCGGGCAGGACCCGAGACAGCAGCTCGTTCTGCTGTCCAGTCCCCAGAGTCGAGTCTTCCAAGTTTATTGTCTCTGCCCTCAATTCCCATGATCCAGTTTTCCCAGTTCTATCTGTAAATTACTCTCAGAATTTATTTGCTTTATCTAACATGTATTTCTATAACGGGCCAATGTCTTCCCCTTGGAGCTTTCTGACCTTGTAGGGTGTTGACCAGTGGTCCCAAGTTCACACAGGGCAGTCTCCCTGCTTGTTAGATAACAAAAACCACATGCTCAGTGCAGCTGGAAACTCGGTGAATTCCTTTTGTGTATGTATGTGTGGTGTGTATGCATATGTGGATGCATGTTCTTATGTGTGGATGTACATGTATGGGTAGGTGCACGTGTTTACACATACATATAGAAGCCAGCAGTCAATATCAGGTGTCTTCTTAAGTCACCTTCCCCTTTATTTTTTTGAGACAGGGTCTCTCACTGAACCTGGAGGTCAGTGATTCAGCTAGAGTAGTTAGCTAGAACCTCCCCAGTTCTGAGGTTACAGGCTGAGGCCACAAAGCTCAGCTCATTTACATAGATGCAGGGAACCTGAACTTAGGTCCTCGTGCTGGTACAGCAAGCATGTTAGCTACTGAGGCATCTCCCCAGACTGTGAGTGTTTTTTTTTTTTTTTTTTTTTTTTTTTATTTTTCAAGGTAGGGTCTCACTCTAGCCCAGGCTGACCTGGAATTCACTACGTAGTCTCAAAGTGGCCTTGAACTCACGGTGATCCTCCTACCTCTGCCTCCCAAGTGCTAGGATTGGAATTTTTTTTTTTTTTTTTTTTTTTTTTTCGAGGTAGGGTCTCACTCTGGCCCAGGCTGACCTGGAATTAACTATGTAGTCTCAGGGTGGCCTCGAACTCTCGGCGATCCTCCTACCTCTGCCTCCTGAGTGCTGGGATTAAAGGCGTGCGCCACCATGCCCGGCTCTGGAATGTTTTGTTTAACTGGCTGAGATGTATATAAGATTACTGTATTCTATGAATTGCATTTTTTAAAAAAGTACTTTATTTACTTATTTGAGGGAGAGAGAGAGAGAGAGACAGAAAGAGGCAGAGAAAGAGAGGGAGAGAGAGAGGGAGAGGGAATGGGTTGCTTGGGCTTCTAGCCACTGTAAAAGAACTCCACACTCGGGAGGCAGAGGTAGGAGGATCGCCGAGAGTTCAAGGCCATCCTGAGAAGACATAGTGACTTCCAGGTCAGCCTGAGCCAGAGTGAGACCCTACCTCACAAAAAAAAAAAAAAACAAAAAAAAAAAAAAAAAAAAAAAAACAACAAAAAAAGAACTCCAGACACTCGGGCCACCTTGTGCATCTGGCTTTATGTCAGTACTGGGGGATCGAATTTGGGTCCTTTGGCTTTGCAGATAAGCACCTTAACCACTGAGCCATCTCTCCAGCCTGTGAATTGCATTTTTTTTCTCTCCACAAAGTTTTCTGCTTGATAGGACACATAATGTTGTTTAATAATAAAATGAATGATTTCTTACTGAATATTTGTCAATGTTAAACTAATGGCGACTTTCTTTATCTTGAAAAGTTTGATATTTTTGGCTGGTGTTTTTTTTTTTTTAAACGGTAAACATACCATGGCGTTGGCAGTATGAGCAAACAATAATACTGCAGTTTGCTTTTCCCCAAGTGCCTCATCTGTGAATGGAGAGGGAAGTTTCTGGGTTATACGAGGAGTGGATGATAGGCCAATGGCATAGTATCTTCTGATCATATTTAGGAATGGTTGGTTGAGGCAGTTTATTATTCTCTTATATGCTTACTCCTTTGAGATACTCCGCATGACCAAGCTGAAACAGAGTGACAGGCTGGGACTGACTGGCGTCAACAGTTCACACTGGTCAGTGGCCCATGGTGACTCTTCACTTGGAACTCTTTCGAGTGCCATAGTTCTGCTCTAACAAAGTCAACCCTCCTTCAATCTTTGTTATCTCAATGACAAAAAAATATCTCTATGTTTTTGCTATCGTGTGTAGGATATTGTTTTCTGTCACATTTTATTTTTTAGAAAAGTTCTAAAAGGGGGTCATGGGATGGGATTACAATCATGATAATATTGTCTATAGTTATGCAAGTTGCCCATAAAAATTAAAAATAGATCTAAGTTGTCATTAATCAATCAATAACAAAGCTAGATACTGGATGTTGAGATGTGAAATAGTGAACATTATTTGGGAAGGGAACAAGTACTTTTATCTTTAAATCTGTGCCCTTGAGTTAGAAAATTTTGTTAAAATGTACCTGTATTGCCCAGTATAGGGGACAAACTTAGCCAATGCATAACCTGTACACAAAAATGTCTTAGCACTTTTTTAGATTAAGTAGCCAAAAGTCCAGCTTGTTAAACTGTAGGTCATGGGTCATGTAAGTAGGTGTGGAGGTGGTGAAAAATTTGGCAACAATAAAAAGAGAGTCTGACTACACAATAACCAAAAAGTTAATTTACAATCAAATGCACAATGAATCTGAAGTGTTTCTGGCAGTTCTTGCCCGTGTGACATCATGTGACTTCACTACAGCCTTGGTTGTGAACACTCAGCATGTGACTGTTGCACTGTGAATACTGTCAGCCAACCAAGGTTGCCTGACACACCCTGGCTGAGATGTAAGATTACTGTATTCTATGAACTGAATTTTTTCAAAAAAGTATTTCATTTATTTATTTGAGAGAGAGAGAGAGAGAGAGAGAGAGGCAGAGAAAGAGAGGAAGAGAGAGAGAATGGGTTGCTTGGGCTTCTAGCCACTGTAAATGAATTCCAGACACTTGGGCCACCTTGTGCATCTGGCTTTATGTCAGTACTGGGGGATCAAATTTGGGTCCTGTGGCTTTGCAGATAAGCACCTTAACCACTGAGCCATCTCTCCGGTCTATGAATTGCATTTTTTACTCTCTCCACAAAGTTTTCTGCTCGATAGAACACATAATGTTTTACTTCAGAAAACAAAGGCTTTCAGCACTCCCTTACTGTCATTCCTCAGCATATCTTTGTATTTTATTGTGTTAGAATATTTGATTTTAAAAATTACTGTTTGAGTTAATGACTTAAGTTTTATTAAAAGTTGTTAAATGAAATTTAGCTTGGGATAAAGACAGATTGTCCAACAATTTCTGAACTATCACAAAATGTAGTTCTATGAGGTAGCATTGTCAGTATTGATAATTATAAAAGAAAAATACTAGTCAACTCTGAAAAGTGTTAAACATACTGTAAGTCCTACTGTATCAGCCAGCCAAAATATAATTCTTTTTGCAAAAACAATCACACCCATCTCATCAGTATGCAAATTTACTTTTGCCTTTAATAAATGATGCAATGATTTGCATACTAAAAATCACTTTAAAATAAATTCCTTTATGATTTACTCTCACTTAAATGATTGATTGTATACCTATTTTATATGTGTATATTTTTGTGGTTGTACAAAACTTTCTTGGGTGAGGGGCTGGGGAGATGGTTCAGTGGTTAAAACGCTTGCTATGCAAGTCTGCGTACCTGAGTTTGGAACCACAGACCCCATGTAAAAGCCAGAAGCCATGGTAGACTTCTGTAATCCCAGCGCACGGGTGATGAGACAGGAGCGTTTTTTGAATGCTCACAGGCCACTTAGCACGAGGAATACCTCACAGCGAAGAATGTGAACAAGAGACACTGCCTCAGACAAGGTGGGATGTGAGGACTAATCCAGAAAATTTCCTCTGACCTCCTCATGCATGATATGCTCTCTCTCTCTCTCTCTCTCTGTCACACACACACACACACATGCACGCACACACACACACAGAACAAAACAGTATGTATAAAAGGTATTGAGGGAAAGAGTTTAAGAAGCCCTGTCAGGGCAATGCCATAAGTGGCCAGCACCCAGAGCAGACAGGATTTGTTTGGAGGCTGTGGGGGAGAGGAGACAGGAGGTATAAGGTACCATCTAGCCACTGCATTAGGCAGGCATGGCACAGTCCTGGGTAGGACAAGGCTCGGCTTCCTATATTATTACCTACCCTTGTGAGTCACTGCCGTAGGTAGCTAGAACACAGACCTGGGTCATACAAGGGCTTAGGATTCTACATGTCTTGGGTTCTGCCCTTCTTGAGTCTGCATAGCTGTGATGGGTTGGCCTTAAATCTTGACCTATCACTTTTGATCTTTTTTTTTTTTGTTGTTGTTGTTAAATTCAATAATTCTGACTCTTTGGAGTGACGGTGAATGAATGAGGCCAGTAGCCGGCCAATGTTATTCCAGTCAAGTTGATTGTGTGTTGTTCTCAGTGACTATATGTCTTTTTGTTTTGGTGAAACATCATGGAAAAAAAAAGCTGTTATAACACCTATTACAATATTTCCAGAGTGACCCAGCAGGAGGAAAAACATTCAGAAGAGAGAGATTGGAATGTAGAGACAAAATAGCTGGAAAGCTCGTGAAAGAATGGGTGGGGGAGGGGGAGACAAGACCTAAATATACTAATTTTGTAAAAATCATAGTGCCTCGATTGGGCTTTGAGTTTCTTATCCTTGATAAGTTGTTGGCATTTAATGATCCATCAGCCTGTGGGGGCAGGTAGCCGGGCAGCCAGAGAGGTTACAGTTTAAACCTGACACATGGACAGTCAAAGCCATACCTTCTCTGAAGATTCAAGAGTTCTGAAGAGTCCCTATAGTGTCTGAAAGGTTGCTTTTGTTTGTTTGTTTGTTTTTCGATGCAGGGTCTCACTCTAGCCCAGGCTGACCTGGAATTCACTCTTTATTCTCAGGGTGGCCTTGGACTCACGGTGATCCTCCTACCTCTGCCTCCGAGTGCTGGGATTAAAGGCGTGCGCCACCATGCCAGGCTCCCATTATGTGTTATTTTTTAAATCCCAACTTCCTCTTCCCCTGAAGTCAGCACAGCACAATTAAAAGTGATTACTTTCCCTGTCGCAGATTACTTACGTGAGCAGGTGTTCGCCGACCATCTCAGCAGCTGTATGTTACAGATCAATGCCCATGTGTCCCCGCTCTTGGGTTAAGGTGGTGTGGCATCAAGAAAGGAGGAACACAGACCCTGAGCCTGGAGATAGCATTTGCTTCTCCGTTCTGCCCTAATGAGTACCCCTGCATAAGTAAAACGTCTAGCCTCAGTTTCTTCATCAGTGAAGCCGGGGCAGCTCTACATGGCGTCATATATACTTGTGGAGGAATATCATGGAGCTAAAACGAGACACTATGTACGAAAGTGCTGAAATACCACATACGTGTAGTAGTGTTTTCATTTTGAAAACTCAGGTCTGCTGTTGAAACGAATGCAGGTGCTTGGTTTTCTGTTTGTGTGTTGAGACAGGGCCTCACATTGCCTAGGCTGGCCTCACACCCACTACGTAGCCAAAGATAACTTGGAACTTTCTTGCCCTGCTGTCTTTACCTGTTGAGTGCTGGGATTACGGGTAGATTGTAGGTATGCACTACCATGCTTGGTTCTAGGTGGTGTTATGGATCCAATCCAGGCCTTTGTGTATGCTAGGCAAGCACTCTTTCAACTGAGCTACATTCCCAGGTCCCTCAAATGAGTCCTTTTTTATGCGGTATGGATAATTAAATATTTTTATAGTTTATTTATTTATTTGAGAGAGAGAGAGAAAGAAGCAGAGAGAGAGAGAGAGAGAGAGAGAGAGAGAGAATGGGTGTGCCAGGGCCTCCAGCCACTGCAAACGAACTCCAGATGCATGCACCCCTTATGCATGTGGCTTACGTAGGTCCTGGAAAGTCAAACTGGGATCCTTTGGCTTTGCAGGCAAACGCCTTAACTGCTAAGCCATCTCTCCAGCCCCTGGGTAATTAAATACTTAATAGAGTCAGGTACCACGATTAGTACAGCAGAGAGAAGTTGGCATGGATTGCAGCAGCCACTGACTTGTTGGTTTATTTCCATGTGTTGTGTGCTTATCTGTCCCCCATCTTCGAAATGTCTTCCTACCTTTGAACAAAGCACACACTTCGTTAGCTTCGGCTGCCTTTGTTCCCTGACAGTAGTTAAAGCTTCAATTAGGCTGGTATCTGTTGCAAGTTGACAAACCCATTTCTTTTACGTATTTGTACAGACACAGAAGCAAGTCTGTATTTGGGTTGTGTTTCTGTTTCGGTGGGGTTTGAAGTCACGTTCAAAGATCTAAAAACCCCGAATGACTGAGTTAGAATGCTAACCTTCAGCTGACGCACAAAATCAAAAACATGCAAAGTTTGTGGTAGCTGAGCTTCCTGCGATTGTCCCTACATGAAAGTATAAAAAGAAGGCCTAGCAAAGCGAGTCTTGTCAGTCTGAATGCTAGTTAAATAAGTACATATGATAAACAGCTCACGGAGGGCTGTGCAGCTGAATGCTCAGTCAGAATGCACAGGAGACGTGCAATCAGAGCCTGCTGGATTTTATTTATTTATTTATTTATTGCTCATCCTACTAATGTGTGGTATTTTGAATGTGAAGCATCCCCCATGGCCTCATGTGTTGTTTGTGACTAAGCCTCATAGTTAATCCTCATGTTTAAGCCTCAGCTTGTGGAGCCTTTGGGAAGTAGACTCTTCTGGAAGAGGTGTGTCACTGGAGGTGGGTTTTTGTATTTCATAATCCAGCCCCACTCGCCAGTGCTGGCTAGCTCACTCTCTTTATTTCCTCCCTGCTGTTGTGGTGATGTGACAACAGCTGTCCTTTCTTATTATTCTTTTCCTGCCATGAGGAAACCTTCCCTTGAAACTGTAAGCTGGAAATAAATACTGTCTTTCCATAAGTAGTTTCTCGTTGGATGTTGTAGCAGACAGCTTTGGGTTCGCTGAGATGAACTTCCAGACCAGGCACAGTTATGGAGGAAGGGATTTTTTGACACTTAGAGATCCAGGGGAAGTTCCATACCTGCAGAAGAAGCTGGCCTGCTCTTACAGGACCAGGCAAGAGGGAGAGAAAGCCAAAAGCCAAAAACCATGCAGCACAGCACACCTCAGGAACTCCAGCTAGGCACACTTTGCATATGTTTATTAGATTGAAATCTGAAACCCACCACCACACCTTAAGATCCACCCAGTGACACCGCCTCCAGTCAGGTGGTTGCAGATGCAAACTACAAACTAATAAAACACTGGCTGTATTGGGGGGGGCATCTATTCAAACTACAGATGTTTTGTTCTAACACTGAGAAAGGAACTGGTACAATATGTAAATAAGACTGATTTCTTAGCAAAACATTATATATTATTTATTTGTAAGCAAAGAGATAGATAGATAGATAGATAGATAGATAGATAGATAGACAGACAGATAGATAGGGAATATAGATGCACCAGGGCCTCTTGCCACTGCAAAGAAACTCCAGATGCATGTACTGCTTTATGCATCTGGCTGTACATGAATACTAAGGAATTGAACCCAGACCATCAGGCTTTGTAAGCAAGCTCCTTTCACTACTAATCCATCTCTCCAGTTCCAAGAAGTATATTATTAATTGACTTGTATACATAATAAATTCATTTTCTTTCAAGATTTTCTGTCTATGACCATCAGTGGTTATAGTGGGAAATCTCTGGAATGTGTCTCTTAATCTTTTTTTTTTTTTCCATTATGGAACTGACTGAAAGAAATATGGAGAGCAACATTTTCTCTCAGATTCAGGAACTTTTAAACTAGGATTTTTTTTCAAATACTTTTCTGACCTTTTTGTTTTCCTTCCTCTAGACTCTCATTACACATATGTTGCTAAGGTGAATGCTGTCATATGGACCTGGGGGACTGTTCCTTTTGCTTCAATTCTTCGAACACAACAGAGGTGATCTTTGGGCTGGGTAATTTCTGTTGTTCCATCTTTCTGCTGACCAACTTTTCTGTCATTTCAAATCTACTGCTGAGTTTACTCAATGATTTCTTTTGACATTTCAGTTATGTGTTTTCAATTTGAGAATTTGTATTTGATGTCTTAATCATTCTGATTTCGTGGAGATTCTCTTTGTTGAGTCATTGCCATGTTTATTTAAATTCTTTTGGTTGTGACGTTGTACTTATAACTTACGTTTTACGTCTTTGATAGAATTAAAGACATTATTCTCTATTTGCCATTTATTAAGTAAACTAGCTTACTTACCCCCTTCTCCTAAATATAATATAAAAGGTTATTTAGTTAACGTTAGCATTTCATGCTTCTCTTTATCCAGTCATTTAACATTTCAGTACCATTTTATTCAGTGAATATAGTGTGTGTGTGTGTGTGTGTGTGTGTGGTGTGTATGTGTGTGTGTGTGTGATTTATTTCCCAAGTCCATCAGATCAATTCTTGTATTCACCTCTCTCTGTGTACTTTAATCCGATCTTTTAAAAATGTAATTTCACTAGTGAGATCTCTGTGTAGCTTTTGCAGCCTGTACCCACAAAACTCCTTACGAAGCAAGGAACATGCAACCCAACTGAAGTTGATCTAAACAGAAAGGAAAACTTAGCAGCTTATGTAAATCACGAGCAAGGGGAAAGCTTCAGGAGCAGCTTAGAATGGGGAATTCCTTTTTGTACGTCTTAGCCTCTTACATCCTCGTTCCCTTATGTTATTTCCAAGTTTCAAAAACACTTCTCCCTCATGGTTGGAATATGGCTTCCAGTAAATGCTGCTCTACATCCTTCCTCATTCATGTTGTTACTTACAGACAGGAAATGGTCTCTCCTGCTAGCTTTGCAGAAGAGGGGGGGGGCGGTTTCTTAAGAATCCTGGAAAACAACTTTACACATCATATTCTGGTTGGATTATCTCCCACCCCTAGCTCGCCCGAGTGTGTGATCAAGGGAATGAGAAAGGGCTGGGTTAGCATGTTGGAGCCTACGTTCACTGATGTATGAATGAGGGACAGGAGATGATTCCACATCGAAGACAAGGGCCCTCTCGGCATAAGGAAGATAAAATGTGTGCTGAGAAGGAGCCAATGACCAGTTCCATATCTCCTCTCATGTTTTTCTCATTGAGATGAGGAGCTTAATTGGAAATCTTGTATTTCCTTCTTCTCTCCCTTCTTTCCTCCCTCCCTCTCTCCTTCCTTCTTTTCATTCTTTTCTCCCTCTTTTCTCCCACGTCTCTCTTCCTTCCTTTATTTCTTTTTCTTTTTTGGTTTCCCGAGGTAGGGTCTCACTCTAGCTGAGGCTAACCTGGAAATCACTATGTAGTCTCAGGGTGGCCTCAAACTCAGCGATCCTCCTACCTCTGCCTCCCAAGTGCTGGGATTAAAGGCGTGCACCACCACGCCTGGCCCTTTATTTCTTTTTAAAGATAGTTTCCAAGTTAACTCTTCTTTGGACTATGCAAAGAAGTTATAATTGTTTTCTCTGGGACCAATGTCTACTCTTTAAAAGTAAAAAATCTTTTTGTGTTTTTTATCAACCTTTTTTTCCCCCTCTATCATGGATTTCAGTTATAATTTATCACCCAATTATAGGGACAAGTAACTCCACTAGATGAATTACTATATTTGCCCTTATCCCTGTGTTCTGGGGAAGTTATCTGCAAGGTGAGCTAAGAGCTTACAGAATCATTATTTTTCAGTTAGGAAATGGCCTTAACCTAAAGTCTCTGATTACTGTTTCTCTTACTTTTTGTCAGTTTTTTTTTTTTTTTTTTTTTTTTTTTTTTTTTTTTTTTTTTTGGTTTTTCGAGACAGGGTTTCACTCTGGTCCAAGATGACCTGGAATTAACTATGTAGTCTCAGGGTGGCCTCAAACTCACGGCAATTCTCCTACCTCTGCCTCCCAAGTGCTAGGATTAAAGGCCTGCGCCACCATGCCCAGCTACTTTTTGTCAGTTTTAACCATCCTCAAGATACAGTGCCTTCTGTCCTTTCTTGTTCTGCATGGGATTTATTGAGTTTCTCAGGTTAGGACCGTTGTTCAAAGCAATCCTCAGAGACAGACAAGAGGGAGGCCGTGTTCACAAAGACTGGCTGCACCTTGGAGGGAGTGTTATGCGGACACATGACTCCACAAAGCTGGAGTGGATGGCGAAGGTAAGGACCTGGTTTTGACTCTGTCAATCCACAGAGAAAAGTTGGAGTTGAGATGCTGAGTGAGGGTCTAGGAAGAAGTAGTTAGAATAGAAATGGAGACAGGCCAAAGGACAAACCTAAATGACAGAGGTGGGGAAACCATCAGTGGTTAGAAATGCTCAGTTGGGCCTGGGGAGAGGGCTCAGTGGTTGAAACCTTCTGAGCTCAGTTTGGATCCCTGGTGTCCACATAAAGTTCGCCACAGTGGGGATGCGTCTGTGATACTCACAGGCCAGTGGGAGGCAGAGACAGAAGAATCCCACAGCTTGTGGCTTAGCCAGTCTGGCCTTCCAATTGACAAAACAATGAAAAGCAAAACCTTTTCTCAAACAAGGTGGAAGGAGAGGGTTAGCACCCAGAAGTTGTCCTCTGACCACGTATCTACCATAGCACGCACATACTCATTAACACATCACACACAAACACACATGCACACATAAAAAGTAGAGGGCTGGAGAAATGGCTTAGCGGTGAAGGCGTTTGATTGTGAAGCCAGAGGATGCCAGTTTGATTCTCCACGACCCACGTAAGCCAGTTGCACCAGAGGCACATGCATCTGGAGTTCGTTTGCAGTGGCTAGAGGCCCTGGCGTGCCCATTCTCTCTCTGTCTGCCTCTCTTTTATCTCTCTCTGCTTGCAAATAAATAAATAAAAACTAAAAAAATATATATTTAAAAAAATAGAGAAATGGCAGAGGAGTGGGACCCAAGATATGGTGAGATGGATGTCAATTAAATGCAAAAAATAATTATGGGACTCTTTATCTTCCTAGAAGGTCATTCAACCGGCCAATGTTTATTAAGAATTTAATAATAGCTAATGTTGACTTGAGTTCTTTGTGATCTGTACTATACGGAACACTTTATTTATTAATCTCTTTGACAATTTCATTACCTCCATTATAAAAAGAAAAAAAAATTAAGGCTTAGAAATATTAAAGAAACATGGCCTCAACTCTCATAGATTGAGGCAGATTCAAACCAGGTTACTACTTACCTAAAAAGACGTGGTCCCGGGCACTACACTGTGCCATATGTTAGGCTTTGAGCTCCAGTGGTGAACGTGGTGCACACAGCTTTCTTCATTCTTGTGGAGATGGGGCCCTTTCTCTAGGATTATTGTTTTTATTATCGTTATATTTTTAGGCATGTGTGTGTGTGTGTGTGTGTGTGTGTTCATGTGTGTTTGCATGTGTGCATGGAGGCTAGGGTCAACCTTGGGGGTCATCCTCAGGAGTGACATCCACCTCCTTGGAAGCAGGGTCTCTCATTGGCTCTTAGCTCATCTTTTAGGCTAGACTGGCTGGCTAGTGAGCCTCAGGAATGTTCCTGTCTCTGCCTCCCCAGATCTGGCATTATGGGCACAGACCATGCCTAGCATTAAAAATTTGGGGGTGGGGCTGGAGAGATGGCTTAGCGGTTAAGGTGCCTGCCTCCTAAGCCTAAGAACACTGGTTCCAATCTTCAGCGGTTCCAATCTCCAGGTCCCACGTTTAGCCAGATGCAAAGTGACGCAAGGGTGCAATGCTGCACTTGACTACAATGGGGTGCACACATCTGGATTTTGTTCGCATCAGCTGAGAGGCTGCTGGCATGCCCTTCTCTGTCTTCCTCTCCCTCTCCCTCTCTCTCTCTCTTTCTCTCTCTTTCTCTCTGTCTGTGTGTCTCTCTCCACAACAAAATGTTTATTTATTTTTTATTTATTTATTTGATAGTGACAGACACAGAGAGAAAGAGGCAGATAGATAGATAGATAGATAGATAGATAGATAGATAGATAAATAGATAGATGATAGATAGAGAAGATAGATGATAGATACATAGAGAGAATGGGTGTGCCAGGGCCTCCAGCCACTGCAAACAAACTCCAGATGCATGCACCACCTTGTGCATCTGGCTTACATGGTTCCTGGGGAATTGAGCCTCGAACCAGGGTCCTTGGGCTTCACAGGCAAGTGCTTAACCACTAAGCCATCTCTCCAGGCCATGCCCAGAATTTTTACATGGACATTGGGGATCAAATTCTGGTTCTCATGCTTGTGAGGCATGCACATTACCAACTGTGTTGTCAGTTCAACCCCAATTCTTTATTTTTAAGTTTTGTTAGCTATACTTAGTGGACATATAGTATGTATATGTGTATGTCACTTTGTATAACATGCCTCAGATACATATCATTTATTTGTGTGTGGGACACTGAGTGTGGGACAACAAAATACTCTCTACTGTTTTGAAATATTTGATTTATTATTGGCAGCCATAGTTACTTTCCTATGCTATGGAACATCAGAAGCTATTCCTTTCTTTAAATTCCACCCTCATATCCTCTGAACACACTCTCTCCATTCTTCCCACACCCTTATATCCTTCCTAAAGTCTGGTTAACTGCTATTCCATCCTCTATTTCCTTGAGATCAGCTGTAGTTTCTGTATATAAAAAAGATCTATCATTTGTCTTTAGTGCATTCGCTGCAGTTCAGTGACATTGCTAGGTTGACAGATACTCTGAGGCATAGGAGCTCCATCCATCATTAACTCTATCAAACATTTAGTTCTGCATCATTATAAAATCCACCTAAAATTTCTAATGTGAAGCCAGGCGTTGGGAAGCGGAGTTTGGATGCTGACATGGAGAAATTTACCAGGTAGTTCAATTGCTCTTGTTAATGGCAGGCGAGATGTGGGGGTGAGTCTTCTGAGTGGAAGTAGTGTCACAAAATTCAGATTGAGTAGTTAAAAGGCACTATAATAAGAGGAGGTATAAAGTGAAAGAACTTGATTAGGCGTAATAGTATTATATTTAGCCAATCATGTGAGGCCAAACTCTGATGTAGAATAATGCCCAGGATCCTGCCTGCATCAGGGTATATAAAACACCCCAACAGGCTTCCAGCTGGTGTGTTTGCTTGCCTGAACTCTTTCAAAGGTATGCACCAGTCTGCAGAAGTAAATATTGCCTTGCCAATGTACTTTGAATATACTTTATGTGGTCATTCTCAGACCCTCGACCCATGTCTAACATGTAGAAGGAGCAAATGTGGGACTATTCCTCTTACAGCAGGGTGTGTTCTGGGCCAGCTGGAGCATATCACTGGTGACTGTGATTTTCTTCCCCCAGCATGCCCACTGGTCAGTTCTGCCTGAATCAGAAATTTCATCTCTATATTCTACTTGTACTTTTTGTTGACATCTGACTTTAACATGACATGTACAAAAGGACAATCTTGCACCAGGAACCTGGATGGGCAGGCCGTACTCTAGGTCTAAGAGGCAAGCTTCTCTTTTCAAATGGTAGTGACCACTGGGATGACCCAAAAGGCATCATAGTGCTGAGAAGACATGACGGAAGAGTGTTCAGCACACAAATATCTCTATCACACCTTCCCAGGCTCAGGGTCCATCATGGAAGAGGTGGCAGAAAGAATGTAAGAGTCAAAGGAAGAGTAGGACTGCTTACAATGCAATCGACCAGACAGAAATTGGCCTGGATGTCCATGCCCTCGTAGTGCCCAAACTACCTTCACAAGACCCTTATAATAGGAGGAAAAGATGATGACATCAAAATAAAAGAGAGGCTAATGGAGAGAGGGAAGGGTATGATGGAGCATGGATTTGTTAAGGGGAAAGTAGGTCAGGGGAGGGAATTATCATGGTTTATTGTAAGTATGGAAGCTGTCAATAAAAAGGAAAAACAAACAAAAAAACAAAAAACCAAGCAAACAAAAAAAAGAGGCATGGGATGGAGAGATGGCTTAGTGGTTAAGGCATTTGCCTGCAAAGCTAAATGACCCCAGTTCAATTCCCCAGGACCTACATAAGCCAGATGCACAAGGGGGCACATGCATCCAGAGTTCATTTGCAGTAGCTGGAGGCCCTCGTGTGCCCATTCTCTCTCTCTCTCTCTCTCTCTCTCTGTCTCTTTCTCTCTTTTTCTCTCGCTAAAGTAAATAAATAAAAAAAGAGGCAGGTCTGACAAACATTCTTCAACTCACTGCAGGCTTGGCACACTTCCATCTCCTTGAAGTGCATGTTCCCAGGGCACTAGCAAAACACTGTGAGTGGCTTGGCACAGATTCTGCCCTCTTCCCCACACTTGCCTTTGGTCATTCAGAAATACAGGTTTTCTTCAAGGCGAGTCTGACAGAACAGAGGAGCCTCTTGGAGATGTTGCAATCCCAGGAGGTAGCCATGTGGAGAGAACCCCACGCTAGCGGTGCTTCCAACTTGAGAGTAAGGACCTCCGCAATCCCATCAGGCCTCGAGGCTAGCAACCCACCCATCTACCAGTGGCAGGGACTTTGCAGTCTAAACTCGAGATGGACTGACCTTTATGGGGCAATACCTTTAAGCAGCAGAATTGTATAAAAGTGTATTGCATCACTCTGCCAGAGCTCCCCATGCCCATGTGCTTCTATAGTATCCAGAACATTTCTCTTACTGCATGTGCCACGATTTTCTTTACTTGTGTTGGGAATGGCTCAGGTAGGGTACCCTGGCAACACTGCATATTTCTACTAGATCATTCTCTCTCTTTCACTATCAAATAAATATAAATATAAATAAAACATATTTTTTAAAAATATCTGGGTGTGTCTGGGAATCCCAGTGTTGGATAGGCAGAGAGGAGGATCTCTGGAACTTGCTGGTTAGCCCATCTAGAAGACTTGGTGAGCTCCAGGATCAGTGAGAGACCAAACAAGAAGGTAGAGCGTGATTGAGGAAGACACTCCACATGGACCCTTGACCTCACACACTGGCATGTTGCATGTGCACACATACATGGGTGCTTACACACATGCACCACACCTCCCCTTTATACACAAAAGTAAATAAAATCAAATACACCCCCAAAAGATATTGAATCTCTTCCCCTGACCTCACTTAGGCCTTTTCACCCCCATTAATCTGTTCTTCTACTTTCCTATGTACAATACCATCCTATTAAGCCTCCCCTCCCTCCCTTTCTATTCCCTTTATATCCCCTTTCTAGCTTACTGGCTTCTGCTACTGAGTTTGGTTCCTACTCACATAGAAGTCTAATCATTTGTAGCAGGGATCCACACATGAGAGAGAACATGTGACATTTGGCTTTCTGGGCCTGGGTTACCTCACTAAGTATAATCTTTTAAAGATCCATCTATTTTCCAGCAAATTTCATAACTTCATTTTTCTTTACCGTTGAGTAGAACTCCATTGTGTAAATGTGCCACATCTTCATTATCCACTCATCAGTTGAGGGACAGCTAGGCTGGTTCCATTTCCTAGCTATTGTGAATAGAGCAGCAATAAACATGTCAAACAAGTATCTCTAAGGTATTGAGACGAGTCCTTAGGATATGTGCCTAGGAGTGGTATAGCTGGATCATATGGTAGATATGGAGGGAGGGCTAATCAAAATCTAAGAGGATATAAATAAGTCATATGGAAACCTACTTTTCTGGACAATGGAACACTCAGAAGCCATAGATTGTTACTAGAAAATTTTCAGTGCCAGGGATGGGATACCTTCCAGTGAGTTATTGGCCAGGGAGGTCACATATACCCCCCAAACATTATAGGCCATTGTTGAGGCCCTTGGTTTCCCACCAGGAATAGATGGTAAGACCCTGTTGCTGAAGACTCCATATGCATGGGCTGCAAGGTCACTGAGAAATCCTGCTGGAGCTGCGCTGAAAGCCTCCTCCATGTGGACCAGCTGACAGAAAGATGAAAAAAGCTACGCTGCATGCAGTTCAATGGGACAAAGAGAAATCACCAGTGGTGATACTCAACAGTGAACACTGCAAGCTTTAATTTGGCCAGCCAGGCCAAATGAGCCAACAGGTGCAATAGTGGCATGTGTGTTATGGGGGAAACAACTGCTCTCTAATTGGACTGGAGGCCTGTTCCATGGGAGGGAATACATCCCTGATACTGAAAACCTACAACAGGGGGAGTCATGAACCCTAGGGGTGCAATGTTTGCTGGGTGTCTGGCTAAATGTATATACTATGCTCACCAAACTGCCCAGTAAGCACGTCTCTTAATGTCCACACCCATATATTAATGCTACTCTCACTTTTGGTTAGAGAAGTTTCTCTTTACAGATGGTGGTGACCTTGGGATGACTCAGAAGGCACCATGGTGCTGAGAAGAAGGGACAGAGGAGTGCTCAGCACTGAAACATCTTTAACACACCTTCCAAGGCTCAGGGTCCATTGTGGAAGAGGTGGCGGAAAGAATATAAGAGCCAAAGGAAGGGTAGGACTCCTTACAACATGTTCCTCAAGACACAAAATGGCCTGGATATCCATGACCTCACCGTGCCTGACACTAAGTACACAAGACCATCATAATAGGAGGAAAAGATCATGACATCAAACTGAAAAGAGAGACTGATTGGGGGGGCATATGATGGAGAGTGAAGTTTCAAAGGGGAAAGTGGGGGGAGGAAGGGAAGTACCATGGGATATTGTCTACAATTAAGGAAGTTGTCAATCAAAAAATTTTAAAAAGATATTGAAGCGTGCTTAAGCAACCAAGCCAACCTTCTGAAACTGATCCTTGGCGGACAGCAGCTGTGGCAGCTGAGGAGTACGAGGGAGAAGTAATTAGGCCCCAAATTTTGGTTTTAGAACTTGACTTTAATGACACCAGCAACACATAGCAATCATTAAAGGCATTGAATTAAAGCTTGGTGATGTCCCTGATTTTCAGCTGACACACAGGATGTTTTCTTCATGATTTCTGAAGATAGGAGGATAATTTTCACTGGTATTCAGCCCCAAGGGAAAAAGTCATTATGAATACTAGATTGCTGTGTGCCAAGTGACATGGTCACGGAGTTGGAGTGGACATGCGCTGGGGCACATCACATATTGTTGTTTTAAATTTTGTTAAAAATTCTTGATTTCTGCCTGCTACTGGTTTGTGTATGTCCCTTTGAGCAAAGAACAACTTTCATAAAGTGCTTGAGCTATAAACAATGGTGATTTTGATTGAAAAACTCAAAATGATCTCAATGATGGGGGAAATGAGAAGTTTGGTAAATTGACAAAAGCAAAATCGTTGCTTTAGGTTGTGGGTTTAATTTAGCTAGTCTTTGATGGGAAAACTGAATATCTAGGGAATGTAAGAATTTCCCCAACTTTCTCCTTTCCCAGTTGGACCAAAGATCTTCCTTCAAAGATTTTCTCCTTTCCCAGTTGGACCAAAGATCTTCCTCAGCCTCAATGAGATCAAAAACCAAAAAAAAAAAAAAAAAAAAAAAAAGATTTGCCAAAATACTGGCTTATAATCTGGGTTTAATATATTTATTTATTCATTATTTATTTGATAGGAGAGATTGCGAGGGTGGGGGATAGGCATGCCAGGGCCTCTTGCCACTGCAAGGCAACACCAGCCACATGTGCCACTTTGTGCATCTGGCTTTAGTTGTGTCCTGGGGAATCAAACCTAGGCCTTCAGGTTTTGCAAGCAAGCACCTCTAACCACTAGCAATCTCACCAGCTCTAATCTTTATTTGTTTATTTTTAAATATTTTATTTTTATCTATTTATTTATTTATTTGACAGAGAAAGAGGGGGAGAGAGAGAGAGAGAATGGGTGCACCAGGGCTTCCAGCCACTGCAAACAAACTCCAGATTTGTATGCACCCCCTTGTGCATCTGGCTAACATGGGTCCTGGGGAATCGAACCTGGGTCCTTTGGCTTTGCAGGCAAATGCCTTAACAGCTAAGCCATCCCTCCAGCCCTTTTTTAAAATTTATTTTTAAAAGATTTTTAAAGATTTTCTCAAGAAAATCTAGTTTCCATGACACACCTCACTGGGAGATGCACTTGAGTTGGAAACTGGATCTGAAACTTTCTGGTTGTGAACACTGGGACGATGCTCCTGTTAGTAGGTGTCTGTGGGTGTTTGGCACATAGCGTGTAGTTTTGCCAGTCATGAGTTTCCCAGACATGTTCTTGTTTGTGACTGTCAGAAGAAGCTCCTGGGCAGAAAAGATAACATTGATGCCTTAGGAATGGTTCGAAAGCTGGGCGTGGTGGTGCTTCCCTGTAATCACAGCACCCACGAGGCTGAGGCAGGGCCATCACAAGTCTGAGAGCGTCCAGGGCTATATAGTGAGACCCTGTCTTAAAGGAAAGAAAGCAAGAAATGCTTTGAAATATTTTGGGACTAGAATCCAAAGATTAATGGGAAAAGCTGTCAGCATTTGATCTGGACTGAGGGCCAGCTTAGTAAATAAGTTTGTAGTCTTGGGGATTTAATAAAAATTTATATTGGCAGTTTTCATACACGCACATAATGTATTTTGACCAGGTCCTCTCCCATTACTTTCTTTTGTCTCCTCTCTCCTGTACTCCTTCCACAGAACCCTTCCTTCCACTTAGTCCCTCTTCTATTTGGATGTCTTTACCTTTGCCCTCTTCCATCAAGCATGATGACATGGTAATGGACCCAAAGAGGTCCTGAATGCAATGGCCACTTGGTGTCCAGAAGACAGTATGAGGGGCTGGAGAGGTGGCTTAGTGGTTAAGGTGCCTGCCTGCAAAGCCTAAGGATGCCCGTTTAATTATCCAGGTCCAACGTTTAGCCAGATGCAAAAGTGACACAAGGGCACAATGTAGCACATGTGTACAAGGGGGCACAAGTGTCTGGAGTTCGTTCACAGTGGCTGAGAGGCCACTGGCACATCCATTCTCTATCTGTCTCTCTCTCTCTCTCTGTCTCTCTAAAATTAAAAAAAAAATACCATATAAATCCCTCAGCACTCCTCCCCATCCTTTACATTCTTTCTGCCACCCCTTAAGCAACGTTCCCAGATCCGTGGTGGGCGTGAAAGCAATGTCTCACTCAGTGCAGAGCACTCAACTGTCACTTCTTCTTAGCATTTTGATAACAAGTTTTGAGAGTCCCCAGTAGTCACCACCATCTTCCAAAAAGAAACTTCTGTGACCAAATGTGAGAGCAGCACTAAACTATAGGCATAAACCTAAATATTTAGAAATTTTTTTTTTTGAGCACAACATATCCATTTAGCCAAACATAAGTAGTAGCTTCCTCTCTAGGATCTATGACCTTTTAAACCACAGGCTTTTGAATAAGGTTAGTACCAGGCATGAATTTTCTCTGGTAGAGCAGGCCTCAAATCCAATGAGATAGCAGTTGTTTACCTCCATAACAGTCATGCCACTATTGCACCAGTGAGCCATCTTGCCTGACAAAGATGGATCATCTTGAGAGTTACAGGTGGGGAATAAACAGTAGGGCTGAGGTGGGGGAGAGAAGCAGCAAGAGCAAGCAAAGATTGTTAAGGATTTTAGTTCTCTCAAAGCAATGGGGAACCTTTATCTCCACTTTAGGCTAGAGATAAATGAATGAGATTTGCATTTTAAAATGTTATTATTATTATTATTATTATTATTTTGATTTTTCATGGTAGGGTCTTGCTCTAGCCCAGGCTGACCTGGAATTCACTATGCAGTCTCTGGCTTGTCTCAAAATCACGGCGATCCTCTTTCCTCTGCCTCCTGAGTGCTGGGATTAAAGGCATGCGCCACCATACACAGATCTTAAAATGTTATTTTTTTTAACACACAATAGGGAATATATTGCACTGAGAGGGGAAATGGATAAATTAATTATGAGTCCACAAAGGAAACCAAGTGAGAGGTAGATGTTGGTGGCAGAGATGACAGAACTAGTCAAAGGTGGACTGATAGGAAAGAGCAGAGTGGTGTGACAGGAGGCAAAGAACACTGAAGTGTCAAAGTTATCTCCTAGCGGTTCTGGCTCATTCCACTGGAAGGAAACAGTGGTAACCTCGGAATGGGAACTGAAGGAGGACCAGCATTCAGTGTAGGGCTTTGGGAGAGGGTGTTAGACATGTTTGCTTACAGACTGGAAGAGAAACTCATGCCAAGCTGTCAAGTGAGAAAATCTGTAGTAGTCAATCTATATGTTCCAAGCAACAACACACATTTACGATTCATCAGCTGTCACAAGACCAAGGAATTAGATAAAGTTAGTTAGTGGGAAGGTACCCCAGTAAAGAGAACCCCAATACCTCAAGGTCTTTAAATGAGGAAGGACTAAGAAAACAGAGCTTTTAGAAGGAGGGGGTGGTCTGTCTGAATCTTTGTCTGGAGAATTTTTCCAGTTTGCATGTGAATAGAACCTTTTCTGTACTGAATATCAAGGCAACACAATTTCTACATGTTTACTTGCCCACAAATTCAGTCTGAAATTTTATGTCACAATATTGATCTGAAGAAAATTTTGTATAATACTGCTTTTAATTAATTAAGATATATATATATATAGATAGATAGATAGATAGATAGATAAAGAGAGAGAGAATGAGAATGAGAATGGGCATGGCATGCCAGGGCATCTAGCCATTGCAAACAAACTGTAGACGCATGTGTCACCTTGTGAACCTTGGCTTTTAGTGGGTACTGGGGAATCAAACCCAGATCCTTAGGTTTTGCAGGCAAGTACCTTAACTGTGGAGCCGTCTCTCCAGCCTATACTTTTTTTTTCAGATAATTATCAATTTATTTTATGTAACTTATCTTTTAAGATTTACTTTGCTGTTTGGTTTTTTTCTTTTTTAAAAGTTTTTATCGACAGTTTCCATAAGTATAGACAAAAAAAAAAAAAAAAAAAAAAACCATGACAATTCTTTCCCTTCAATCCCATTCTCCCCTCTCAAGTCCACCCTCCAAAGAATCCCCTCTCCCTTCCAATTAGTGTCTCTTTTCTTTTGATGTCATCATTTTTTCCTCCTATTATGAAGGTCTTGTGCAGGTATTGTCAAGCACTGTGAGGTCATGGATATCCAGGCCATTGTGTGTCTGGAAGAGTGCATTGTAGGCAGTCCCACCCTTCCTTTGACTCTTACATTCTTTACACCACCTCTTCCACAATGGACTCTGAGCCTTGAAGGATGTGATAGAGATGTCTCAGTGCTGAGCGTTCCTCTGTCACTTCTTCTCAGCACCATGGTGACTTTTGTGTCGCCCCAGTGATCACCACCATCTGAAAAGAGAAGCTTCTCTAGCCAAAAGAGACTTGATAACCAGTGTTAGTGTAGTAGTTATAAAAATCTTCTTTTATCTGTTAATATCTTAGAAGAGATTAAAATTGAGTTGAGAGTAAGCATTTTATTATTTAAGAAAAAAGTATAAAGCAGAAAACTTCCTTTATTTCTATGGTTATCAAATGATACAGACTGTGGTTTTCTTATTAAAACATCCAATTGACCAACAAAATATATTTTTTTAATTTTTTATTATTTTTATGGAGAGAGACACAGAGAGAAACAGAAAGAGAGAGGGAGAGGAAGACAGATGGGCACGCCAGGAGTGTCTCAGCTGCTGCGAACCAAATCCAGATGTGTGCGCCCCCTTGTGGCCAAGTGCGGCATTGCGCCCTTGAGTCACTTTGCATCTGGCTAAACGTGGGACCTGGAGATTGGAACCGCTGGAGATTGGAACCAGTGTTCTTAGGCTTAGGAGGCAGGCGCCTTAACCCCTAAGCCATCTCTCCAGCCCCCAACAAAATATTTTAAAGCACAAATGTATATCTTAAATGTAGTGCTGTAAAATACATATTATAGCCATATCCTGGGCCGATGGAAGCAGTTTCTCGGAGATTACAGGCTCTGCTTTCTTTGCTCTATTACTGTGTGGAATTCAGGCTTGGCAGTGGTAGGTACATCCAAATGTGCGTATACACATTTGCTCCATTGTATTCACCATATAAAACTTTTGTCTTTTCCACAGAAGCACACATAGAGTGATTATTACTCTCATCTACCCATCTCACCATATGATTTTTTACAGCTGTTCCTCAACCGTTAATATATGTCTGTGGAATATGTGTAAATAGACAGGAACAAACGGTCTCAAAGTTATTCAGCTACTCAGTGAACCATGTAATTTGTTGGTTGAGAGACAGCAGATAATAGAGTGAGATATTTGCTTTGCCATCCGCACACTCCATGTAGCATCTAGGCTCCGGAAGCCAATTTGTGTTCTGTTGGGGCATGTCTTATCACACTATATTATCACATTGAGCATAGGAAATTTGGATAATGACTATCTGATTTAGAGAAATAGAGACTATTTAGTGAATTGAATATGGGTGAGGTGGGAATTTTGAACTGGAATTTGTTTCTGTCCTTGGTTAATTTGATACTCCAGATGTGTTTCATCACTGTTTTCTTCTCTTTTAACAATGTAAGTTAGAAATAACCTTGTTAATTAGCATCTATTTTTAGGTTGATGACATGACACAGCCAAGACAGAGTGAGAACATTCCAGTACTACCCTAGTGCAAGCAATAAAACTCCTTCCTGACTGGAAGGTAGACAAAGGAAATGAAAATTAAAAGTACCAGTCATAGGTATACTTAGAGCATGTCGGAACAACCAGAATTAAGATAACTATTAGCTAAGAGATTCACCTCTTAGGTTTTCCTCTCATCTGACCCAAACGCCACGTCCCTTAGGAGAAACCTTCATTGGTTATCCCGGCACTGAGCCCAGTTCCCTCCACGTGTGTTTCTGTGTATATTTAGCTCCAACTCCATGTCTTCTACCAAATTCAGACACCCTAGCTCTTCTATGAGTGTGTATATATATATAAACATTAAAGAAAACGATTCACTATGGCATTGCTGATACTGTTCCTTCATCATTTCTCATGCCCATTCCTGTCTCTCTTGTCAGTCCAGATCACATTCTTTCTTGTTGAAAGAACTCTTACCGAGCTCTCCTGGCTAGAAGTGTTCACATAAACACGTCTTCTGCAACTTTCATAAGACAATCAACACCTGCTTTTTCACATGGATTATGTAGATCCATGTCTCAAGACTCCTATTATGGAATTGATGGGTAAGTTAGAAAAAATCAGTGAAAAGTTTGAATAAGAATAAATTCTCAAATAAAAGAAAAAGGTCTGTCTGAGTCACAGTAGATCTGATATTGTGGAATAACCTGGAACTTATCCAGGCTCCTCCCAAGATCCTCCCTTGAATTCAGTAGCCTTTACCAAGTATAGGTATTGGATATATTCTGCTTGTATTTTTTTAAAATAAATTTTGGAAGTCTAGCTTTTCCTGTACAGTAACAGGTTCATACTGGGGTTGCCAAAGTGGATTGATCTGTAGTAGTACCTTGTCTGCCTGGGTGGGCGTGGGTAGAAGGTAGAGTGATGGATGGATTGGGAGGACGTGGTCTATGCTAAGAAAGACGATGCTCTCAGAATTACTTTGCACTCACGTTTCTCTTCTGAGAGTTTCTGTTTAAGTTATATCAACATGACACAATTTAGCATTTACTTGGTTCATGTGCAGCATAGGTTTGCCTTCTCCACCAGGTTGGATGTTTCTTGAAACCAAGAACACTTTACCCTCGTTTTGTGAGTGTGTGAGTGTGTGTGTGCGTGCCTGTGTGCATGCATTAAGACAAGGCTATGGAGCTGGAAAGATTGCTCAGTGGTTAAAGGTGCTTGCTTGCAAAGGCTGATGGCCCAGGTTTGATTCCCCAGTACCCAGGTAAAGCCAGATGCACAAAATGGTGCATGTGTGTAGAGATCATTTGCCATGGCAAGAGGTCTTAGTATGCCCATATTCTCTCTCTCTCCCTCCCTCTTCTTGCAAATAAATAAATAAATAAATAAATAAATAAATAAATAAATAAAAATAAATAAATAAATGACAATGCTACCATGGTTCCTGGGGCATGTGGACACTCAATTATCAATTGCTTTATAGTTTACCTATCAATATTAATTGATGCATCATTTATACTTAATTAGGCTTAGTTATTGAGGCTCTCCTATGTTCAAGGCATTGTGCCACATGGTCTCAGCTAACACAAAGATTACTGATGTCAAACTGAGACATTCCAAATATGTAATCCAGTTCTAGACAAAGAAATCTGATTGAACATCTGCTCAGATGTCTGCATATTGTTCATGTGCCCTTGAGAATTGTTGTAGACTTCTTCATGGGTGGGATGGGTGAGACTTTAATTAGAAGGTGAAAAAAATAGTGAGATTTACACAGGCAGAGAGGAGAACTTGGGGGAAAGAATATGGCAAAAGATAAGGAGTAGAAATGAGCCTGGTGTATTTGTGAGACAACATGTTTGTGAGAGAGAAAAAATAGATAATTGCAAATTATTTCTTTCAAACTGGGGATTAACAGACAACAAACTTTACTTCTCTTGTCAAATGCTCACTTAAATTAAATAGATTATCTCAGTGATTTCTAAAGAGCAAAAAAAGGTAAATATTCTGTCACTAAGATTTGTTTTCAGAGCTCATGATTACTAAGTTTTAAATGGCAAAGGTCCTTGACCTCCACGCTTTCTTATCTTATACTCCATCTTCATTTTCATTGTGTTTTATCACATGGCAGGTCTTTTTCAGCGTTTTCCAAACCAGTGGCATTTTCTATGCTTTGCATATGTAGCTCATTCACCCGCTGCTCCTTCCCAGAGGTAGGGAGGGGCAGGTAGCTTTGTCTCCGTGGGATGCATGAGGAAGCACAAGGGCAGAGAGGTTAAGTGACTTGTGTAAGATCACACACGGGGTCAGCAGCACTGTGTGAATAGGACCCTGCTTCCAAACTTTTAGTCCAAGACGGGGTCCACTCAGCGCCTTTTCCCCTTCAGGCAGCTCTGAGTGTTAGAGGAAAAGAGAATTCCCCTTTCAGTATTCTGAATGGATAACTTAAAAAAGTGAGATGACTGGCAGGAAAGATTCATTTCTAGTAAAGTAGAAGGATAGCTCAACTTCTTATTGATTACGTTATTTTAGAAGATGTATCTTCGCGTTCTCCAATAGCAGCACATGGAGGGCTGCTGTGGGTTGCTGGAACCATTGGATGGTTGGAGCAGCCTCTCCTTTCCAGTCCTGCGCTGTCTTCAGATTCTAGATGTTGTACTCTCTCACATCATTTGGGCACTTTTATTGCTTCTAGCTCAAGATAGTTTCTAATATGTTGCAGATTCCTGAGGGCCACTGACTATAGAAAACACTAATTTTGTGGCTGAGGAAATGGCTTAGTGGATAAAATTCTTATGGCTCAAGCTGGAGTACCCAAGTTCGATCCTAGCATGCAGATACTGTCTGTGAGAGACAGAAGAATTTCCCAGAGACTCTTGGTTGGTAAGAGCAGCAAAGAATAGCAGAGGGCCGAGAGCGAGAAACCCTGTCTCAAATGAGGCAGACAGGTGAGGACAGAGCCAAAGGTGTCCTATGACCCCCACATATGCGCTCAGCACACGCACCCCACACTCACACATACAAATGCACAAACATGCACACACACACACTAATAGATAACAGTAAGAATAAAGGAAAATAATAAGTCTGAAGTTTCAGCCTTCGGGGGGCATGTGTGGCTGCTTGTTCTAGATTAGCATTTTGATGCCAAATCAGTGCACGTGACCCCTAGTGCTGCGTTTACCCCCACTTCCTTTCATCCCAACCCTCAAAGCCCAGCAGAATTTGTGCTACCCAAATCTTCTCTACCTAGTTAGTCATGGAATCAAATCTTGAGTACAAGTTTCCCGGACATAATAACTTTCCCAGGAGGTTGTAACAAGTCTGAAAAGTAGTTTCCAGTGAATGCTGTCACTTCAGCCGCAGCTATGACCCTACAATTGCGTCACTCTATGGTTGGATTTTTCTCTTTTTGATCCTGACCTTGCATTTTCTTTAAATCTTGACCCTGGAGAGGAGTTCTAATGAAACAGTGAATTGCTTTCTGCCCCACTAGAGAGAGATAATTGAATATAAGTTCCATTAAACTCAGAGAACCAAACATCCATCCTGTGTGGGGTTTCCTAGATAAATCTGCCTCTCATATATACATTTTTTAAAAAAATGACAATGTGGTTTCAAACTCACTGTTATGTTATTCAGTGCTAAATCAAAGCTGACTCATGGAGAAAATACCATTTGATTCTATTTAGGCCGCATTGCCCTCCCCCACTTTAGGGTGTCTGCCTGTGCATATGGGGGTGGGGGCATGTATAATGCGGTCTGCATACATTCTTATAAGTATTAGAAGTATGGAAACACAGAGCCCTCCGTGACCCCCAGAGGCCTCCGTTGATCACTGGTGTTTGTTGTAGGCGGAAGGCAAACATCAGCATAGAAGTGTTATTGAACAGAAACCCCTTCAAAAATGTCTCTAAGCTTTTGTTCCTGGGTTGCATAGCGGTAGGGGGCTCCCCTCCTCCTCCTCCTTGGACAGCATGCTTATGCAAGTATTAAGAACTGGCTGGGATAAGAAGCGAAGCTTAAGAGACCTTCATCATTAGCTGCTAGTGGTGGAGATTAGTGATCCTACGACAGGATTACAGATGGAAAGGGTGCCAGTGTTGGTTAATTGTTCATTAATGCTTGTAAAATAAGCCAGCTGGAGGAAAACTGACCACTGTCCACTCTCTCGGAGCGAAACAAATGGGATCTGCTGATCAATGGCAGTATTGATGTCCGCAAAGAAAATAGACATGGAAACTGCTTCCCTGGGCTTCCCTCTCAATTTCAAATATTTAATTAGAAACTGTTATCCTAATAAGCAATGATTACATTGTCAATACTTCTTTCTGTCTGGGGCTGATCTTGATCTCTTCACATGGGTTTGGTTCGTTGAGATTTGGAGCAGGAAATAGAACCAACTTCCTGGAGGATTTACAAGTCTTACACAAACAAGTCTGTGCGGCTTGATGTTATCATTTTGAGATACAGTTTTTAACTTAAAAAGTCCAGGGAATATTGGGCCCTTTCTTCTTACTTCCTTCTCATTGCCTGCCCCATCCACCTCCAAGCATGTCCTGTAGGCGGCATTAGGTATCCTTCCTCACCCTTAGATACAAGCAAGCAATAATAATAATTTGCCCAAAGACAAGATGTCCCAGGCAGGAAAAGAGCTAACCCTATTTGCTTTCTTTTAGCTTATCCTAGATAATGTCTTTGTAAGGTCCAAGAGATGTATAATACACTATAATTGAAATTGAAGAGGAAAAATTTGAGCATGCTTCCTCCAGCCCTTTTATTTGGAGTCAGGGTTTAAGTTACTCATTTGGGAAATATTTGAGTTCCTATCCCATTCAATAGTAATAAACCAACAGGACAGTGGGGAGGATTTCTGCACTAGCATGCTCTATGATAGTGGGGTGATAGTGTCTTTTGAATTAAAAATGATGGATGGATGGACTGAAGAGATGGCTTAGTGGTTAAGGCACATGCCTGTGAAGCCTAAGGACCCTGGTTCGATTCTCCAGGTCCCATGTAAGCTAGATACACATGGTGGCACATGTGTCTGGAGTTCATTTGCAGTGGCTAGAGCCCCTTTCTCACTCTCTCTGTCTCCCTCTCTCTGTCTCTAATAACTAAATAAATAATAATAAAAAATTTAAAAAATGGCGATGAGTTTGTTGTGTTTTCAATAGACTCATGTGTTTGAACCCTTGGTTCCTAGTTGGTGCCCCTCTTTGGGAAGGTGATGGAACCTTTAGCAGGTAAAGCCTCCGTGGAGGAAGTGCAGTATTGTGGGTGGGCCTTGTGGTTTGGTAGCCCAAGCCCACTTCCTGTGCTCTCTCTTTGCCAGCTAGCTGCCTCTTCCTTCTGTAACCATGTTGTCTCTGCTCTGATGGATAACCCCAAGAACTGTAAGCTTAAAGAACTCCTTGGGCTGGAGAGATAGCTTAGCAGTTAGGGTGCTTACCTGCAAAGCCTAAGAACTCATGTTTGAATTTCCAGGTCGCACGTAAGCCAGATGCATGGTGACGCAAGCATGCAATGTCACTCATGAGCACAAGGGGGCTCACACCAGCCTAAGGCCCTGGTGCACCCATTCTCTCTTTCTCTCTGCCTCTTTCTCTTGCTTTCTCAAACATGATTAAATAGAAAGAAAGAAAGAGAGAGGAGGGAGGGAGGGAGGGAGGGAGGGAGGGAGGAAGGAAGGAAGGAAGGAAGGAAGGAAGGAAGGAAGGAAGGAAGGAAGGAAGGAAGGAAGGAAGGAAGGAAGGACTCCTTCGCTTCTTGCCAGGTCACAGAAACAAGAGGAGTAACTCATGCAGGGTTTGAGGCGGGAAAGCCATGGATGCACAGTGGGGCTGTCATGGAGGGATGTGATTTAGGTTAGGGGATAAGGCATGACATCATCCCCAGAAGATGAGGGATGGGTGAGAGATTTGTCGATTTGCTGGAGGAGGGACATTCCAGGCAGACACTGGTCCTGGCAGAAGAACGTCCCCAAGCTCCGCAGCATCTCACTGTGCTAGAGACGGTTCATAAAGGTGACAGTACTCTCAGCATTTGAAAGGGAGTTCAGCTTAGCCATCCTTTAAGATGATACGTTACTGTTTCCTGTCATACCATCTCAGAGTTCTGCTTCAAGCCTGGGTTAGGGATCATCAGATGTTGTAAACCGTCCCAGGCAGATGAGTGATTCACATTGCCGGTGGGCCCTGGTTGCTGGTGTTCATGATAACTCCCTCCGGGCCCTGTCTCCTGCTCTTCCATCAACTCCTGCCTCTGTCTCTGTTACTAGATGAGTCACAGTTACCTTACTCTAGTACTATTTCTCTAGCACCCTTTCACTGTTCTCACACTTGAACATCTGTGGATCATTCTCTCTCATCTCTCATCCCTTCATTCAACAAACGCTTAGCATCGTTCTCTCTCATCTCTCATCCCTTCATTCAACTAACGCTTAGCAAGTCTTTAGTGGTTGGGGTCCACGCCTCCTTTCATTGCTGGTTCTATGTTATCTCTTCAGAGGGTGGTTCTTTCCCATCACGGGAGCTTCTTTTCCAAGTTCATAGTGGGTGACACACCTCAAGGCTGTTCTGGTTACATGTTATCTGTTTTACACTAAACAGACACTCTACAAGAAGGGCTGTGCCCCTCTCTTCATCACTCACCTTCAGGATACAGAACAGTACTCAGTAAGTACTCTGTCAGAGTTAAGTGACCAGTATATAGGAAAAATTTAAAAAGCCAGACCGGATTAAAGATCACAGTGCTGTGTGTATGGAAACACAGGCAGGGAAATGGCATGTACTGGTATTAAGGCATTAAGGACTGTTCTCTGAGTGTCGGGGTGCACAACATTGCCAGGCTCTGAAGCCACACTGTGGTGCTGACTTTTAAAGCTCCATTTTTGTTTGTTTGGAGGGCAGATACATTTTAAAATTTATTTATCTATTTACAAGCAGAGAGAGAGAGAGAGAGAAGAGAGCCAGATAGAGAGAATGGGCATGCCAGGGCCTCTAGCCACTGCAAACGAACTCCAGATGCATGTGCCCCTTGTGCATCTGGCTTATGTGGGTCCTGGAGAGTCGAACCAGGATCCTTTGGCTTCACAGGCAAACGCCTTAACCGCTAAGCCATTTCTCCAACCCAGATAATTTTTTTTAAAAAGTCACGGATTTTACTAAATCTCTTATGCTACTATTCACATTATAACATGCACTTAGGTGACTGCCCATCAAGACACTGTCAAACTCTAACATGTCCTTCAAGTCTCCAGTAAAACAGCTGTCATGCAGGACTTAAGGTCACTGTCATGGGAAATGCCATTAGTATTCGGTTGTTATTTTTGATAGAAGGAAATGTACAAAGTCCCTCTGTTTATATTGAGTGCTCCGAACATCACACAAGTTTTAATATACTTATCATCATAATAAACTGTGGGGGAGTAGAGGAAGATTCTGATGATTCATTATTAAATTAGTTGGGAAATAATAATGGAGAGGACAAATGACTACTTCCTATCATTGATTCCAGGGAGCGTCTGGATGTGACCAATTTATGTTCTGTGAAAAGTCTGCTAGGGATTGTCAAATAAGGTTTGCTGTCCTATGGTTAGACAGGCAGTTACTGGTATGGGTTCTAAAGCAAGAAGTTGGTGGGATGTTTAAGGAGAAAGTTAATTTATTATGTAGGGTTCACTCTTTGTTGTCTTGTAGCTATTTTGGCCTTGGTGCTAGGTTCCTGATAATTTCTGGGTCTTTTCTGCCTCCCTTCCGACTTTAAATGCCGGATCATCCGGCTGTCCATGGTGAGAAACAGAGCAACATATTCTGATATTCTGAGAGAAATGTGCACCAACTCTCGCCCTGCCCTCTAGATTTCAGTGCTGGTTGTGATGTTGATGATATAAGAATATTTCAAGACAATAGAGCAAACCCTCAAATCTTGTTGAATTATTTGAACTGTAACCATCGTTGACCTGTACCCTGGCAATGGTCAACACAGTGATGTCCACAGATCTAGAAATCTAAGACACGGTGCCTATATCACCACATGTGACTTTGATTGAAATGTTCTGCTGAGAGTGATAATGCTACAGTGTACATACTGTCATCCACAAAATCTCTCTTTGTGTGTGCATGCTCATGTGTGTGCAGGTGTACATGTGTGAACATGTATCTGCAAGTCTGTGTACATGCATGTGGAGGCCAGAGGACAACCATGGGTGTTGTTCCTCAAATATTTCCCGCAAGTTTTGAGTCTTTCCCTGGCCTGGAACTCACCTAATTAGGCTACACTTGCTGGCCAGTAAGACCCAGGGATCAGTTTGTCCCTGTCTGCCTAGTGCTGGTATTATAAGCACACGCTATCATGCCTGGCTTTGGTTTTTTTTTTTATTTATTTTATTATTTATTTATTTATTTATTTGAGAGAGAGAAATACAGAAATAGGCAGGCAGAGAGAGAAAGAATGGGCGCGCCAGGGCCTCCAGCCAATGCAAACAAATTCCAGATGCGTGTGCCCCCTTGTGCATCTGGCTTACGTGGGTCCTGGAGAATCGAGCTTCGAACCGGGGTCCTTAGGCTTCACAGGCAAGCGTTTAACCACTAAGCCATCTCTCCAGCCTCTGGTTTTGGTTTTTACATGGGGCCTGGGGGTTGAACTCAAGTTCTAATGCATGCAAGGCAAGCATCTCCCCAGCCCTAAATATTCTTTTTTTAAAAAAATATTTATTTATTAGAGAGAGTGTGTGTGTGAGAGAGAGTGAAAATGGACATGCCAGGATCTCTAGCTACTGCAAATGAACTCCAGAAGCATGCGTCACCATGTGCATCTGGCTGATGTAGGACCTGGAGAATCGAACTGGGGTTCTTAGGCTTCACAGGCATGCGCCTCAACCGCTAAGCCATCTCTCCAGCCTTCTTTTTTGTTTTCTTTTTGGCATTGGGACTGCAATATGAAAAGAAAATATTGTACAATTTGACCCAAAGGGATCAGTGGGATAAAGGAGAGAAGAGGAACGAAGGGAAAGGGAATGAAGCATGGAAATGGAGAGGAAGGGAAAG
This sequence comes from Orientallactaga sibirica, assembly GCA_036365145.1. NCBI lineage: Eukaryota > Metazoa > Chordata > Mammalia > Rodentia > Dipodidae > Orientallactaga > Orientallactaga sibirica. The sequence continues at coordinate 11,992,241 of JAEOAD010000027.1, forward strand.
GAGGAAGAGGAGAGGAGAGCACTAAGTATTGGTCTCAAGCAACAGGTCAACATGGCTGTGGTTTGGAGGGAGAGGCTCAGGGCCGATGGGTCTCTGAGAGCTTGTGAAGAGCCTTCGCATCAAGGACTTGGAAAAAAGTTTATCAGTCCTGACCCAGCAACCCAGCTCTTGTTGCCAGTGATGGTCTGGTTGCATAAGAGTCCGACAGGTTGAAGGTGGCACTGCGTATTGTTAGAATCAATTTTAACAAGTTATAGGGATGATCTTAACTCCCTCCACCACCTTGCATCTTAAAAACAGTCTTTTTAAAAAAAAGCTTTCCTCACCTCTTTATAGCAGTGATGAGCAAAATTCAGCTTGTGACCATCTAAATATATCAAATTCCCTATTGCATTGTCTGAGTCTTATTTTTATATCTTCATAACACTGGTGAACGGGACCTAGACGTCAACTCACAATCCCCATTACTCTCTTCTGCCCAAGAGGCTCCATGAGCAGATCACAGAGGACTTGGGGTGAAGTCAAGAGTTCTGTGGGTAAATCACCTGGTCTTTGGCAATGAGTGTCAGCTAAACCCTCTGTTCAAGAGATCCTTTCAAATGCAAAGTGCTTCAGGATGCACAGAGAGATGCTAATAAAAGAGACACTGATGTCTGAAAGGCAGGATTTCCACATGTTAAAACAGATATGCTCATGAGCCCATCAGAGCTCAATAGGCAAGGTTAACTTTTTTGGTCTGGATTTTGATGATGGTTTGATAAAGGCTTTTCATCCTGTCATATTTGCAGAATTCATATGAAGGGGGAGAAAAATACTCCTTTTTTCACAAAGATATCCCACTTTCACCATGTGGGGATATGAAGTTGGGTCCAGAAGTGCAGGCACAGAAGATGATGACCACGACAATCAGGAGAGGGCGCTCTGGAGCACACATCAGTTCATACTGTTTTCTCCCCTTAGACACAACCTGTTGATCAAACAATCCATACTTCTCATAACCAGCTTATTAGATGGACTGGAACTACGAGGAGAGAGTTTATTATCATTATTAATATTATCTTTAAAATAATATTTTATTTATTTATTTGAGAGAATGAGAGAAAGAGGCAGATAGAGAGAGAGAAGGGGCATGCCTGGGCCTCTAGCCACTGCAAACGAATTCTAGACACATGCACCACCTTGTACGTCTGGCTTTATGTAGGTCCTGGACAATCAAACTGAGGTCCTTAGGCTTTGCAGGCAGGCACTGTGACCACCGAACCATCTCTCCAGCCCTAATATTATCATTTTTATGATTGATATCACTTAATGCTTTGGGCAGATCTCATGATTATCTGTCACTTTGGCATATTAGAAATGCCTCTTTTTGAAATATTAATAATGCAAGTTCAATAGAAATGAAGACTTTTATTTCCTGTTTAATTCAAAACACCTTTACTCCAGTCAGCTGAGGTCTTAGACCAATGAAGAAGAAGGGGAGTCAAAGCTTTTCACTTCTTTTGGTCTAAATTCTCCTCATTCCCTTTGAATATTCTAAGAAAGAGATGGCAAGGGAGGGTGTGTAGTCAGGTTCGCATTGCTGGCAGAAATCACCCAACCAAGAGCAGCCTGTGCGGGGGAAAAAAGAGGTGTATTTTGGCTTACAGGCTCGAGGGGAAGCTTCATGATGGCAGGGGAAGACAATGGCTTGAGCAGAGAGTGGACACCACTTCCTGACCAACATCAGGTGGAAAACAGGAACAGGAGAGTGTGCTAAACACTGGCAAGGGGAAAACTGGCTATAACACCCATAAGCCCACCCCCAACAATACATTACCTCCAGGAGGCTACAATTCCCAAATCTCCATCAGCTGGGAACCCAGCATTCAGAACGCCCAAGTTTATTGGGGACACCTGAATCAAACAGCTGCAGAGGGAGAGAAGCACTGTGTGGACTGCAGCATTGGTCTGTCATGCCAACATTCTAGTTCACTCCCCGTGGACTTCAGGGACACACCTGTCCTGTTGGGAGACCATCCCTTTGCTTTACACCTTTCCTTGACGTAAGATATCTATATCTATTTATCTATATCTATATATCTATCTATATCTAAATCTAATCTATTACCCATTTCAGTCACTGTCTTACCAGGGCAGACTCTTGTCTCTTTTATCTGGGCTCTCCTCCCCTCAGCAGGTATTCCTATTCAGAAGGGTCTACTACAGATAGCCTGAGTCAGTCTGCCCCTTGAGCATCCCTGTGGCCCATGGGGAATCTCATCCATCTTGCCTCACCAGTGACATTTATGCCCCATTGCGATTGGCCACCTGCTCTTTTCTTGTCTTCACCGGCAGCTCCACCCAGTTTCCAGCAGGTGCAGCCTCCTCTCTCCATCACGTGCCCCTTCCCCCTCGCCCGCCAGACCCGCCAGACCCACGCCTGAAGCTTGCCTACAAGATTTTTGAGCTTTGTCTGGAGATCAGCCCCAGAGAGGCCTAGCAGTCCCTGTCTCTGACCAAGCACCTGGCTTGGGGTTCAGAAGATCAGTCCCATAGGCAGTCATGCTGGACCTTGTGGGTGTCCTTTGGGGTCTGATGTGGATGGGGAGGGGTGATGTCCAGCATCTGGGAGATTCCTACTTTTACTAATTCCCTCATTTTAGAGAATCTTCTCTTCAATCAATACCTAACGATTATCTAGGGGGCGATAGCACTGACGTTGTACTGCCGCTGAAGAAGTTTATGTAAGTGTAGCTAGCACCACATCCTAAAACGAGGCTTGTGTATTATTTTTAACTAGGCTCTTCCCTGCGATTTAGAAATGATAGAAAATGCCCCAACCCACATTCAGCCCACTGCCACTTGAAGTCCTTCGTCATCCATTAGCACCTTCCTTTCTGACTTTGTGTCTGAGCTTACCTCTCCTGTATCCTTTAATACTCCTTTCTGGGATGGTTCAGCTTAACTTACCTTTGACCCCTTCTCTCCTTCTTCCAAATGAAAATGCTGTACTATTTTTTTTTTCAGCTGCAATGCTTTTGCGCCATTTTTGCTTGTGAAGAGTTGTTCATCCCTGAAGTTGTGATTGGTTGTCACGTTCTCTATAAGACTTGCCCAGCTCAGCCTCATCTAACTGAATTATACCCATCCCAATACGTGCTTAACTTTTTTTCTATTACAGCATACAGAGGGGTTCTCTATTAATACCGTACTGACACTATTATAGTCTGTGTGTATCTCTGTGTGTAGAGTTCACTGTTGATAGCATAGTGACAGTCTGTGTGTGTGTGTGTGTGTGTGTGTGTGTGTGTGTGCATGTGTATGCCCATGCTTATAGGCCAGAGGTCTGTCTAAGGTGTCTTCCTCATCACTGTCCCCCTTACTTTTTGACATAGGGTCTCTCACTGAACCTAGAGTTTAATGCTTTGGCTAGACTAGGTGGGAAGGCCCGAAGATCCTCCTGTCTTCACCTCCCAAGCACTGGAATTACTGGTGCATGCCTCCATGCCTGGCTTTTCCACGGCCTCTGGGAATCCAAACCCTGGTCCTCCTGCTTATGTGGCAAGCATTTTACCCACTGAGCCATCCCCTGCCCCTACAGTCCTCTTCGGAGTGTGTCCATCCATGACAGAAGATTGTGAATTTCACTTCATCTATTCATTTGCTCATTCATTCATTCAAATCTATTTACTGATCATCTTTGATTGTGTTAGCTGATGAGAAAAAAAATTGAGGGACTGGAGAGATGGCTTAGCAGTTAAGGCGCTTGCCTGTGAAGCCTAATGACCCAGGTTTAATTCCCCATACCCATATAAACCAGATGCACGAGGTGGTGTTTGCATCTGGAGTTTGTTTGCAGTGGCTAGAGGTTCTGGCACACCCATGCTCTCCCTCTCTATCTGCTTCTTCATCTCTCTCTCCCTCTCCCTCTCTCTATTAAATAAATAAATAAAATATATTAAAAAATGAGGATCTCACAATCATTGACATCCCGAAGGTTATTCTAAGGGGAATATAATAGAACACAGAGGGGAGATTTTTTCATGTCAGTTCAGTGAAATGCACACTGAGAGTTAACTAAGCAAGATAACTAAGATATATTAAACAAAAATCTTTCTCCTGGAGGGACTTGGATTCTCCTTCCTGAAAGAAGACAGCAGATGACACAGACAATGCTCATTTCTTCATTTCACAATGATTTGTTTCATATCTTCTATGCAGTACTCACAGGGATGGCTGAAGAGTATAAGACAAATCTATATTTTCACATAGACTAAATACTGGCAAAGAAAATAAGTAACTATTATGAATGGTGAGTTTAATGAGTGGACAATGAATGATATAATAAATGACATAATCTATATAATAAGTGACCCAATGTAACACACACATATGTATATTCATATATGTACCCATACATGTGGATCTATTTATATATTAATAAATTGACATTTATTTTTCAAGTTAAATTTTATACTACTCTATTATTTATTGTTATAATTTTTTTTTTTGAGGTCGGGTCTCACTCTAGCCCAGGCTGACCTGGAATTCACTCTGTAGTCTCAGGGTGGCCTTGAACTCGTGGCAATTCTTCTACCTTGCCTCCCGAGTGCTGGGATTAAAGGAGTGCACCACCATGCCCAGCTATTGATATGATTTTATTTCAGTGAATTTTAGATCTATAACTATTTGCTCTTTAAGCTTTCAATTATTTTGTCCTTTCCTTTGATGACAAAACATCCAATAGCAATTATAAAACAACAAGAAAAGATAACCATGCTGAACAATGCCTTCACTGAGAGGTGAAGGATAATGGAACTACCACTTAGTTTGGTGTTCATTACACTGAATTTTGTTGTGTTGTTTTTGTTTTTTCGAGGTAGGGTCTCACTCTAGCTCAGGCTGACCTGGAATTCACTCTGTAGTCTCAGGGTGGCTTCAAACTCTTGGCAATCCTCCTACCTCTGCCTCCCGAGTACTGGGATTAAAGGCGTGCGCCACCACACCCGGCTTGTTGTGTTTTATACAAGTGAATAGAATATGTCTCCAAAGATTATAAAAATTAGCATATATGTATATATATATATATGTATATATATATATATACATATGGCATATATATGCCTAATTTTTGGTATGGTAACGGGCTTCTTCATCAGGGCATCTTCATATATGTGTCATTGATTGTACTTTGTTCTCATTTGTTCCCCTCCACAACTCTCTCCCCCACAATAATTCTTTGATTTGACTAAGAATAAGTGAATCTCAGCCAGATGAGGTGACTCATGCAGATGCAAGATCACTACATGTTCAAGGTCAGTAGGTGCTACAGGACTACACAGCAAACCCTTGTCTTAAAGAAGACAAGAATGAATCTCTATAAAATAATTCAGCCGAGGCAGTACTTCAATTAAGCCAACAATAGTCTTCTCCTCCTAGATAGAAAGATTGATTAGGGTCTAATTTGAGAAGAAACTGCATATTCTAATCATTTCAATATAAAGATAGTTTGGGTAGGATAGTGGTGCACACACTGGAATCAAAGCCTTGAGATTGGTTGGAGCCACACCGTGGCATCCAAGCAAGAGATTTTGGGGAAGCGAGACCACAGGTGACTGGTAAAGAAGGGTTAGGAGCTAATCATGTGGGCGATGAGGAGAAAAGTGGCTTCCAGGTCAAGTGTCAGGACCACAAGCACTGGAGACGGTAATCAGGAAACCACCCACACTGGAGTTTTAAAAAATATTTTATTTAGTTATTTTTAGAGAGAGAGAGAGGAGAGAGAGAGAATGGGCATGCCAGGGCTTCCAACTATGGCTAATGAACTCCAGATGCATGCGCCACCTTGTACATCTGGCTTATGTGGGTCCTGGGGAATCAAACTTGGGTTCTTAGGTTTTGTAGGCAAGCGCCTTAACTGCTAAGCCATCTCTCCAACCCTGGCATTTGATTTTTGATGTTATCAAAGGAGAAATAATAGAAGGTTATTGCCTGGAAGAGGAGAATGATATCTGAAAAGGGGGGAGCGGCTGTTAAGGCACTGCCCCACACAGACGACTTTCACAGATGACAGTGAACAACCCTGCTTGGGGATGACCTCTAGATAGAGGAAAGCTTTTTTAAAATCATTATTAAATTGCATTAAAATAAAACACATCTGGAGAGTGCCTCCGATAACATGATGGGGGTTGGTGACAAAAGGTTAAAGGACAGCCATGGTCCTCGAAAGCAAAGAGGGGCTTCTCAGAGAACGCTCTTGCCTTTCACCTTCTCTCATTATACTGGAGCGGGGGGACTTGGGGGTGGGGAGACGTTTCTCTGTGCAGCAGCTCATTAGCAAAAGCAGAACTCTGACATTAGTTAAAATGTTGATAGATGTGACAGGTGGTGTGAAGACACGATGGTGTTGTCAAATTGGAGTGGGAGCCCTCCAACCTTGGATCTTGCTTTATATAACCAGTTTTTTTTTTTTTTTTTAAATTCAGCCTACTTAAACTGTTAAGAAGACAGTCTTTGTTGAGTAAAACATACTGGGAAAGTACAGATGACTGTTTCATGGCCTGAGCCATGCTATGATTTTTTTTCTTTGTAAAGCATTTCCTGTGCTTAGTGCTGACGAATACCTAAATCTAGTGTTTGCTTTTATCTTGAGCCTTTTTGGTTCTACATAGCTGCACTACAGTCGTTCTATTTGATCTACTTCCTCTGCCTAAAACTGTGCTCAGAGCCCCTCGATTGGGGAAAAGCCTGAAGAAAAAGAAGAAAAAAATAAAAACAAAAACAAAATAGAAACAACAAGAAAATCTCTCCTCAACCCAGGAGCTCTTTTGATTCTCCACACAATCTCTTCTTTCTTCCATCACTACAGTACTGGTTTAAAAGGGTCACTTCACTGTGTGCCACTTTCAAACCACATACTACCCTTTCTGAAACATCCGTAGTATAGTTTTGGTTACTGGTATTGTAAGGAAACAGCTTTCTCAAAGATCCGCAGGGAACTTCCCAATAAGTCAGTCCACTGACTTTCCAAGTGTTTATTTTTATTTATTTATGTATTCATTCATTCATTCATTCATTCATTTATTTATTTTGGTTTTTCAAGGTAGGGTCTCTCTCACTCTAGCTCAGGCTGACCTGGAATTCACTTTGTAGTCTTAAGGTGGCCTTGAACTCATGGCGATCCTTCTACCTCTGCCTCCAGAGTGCTGGGATTAAAGGTGTGTGCCACCACGGCTTATTCTTTTTTTTTAAATGTTTATTTATTTATTTATTTGCATGCAGCGAGAAGAGAGACAGAGAGGGCAGGAGAGAAAGAAAGAGAATGGGTGCGCCAGGGCCTCTAGCCATTGCAAACGAACTCCAGATGCATGTAGCACTTTGTGCATCTGGTGTTACATGGGTACTGGGGAATCAAACCTGGGTCATGAGGATTTGCAGGCAAGTGCCTTAACCACTAAGCAATCTTTCCAGATTGCCCCTCATGTTTATTCTTGATCATTCTTGTAGTTTGAATGCAAAATCCTCCCACTCCCTAGACTCATGTGTTTGAATATTTAATCCCCAGTCGGTGGCCCTGTTTGGGAAGGTTGTGAACCTTGTAGGTGCACAGCCTTGCACCACCACACCTGGCTTCAGACAGGTTTTTATTTGGGTGAATCCCAGAAGTCCACAAAGGTTTTACTGATCCTGCTAACTAAATGTCATCCTTTTTTCTCTTCTAAACTTCCATAGACCTTCATGTCTGTTTTATCACATGACATGTCATTCATGTAAGTTAGTGGATGAACGATGAAGTTCATGAACTAAGTATGAAGTTTTAGGTGTGCAAATTTAGCTAAGGGCCAGGGCCTCAATTGCTACCCATGGAATACCATGACCTGTAGATCACACCTGACCCACTTGGTTTTGTATTTAGGTCATGAAGTAAGAATGGGATTTACATTAAAAACAGTTTTAATTGAACACATAACATATAAACTTTATCATTTTCAACATTCTGGGTGATGTTTAACACTTTCAAATTGTGATGCAACCAATATCTACAATTCTTCATATTTTTTTTTTTTTTTTTGGTGGTCCTGGGAATTGAACCCAGGGCTTCTTGCATCCCAGGCAAGTGCTTTCTATCACTAACTGTATTCCCAGCCTTCTTCAAAAAGCTCTTACAGTGCAATTAAAAAAATTTTATTTATTTATTTGCAAGCCAAGAGAGAGATAGAAGAGAGGCAGACAGAAAGAGAATGGGCATGCCAGGGCCTCTAGCCACTGCAAACGAACTCCAGATGCATGTGCCCCTTGTGCATCTGGCTTACTTGGGTCCTGGAGAATTGAACCGGGATCCTTTGGCTTCACAGGTAAATGCCTTAACCGCTAAGCCATTTCTCCAGCCCTACAATTCTTCATCTTGAAAAACAGATATTCTACACTCACTCAGCAATAATCCTCCCCCCATCTCGAATCTCTCTTCCCTCCAGTTCATTGCAACAACTATTTTTTAAACTTCTGGACTTTATGAATTTAACCACTCTATGCATCTCACGTAAACAGAAACCATGCAGTATTTATCCTTTTGCCATTATATAAATATCACATAGCATATTGTCTTCATACTCTAATATCCCATTGTATGTATATGCCACATTGTCTATATCTATGATGAACATTTGATCTATTTCTTATTTTCTTGTTAGTCTTTTTTTTTTTTTTTTTTTTTAAGACAGAGTCTTACTGTAATTCAGGCTGACCTGGGAACTCACTCTAGCTCAAACTGACTTCAAACACATGACAATCTTCTTACCTCAGCCTCCAGAGTATTGGGATTAAAGGCGTGAGCTACTATGTTCAGTTCTGAGCTACTTCTTTTAGGCTATTGTGAGTCATTTTACCATGAACATGGGTGTACCATTATCTTTGTGGGTTCCTGCTTTTGATTCTTTTAGAGATATATTTTACTTTTTCATTTCTCAAGAAACCACCATGCTATTTTTTTATAGTGACTTGTATCATTTTATGTTTCTATCCACCGTGCACAGGCTTCTGATTTTCTACATCTTTTCTAGCATTCACCTTCTGGTTCTTTTCTATCCCAGTGGAGGTGATGTGGTACCTTACTGGGGTTTGATTTGTAGTTCACAGTGAACATCTTTTCATGTTCCTGTGAGGCACTTATGTGTCTTTGGAGAAATAACTAAGTTTTGTTCCCATTTTAAAAATTGTTTTTCTGTAGTGTTTTTGGTTTAAAGGTATTCTTTATATATTCTAGATATAATCCCTTCATCTGATATATAACTCGCAAATATTTTCTCCCATTTCACAGGGTCACTTTGTTGTTTGTGTCCTCTGAGGCAACACTGTTTTTTGTTTAATGTGTAATTTTATTATTGAGAAATAAACTATTAACATATTAAATGGTAGGAAAAATCCAAAGAATAATCATTTTTGTGGAATATGAAGATGGCATACAATTCAAATGTTGACATCCATAAATCGACCTCTTTGGGACGCAACTATATTCATTGTACATTTTATCTACTGTAGCTTCATGCTACAAAGGTATATTTGCATAGCTGGAACAGAGACTATCTGGGCTGCAAAGCCAGTTCTGAGTACAAGTTCTGAACCATAGTGTTGGAGATTGGTTTAAGTGTCTGAGACTGCATTCAGGGAGATTACAGATGATCAATATGTGGCCTATCCACTGGTTATCCTGACGTTTTAAAGCAGTGGGATCGATGTTAAAGGAACTGGGAAGGCTTCACAGAGCAGATCCTGTAACCTTGGTGACTGTCTCTTGCCCTACTGGCACATATACTGGTCTTAGTAACTCTCTTCATGACAGGTTTGGGCCCCCAGAGTTGAGAAAACTTCCAAATTCTTGCTAACATCAGCTGACATTTCTTTCTTTTTATTTTGGTAGCAAGACTTTATCAACAAAGGGAGCTGTCCATCAATTTCCACTCTGGTGTAAGCTCTTTGACTCAAAAAAATTTAGTCTGCACTAATTGTACATGTACACAATATATTTTGGTCACATCCACATGCTGTTACTCTCTGTATCACAGTGTCTGTTACCTCCTCTCGAACACCTTCTTCTGCTTCCTCTGTCCACCTTCTGCTTTTATGTCATTATGTTGCCCCTAGATGTCACATGTTAGGGAAAATATGTGATGCTTGTCTTACTGATTCTGCAAGCTTTGTGTCTTTTTGCAGACTAGAATTTCACTGAGAAACACTGACATCATAGAAAGCCATTGTTTTCTAGAAATTTCCACCCATATTAGACCACAATGAGTAAGAAACGATAATTAAGGAACTATGTTGGGGCTGGGGAGATGGCTCAGTCAGTAAAGCTTTTGATGTACAAATGGGAGAACCCAAGTTTGGATCTCCAGAGCTCACATCAATGGCAGGTGTGGTGGTGTACCCATGATCCCAGTCGTGAGGATGCAGACAGGCAGATCCTCGGGGCCAGCTGGCTAGCTAGACTAGCTGAACTGGTGAGCTCTGAGGTTCCTGAGAGACTCTGTCTCAGTAAACAAGGTGGAGAATTCAGAGACCACTTCACATTGATCTCTTGGGCTCCCACATGGAGGCACTCGAGCATACTCACCTGCATATACATGTGCTCTTACAAGCATGTGAATACACAAAACATACCACATGTGCATGCAAACAAGCAGCTCTATTAGTTATATTGATTTACTTTGGACTCTATGCAGTTTTCTCTCTCTCTCTCTCTCTCTTTTTGAGGTAAAGTCTCACTCTAGCTCAGGCTGACCTGGAATTCACTATGTAGCCTCAGGGTGGCCTAGAACTCACAGTGATCCTCCTACCTCTGCCTCCTGAGATTAAGGGCATGTGCCACCACACCCAGCTAATACCTTTTATAAAAAAAGAGAGAGAGACTTAGGCAAAATCTTCCTTAGGGAAGGGGGAGTAAAAGACCAAAGAAATCTCAGAGTAGATAGTGAGAAGTTCAACAGGTAGGTGTACCTGTTGAGGTCAAGACTATTGTTTATTTTTCGAGGTAAGGTCTTTCTCTAGCTCAGACTGACCTGGAATTCACTATGTTGTCTCAGGGTGGCCTTGAACTCATGGCGATCCTCCTACCTCTACCTCCTGAGTGCTGGGATTAAAGGCATGTGCCACCACACCCGGCCGACTATTGCTTTTTATTTATGCGCACCCTGCCCGACACAGCATCTTAGACCCTCATTTAGAGCTGGTAGGATGGATCCTGCTCTTTTTTTTTTTTTTTCTTCAAACCAAACTTTTTCTATGTCTTTTAAAAAGAAATGGAAAATCATCAAAGTTTTTGCTCTGAAGAGCATTGGTGGGCATGCAGCAACTTGAATCCCTGCCAACACCTTCTCACCCATTGCCGAGGAGGCCTGATGGAGTCTTCTGCCCTTTGCAGGAGACATCCTGGGCCTTATCATTCTGTCAATGCAAGGCAGACTTTTCCATCAGAAAACTTTTCTGTGTTCTCTTTGTAACATTTATCTCCTAAGCAGGAATCCTAGTGCCCTTCACCTCGTGTTTTACACTTTTCCTAGTGACTTGTAGAACTTAAAGCCACCAGGCTTGAGAGACTGAAAGTTCTTCTTCAGAAGTCAAACTCTAAGTAGAATGAAAACCGAACTAAACAAAGTAGAATAATCAATTACATGTTGGTGAAGTCTAAAGAGTATTAATTCAATTGGATACACTGTAGTTAAATAACTTTCATCCAGAAAGCTGGGTTAGATGGTTAAAAGCAAGAAAAAAGTGCTAAAAACATACAGTGGGTAGCAGTTTATGTGTCAAGAAAAACAGAGAATTTTTGCAGCTCTGATGTCTAGCAGATAGCACTTAAATCATTTTTCTCCAAACTTCAGTCATAATACTTCAAAGAGTTATAGCCATAATACAAATTTTTAGACTAAGAAGTGGTGTTTGAAGTTATTTTATAGGATTTTGCTGTAAGGGCTCCAATTGATTTGTAGTAAGATAAAAGAAGAAAACTTTATTTTCGAAGCTTTGTTGGAAAAAAATAGCTTACCTTCCATTGGTTGTTCTGCCAATATGCCTACTGGGCATAGTGTTGTAGATATCATATTATATGCCTATATGAACTGAGCTGCGGAACACCGCCTGCTGTTGATGTTATGGTTAAAATCTGTCACAGACTGCTGGTGATTTATTAAATGTTTAATGAAGTAAGACAAAAACTTCAATAACTACAAACAGAAAAGTAGATGATCACATTAAAATATAATAATACATATTACATTTCTATTTTTCTTCTCAGTTTTTCCTTGCAAAAAATAAAAAAAAAAATAAAGGCACATTTGGAAAGCCAGATGATAAAATAGGAATGTGGAGGGCCACCTCTCATGTTAACAAAGGCTCTGCTTTAGTTTATAATATGCTTATGTTTCTTTTTTATGCAGAAAAAAATCCTATTTTCTGGAAAGCCAGAAAATAAGCAACCCTTGTTTACCAATCACTTCCATATTAGATGTTCTATGAAGAGCATCTAAAAATATCCCACTGCCCATGCAGAAGTAGATGATAGTGTTAAAGGATGGGTGCTAATGTGCTGTGTTTATTGTGTGGTAGTCTATTTAGACATTGCTGGAATGAACTTTCCCCGGTCCATAAATATGACACGGTCAGAATGTCATGTCTGAAGTTTGATTTTTGTTGTGTTGTTGTTGTTGTTTATGGAATCTGTTTAACCCCCTGAATCTGAAAGGTCAGTTTACTTTAAAAACAAAACAGGTGTTTTTTTATATCCCTCACCTGGCTACTTCTGTGTCCCAAGCTAATATCCATTCTTGGCGTTGAGGGAGGGAGGAAAGACTGGGTAATCGTTGCTATTTTCATTACATCATCATCATATATATTCATTACATTATTATCATATGTATGATATAATGTATAAATACATACATTACATTATATAGTATACATTATTAATTATACATAATATACTAATATTAATTATGTAATAATATAATTTTAATGTATAATATATACTATACATTATATAATAATATATATCTGCTTGGTGCATATATAATTTATCTCTCCTCAAAAGGATTTCATGATTTTGTAGTATCAATTTACATTATAAGTGATTACTTGTTTATTGACTATGATTTACTTAATCCTTCTACTACAGATTCATACATTAAATGAGGATGGAATTTTGAAAGTATAGAAATATTGATTTTGTTATATGCATAAAACTTAATAGAACGATAGCAATATCTTGCTTGTGTTAAATTTTCCAAAAGGTCTTTCCACTTACATTTGCAGAGATAGCCAGAGAGTCGTTATGTTAACAGATAGTACTAGAGGTCATTTCTCTATAGGTCTGGCTGATAAAAACTCAAGGACATAATTCAATACAAATTAAATGCTTAATTTTACAGGCAGATGCCAACTGGTTAAAGGCCTAAAATTTTCACTTTTTATGTATTCTTTCCTGTGTTTAGTGAATGAAAACCATGTAAATGAATCTATGTCATTTTATCTTCTAATGTTTTGATTCATCCGTTCCTTCATCCATTCATTGCTATTTCAGTACAGAATACTGTTGAACATCTACTGTGCATTCCCTGTGGAAAGCACTCAGGAAGTAGCTATGGGAGAAACAGGGAGGGTCCTGCTCTCCTGGAATTTACAGCCTAGTCAGGATTTAACAAAAGACAGACAGGAAACTCTCGGAAAAAAAACAGGGTGCTATTATAACACTGCGGAATTCCTCTAAATCTATTAACGTTGTGTGGCTTATGCCATATAATAAGGACTCATGACTGAGCAGCAATCAGAACCATCACACTTTGTATTTTATCTGATAAAATGACTCTCTCTTATCTTAGTATATCAAATAAAATTAATCATGGGGCATCCTCACTCATTAATCGCATCCTGATCTAAGAACTAATGGTCTGGCTTGCTTTTTCTGCATGTGCATGTGTAAGTATGTGAGGTGATGGCTGCGGATGTGTGCTGTATCTATGTACAGATGCTGCGCTCCGTGTGCATCAATGCCGAGAACAGAGAGTGTTGTGTCTCCCTCCATTGCTCATCTATGTGTTTCCTTGAGACAGAGTCTCACACTCAACCCGGAGCTGGCATGGCTTGCACTTTATGTTTTTAATTTATTTGCCAGAGAAGGAGGGAGAGAGAGAGAAAGGCAGAGAGAGAGAGAGAGAGAGAGAGAGAGAGAGAGAGAGAGAGAGAGAAAATGCCAGAATGAACTCCAGAGGCATGCACCATTTTGTGAATCTGGCTTTTATTTGAGTACTGGAGAGTTGAACCTGGGTCATTAGGCTTTGCAACCAAGTGCCTTTAATGACTAAGCAATTTCTCCAGCTCCATTTTTTTATGAGATAGTGCAAGTGAAAGAGAGAGAGAGAGAGAGAGAGAGGGAATTGGTGTGCCAGGGCCTTCAGCCACTGCATTTGAACTCCAGATGGACTTGTCACCTTGAGCACTTGTGCGACCTTACATGCTTGGGTTACCTTGTGTGACTGGCATACATGGGATCTAGAGAGCTAAACATGGGTCCTTAGGCTTCTCAGGCAAGTGCCTTAACTGCTAAGCCATGTTTTTTTCAATAATAAGTTTTGTGGCAGTTTCTTACCTAAATCAAAACTTCCTGATTTTTTTATTTGCTTCACCATTAAACAACTTTATTTTAAATGAAGTTATGTTTAATTTAAATTATAACTTGGACTATTAATCATTTAAAAATAAATCTTGGAAATCAGGGTAACAATGAATTACTTCATTTGTATTAGTCTGTTTTCTGTTACTATAACAAAAAATACCCAAGACTGGGTACTTTAAAAATGAAACAAGTTTAATTAGTTTTCATTCTGAAGGTTCAAGGGCATGGCACCAGCATTATCTTGGCTCTGGTGAAGGTTTTGTGGCAGATTGACATCACATTGGTGAAGGATATACAAGACAGTGAGACTACATCACAAGATAAGAAGCCAAAGTGAGTCAGGACAATCTGCTGTTGTGAAAACTAGCCTTAGAGATCCCACAAGAACTACCTTAATCCATTCAAGGGACAATGCTCCCAGTGGCCCAAGGACTTTTCCACTCGACCTCACTTCCCAAAGATCTCAGCCCTCTCCGTGTCCAACACTGGGGACCATCTCCCAACACATGAACCCTTCTGGGGAGGAAAAATCCAAATTTGGGAACATGTAATCCTTCAATTCTCCCCCCCAAAGGCAGAAATATGCACCACCCACAGTATAGGTTGTTTGGACCTAATATAGTTTATTTAAAAATAGTGTCAGGGCTGGAGAGATGGCTTAGTGATTAAGGTGCTTGCCTGTGAAACCTAAGGACCCATGTTCCACTCTCCAGATCCTATGTAAGTCAGACGCACAAAGGTGAGGCAAACATGAGGTCACATGTGCCCACTAGCTTGCCCAACCATCTGGAGTTGTTCTTCAGTGGCTGAGGCCCTGGCCTGCCAATTCTCTCTCTCTATCTCTCTTTGCCTCTCTCTTTCTTGCTGTCTCTAAAAAAAAAAAAAAAAAATTAAAACATAGCTTCAAATCTCACACTTTAAAAAGTGCTTCTGTCATAATATCAATTGAGAACTGTAGTAACAGAGTAGCCCCAACATATGACAAAGAGTCTTGAGTTCTGCTTACTAGTAAGTTGATCTCTTTCTCTCTGTGAAATCATTAAAAAAGTAAATTCATTCAACTCAACAAATATTCAGCAGGCATTTGCTTTGAATAAGCCATTCAAATCTTTACCAAAGGGGGAAAAAGACCTATCCTAAAGGATACTGCCTTTTATTCATGATGAAAAACAATTTCACTCATAGTAGGTGAAGGGATAAAAGCAGTCACAAAGAATGAAGTATGGAAGGTCATTGTTCAAATGACGTAATAATCGGTAAATCTGAAAAGGCTCCACACAAAAGCCAGCAAGCAGAATTGACCTTGAAAGCTGATAGGATGTGCATAACCACAGAGGAGTAGATGCAGGTTTCCAGGGGGAAACTCATGAGCAGGGCAGAATGAAAAAGGGGCAGGAAAGTGAGTCAACTTTGACATTCAGCCCCGGACACCTCTGGGAACCATCCAGTCTAGAAATTGCCTTGATTTCTTCTCTGAGTCCCATTGTCTTGCACGGGTGGAAGAGGGGACAGAAGCGGTTTTGAGGCAATGCCCGACATATAAGATGCTATGTAGTTGTCCTAGAAATGAATTGATAAATAAATCCACATACCTATAAATGAACTAATAAATAAATCCACATACCATCTTCTGTCCTTCCAACTGCTTCTCTTTGGCTCCAAGGAACCAGCGGCTCAAAGGTCTTGGCATCAGGAAAGTATTTCGCATGCAGGATCTCTTAGCTCACAGCCCCCAGGCAAGTACCTAATGTGTTCCAGCTTGGCTTTGGCTAAACGGCGATCACCTCTGGTTCCTGGGGTCTTCCTTGGTGAGGCTGAGAAAGTTTTCAGTTCATCTCGCTTCTCTTACTTGCCACTGCCTGTGGCTACCAGGGAGCTACGGCGAAAGCGCGCTAGCCACAGGGAAAATGAAGGCCATATGGGTCTTCTTGGGCGTATTCGGACCCACTCAGTGCAGACAAAACAGACCTCTGCTTCCTGCGGTTGCAGGCTTGCTCCCTGGCATCTCACTCCCTCATGTACTCTGAATATCTGATAGGCTAGTTCCTCCTTGTCCTCATAGAACAGATATATGTCCACGGAGCCCCAAGGCATTGTCAAATCACTTTCTATAAGACAGCTCAAGCTGGGCGTGGCGGCGCATGCCTTTAATCCCAGCACTTGGGAAGCACAGGTAGGAGGATCACAGTGAGTTCGAGGCCACCCTGAGACTACATAGTGAATTCCAGGTCAGCCTGGGCTAGAGTGAAACCCTACCTGGAAAAACAAAACAAAACAAACAAACAAACAAACAAGACATCTCCATAATTTTTTTTTTTTTAACATTCAAACGATTTTCTTTTCCTTTTTATTTTCCCTCGAAAATATTTGCTTTGCCACATCTAATAAAAGTTGAGACAGAATGGATTTGAGGCACTGTGGACGCTGATGATGACTATCCCTAGCCTTGGCACTCAAGTCAAGGTTCCCATCCTGGCAACATGATGCTCATGAGGCTACAGGGACCCAGTGGCTGTTGACCATCTTCTCTGCAGTTTTCTCACCATCACCACCCCAAGCAGCTTATTCCTCCATTTCCTCTGCTGACAGCTCTGGGGATCCAGGGGGAGGCACTGCCAGATTCTTCTTGTCTGAGGGCCATGCTGGAACAATTGGAGCGGAAGACATCCTCTCACATTATCCTTTGGCACACCTTCTTGGTATCTGCAGGTACGTTCATGCCTTGTTAAAAGGTGGAATTTTAGAAAGTCATCACACTGCTTTTCAGTCATCGTGATAACCCCCCGAATTGACTGACAGTAAAATTTCAACTTCAATTTGGTTAACAGTCAAGGAAGAGAACGGAGCAAATATTCCCTCTGCACAAAGCTGTGATTGTTTTGTTAAACTCACAGTTATCCTTCTCAGAAAAGAAAGGAATCTCTAACAAGACAGCCTGTGGAGCCTGCTAAATGAGAAAAATGAAGCTTAATTAAAAGATCTGTCTTTGTAATGAGGGAATTGTATGTGTGTGCATATGCATCCGTGTGTGTCTTCGTTCCTTACTTTGAATGATTCCAGGGTAAACTATCGAGCATACTTTTTCTAATTATTTGCAAGCCTGACAAATGGCATGCTGGGCTTCCTTACATAACCTGTGTCACTGTGTTTAATTTCACTTATGTTAATAGGAAATTAGCAGGAAATGGTTGACCAGTGATTTTGGAAAACCAGAGCTACGTTATGGGGAACAACTATCACCAGGATAAGAATGTAAATATATGCACCAATTTTCCTCTTGTTTAGTCCACAGGACATCTAGTGGTAAGCTGTGCAGTAGCAGCACGTGGCAGAGGCTCCTATGAGCCTTTTCCATTACCAGGATGTTTCTTTGTGGGTGCCAACCTCTTCTTTACTGCATGCTGAGAAAACAGAAAACGGACCATCTGTCCCAAATGCAAAGTGTTTTGTGGAAAACAAACCTAAGATGATCATTCAGATTTCAGTCCTCAAATAGCATCTCTATCAATTGAATAGAAGAAGAAAAAAAAACAACTTCAAGAGAAATTTCAAGGTAAACTATAGATTGTCAACAGTTTGAAAATGCTTATGATCCTCATAGATAGCTTCTCTACCCTGGACATTGTGAAGGATTTTATAAGTAATTCTATTTTTTAAAAATATTGTTCTCTGGCTTTTTTTTTTTTTCAAAATTTTCTATGCATACTTGGTCAGGATTAGTTTTAAATAATATAAATAGATACATAAACTTTTAAAAATACTATTTAATCTATGTATTTCTTTGCACGTGTGTGTATGGATGTGCCAGACCCTCTTGCAACTGCAAACACACTCCAGATGTATGTGCCACTTTTGTATCTGGTTTTATGTGGGTACTAGGTAATTAAACCCCAGGCTGGCAGGCTTTCTAAGCAAGCACCATTAACTGCCCAGCCATCTCCCTAGCCTGATACATACATTTTATGGTAATTATTACCAGTGATTTAACTTTTATCTTTAGTTATCTATGAATATCACTGAAATAATTTTAGTTCCAACGTGTACTTCCAGTATATAATAGGTAGTTATGTATGGGAATCTTAAGAAATAAAAAAAAAATACCACAACCAACAATATTCAAAATATAGAGATTTTCCTCCACATAAATGACAAGAATTTGAGTTTCTGAATCAATTTAAAAGATCAATATGATTGCCTTCTTTTAATAGCTTTTGCACCAATACTTAAAAATAATTATGGACACAAGCTCTTTTGATGTGGCTATTAGTAGGTTAATTAGGTAGTAATGAAGGAAATGCCATAGGTTAGTATGGAGTTAGCACAACATGATTTGTTTCAGCATGAAATGAAGTTGAGTGTTAAAAATTTAATCTTTATGTGCTAATATGCATGGGCACACCTTGTTAATTATGGTGGAAGTATTCTTCCTACTTCTGAACACTAACAAGTGGGTGATTCAGAAATAGATTATATTTGGTGGTTGTCCATGCAGACTACTTGGACAACACCTATAAAACATGAAAATTACTTAGCATGTCAGTATAAATACTTGCCACATATAACATATCAGTTACAAGTACTGTTGTATGGGCATCATGCTTTCAACAAGCCGAGTCTAGATTATGTTTCAGAAGTTACATGTAGTTTATTTTAAGGCAGCAATTTCGAATCATCGTGTTAAACTATGTACTTATTACTATGGTTGTTTTAATTCTTTGTTGTTGGGGAAAAGACACATTTGTTTTGGTATCAATAGTTATCATTAAACTGGTGATGTTAGTTTGCAGCAAGAGCGCTACATTTGTGGCATATTAAATTGGGTATGCAAATAGAATTCCTTGCAGGTGGGCAGAAGTGAGGAACAGAGAGGGCAGCTCTCTTTGTGCAATAGTTCTCAGAAAGTGGCCAGTCTGCCTTCTTCCGTGTTACCTGCTACTACAGTGTCCATCCCACCTTCCAAATTCATGTGCTAGCACCCTGAGCCCCAATGTGACTGAGATTAGCCCTTTAAAGAGGTAGTTAAGGTTAAGTGAGGTCATCAGGGTGGAGCCCTACTCATATAAGATGGTGTCCTTATAAAAAGAAGAAGAGACTCAGGGATGCTTGGACCCAGCAAAGTCCAGGTGAGGGCACAGTGAGAAGGGTGCTGTCTGTCTTCAAGACAAGGAAAGTTGCCCAAGGAGAGACCATTCCTGGTGGAACTTTCACTTTCTCACTCAATCCTCCAGAACTGTATATTCCTTTTTGCTGCCTGTAGTACCATGCCTGTGGTATGAAGGCTATTACTCCAGGGAGGTTAGGGTCTTTCTGAATATTTACCACAGTATACTTAATTGTTCTTAATTTTCCAGTCATGACAGTTGCCTCAACCTCTATCACTTATGACCTTGTGTTTTTGAAGATCATTGGTCCCACAATATACATTTGATGTTTTCTTATGATTAAATTGAGCCTACACATTTCTGGCTAAAATATCCCCAGCCATGTGACTTTCTCACATATCAGATATGATACTTTTATTAATATTACTGGTAATTGTAAATTGGACCATTTGGTGAAGGTACTGTCTTCCAGATTTATCCACTATAAAGTTATGGTTTTTCCTTCTTATTTAGTAAGTATTTTGTAGGAACTACTCTGAGGTTATTCACACATTCTATTGTTTACTATACTCGTGTCCACTCATTTTAGTATCCATTGATAATTCCTGCCTATCACAATTATTTTTGTAGTAATTACTTAATGGTGAGCTTTTTTCTTTTTCAAAAAACTATTTTATTTACCTATTTATTTGAGAGAGAATGAGAAAAAAAGAAAGAGGCAGAGAGAGAGAGAGAGAGAGAGAATGAGAATGAGTGCACCAGGGCCTCCTAGCCACTGCAAACAAACTCCAGACAAATGTACCACCTTTTGTATATGGCTTTATATGGGTACTGAGAAATTGAACTCGGGTCATTAGGGTTTGTAGGCAAGTGCCTTAAATACTAAGCCATCTCTCCAGCCCTTAATTGTGATTATTTTTATTTTTATTTTTATTTTTTGAGGTAGGATCTCACTCTAGCCCAGGCTGACCTGGAATTCACAATGTAGTCTCAGGGTGGTCTTGAACTCTTGGTGATCCTCCTATCTCTGCCTCCCTGAGTGCTGGGATTATTTGACTGTCATAATTCTATTTATTATTTATAATTCTATAATAAGTAAAACACCCTTTTCTCTCATTTATTTACTTGTATCATAGACATAAATATGAATTTGTAGGTATTTTTGTAAGTTGGCAGTGTTGTTTCTTTTATTGTAAGAACTCATGTTAAAAACATTGAATAATTTTATTTATTTATTTGAGAGAGAGAGAGAAAGAGGCAGAAAGAGACAGTGAGAATGGGCACATCAGGGATTCTAGCCACTGAAAGCAAACTATAGATACATGCAGTACCTTCTGCATCTGGTTTATGTGGGCACTGGGGAATCAAACCTGGGTCCTTAGGCTTTGCAGGTAAGCACCTTAACTGCTAAGCCATTTCTCCAGCTGACACTGAATAATTTTAGACATACAAATTAGAAACATTGGTGAAATAGTTGTTCTATGACCAGTTAATACTAACTTTGGACTTGAAATGATGATGCTGGCTTGTTTTGATGTCCATGTACTAGTTGCTGTGAAAAAGAAAAACAGTACAATGTAGTTGATACTATCAAGGAGTTAACACAATAATTGAGAAGACATAAAGGTAACACAAAAGATACATTGATATTCTATTTACATAATAGCTGAAGACATCCAGATAAAAGTCTAATTACCAAATGTGATGATTAAAATTTTTATTGTCAACTTGACTAGATTTAGAATCACCTTGGGGGACACATCTCTGGATGTGTCTGTGAGGATATTTCCAGAAAGGTTTACGTGGAGAAAAAATACCCACTTTGAATAGGAATGACACCACCCCATGGGCTGGGGTCCTGGACTGTATGAAAAGGAGAAAGTGAACTGAGTATCAGAATCCAGCTTTCTCTGCTTCCTGATTGCAGACACGGTATAAACCAGCTGCCTCACACTGTAGGTCCTATGCCTTCCCTACCACGAGAGATGGTACTCTGAAACTGTGCACCATAATAAACCTTCCCTTCCTTATGTTATATTTGTTAGGATCTATATAACAGTGAGAACAGTAACTAATACATAAAACTGGAACAAGGAGTGGGGTGGTGCGGGGATCTATTTGCAACTAAACATGGGACAGCTGCTTCTTCTGACAAAATAAACCCATCAGAGTCCAAGAGTTCAAGATCCTTGGCATCATTAAGGTCTTCCCACAAATTTCTCTCCTGAGTTGCAGGCTCTCACTCTTTTCTAATCAGTGCCCTCACTTTAAGTGCTAACACCCTTTGAGGCTGCTTGCATTGTAAATCAGTCAGTTGTATGGTGAAAGCAATTCAACTATGTAGCTACTGAGAAGATTCTCTCTCATGATATGCTTAGAAGCCTTTAAATTGCTTATATCCATTATATCTTGGAAATTTCATCTCCAAACTCATTCTTTTCCTTTACTTTTTTTCCAAAGATACTAGAAGCAACCAAATAGTATCATTACTTAGGTTTCCAGAAACAGTTAAAACTTTTATATACAGAGTAACTAAATTCCTCACCCCTCACAAGTGATGACCAGTTCTAGACTCCAAGAAACCTACTAGAGAAATTCATTTTTTTTTTCTCTGTAACCACTCCTGGCACTAAAATCTGTATTAGACAGGGTTCTTTAGAAGAACAGAATTAGTAGAATACATTTATCATATTGGTTTACATGATAAGAATCTTAAGGTTTTAAACACCATATTAGAACTTATAAGGTGCCCAGTTCTGTGGGCTGAGCAGCTCCTGGCTTTGTAGTCTCCCTAGCATGCAGATGGCCATTGTTGGACTGACCAGCTACTATTCTTTAAGCCTCCAATAAGTCGCATTTTGTAAGATATATGCATTCTATTGGTCCTGTTCCTCTGCAAAATCTTGTATAATACATCAAACTAGCAATAAATGCTCAAGTACCAAGTAGTAGGAGAAGACTGCCACACATTCTGCCAAAGAGCTAACCACCAGTGACCTGTGATACAATACTTTGACCTGGAAGAAAATGATATAGAAAATGTTATATTACCTGAACAAAAGGGATAATATGCCTCCTCAAATGTTCTCCCCACTCACTATATGCCTCAATAATGAATTTTCAGCACTCATGTGTGCATAAAAGTACAATAATGTCAATAAACTTGATATACAAAATCTCATAATCTGACCTGAACTTGTTCTTTGGTTCTACATTTTATTTTCTTTCCTAAAAGTCATACCCTTTTCTCATTCCAAGCACATGGACTTAGCATTTCAGATTCAACGTACTTCCATGCCTCTGGACATACTGGTCCTATTTAACTTCGAATGCCTTTCAATAAAATTTCCTCTTATCTTTTAAAATCTTTCTTAAAAATCAGCACACTTTGGAAAGAATCTTTAACTCTTTGATGCACACTAATATCTTCTGTCCAGTCCTCCCATCATTCTTTATGCCTATGGATGTTTTAGCTGGAAAGTTGCAACGTACTTGTCCCCTCCAGTAGTTTTGCGTATGGTACCAACTTATGTTGTGTGATGTCTCTGTATCTACCTGAAACTCTATCTTCAATCAGCAGACAATTGGTAAATGTATATTTAGTGGATCCATAAGGAATAATAAGACATCTTATAGATTGTTTCACTTTTCCTTTCAAAAATCATATTTGCACTCATTTTCACCACATCTTTCAGGCATGAGGTATGTTTCCTTAGTCTGAATCATTGTACCATTGAGATTTTCCCTTATTGGTGGAAATAGTTGAACTGAATCTACACAGCCACCATTTCTCCATGTTGTAATAGCTATACGACCCAGGCTCTTAGCATATTGAGGATGCTAAAACCACTGGGTCTCATAATAGATATACTGTTGTATTTATTGCTCCACTTTCTGAATATGGAAAGAAGTAAATCAATAAACACGTTCATTTTATTTTGCAAAATAATTGTGCCCTATTCAAACATTAAAGTTTTATAACTACAACTATAAATGTTTTTGAGTCTACTATGAGGAACGTTATTTTGCCAAGTGAAAAAAAATCTTTTGGGGGGCTGGAAAGATGGTTTGGCAGATAAGGCACTTGCCTGCAAAGCCTAAGGACTCAGGTTCAATTTTCTAATACCCACATAAGCCAGATGCACAAGGTGGCACACGCATCTGGAGTTCATTTGCAGTGGTTAGAGGCCCTGGTGTGCCCATTCTCTCTCTCTCTTTCTCTCTTTCTCTCTTAAATAAATAAAACGTATTTTAAAATACAAAAAAATCTTTTCTAATTCAAATACCTTTTTTTAATATATGAGTTTAGTATATGAGACTTAATATGCCAGGTTTTTTTTGAGATGAGTTCTCCTACATTGAAAATATCTGAAATATTTTCAGAAGTAAAAAAAATAAAGTAGAAGAATTTTCATGAGAACAAACAATGAGAGGTTTCAAAATTGGGATAATCGGGAAAATTAAATTCCAAATTATCTTTAATTACAGATAAAGATTTAGCATGCATCCTTGAGTACTAGAAACTCACTCACAGTTTCTATCTTTGGAAAATATTTGATTTTTGATTAATTGGTTTATTTTTCTTTAAAAGGAATAAAAGTTACCATGAAGAAGTAAAAAATATGGCATACCTAGTCCTTAGGTTGTACACAGTGAGTAAACACAAGAATTAAAAGATATTAAGCGTATGGCACAATACAGGCCTGGTCCTAGCCAGACCGCATGGCAGAAGAAAAACAGGAAGTGGCTTCTGTGAAAATGGCGTTTTGCGCAGGCTTGATGTGACAACAGTTACAGTCCCATGCTCTTGAGAAGCCTACTACGAGATGTCCTGTCCAGAGACAGGCTGTCATTGGTCACCAAAAGGGGACCACCCCATACAAGGATTAACAGCCCCTTAAACCCTATGTGCATTGTGCTAAATAAACGAGTTTGTGGATTCTCGCTTCCGCTTTCACCCAACTCCCGGAGTCTGTGTCGTGACTCCGCGCTGCTCACCCCAATTCGGCAGAGACCCTATTGTCCCTCCTGAGCTGGCCTTGGGGGGGACCCCAACAATTAAGAATGAAGTGTGTTCTACAATTTTACTCCATGTACTATGATTTCTTTATTACATGTGCTACTGAAGTTATGTCCAAAATATTTAAAAATATTAATTGATTTATCTGAGAGGAGGAAAGAGAGAGAGAATGGGCACACCAAGGCATGTTACATATGGGTCTATTCTGACACTAGAAAGATCTGATAGTTCCTTTGTAGCATCTTGTCTCAGTACAGATGCATTTGAATCTAATGAATACAAATGGTGAGTTCACACTATGAGAAAAAAAAATCCATTTAATTTGTCTCATTATAAAGAAAGAAAGCTGCATTGTTAAAGGATTGTATGGCATAGTTTACACTTGATACTTGAATGAAAGTTGTATTTTTTTTTCTGTTTGGTTTTTCAAGGTAGGGTCTCATTCTAGCCTAGGCTGACCTGGAATTCACTATGTAGTCTGCAAGTGGCCTCAAACTCACAGCTTCTACTTCTGCCTTCCGAGTGCTGGGATTAAAGGCATGTACCACCATGCCCAGTGAAAGTTGTATTTTTCAGTCATTAGTTCATAAATATTGTGAATCATCACCTGTACTTCTTTCCTCAACATGTGACTTTTTAGCTGCATTTCAGGGCATCCTGGCATGAACTATTATTTTAATTAATCCCAACCAACTTTGTAAGAACAACAAAGGGAAAGACCAGGCTGGCCTTGAACTCATAGTGATCCTTCTATCTCAGCGTCTCCTGTACGGTGATTGTAGGAGTGAGCCACCTTGCCTGCTCAGTTTCACATTTTGATCAACCCTTCTAGTATGCTGTGGGTGGTAGATTTAAGAGAAACCCAAGAAAGAGATCTTCAAAGGGGCTGTTGTCATAAAGCGGTCCAGGTGAGTTATCCATGGCACATTTGGATAGTTGTTCTGTATCTTCTACAATGTTTTCTACCCCTAGTTTACTGTATATGAATATCATTTACCCTCTGGTACATGATCTGACAACTAAAATGTTGTCTATGTTTCTGGATGTCTCTTGGGATGGGTGAGGCACAATTGCCCTGGTGGAGAACTTCTGGTCTGGGTACAAGTCATGAAAGGTCAGTCTAGTATTGGAGGCCACACTCTAGAAGAGTGTAGGAAGTAAAACGAACATTCCTGATGGATGGATGATTGATTTGCTGAAGAGGAAGATGTGGCGGAGGGAGTTTGGAATGAATCACGGGTGCTCGGTTTTATAGACTGAGGTTGTGGTTGGTTAAGTTTCAGGTGAAATCTATAACAAAAGCAGAAGGACATCAACGTGAACATGGCCATTGTCTGGACCCTACTCCAACCACCCAGACCATGGGTTAAACAAGGAGAATGTCATTAGGGTCCTCCTTATGTTCAGCATCAGTAGACTTGATGAAGGTCAAAATGTGATCACTCTATTCTATCATGTGGAGCACAGAACGGGTGAAGTACTAGAATAAAGAAAGGAAAGGAAAAGAAAGAGGAGAGCTGCTGTTTAATAGATGGGAAGTGTTGCTTTCTAAAAGGATGTGAAATTACCAAGCCGCCAAGAACAGATGAGCGAGTATTTGCATAAGCATCCCTGTTTAAGAACAGATGAACGAGTATTTGCATAAGCATCCCCGTTTAAGCAATGGGTTAGTTGCCTTGGAGCATTTTCAGGAGGTGAAGTGGTGAATGTGTGAAACAGCTTTGAGTGGAATGTAAATTCAAGCTATGGTAACTCTAGGCTAGATTTTTTGTTTTGTGGGTTTCACTGGGAAGAGGAAAAAGAGATGTTATTGTAACCACATGCAAAAATTAGCAAAGAGAGATATGAATTGGGTTTTGCTATGTGGGGATGATGAAAGTACTAGATATAAGAACAATCTAAAGGGGCTGGAGAGATGGCTTAGTGGTTAAGGTGCTTGCCTGTTAAGCCCAAGGACCCAAGTTTGATTCTCCCGTACCCACGTAAGCCAGATGCACATGGTGGTGCATGCATCTGGGGTTCGTTTGCAGGGGCTGGAGGCCCTGGTGTGCCCATTCTCCCTCTGTCAAATAAATTAAATAAAATACATTTTAAAAAGAGTAGTCTAGGGCTGGAGGGAGAGAGAGAGGATAGGCACACCAGGGCCTTAACTGCTAAGCCATCCTCCAGCCCTAGATTGCTCTTTTTAAAAATGTATTTTATTTACTTTATTTGAAAGCAGAGAGAGATAGAGAGGAGACAGACAGAGGGAGAATGGGCACACCAGACCCCGTGAAGAAATGGTTGAATTTATACAAAGAAGATGCTGATGACAGTGGGGCATAAATTCTTCTGCTTCATGCACCCTTGGTATTCATGACCTCTTAGTGGCTGAAACTACCTACACAAGACATACATAACAGGAGGGAAAAACGATGACATGAAACTGAAGCGGGACTAGTTAGAAAGAAGAAGGGATTCAGTGGAGGGGGGCGCTTGGGGGAGGGCAAATTTGGGTGGTGGGAGGGGATTGTGATCCTGGCATATTGTCTACCTTAGGAAAGTTGTCAAAAATTTTGTTTTTAAAGTCTGTTACTAGGAAGTTTCATTATCCATGAAAGGAGATTATTTCTGTATTCGCTCTCTGGAGAGCCATAGATAGTTCTTCCAGAGAATAATCTTAAAAACATCTTGAAAATTTATTGCCAATTAGGGTTGTTTTGTTAGTTGACAGAACCCCATCCATGTTAAAAATATTACTTTAGGGCTGGAGAGATGGCTTACTGGTTAAGTGCTTGCCTGTGAAGCCTAAGGACCCTAGTTTGAGGCTTGATTCCCCAGTACCCATGTAAGCCAGATGCACAAGGTGGCGCATGCATCTGGAGTTCATTTGCAGTGGCTGGAGGCCCTGGTGTGCCATTCTCTCTCTCTCTCTCTCTCTCTGCCTCTTTCTCTCTCTATCTGTCACTCTCAAATAAATAAAAACCAAACAAAATTAAATTAAATTTAAAAAATTACTTTGTTGGTTGTTGTCAATAGAGATGTATGCCTGTGGACGAGTCAAATCATTGTTCTTGGTTTCCTTGTCACCCTGCAAAATTGTAGTTGATTTCTCACATATTTTCTGGTTTTGGATTTCTCCTCTTCTCTGACACACAGAAAAAAAATTTTAGACAATGACAAGATTCTATTAATTCAATGGAGAGATGGCTTAGCAGTTAAGGCGCCTGCCTGCTAAGCCTAAGAATGCCGGTTCCAATCTCCAGGTCCCATGTTTAGCCAGATGCGAAGTGACGTAAGGGCGCAATGCTGCACTTGCCCACAAGGGGGCACACGCACCTGGATTTCGTTCACAGCAGCTGAGAGACTGCTGGCACGCCCATTCTCTGTCTCCCTCTCCCTCTCTCTCTCTGCCTGTCTCTCTCTGTGTCTCTCTCCAATAAAATAAATAAAATAAAATAAAATAAAATAAAATAAAATAAAATAAAATAAAATAAAATAAAATAAAATAAAATTATTGTACATAGAGCAAACCATCCCCACCACCTTGTGATAAGCCTGCGGGTGAATGCCATGGGGATGCCAGAGAAAATAGTGAAAAGGTTTTTACTGGGGACGGGGAGATTGCTCTGTGATTAAAGGCACTTGCTGGCAATGGCTGCTGACCTCAGTTCAATGCCCCTACATAAAGCCAAATGCACAAAGTAGAACATGCATCTGGAGTTCATTTGCAGCAAGAAGAGGCCCTGGTGTGCTCCTTCTCTATCCGTCTCTCTCTCTCTCTTTGGAATGGATAAATAAATAAATAATAAGAACATATTTGTTTAAAATAAAAGCTGTTCATTGACCTTGGGAAGTTAAAAAGAAGCTCCATGATTCTTTGTGAACTCAAGCCCTGGCTAAGGCAGTTTCCATTAGCTCTTCCACAAGTCAACTTGAGAACTCTGGCTTCTCCCAGCTTAAGTTACCGTAATGAGGAAGGCCAGGAAAATAGGGCGATTCATCTCTACAGAGTTTTCAAACCCAAATAAATACAAGGACTACTTACGGAGAATTTCAAGATTGGGAGTTTGGGGTTTCCTTGCTTTTAGTATTTGATGATGATCAACCAGTCTAGTTATTTGCTTATGGGCATGCACACGCGTGAGCACACGTGTGTGTTTGTTACAGCCCCTTGCTGCTGTAAACAAACACCAGATGTTTGTGCCACTTTTTGCATCCAGCTTGCATGGATGGTCTGGGAATTGAGCCCCGTCTGCTAGGCTTCACAAGCAAGGACCTTTTGCCACTGAGACATATTCCCAGCCCCAACCAGACTAATTTTAAAGTCGAGTCTATATGTAGAACCACTCTGAAAAATATTTTTAAATGTCTGAATCTTAGAGTGATCATTCATTTGCTCTCTCTGTGCCTTGCCTCATAACAAATTGAACAATTTTAGCTCTGTTCACCACTCATAGACACAGTCCGGTTCATATAATTGTAAGTACTTGCAATTATTTTTCTTTTGTGGCCTCTGAAAGTATCTTTTCAGGTAATCTCACGGGTTTCAGAAGAGTTACTTTCTGTTCTTTGGTCACGTTAGAAGCAAGGAAGTCATTTTCATTTCCACGAACAATAAATCAATCACCATTTATAGAACACCTATTTTGTTCTGGGCCTTAGGCTAGGCAATGTGGTGGATACAATGATGAATAAGATATGATCTCTGCCCTCCAGGCAAGCCAGGCTCTTAGACAAAAAGGCACCAAACACAGGACACAGGGCAGCATATGATAAGTGGTAAATGAGCGGCATGGGAAATGGGAGTTCGAGTGTTTTAGCAGAGGGAGGGATGGTTTTGGCCTGAGGTGGTTAGAGAGGGCTTCTGGGAGAGTAGAAAGGTGACCCAAGCTTCTCAGGATGGCTGGTTTGAGATAAGCGGGGCAGGAGAGAGCAGCAGGCAAGGCAAATGCATGAAGAATGGTGGAGCTGTGCTGGATATCTGACCCAGGAAGCAATCCATTGACCTCTGTCCTCTCCACCAGTGTGTGCTGGTCTGCTCCTCCACTGAAGACAGGCTGGCCGGTGACAGCACAGGCAACAGTGGAGGGAGAGGTGCAGGACGCATTTGTACCTCCGATGAAGCACTGTGGGGTCTGGTCTTCTGTTCAGAGACAGCCATGGAGGCCAGAGTAGACATGTGGGTGACTCCACAACACAAAGGCAGTACTGTGTGGTGGAAACGGACCCCCAAATCCTATCATACCCAAGAAATTATTTATTTATCTGTGCCTCAAGGTCATCACGTTTCAAATGAGCTATTTGAGCTAGATGATCTGTGCAGTTTGTTTCAGTTTTGCTTTTGATGTGTCTGTGAGGGAAGCTCTTAGCCACCCGTAGCACAGCTCAGGACACTTAAAGATTGAAGCATCTAGCAACGCCCTTCATTCTTCACTTATTATTTGCAAGGGTCCGAGAGTCACTGAAAAAAGACCCCAGAGTCAAATAGTATGTAAAAAGCATAGAGCGTTTATTCTGCAGAATCAGCCAGCATGCAGGGATCAACCATTTGTACAAAATGGCGACCCCAGGAGGAGCTCACAGGCTCTTTTTTAAGCACAGTTAAAGGAATTTTGGCAGGCTTTTAGTCTTTTAATATGATTGGCTAATTTGAACAGTAGCTGTACTTGTGTTTTTTTTTTTTTTGGTTGGTCTTAAGGTTTTGGCAGCCAGGTCTAGGGGAATTCCGGGTGTGTGAGGTAACCTCCTAACGTGATTGGTTAAGCAAGCAGCAGTGGCATCTGTACATCTTTGATTGGTTGGGGTGAAAGGAACATGTCTGGGCATGTTTGGACATGTCTCCAGGAACTGACTCAGCTCCCAGAGCTTGCCGAAAATTGAAACTTGGGCCTAGTCAGGGTGGTGCCTTACTGAAGCCTGTCATGGCGTCAGCTTGGTCCTTTCATTATTCTAAATAGAAATGAAAATAAAAGAAAATATTTTTACATATAGTATTTATTGAGTACAGTGTAGGCCAATGGTTTATCTCTGAACTTGGGCTCAAATTCTAGTCTGCTTACTTAGTATTTTTATGATCTTAGCCATGTTCAGCCCTTCCCCCTTCCACCCTTCCCCCTCCCTCCCTTTTTTCCTCCCTCCCTTCCTTCCTTTCTTCCCTTTTTCCTTCCTTCTTCCCTCCCTCCCTCTTTCCCACTCTCTATACCTCTGTTCTTTCTTCCTTTCCTTTCTATTTCTCTCTCTTTCTCTCTTTCTCATGGATTTTTAAGAGAGTCTCATACAGTCAAGTGCGGTCTTGAACTTCCTCTGTAGGTAGCTAAGTGTGATCTTGAACCCTTCTGCCTCCACTGTGCCAGTGACAGGATTACAGGGATTGGCCACCACACCCAGCTTAATTGATCTAATTTTTGTAACCTCAGCTCTCTTTATCTGTAAAGAGAGGATAAAGACATCACCCACAGCTTATGATTTACTATACGATTATATGTGAAAGGGCTTGGTATGTGGGACGCATTCACTACATGTTAGCTCTTTCATCCCTATTGATGTAATGCTGTTGTTGGCATTTCTTATCATCTAAAATTGATTGTCAAGAATTAAGAAACATGGGAATTACATGATCAGGTCATTATGAACCTAGAGGTATCGTATACATTTGAGATTGACAAACAATCATAGCAAGAAACGAGGATAGAGTGGAAATTGGAAGCAGAAAATAAGAAAAGTTTCAAATAGGAAGGAGTGAAGTGCCTGGAGATAAATGATTGGAAACAGATGCCTGCTGCAAGCAGAAGTGCCTCAAAGCCCTAGAGTCACAGTAAACAGCACCTGGAAACTCAGCCCGCAAAGTGATAAAATGATACAGTTCTGGACACCTGATTATTAGAAAGGTGTTAACCAATAAAGAAGAATGAGAAGTAGAAAAAGAGGGCTCGAGGGACTAAAATTTGATTGAAGATTTTTGAAAACTAGACATCTATCACCGAGAGGAGTGTGTCATAAATGTGCTTGTCAGGCATGCGGGTGGGAAAGGCAGAAACACCAGGGAAGGAGAGGAGATGAAAGATTCAGGTGGGCACATGTCCTCTCACTGCCCGAAGTGGGATCAATTCAAGTCAAGGAAACCTTTCTAATGGGCAGGCTCCCTGAGGACTCGATAGAAGCCATTTACATCCCAACAGGACAAAGTCCCCCAGAACACACTGCAGGGCATCGCATCCTCTGCAGTTGGTGGGGAGTAGGCGAGGCAATGTTTGTGTGCATATGCTGGAAATGGCAGCAGTCTCTTTGTAGGGATGTCGCTGTGACTCAGAACGAACAATCTGTTGGCTTCGACGAATTAACGTTTGCATAGTGCTGAGAATAGCACTTGGCACACTCGGAGTGTCATATAAATGTTTGCTCAACAGATGAACTTAGAATTTCCAAAAGTATCTGGGAACCAAATCAGAAACCACGAGGCTTGCTTGAGGGATGAGCAAACCTATTGGCCAAGTGACAAAGCCATCGAATGTAAAAGCAAACCAAGGCAATTCTAGCGGGAAGAGGGTGGTGGTTGTACCTGTGGCCTTACTGACATTTTGAGGCTTGTAGTCAGTTGGTAGAGCCCTTGCCCTCAGGTAGTGGGGTAGACCAGAAAGTTTTAGGAAGAAAACTACACCGAATTTCACAAGATTGCTGTGTGGACAGAGCACAGAATATAGCTGTTGGGGCTTCTGGGCTGCCGGCCCCTTTTATCTTCTCCTGTAACCATTCTCTGCATTTGTTCATAGTTTCTCTGTGACCAGGACCCTTTGGTCTTGAGTCTTCTCTGCTGCTGCCAGGCACATGCACGCCGTCTGTGCCTTTGCCCTGGCAATTCCTGGAGGTCAGATTCCCTGAAAACAAGACAGCTCTCGTTTCCTCTATGGATGCTGAACTCCACCTCTTGATTATGGCCTAGTGGGTATCCACATCCCAGTGGTTCTCCCTTCTCAAATGGGCTCTTTAATGGCTTCAGACTTTCATGATACTTGTTTTGGTTTCATATTATTTCTCAAAGAAAATTGTGACAGCTCTGTTCAGGCATATATATTTTTTTAATCCCTACTATTTATTTCTAGAAATTTCAATGCTTTATGAGTATCTGGGTGGCTTTGAGTTTATGCTAGTAATGGGTCAGAATCCCTGGACATTCTTCTAAAGCCTCAGAGCGTCTGATTGCCTTTACTTCAAGCTCAAGGCCTTTGGGAAGTTGTGCGGCAGAAATCTATCGCAAGAAAAATAAGGCTAACAAATGGTTGTGGTTGTTTATAGAAGATGTTCGCTTGTTATTTCTTATAATTCTCACAACTTTATCATTATCCTTCTTGCATACATAAACGAGGTAACTAATTAGCTCCATAGTGTTCTCTATATTTGGCGGTAGAGCTAGAACTCCAATCCAGGACTTTACATGAAAGTCACAAGCTCTCCCCTTTATTGTTGAATCTGATGTCCAGAAAAATGATTTGCATTTAAAATCTTTCACTACACTAGGGTTAATTAAGGTCTTATGTTTTGGTCTTTAGTGCATTTTGATTTGACTTTAATGTACGGTGTAAGATAAATATTCTAAATAGACAATTCTCTAAGAAGACATAAAGATGGCCAACAGCTACCCGGAAAGGTGGTCACTGTTGCTAATTATCAAGGCAATGCAGACTAAAGCTAGAATGAGCTGTCACTTCACACCTGTTCAAATGGCTGTTAACAAAAGGACAAGAGGTGACAGAATGGAGAAAAGAGCCCTGGATACACTAGTGATAGAAATGTAGATTGGTGAAGCTATTCTGGAAAGCAACGTAAAGATTCCAAAAGGAGTTATTAAAGACAAGGCTGGAGAGATGGCACAATGGTTAAGTGCTTGCCTAGAAGCCCAAGGACCCAGGTTTGATCCCCCAGTACCCATGTAAGCCAGATGCACAAGGTGGTGCATGAGTCTGGAGTTTGTTTGCCGTGGCTAGAGGCCCTGGCATAACCATTCCCTCTATTGACCTCTCTTTTTGTCTCTTAAATAAATAAAATATTTTTTTGAGAGAGAGAGAGAGAGAGAAGAAGAGGCAGAGAGAGAGAATGGGTGTACCAGGGCCATTTCAGCCGTTGTGTGCACCCCCTTGTGGGCAAGATCAGCATCGAGTGCTTGTGTCACTTGCATCTGGCTCAACATGAGACCTGGAGAATAGAAAGGTTGTTCCTAGGCTTGGCAAGCAGGTGCCTTAACCACTACACCATTCCTCCAGCCCTAAATAAAATATTTTTTTAAAAAGAACTTAAAAACAGCCACTGTATGACCCAGCAATCTTTCTCCTGGGTATATGCCCAAGGGAAATACAATCATTACCTTCTATAGTATTTGTGCCCATACTTAAGGGAAAAAGCCAAGCTACGGAAACAGCCTAATGTCTTGTATTCATCAGGGTTCTTTAGAGGAACAGAAGCAGTAGAATTAATATAGATTGTAAAGGGGATTTGTTAGATTAGCTTACACAAGACAGGCTGGCCAGTCCAACCATGGCCGTCGGTAGGCTGGAGGCTGGATGCCCTGTGGATCCCCAGAGAGCCAACGATGTTGAACCCATGCTGAAGACTGAAGGAGCTGGGTTCTGATGTCAGCGGTGGATGGTAGCAACTGGGTAGATGCACTGACCAGCAAGGGGTGGATTCAGGCTGGGAAAGAGGGCTGCTTTTTATTTAACTTATTTACGAGAAAGAGAATGAATGGGTATGCCAGGGCCTCTAGCCACTGCAAATTGAACCTGGGTTCTTGGGCTTTGCAGGTAAGTGCCTTAACGACTAAGTCATCTCTCCAACCTAAGGACTGCTTTTTTTTTTAAAAAAAATTTTTTACTTTATTTATTTTTGGAAAGAGAGACAGAGAGAGACAGACAGAGAGAGAGAGAGGGAGAGGGAAACAGATAGAGATGGGCGCACCAGCAGTCTCTCAGCTGCTGTGAATGAAATCCAGATTCGTGCACCCCCTTGTGGGCAAGTGCAGCATTGCGCCCTTGCCTCACTTTGCATTTGGCTAAACGTGGGACCTGGAGATTGGAACCGGGTTCTTAGGCTTAGCAGGCAGGCACCTTAACCACTAAGCCATCTCTCCAGCCCAGGACTGTTTTTTGATGGATGCTCTCCCTTCCCTTAATCCTGCCTTGAGCTGGCAGGAAGTCACCGAAATTACTATCATAAGTCCGTGAATGGATACAACCTTGTGACATGTGGTAGAATAGTACTTAACCTTAGAAAGAAGATCCTATCATTTGTGACAACCTGAGGGAATCTAGAAGACCCGCTAAGAGAAATAATCCAGACACAGGAAAATACCACACAACCTGAACTCTAAAACAAACAAAAAAAGAAAACCCTCATCAAATAAACCACCTCGAACGCCCCAAATCAGAGAATAAAATGGTGGTTGCCGGGTCATAGAGTGTGTGGAGAAATTATAAGGTGGAATTCATCAAAGAGTACCATGTTAACGTTACGTCATGTGAGCAAGTCTAGAGATCTCATGACAGCATGAAGACTATAGCTAGTAATACTATAGTGCACAATGGTAAGATATGCTGAAAGAGTCTATTTTAGATACTTTCACCATAAACTATATAACAGGTGACGTAGCAATCACTGCATCATGGAAGCACAGCAAAACATGACACTACACACCTTAAATATTTATCACATAAAACTAAAAAATAATATTTACTAGAGTAATCCATTTAAAAATATTTTATTTTGCTTAATTAATTAATTAGTTAATTTGGCAGAGAAAGAGGGAGAGAGAGAGACAGAGAGAGAGAGAGAATGGGTGCACCAGGGCCTCCAACCACTGCAGACAAACTCCAGACACATGTGCCCCCTTGTGCATCTGGCCAATGTGGTCCTGGGGAATCAAACCTGGGTCCTTTGGCTTTGCAGGCAAGCGCCTTAACCGCTAAGCCATCCCTCCAGCCCTAAAATTATTTTTTAAGTAATTAATTAATTTATTTAATGAGAGAGAAAGGGAAAGAATGGATGCACCAGGGCCTCTAGGTGCTGCTAACAAACTCCAGATGTATGTGTCACCATATACATCTGGTTTACATGGGTTCTGGGGAATCAAACCTGGGTCCTTAGGTTTGGTAGGCAAGTGCGTCAACTGCTAAGTCATCTCTCCACCCAGATTAATCCATTTTGATGAGTTTTTGATGGTCACATTACAAGTTTTCTCACAATGAAATGGGAAGTTTCTTCTGCAGGTTTTAGTAGTTTGTTTAGTCCTAGCTTTAACCTTCTATAACTCAGAAAATGAAGTATCTGTGTTTATTATGAAAATAATGACACTACAAATCTATAAAAATTAAAAATGTATTAATAAGTTCTTTATTAACTTTCCATTCTTTCATCACCTTCTGTTCTTCACTCATGAACACCAAGATTTTGATTTTCGTATTTAGTTCTTTTCGTGTGTGTGTGTGAGTGTGTGTGTGTATGGGTGTACTAGAGTCTCCTGTCATTGCAAATGAATGGAATGCTTTTCCAGCTTTATGTGGGTGGCTAGGGAATTAAACCTAGGTCTGCAGGCTTTACAAACAAGTACCTTTAACTGCTGAGCCATCTCCTCTTGCCCTTCATGAACACAAGTTTTTGAACATCATTACAATTGCTGGGTAATTTAATTTTGTATTCCACTTTCCCTTTTAGCATAAATGTATTTGCATACAGCTGTACATTCCCAGCATATTCTATGCAACAATTTAGTCATTTCCATGTTGTTAGATTTCAGGCGACCTCTTCTTTGACCTTTTAAACAATGCTGAATATATTACTGTAATATTTTACCATTAGAAATAGTGAAAACCTCTACATTTTTTCCTTTCACCTATACATATCTTTAGGATATAATTCCACAAATGTGCTCCTGGGTAAAAAAGTTATCAGTCTTTTTTACACATTGCCAAGTTTCTTTCTAAAAAGGTTCTTTCAAATTTAATTGAAACTGGTAAGATTAGCACACACTAGCCTCTGCTCCTGCTGATGTTTGGAATGAGCATTTACTTTAAAAAAAAATTATTTTATTTTATTTTTAACTTTTTATTTTTTATTATTTTTTTTGGAGAGAGACACAGACAGAGAGAGTCAGAGAGAGAGAGAGAGAGAGAGAGAGGAAGACAGAGATGGGCACGCCAGCAGTGTCTCAGCTGCTGCGAACGAAATCCAGATGCATGTGCCCCCTTGTGGCCAAGTGCGGCATTGCGCCCTTGCATCACTGCATCTGGCTAAACGTGGGACCTGGAGATTGGAACCGCTGGAGATTGGAACCAGTGTTCTTAGGCTTAGGAGGCAGGCGCCTTAACCCCTAAGCCATCACTCCAGCCCTTGTTTATTCTTTATTTATGTATTTGAGAGCAACAGACAGACAGAGAGAGAAAGAGGCAGATATAGAGAGAATGGGCGCACCAGAGCCTCCAGCCACTGTAAACGAACTCCAGATGCATGTGCCACCTTGTGCATCTGGCTTACGTGGGTCCTGGGGAATCAAGCCTCAAACCAGGGTCCTTGGGCTTCATAGGCAAGTGATTACCACTAAGCAATCTTTCCAGGCCCTTGGTATGAGCATTTACTTTTTGTTACCAGTCTAAGGAAACAAACTGGGGAAATGGATCAGTGGTTAAAGACACTTGCTTTCAAAGCCTTTGGGCCCAGGTTCAATTTCCCAGCCACACACAAAAAGCCAGACAAGTTAGGCCAGGTGTTTGCTTGCACAAATACACACATACATGCAAATAAATAAGAATTAAAAATAAAACAAGTAAACACGCTTACTGTTTTCATTTGTGCCTTTCTGATTATCATCAAGGCTGAACAATTTATCTTGGTTGTTTATTGGTTATGATATAGAGAGAGGTCCAAAGTTCTACTGCATTCAGGTCTTTCAACTCTGAACAGAATAGTCCATCAAGCTGTACTTACAGCACTGCAAGGCATCTCTTAGGCCAAGGTTTCAAATCCTCCCACAGTCCTCTTGAAAACCAGCTCCAAAAGGCCAAACCCACACAGTCAGGTGTCTAGCAGCAAATGACCCCACTCCTGGTATCACCTTTAGTGTTGCAGTCAGGTTCGCATTGCTGGAAGAAATCACCTGACCAAGAGCAGCGTTTGGGGAAAAAGGGTTTATTTTGGCTTACAGACTCAAGAGGAAGCTCCACGATGGCAGGGGAAAACGATGGCATGAGTTGAGGGTGGATCACCCTCTGGCCCACATAAGGTGGACAATAGCAACAGGAGAATGTGTCAAATACTGGCAAGGGGGATCTGGCTATAATACACTGCCTTCAGGAGGCATTAGTTCCCAAACCTTCATCAGCTGGGAACCTAGCATTCAGAACACCTAAGTTTATGGGGGACACCTGAATCAACCCACCACAGACCCCAAATTCCTGTATCATTTCCATGTAGTCATGGAATTACATCCTTAAGCATTTCCTCCATCGGAATGCTGATGTGACCTTGGTGGTGGTGAACAGTGAGTGGTAACAGTTTAAACTTTTCTACCTAAAACTGGTTTTATAAAATAAAAGACACTCCAGAAACTAACTCATTTTTCTCTTCATGTTCCAGTAGGGAGAACTTTTGGGAAATGTTGTTTGCACCCTGTGACACTGAAAGTCATTCTAGACACACTTTGAAGAGAGTAGTTATTGCGTAGCGATCTATGTTCTCTGTGATTCTGGGAATCATAGCACTAATTAGCAATGCCTCTCACATGTGTCATACTGCTTCCTACTTTAACGACTGGGAAATGCTGTCCTTTTCTTTCTCTTTTCTGAAAAGCACTTCCCTTCCGGGGTTGCCAGACAGCCTTTAGGAATCTCTCGGTTAGTTTCCAAGTGAATAACCGAAACCACATTGACTAGTTTTGGTGAAAGGAATTTGACAAATTTGCATACTCATTTGGTCCCTCCACAGCCAAGATGTAAACTTTCATCTTCCTGGGTGCTCTTCCCCCACAAGCAGCCTCAGGTAGCCAAGGAGACACTTTGTCTTCTCTGCGGTTTCACATGGATGTAAACATGGTATGAACTCAGAAGCTTCTTTTGGTCAGCATGTTTTTGAGATTTGCTTGTGTTGTAGAATATATCAGCAGTTCATTTTTTTTTTTTTTTGATACGAAAACAGTATTTCGTTGTGTGCTAGAACAAAGTGTTGAGTGCATCGCCTGTTCATGAGCACTGCATGCTTCATGCAGGGGCTTTTGAAAATAAAATAGGGAGATAGCTCACTTGGTAAAGCGCTTGCCTTGCAAGCATGAAGTCCTGACTTTCATCTCTGGAATCTGCATAAAATTCGCAGGTAAACTGGTATGCACCAGGAATCCCAGATCTGGGGAGGTGGAGACAAGAGGATCTGTGGTACTCACAGGCCACTCAGTCCAGCCTATTGGTAAGATTCATGCCAGTGAGAGACTCTGTCTCAAAACAAGAAGGAATGACACCTGAGGTTGTCACACACACACACACACACACACACACACACACACCCCTACACTTATACACCTACATATATGCAAACAAAATAAAAAGAAAGCTGCTGCAAATAACCTAGTTTGAATGGGGACGCTTTTCATTTCATTTGGGTAAAGGCCCTGACTGGGATTATGGGGCCATATGGAAAACCGATGGCTATTTTTATTAGAAACTTTGCTGAACTCTCTCCCAAGTTTCCACTCCATGCAGAAGCGCTTCAGGTACTCCCATCCTTACAAGCTTTCTAGTTGAAGCCTTGTTCTAGAAGGTGTGGAGTCATAGTTAATGGTTTCACTTCCCTGGTAGTGCTTGAATGTATTAAGTGGACATTTAAATATTTTATTTTACATTTCTGATTACTTTACTCATTTTTTATTTTGTCTATTATTACATAATATCATTGTTGCTGAATTGTATAATATTGTGTGAATAAAAGTCTTCTGTAAGATTTAAATATTTTCCCTCAAGTGGATGGCCCAGCTTTTAATTTTTAAAAAATATTCGGATTTTTATTTGTTTATTTGAGAGGGAGAGAGAGGGAAAGAGAGAGAGAATGGGCAAACCAGGATTTCTGCAAAAGAACTCCAGATGCATGTGCTACCATGTACATCTGGCTTATGTGGGTACTGGGGAATCAAACCTGGGTCCTTAACCTTCGTACACAAGCACCTTAACCACTAAGCTATCTCTCCAGCCCTTTAATTGTTTCAATTACCATTTAGTGACAATCGGCACTATTCAGGTGTTATGTATTCCTTGCTAAATTTACCTCTATGTATTTTATACTCTTCATGCTATTATAAATGCAGCAAAAAAATATATCCTAGCTGGTCGTCAAATGCAGAAATAGTAACCTTATTAAGTGAAAATAATTTTGGTCTCTGAAGATTCAATTTTGTGACTTGGCTTATTTATTTAGTTTTTGTAACTCATTTATTTATTTACTTTTGGATTGTCTAGGGCTTTCTGTACACCTTTTTGAGTTGTAGGTGAATAAATGTTCTACTTTTTCCAGTATTTGTTTCTCTTGGCTTATTGATCTAGTGAGATCAGGATACTTCGGATGAGGATAATTATAAACCTTAATTGTAAGTTTTTATAGGTGTTTACTAGATGTTCATCAATTTTCTTGACTTTTTTTCAAAGAAACATGTTTTGTTTTCATTGATTTTTCTATAGTTTAAAAAATTTTCACCAAGTCCATCTATTCTAATACTTTGTCTCTCTGTCTCTTTCTCTCTCTCTGTAGCTTGACAGTGTCACTATATATAGCCTATGATGACTTTAAACTTAATAATCCTCCTGCATCAGCCTCCTGAGTGCCTCAGGCCTATTTTGATTCTTCTTTTCTATTGACTTGGGTTTAATTTTTTTCTTTTCCCAGTTTCTTAAGGTGGAAGCTCAGATGAATGATTTAGTACTTTCTTCTTTCAGGTATGAGTTTAAAGCTACAAATTTCTCACTGTGTCTTGTTTTAGCTGAATCACAACATTTTGATACATTCTATCTTGTCTTTTTAAATTGAGTTTTTAGCCTGTGAGTGCGTGCCGTGTTTGTGCTTGTGTGTGTGCATGTATGTGGGTACACATGTGCGCGTGTGCATGTGCGTGTGCGAGACTGAGGAGGACAGAAGACAACCTTGAGGAGTGTTGTTTTTCAGGGATGCAGTCCACCCATTTCTTGAGATCAGGTCTCTCCCTGTCCTACAGCTCACTAACTAGGCTGGACTAGCCCGTCAGTGTGCTCCAGTGAGCCTCCCGTCCCGAGCTCACAGTGTTGGCATTCCAGTGCATGCCTCCGCACCTGGCGTTTTACACAGGTATTGGGGATTGAATTCAGGTCTTCACCCTTGCAAGGTAGGCACTTTTCCAGCTGAGCTATCTCCCCAGCTCTTGTCTTCATTCAGTTCAAACAGCTTAAATTCTCTTATAATTTCTTCTTTAATTTATAAGGTATTGAAAACGTGCTGCTTAGTTTCCAAATAGTTAATATCTCTCAGATGTCTCTTCATTATGAATTTCAAGCTTATTTTCTGGTGGCCATAAATATATTTTATGTGATTGAAGTCATTTAGACTTTTTGGGATTTGTCCTCTGACCCAGGATGTAGACTGTCCTGATGGGTACACCATATGCACTTGTGTTCTCTTCTTGTATTGGATAGTGTGTTCAATACAAACTAATGAGATCCAATTGGTTGGCAGCAGATTTTCAAGGGTTCTATATAACTTACTGATTTACTTTTCTTTCTATTACTGAGCCTTAAGCTATATTGGTTGCCTCTTTTTGTATTTTTATAAATTTTTGCTTCATGTATTTTGACCATCTATTACTGTGTAAACATGTGTTTAGAATTATATATTTTTGAAGAGTGAACAGCCTGCAGAATGGGAGAATATCTTTTTCAGATCTAAGTCAGCAAGGGGTTAATATCTGAAACATATAAAGAACTGCCAAATTAAACACTACCAACAAAAACCCTGCCAATAAATAAATGGCACAATAAAATGAACAATTTTTTTTTAATTTGAGAGAGAGAGAGAGAGAGAGAGAGAGAGAGAATGGGCATGCCAGGTTTCTCAGCTGCTGTGAATGAACTCCAGACGCGTGCGCCCCCTTGTGCGCATGTGCAACATTGTGTCAGTTTTGCATCTGGCTAAACGTGGGACCTGGAGATTTGAACTGGCATTCTTAGGCTTCTCATGCAGGCACCTTAAGCGCTAAGCCATCTCTCCAGCCCAAAATGAACAGTTTTTAAAAGAAGAAATACAAGTGGCCAATGACTATTTTTAAAAGTGCCAACATCTCTAGCCATCAGAGAAATGCAAATTAAAATCACTTTTCAGATTCTATCTCACTCCAGTCAGAATGGCTACTATCAAGAAAACAAAATGACAATAAATGTTGGTGAGGATTTTGAGAAAGAGAGCCTTTGTTTACTGTTAGTGGGAGTGTAAACTAGTGCAGCTTCTTTGGAAATCAGTGTGAAGACTTCTCACAAAACTTAAAATAGAGCTACCACTTGACCCGGCTATGCTACTGCTGGGCACATGCCTCAAGGACTCTAGCCTTTGATAGAGAAATTTGCACATCCATGTTTATTGATGTTCCTTTCACCACAGCAGGAGAATGCAATCAACTTAGATGTCATGAAAAGATGAATGGTAGGAGGTGGCCTCTCTCTCTCTCTTTGCTGTGGATGTTTAAGTTCGACAGCTTCTTTTGCCACGGTGGAACTTCTTCTGGGTTCTGAAGCCTGAAATCAACCCTTTGTTCCCATCAGTTGTTTCTGGTTGGGTGTTTGTCTCGGCAACAGGAAAGCAACTGCAACAACATACATAATGGAATTTTACTCAGCCGTAAAAAAATTGTGCAATTTGCAGGAAATGGATGGAATTGGAAAACATATTAAGTGAGGTGACCCAGGCTCAGAGAAACAAACAGGTGTGTTCTCTCTCATGTGCAGATCTTAGCCTTTAACTGTTAAATACATGTATCTAGGTGGTAGTATAAATGGAAATAGACAAGTAATATAGAAAAGGACCTGAGAGTGGATCAAAAGAGATTTGAAGGGAGGACAGGTGGGAAAACAATAGAACATGTGAGATGTTAAGATGGAGCGGTGTGAAAGGGTGCAGTGGGGAATAGGGAGACAGGAGCTAGTGGGGGGAGGAAAGGTAGGGGAAGAATCAACGAAAAAATGAAGTATGTATAAAAATGCCATAAGCAAACTTATTACTTTATCTAATTAAAAATAAACCAAAAACATCTTTTGGTAAATTATCTTATTTGCCATTAAGAAATGACTCATATCTCTTAATAGAGATATTTTTTTTCTAAAATACACCTTTTGATAATATTCCAGTCTTGCTTCCATTTGTTTCTTGTAATTTTATCCTGTTTGTGCTTT
Organism: Orientallactaga sibirica; assembly: GCA_036365145.1. NCBI lineage: Eukaryota > Metazoa > Chordata > Mammalia > Rodentia > Dipodidae > Orientallactaga > Orientallactaga sibirica. The sequence continues at coordinate 12,035,417 of JAEOAD010000027.1, forward strand.
TATATTTAATGTAAGTTTCTTGTAGATAGCATATAGTTGAATCTTGCTTTTTTATTTAATCCAACTAACCATACTCAGAGTTCAGACCAGTTATATTTAATATGATTAAGATATGGTTGAGTGTCCACTGCCTTTTTGTTGTTTGGTTTCTTTTATTCCCATCTGCTCTGTTCCTTCTTTAGGATGTGAGGTGAAGTAAGGACTTCCCTTTTTCCTCCACAGAAATAAGCAGAAGTTGAGATCTGTGCATTAGTAGTGACAGCTAAGCATGTTATGTAGACTCATGGCTAGACGAGGTTGCAGAGAAAAGCAACTTCAGAAAATATAATTAATTATTCTAAGAAAGGTCTCATCTGAGCACCTATGCCCATCTGGCTTTTCTTAAGATGGTGCCAGATACTCATGCTAAATAGAAATAGTGTCTAGATTTTTAAAACTTATTTATTTGTGTGTGTAGGGGATCTGCATTTGTCTCTCTCTCTCTCTCTCTCTCTCTGTGTATGGGTATACACATTTGTCTGTCTCTCTGTGGGTGTGGGTGTGTATGGGGACACACATTTTGAGGTCAGAGGACAACATCAAGGTGTTGCACTTTTCTACCTTCTTTTAGACAGTCTCTTGCAACTGCAAATGTCAGGCTTGCTGGCCTGCCAGCTTCCGATTCTCCTGGCTCTACCTCCCATTGTCCTAGGTGCATGGTGATCACAGATGCATGGACCATTTTACTTCCAGATTTAAGTGGGCGCTGAGGAGGGTCAAACTTAGCAGGCTATGCAAGCAAATACCTTTAATGGCCAAGTCATCTCCCCAGCCCAAGGTCTGACTTTTATTTCTATTTGAAAACTCTTTAAATACCATCTCAATATATTTCTTTCCACTGTCAGTCAGAGCTGTTATATTTATGAATGATTAAACCAGAGCATATGTCTATTCTTTGAACATGAGTGTTTAATGTGGAAAAATGTTTGTCATGTGTTTTTCTCACTAAATTAAAATGAGAGGAATTCAATAAAATAAGTGTACTGCAACAACATACATAATGGAATTTTACTCAGCCGTAAAAAAATTGTGCAATTTGCAGGAAATGGATGGAATTGGAAAACATATTAAGTGAGGTGACCCAGGCTCAGAGAAACAAACAGGTGTGTTCTCTCTCATGTGCAGATCTTAGCCTTTAACTGTTAAATACATGTATCTAGGTGGTAGTATAAATGGAAATAGACAAGTAATATAGAAAAGGACCTGAGAGTGGATCAAAAGAGATTTGAAGGGAGGACAGGTGGGAAAACAATAGAACATGTGAGATGTTAAGATGGAGCGGTGTGAAAGGGTGCAGTGGGGAATAGGGGAGACAGGGAGCTAGTGGGGAGGAAAGGTAGGGGAAGAATCAACGAAAATGAAGTATGTATAAAAATGCCATAAGCAAACTTATTACTTTATCTAATTAAAAAATAAACCAAAAACATCTTTTGGTAAATTATCTTATTTGCCATTAAGAAATGACTCATATCTCTTAATAGAGATATTTTTTTTCTAAAATACACCTTTTGATAATATTCCAGTCTTGCTTCCATTTGTTTCTTGTAATTTTATCCTGTTTGTGCTTTTTTATTTTTAATGTAAGTTTCTTGTAGATAGCATATAGTGAATCTTGCTTTTTTATTTAATCCAACTAACCATACTCAGAGTTCAGGCCAGTTATATTTAATATGATTAAGATATGGTTGAGTGTCCACTGCCTTTTTGTTGTTTGGTTTCTTTTATTCCCATCTGCTCTGTTCCTTCTTTAGGATGTGAGGTGAAGTAAGGACTTCCCTTTTTCCTCCACAGAAATAAGCAGAAGTTGAGATCTGTGCATTAGTAGTGACAGCTAAGCATGTTATGTAGACTCATGGCTAGACGAGGTTGCAGAGAAAAGCAACTTCAGAAAATATAATTAATTATTCTAAGAAAGATCTCATCTGAGCACCTATGCCCATCTGGCTTTTCTTAAGATGGTGCCAGATACTCATGCTAAATAGAAATAGTGTCTAGATTTTTAAAACTTATTTATTTGTGTGTGTAGGGGATCTGCATTTCCCTCTCTCTCTCTCTCTCTCTCTCTCTGTGTGTGTATGGGTATACACATTTGTCTGTCTCTCTGTGGGTGTGGGTGTGTATGGGGACACACATTTTGAGGTCAGAGGACAACATCAAGGTGTTGCACTTTTCTACCTTCTTTTAGACAGTCTCTTGCAACTGCAAATGTCAGGCTTGCTGGCCTGCCAGCTTCCGATTCTCCTGGCTCTACCTCCCATTGTCCTAGGTGCATGGTGATCACAGATGCATGGACCATTTTACTTCCAGATTTAAGTGGGTGCTGAGGAGGGTCAAACTTAGCAGGCTATGCAAGCAAATACCTTTAATGGCCAAGTCATCTCCCCAGCCCAAGGTCTGGATTTTTATTTCTATTTGAAAAACTCTTTAAATACCATCTCAATATATTTCTTTCCACTGTCAGTCAGAGCTGTTATATTTATGAATGATTAAACCAGAGCATATGTCTATTCTTTGAACATGAGTGTTTAATGTGGAAAAATGTTTGTCATGTGTTTTTCTCACTAAATTAAAATGAGAGGAATTCAATAAAATAAGTGTATGGTGATGTAGCTTTTCACACAGTCACTGAAATTATTTAAAACATTTATCCATTCTGTGAAAAATTAATTTCTGTCTCTGCACTTGGTTCAATAAGACTTGGTATCAAAACTCATAATGAGGCTGGAGAGAAGGCTTAATGGTTAAGGCGCTTGCCAGCAAAGCCAAAGGACCAAGGTTCAGTTCCTCAGGACCCACATAAAGCCAGATGCACAAGGTAGCACATGCATCTAGCATTTGTTTGCCGTGGCTGGAGGCCCTGGCATGCCCTTTGTCTCTCTCTCTCTTCTCTCTCTCAAATATATAAAACAAAATAAACATAATAAAAATATTTTTATACATTTGATGATTTCTATTGAGTTTCATTTTTATTTTGGTGCCTTTCATCTACCATTTGTTGTCATATAAATTAAAACATCTAATAAATTTTTTAAAGAATTTATTTTATTTGTAAGAGAGAGAGAGAGGGAGATAGAAAGGATTGGCTCACCAGGGCCTCAGGCACTGCAATTGAACTCGCAATGCTTGCACCACCTAGTTGGCATGTATGACCTTGCTGTTGCGTCACCATCATGTGTCTGACTTATGTGGGATCTGGAGAAATATTGAACATGGGTCAGTAGGCTTCACAGGCAAGCAACTTAATTGCTAAGCTATCTCTCCAGCCAGAAATTATTTTTAATATTTTATTTATTTATTTTCAAGGAGAGAGAGAGAGAGTGAGAGAGAAGAGAATGGGTACACCAGAGCCTCTAGTTACTGCAAACTCCAGTGCGTGTGCCACTTTGTGCATCTGGCTTTACATGGGTACTGGGGAATTGCACCAGGGTCCCTAGGCACTGCAGGCAACTGCCTTAACTACTGAGCAATCTCTCCAGCCCTAAAGAAATTACTTACACAGAAGGTTTTATCTCTTTAACAAAACTTGGTGAATTGGCCCTAAGGTATACTGGGGTTCTATGCATTACAGGTACCTGTAAAAGTCCTCTTGGTGTTGATTCTGCTGATAAGGATCCTCAAGTTGATACTGTTTGCACAATTCACTTATTGTGTCTCCTCATTGATTTTGAGATATTAAAAACACTCTCAGCTAAACAAATGTCTGCTTCATATATCCATTATTAATTCAGTATTTCCTGAAAAAGCATTTTAAAGCATTATTTGAACATTTAATCGTGTTTTACTTTTATGAATAGCAAAAGTCGTAAATATAAATGAAACAAATTGACAATCGTATTAAACTGCTCTCCCTATTTCTGTGTGGAATTAGATGGACATCCCCTTTTAACTTAAAATATCAGTATTAGTGTCCATCCGTGTAAAATTCTGTCAAGCATTTCTTTAGAGACACAGAATTTCTTTTTAAAAATATTTTATTTATTTATTTGAGAGAGAATGAGGCAGAGAGAGAGAGAGAGACAGAGAGACAGAGAGAGGCAGATAGAGAATGGGCACTCCAAGGTCTCCAGCCACTGCAAACGAACTCCAGACACATGCGCCACCTTGTGCATCTGGCTTATGTGGGTCCTGGGGAATCGAACCTAGGTCCTTAGGCTTTGCAGGCAAGCACCTTAACTGCTAAGCCATCTCTCCATCCCCCAGAATTTCTTTTATTTATTTATTTAATTTTTTTTTGGTTTTTCGAGGTAGGGTTTCACTCTAGTCCAGGCTGACCTGGAATTCACTATGTAGTCTCAGGGTGGCCTCGAACTCAGCAATCCTCCTACCTCTGCCTCCTGAGTGCTGGGATTAAAGGCGTGCGCCACCACGCCCGGCCAGAATTTCTTTTAAAAAGTGCTCAAGGGCTGGAGGAATGGCTTAGTGGTTAAGGTGTTTGCCTGCAAAGCTGAAGGACCCTGGTTCAATTCCCTAGGACCCACATTAGCCAGATGCACAAGGGAGCACACTCATTTGGAGTTCGTTTGTAGCAGCCGGAGGCCCTGGTACACCCATTCTCTCTCTCTCCCTCTTTCTCTGTCAAATAAATAAATAAATAAATAAATAAATAAATAAATAAATAAATAAATAAAATTTTAAAAATGCTCCATTATCAGGCTGGAGGGGTGGCTTAGCAGTTAAGGCACTTGCCTGCAAAGCCTAAGGACCTAGGTTCAATTCCCCAGGACTCATGTAAGCCAGATGTACAAGGTGGCACGTGTGTTTGGAGTTCAATTGCAGAGGCTGAAGGCCCTGGTGTGTCCATTCTCTCTTTGTCTATCTGCCTTTTTTTCTCTCTGCCTCTTTCTCTCTCAAATATAAATACAAGTAAATATAAAATATTATAAAAATGCTCAGATATCACTGAGATACTTATTCAAAGCTGATGACACAAAGCCTGTAATACACAAGCCTTCTTAAACCTACCGGAGAATGGCAACAGAGGTTTTCAGACACCAGCCAGGATTTATGTTCCTTTGTAAAAATGGGCTTCAAATGCAATTCTAGTCATTTAGGCATGCTCCTTGAAATGAGCAAGTTCGTGTCCACGTAAGCAATGACAAGCACATGGTGAGTGCTGCTGAAATTTCAAGTGTGAGAGACAAGGTGCTATAAGCACTACCTTAACTCAGGTACTAAAACGGAAAAAGTATTCTTTTCTTAATGGAACAAAATATGGTATTCATCATGCTCATTTACATACTCTTCGAGTCTTCCTTCTCTGTTGCTTCTCTGAACTGAAATCAATGTTATGAGGTTGTTCGCAGCTTGGAAGACATAGACCTGGAAATGTAAGTCATGAGGAGCCTTGATGGAAGCAGTACTGGGAAGGCCTAGAAGAAGGAGTGTTATGTGAATGGGCCAACACGAGCAAAAATATAAAGATGGACTTTGAAAATAGATAGAAGCAGAGAAAAAGCTGTCTATGTAGGGAGAATACCATTTTTAAGAAATACCAAACAGGGGCTGGAGAGGTGGCCTATGGGTAAGTGTACTTCCTGTGCAAGCACAAAGGACTGACACTGCCCGAGTATGATTCCACAGCACGCATGCAAACATCTGGTCACGGCCACTCACGTTTGTAACTCTAGTCTGGTGGGAAACACTGACTGGAAAGTCATGGAGGCTGCCCCCAAAATGGCAAGCTCTAGAATCAATAAGAGACTCCATCTCAAGGCAAAAAAAACACATGTGAGTGGGTGATGGAGGGGGACAACACCCAATGTTCTCTGGCCTTGGCCAGAGTGTGCATATGGGTTACATAAGCACATTACACATACATACACCACACACACACACACCACATGATGCACACATGCAAAAAGCAACTAAAGTGTACAGTACCAAATAGAACTATTTCATTTTAAAATTATTCTCTATGGATATAGCTTAGTGATCCAGCTAGACTGAGTCATGTTGCACTGAGTACATTAATACTTGAAACTATATGATATAGATGTCTCATCTTTAAGCTTGTACAGAGAGAATTAAATACAATTTAATGCGTGTTAATTGGATGCATATGATTATAAATATGGATGCAGATAAGCGCTTTATAATGCCATAACCACATTCAGGCCCTTCTCTTAACCTTTCCTTTGGAGGATGAGTAAAAGCTGTCTTCAGAGGTAACGGTGAGAGGTCCCTTTGTCTCACTGCATTTGGAGTTTGTTCCTTATTCTCTGTTCTGGGCCATCTTCTGACGACACGGGTCTGTTGATCCGTATGAATTCACCTCATGCTGGCCCCTTCTGGGTTTGCTATAAAAAACATCCTGCCCACAGAGGAACTTGGGTTCTTTTCATGATCATGCTTGTAGTAAAAAGCCTTAATCAACTTACTTCTAAAAGCCTTAACTGGCTATTTCTATTTTTATTTATTCTTTCCCGAATCCATGGAATACTGGAGGTGATCTTGTCCTTTATGTAGACACTGCAAAAATTGTGCTGTGGTAGACAAAGAATTACTTCCCACTGGCATTTGGGAGAAAATAAGACAAGGTGGGAAGATGGGAAAAGGTCCTTGTGCCTCGTTGCTTCCAGTGTCATCTCACCCAGTCTTCTCGGTCACTTGCATAGGTTGTGCGTGCATGACTTCACTCGGGACGGTGAATATGCTACAGTATCTAAAAGGCATGGAATAAACAGAGATAACAGCATAGGTAAAAGTTTAAAGTGTACAAAGCACAGGGCACAGGGCAGAACTGAAGAAGGCTAATGGGCATGGAGCTAGAAAGATGGCTGTGAAAGACAATATATCTCTGTGCATCAATTTTTTACCTTGAAAATTCTGAGGAGTACCTGAAGTTAGAATGCTAAAATTTATTTGTAAATTTTTAAAAATTTATTTGCGAGAGAGAGAGAGAGAGAGAGAACCGGAGTTTCTTGCCCTTGCAAATGAACGCCACTTGCATGCACCACTTTGTGCATCTGGCTTTATATGGGTACCAGGAAATTGAACCTGGATTGGTAGGCTTTGCAAGCAATCACTGTTAGCCACTTAGCTATCTCCCCAGCCCCCCAATACTTTTTGATTAGCCAAAAGAAAATAGAAACAACTAAATAAGTGTGTATAACTACAATACAATGGTTGAAATAAATCTGACATCAACAACTATTTTAAATGCATGTGATTTAAACATTACAAATAAAAGAATAACATAGACTAGATTTAAAAATATACAAGTATATGATACATATAAGAGATGCACTTCAAATAAAAAGGAAATAAGCAGAGCCGAGTGTGGTGGCACACGCCTTTAATCTCAGCACTCGGGAGGCAGAGGTAGTAGGCTCACCATGAGTTCGAGGCTACTCTGAGAACTACATAGTCAATTGCAGGTCAGCCTGGGCCAGAGTGAGACCCTACCTCAAAAAACAAAAACAAAACAAAAAAAAAGTAAATAAATAGGCAGGAAGTAATAGAACAGAAAATAATTATTACCCAAATAATAAAAATATCAGGAAAATAAATTTCCAGGCAAAGAATGGCACTAAAGGTAAAAAGTATATTTTATAGTAATAAAAGATCTGATGCATTAAGAAGACAGAATAATTATAAATATGTATTTACGCAGTAACAGAGCCTCAAAACACATAAAGCAAAAAGCTACAAGAGGTAGGTTAAGGGAGTAATGGAAGAATCTTCTCTTCCAGTGGAAAATTTAATGATCTTCTAAGAACAGAGAGGATGAGTAGACAAGAGTGATTTAAAAAAAACAGAGAAATGAATAAGACTGCCAGTTAACTTGACCTAATTAACATTTTTGGAACATGACATCCAGCAATTTTACAATGCATTTTCATATATGCATATATAAATAGCTGGAAAGATGGCTTAGTGGTTAAAAGAGCTTAGTTGCAAAGCATAGAGCCCAAGTTTGATGCTTTCCCAGTACCCACATAAAACAAAGCAGTACATGCATCTGGAGTTCATTGGCAGCAGCAGGAGGCCCTGACATTCCTATATTCACCCCTCTCTTTTTCAAATAAATAAATAATATATATAAATTTTTATTTATTTATTATTTCTCTGTATGTGTGTGCACGCACGTTATTGTTGCAAACAAATTGTGTGTTCTATCTTGTGTCTGGCTTTACATGGGTGCTGGAAAACTTTGCAAGCAAACACCTTTAACCACTGAGCCATCTCCCAGTCCTCCAATGTATTTTCAAGGGCTCCTTATCTAATTTATTTGTTTATTTATTTTGCGGTACTGATATTTAAAACCAGGGCCCTTTGCATGCTAAGCAAGTGCTCTACTGCCCCAGCCCTTCAAGGTCAATGGACTAATGTTTAACAGTAGAGATCATAAGCTGGACCACAAAAACTGATCAATAAACTTTATAAAATGCTGACATACTCCAGACGATGTGATCGGACTACAATTGAATTAACTTCAAAGTTAGTATAAGGAGACACATAATGCTGTCTTCTGATGGCCAATCAGAAGAACTTGAGAGCACTCCTCCGTGTTTGTTCTTCTGGACACAACTCTTTAACCTGGCCAGAATGCCAGCTACTACTGTATTAGGACATTGCAAAGTATAGAGCAGAACGTAGATCAGGGAATAAGATCAGAATTTGAAACATAACCCACCTATGGTGATTCCATTTTTTTTTTTCCTTTTGACATTTCCCTGCCTGAACTGAAGTCATGGTGGAATTTAGAAGCGGTCATTTGGGAGCTTCGGGAGAGGGCCTCTGGTTGTCCTCGCAGTAGAAAGGCCATCTGTTTATGTGAGACAGTATAGACACTTCATCTCCTCCCTTTCTCTTCCTTCCTCTCCTTTCCCTGCTCTGTGGCAGCCTCTGGGCGGAGGAGGCAGAGGCTACAGTGAGTCGAGAGTCAGTAGGGTACCAAGGAGTGGAGAACTCTTCTCAGGCGTCCCTGTGGTATCGGCCGCAGGTGGCACATCCCCAGAAGTGAGAGGCCTAGAGGGGTCAACTAAGCTCTCAGGTTTCTGGCTGGAGGGCTGAAAGGGCCCCAGGTAACTCAAAGACGGGACATTGACCTCTGGACAAGACATTCCCTTTCATCCTTTCAACAGGATGCTCTGGACGTTCTGTCATGAAGAGATTCTCCCATCCACTCTCTCAACGTGCGCATGGGTCCTTCTTGGAGCATCCTTTCCAGAAGCGCGCTGTACATCTGGCCCTTATGCTAAGGGCAATTTCCATCATCTCCTCAAGGTCTCCTCAACTTCCCACCTGTTTTCTCTCTGGCAACCTGTAAGGAGACACTCAGGGTATGAAGCATCTTACCCTCATCACATATTCTCCCTCGATTTAGTGTCAATTAACGATCATTTCCTGATACACTATTACCATCATCATAATTATAGAATGTTGACTTGAGGAGATTCTTGGCGGGCATGGTGGCACACGCCTTTAATCCCAGCACTCAGGAGGCTGAGGTAGGAGGATCACTGTGAGTTCAAGGCCACCCTGAGGCTACATAGAATGTTGACTTTTTCTAGCACTCCTTCCATATTTACTGGTCAGCATTTGGCTTTCTCTCCTCCCTTCTCCTCTCCTCCTTTCTCCTCGCCTCCCTTTCCCTCTTTGCTCCTTTCTTCCACCCATCTTTCTCCTCCCCCTTTTCTCTCTTTCCTCATCCTCTGCTCACATGCCTATATAACCTCATATTTGGCATAAAATTGATTTTAGCTAATGTTGAAGATCAAGCACTTAGTCAAAACATCATTTCTAATTCATTTTAATTATTTTAAACATCTAAAAACTCCACATTGATATTACCATAGCAGCTCCCAAAATCCTAATCTTCAGATCTGCCAGCAATTCCTTTTAGGGGGTTTTAAGGAGAAATTAAAAGACTTGGGAATTAGGAAGGAAAAGGAGAATATGGAATGATATTGGGCAGGGCACAGAATTAAGGTTAGAAAAAAGCAGATAGGGAGAGAGACTGAGGAAGGAGGAGGAGAAAAAAATAAACAAGCAAGGAAAAATGCATCTATCTGGCAGGTAAAGGTCAATTACTTTGAAGTTTTCCAAGCATTATAACTGGTCTACCACCCAGGAAGTCCCTGTGTCTTTATATAAGAAATGTTTTTTTGCCAAAAGGGACACACACACACACTCCCACAAATGCATGTGCCCACACACAAACCACTATCCCTCTAACCACTGGAGCAACATGGATAAACAGTAACCACCGTGTGACATTTCTCCTCTGAGTCTTGACCCAAAGGAAACTGCGGAATATTAGAGCTGGAAGGAGCCTCTGACATCAAATCTTATCCATTCTCTTGTCCCGCATGGACCTGGCTGAGGTCACGGTGCTGAGAGGAGCCCAGCTGGCGCTAAATCCCAGGTCTTTGCACATGTGGTCTAGCTCAAACTCCAAGGCTCACGGGATGCCTTCTCTGCCTCTGCTGACTGAAAAAAATAAAAACTTCCTGTGTCAGATGAAAGAACGAAATGGCCCCTCAAGTGCTTAATTTCTGAAAGGATAGTGAAGTAAATAGAATTATGATTTCTCTTAAAGGATAAAGAAACTTCAGCATTTTATTTACTGCGCTTTTTACAAAGTTGCACAGTGGATGGGGAAGATTTTGAAAACATCTGTTTACCAATTTCCGACTGGTAACAGAACCTCAGCGGCAATAACTAAATCACCTTCGTACCCTTCTCTGTGAAGCCATTAAGCCTGGAAACATGCTGTTTTCAGCAATACAGAAATCAAAGCGATAACACAGCAGAGCAGACCTGTGTTAAAGAACAAAAATCCACAGGCTGCTTCAAATATCAACAAGGAACCCTGAAATTTTCTATCAATTTCTTTTCCTGGCCTTGTGACATTTTCAACTTAAAACTACCTTGCTTACCATCAAGGCACTCTGAGAAAGCTTCAGTTGGAAAAGGTAATTTTTGAGTGAGATTCAGCAGAAGAAGGTAATTTTTTTTTTTTCCAGAGAGGTTCCCTGGAAAAAGGTAATTTTCAGAACCGACTGCTGCATTCTTCTTTGGCTGTTATTTATTTATTTTTTTGTCCTTTTCTTTTTTCTAAGTAGCCCTAATGTCATTCACAGGCACTCTATGTCAATACATCCGTCCTGCCTAAGTCGTTTGTGCAAAGTAAGTTTACAGAAACTGTAGCTTTAGGGTTTGTTACTAGAGGGCTGCGAAGATCAAACAATGCAATTTCCCTTGGAAGTTTCATCAATTTTGCATCAATGTTGATGCTTGAGCTGGAGGCCTGCACCCAGAATCATAATTTCCAGCCACACAAAAAAATTTTACTTTTGTTTTTGATGGAGAATCTAATTTCGTATGATGATCACCGTTGGGTAATACCCTGCCTCAGTAATGCAGCTCTCTAAGTCTCTAGTGCTGACCCCAGCGCTTGAAGGGCCATCAAGGGAGGGACTTAATAGCTGATCTAGACTATATCAATTCATACTGTTTGGAGATACTAAAGGAAAAATAACTCATGTTAGAATGCATGTTATTATATGTTATTTATATAAGTGGTTGAGAAGTACCCTGAGAGTTGAAACCTTTTCATCTGTTCATTTTTTGGAGAGCTCCAATCTTTAGAAAGGAAATTATGCAATTCAGCTTTAATGGTTTGAGATGAAGACTCTGAAATTATCTGGCTTCTCATATATTTCTCCTTTGATTATACCATCATAAAGAAAAGGAAAAAAATCCTCCTTCAATGTAAGATGTGAAGGTTGAGGGGCATAAAAAATATTCCAAAGCCTCCTCTTTTTAAAGTCAAATAGCAAACCTTAACAGACTAGCATTTTATTCTCTCTGTTAAATCATATACTTTTAATTTTCAGTGCATGTTAATTGATTCCCTTTCAGAAATCGGTTTGTAATTAAGTCCTTGTGTGAGAAATTGTACCGTGACCACATCCATCTGACTGGTTATATAAACATGGATGAAGTCAACCCATTTGGTACGATTTTCATTCCAGATGCAGGTCCCGAATACTCTTTCCCTCTGAAGATGATCACCAGCCATGTCCATACCCTTCAACAGCACTGTGGGTGGAGTAAAGTCAAATAAGAACGGCATTTCTCTTATAAATTACTATTTTTTGTTATGAAGAAAAAACAGCTCTTTAAAACAATTTGTGGAGCCTGGCATGGTGGCTCATGCCTTTAATCCCAGCACTCGGGAGGCAGAAGTAGGAGGATCACCGTGAGTTCAAGGCCACCCTGAGACTACATAATTAATTCCAGGTCAGTCTGGGCCATAGTGAGACCCTACCTCGAAAAACAAACAAAAAAAAAAAAAATTGTGTATGTGATGTGTGTGTGTGTGTGTGTGTGTGCATGGGTACACATGTTCCAAGGCATGTGTGTGGAGGGCAGAGGACAACCTCGGGTGCTGGCTCTCTCCCTCCTCCTTCTTTGAGACAGAGTCTCTCTTGTTGCTTTGTCTCTGGGAACACCAGACTAGCTGTCTCAGAATGTTAAGGGTCCTCCGGACTCTGCTTCACATTGCCCTAGGTGCATTTAGATTTCAGATGTGTGTGCCACTTTGTGTCTCGTTTTGAGTGAATACTGGGATCAGAACTCTGACTGGCATGCTTGTGGAATAAGCACCTCTAACCACTGGGCCATCTCCCCAGCCCCTCAAATGAGTACTTCCTCCAAAACTGCTTTCAAGTTGATTTGTTATTTATACACATTGACAGAAAAATTAGAGGATCAATTGTGATCGAGATGTTCATTTTCTTCTTTGTGAGAGATTTGCTTTTCTGTCTATAGTTGGCTACAGTCCTGTGGTCTACTTGTCAGCTGCCCAGTAATAACTACCTGAATGTATCACACAGGGACGTGTTAAACAACTCACCATCAATCTCCCAGTGCCTCTACTCTTTGCGATGTATAGGATGTGTTCTCAGTTCAGTTTACAATCCATTTCCTACTGCCTAACTTCCTGACAAAGACCTTTTGTCAGCCAGCATAGACATATTCTATTAAGTGGAAATTTTGTTTTGTTTTCTTTTCTTTTGGTTATACTACAGCACTGAACAAACCTAAACTTTTGCTAACTGAGTAGATTTAATGCTAAGTTTTTGCTAGTACAAAATGGAGGGGAAAGGTCCCAGGAAACTTTTCGAGATGATGGTATGTTACCTTTGTTGTGAGAAGGTATTGAGTGTCCAAATTTACCATATGTCTAAACTCAACTGTAGGGGCTGGAGAGATGGCTTAGTGGTTAAGGCGTTTGCCTGCGAAGCCAAAGGATCCTGATTTCATTCTCCAGGACCCACATAAGCCAGATGCACAAGGGGCACATACATCTGGAGTTCGTTTGCAGCGGCTGGAGGCCCTGGTGAGCCCATTCTCTCTCTGTCTGCCTCTCTTCGATCTCTCTCTCTGCCTGCAAATAAATAAATAAAAATAAAACTCAACTGTATATATTACATAGTCTTTCTGTTATACCAGTTATGTTATCAACAAAGCTGTTAATAAAGCTTTTGGGGAAATTTAGAATGATAGCCAACGAACAAGTGACGTATTTAAAATTTGTTGATTGCATCTCACACGGATGTGAATGACTTTTGTCAGGAATTTTATCTGCCTTTCCAACCTAGGAAGCATTTCCTACTTTCATTCCACAGTTGTCAACCCTGAGTGCTGCCTTAGCCAATCAGTGCCTCCACGACTTAGCCAGAGAGTGGATGTTGTGGTGGAACACGGGACATGGGTGCTCTCGGAGGAAGCTATTGGAGATGGCTGATGGGGAAACTGACATGAACTGGTAGAGATGGGTTCCTATGCCTCAGACACCCAGATCTTTTGGACAGACAAGATCGAGACAAAGCACTCATCTTCATCACACAATGGAAAGACCCGAATTTTTTGGGGGGGGAGAGAGACACGGGGGGGGGGGCAGAGGAAGACAGAGAGATTGGCGTGCCAGCAGTGTCTCAGCTGCTGCCAACGAAATCCAGATGCGTGCGCCCCCTTGTGGTCAAGTGTAGCATTGCGCCCTTGCATCACTTTGCATCTGGCTAAACGTGGGACCTGGAGATTGGAACTGCTGGAGATTGGAACCAGTGTTCTTAGGCTTAGGAGGCAGGCGCCTTAACGGCTAAGCCATCGCTCCAGCCCAAGACCCGAATTTTGTAGTCATTTTAGGTCACTGAAGTCCAAGCTCTGCCTCACACTGGCACCCAACTTACCCAGACATAGTCTCAATGTAGACTTTCTAAAATCAAAATGGTTACAAAACTGCCCACTGTAAATGCTTGTTTGCAGGTTAAATGACACACTATATTTATGAGTCTAGTTCAGCAGTCTGCTGATGGCAAGCAATGCATTATTAAGGTATATGTCAAAACACAAAGACAGTGCACGTGGTTTAAAATTGAAGGGTACTCTGAATACATACTCTACTCAAGACTTTAGAGTCAGAACTTGCCTAATAGCATCATATTCTATAATGGTAATAAATTTGTTACTCTAACAATATCCAGTTGAAAAGGATGTTTTCATATTTATTATTTCATTTTATTTATTTACAAGAATAGAGAGATAGAGACAAGAAAGACAGACAGAGAGAATGGGTATGCCAGGGCCTCAAGCCACTGCAAATGAACTCCAGATGCATCTGGCTTTATGTGGATATTGGGGAATTGAACCAGAGTCATTAGGCTTTGCAGGCAAGCACCTTAATTGCAGAACTATCTCTCTAGCCCCAAGATTTTTTTTTTATAAATAGCTTTTATTAAGCCCTATACTAAGCTCTTTAAATTGATTCTTGATTTAAAAAATAGTTATATCTATAGCATCTTCTATAAACCACCTGTGAATCATACTAAAAGGTATTGGGGAAACAGAATTCTCTTTCCTTTGGTCAGTAAGACGACACATACAGTAAACATTCAATGTAGTCCTACACTGAGTTCTGTTCTATGTTGGTTTACTATCCTGCTACCTGTCTGGAGCTCCCAGACAAGAAAACTTGAGTACATTTTTCTTTCAGGTAAAGATGAAGGCTGAAACAAGTAAAACTAACTTTCTACTAGCATGTAGTCAATTTCAGGAGAATTTATGTTTTAAAATTTATATTAGTGTATATTGGTTGTAAAGAGTGAGGGGTTTGGGGCTGGAGAGATGGCTCAGTGATTAAGCGACTTGCCTGCAAAGCTTAATGACCTTGGTTCAATTCCCCAGTAACCATATAAGCCAGATGCACAAAGTGGTACATGCATCTGGAGTTCATTTGCAGTGGCAAAAGTCATTCCTATACTCTGTGTGTGTGTGTGTATCTCTGTTTAAATAAAATATTAAAAAAACAAACAAACAAGAGTGACGGGTTTCAGAGTGACGTTTTTGTTCAAGTGTACTTTTACTATATTCACTCTCCATTTCCCCCTCTCTTGCCCCTTTTCTATTCCCAAGTCATCTCTTTTTATTATCTCTCTTTTTTTTTTTGAGTCTGGCTTATTTTGATTAACTCAGATCTCTAGTTGCATGCATTTTCCTGCACATGGCATTATACTCTTTCTACAGCATGACCAGAACTCCATTGTGTGCACAGTCACAGTTTCTTTATCTGTTGATCTGCCGATGGCCACCCAGGCTAAGCCCATAACCTGGCCATTGTGAGTTGTGCTGTAGTCAACATGGAGGAGTAGCTGTCTTTGGGATATGCCATGTTGGATTCCTTTGGGTATACTCCCAGGACTGGTATGGCTTATTGCTGGATCACACAGCAGTTCTATTTTTGGTTTTTGATGACTCTCCATACTGATGTCAACAGAGGATGCATTAGTTTGCATTTCTACCAACAATGTATAAGAGTTTCTTTCCCTACATCTTTGCTAGGATATTTTTTTTCATGATATTATTCTGACAAGGTCTTTCATCTCCTTGCTTAGGCTCATTGCCAGGTATTTTATTTATTCTTTATTTTCGAGACTATAATAAATGGGAATGTTTTTCTGGTTCTTTTCTCCAGTATGTTTTGTTTTTAATTGGTACATAGAAAAGATTCTGGGTTTTGTATGTTGCTTTAGCATTCTGCTACTTTGCTGAAAGCGTTTATCAGATCTGAGCATTTTCTGATGTAGTCCTTAAGGTCTCTTGAGTATAGGACCATGTGTCTGCAAAGAGGATAATTTCATTTCTTCCTTTCCAATGTATAGCCCTTTTATTTCTTCAACTAAAATAAGTTTGGGTCAAGATAAGATAAATTTAAGTTTGTTTTTGCATCTTATCAGAATATATGCTTGGGGTCCCAAGCTCTGGTGGCCTGGGAGGAAAGGGTTTGCTACGCTCTTGAGAGAAAAGTCTTCGAACATTTCAATGAATTGGGATGACCTGACATAGTTCCACACATGATAGGCCTTCCTACTCTGAATAGACAGGACACGCCGGGCACATGGTCTCACCAAAATGAAAGTTATGTCACAACGGGCTGGAATAAAATTGTTTCAGTTTCTCCAGAAACCATGGCATCCGGCATGCTTAAGCTAATCACAAAGACCTTTTAAAACCGCAATATCTGGGCTGGAGAGATGACTTAGCAGTTAAAGTGTTTCCCTGCAAAGCCTAAGGACCCAGCTCAGATTCCCTAGGACCCACATAAAGCCAGATGCACAAAGTGACACATGTATTTGGGCTTTGTTTGCAGAAGTTAGAGGCCCTGGCACATCCATTCTCTCTCTCTCTCTCTCCTTGCCAATAAATAACTAAAAAATAAAAAATAAAACCCTCAATAACTGTTTCTAGGTCATGCTAGATTTATGTCCTGCAACTAAATGTGCTGTCATTGTGAAGAAACCTAAGTATGGATAATTTTTCCATGTTGAATTATAGGATTCTTTTTGGCATGTGTGTGTGTTTAATATGTGCAGCATGGAGTGTGTGTGGGGTGTAGAGTGTGTGACACAGATGGATGCTCCCTGTGTACACGCCTGCAGAATCTAGAGGAGAAGATGGGGTGTACTCCTCTTTCACTCTTCCATGCCGTGGCTGAGATGGAGTCTCTCATTGAACTCAGAGCTAATCAATGGGCCGCAGAAACTCTCCTGCTGCAGGACTGGGATTACAGGCGCATGTGACCAGGCCCAGCTTTTTTATGTGGATACTTATA
Organism: Orientallactaga sibirica; assembly: GCA_036365145.1. Lineage (NCBI taxonomy): Eukaryota > Metazoa > Chordata > Mammalia > Rodentia > Dipodidae > Orientallactaga > Orientallactaga sibirica. The sequence goes on from JAEOAD010000027.1 coordinate 12,052,578, forward strand.
CTTGAACTCAGACCCTCATGCTTACACAGCAAGCTCTCTTACCCATTGAGCCATCTTCCCAGATCCTCATTTTAACTTTTTAAAATATTTAGTTCTATGGATGCCATATGCCTTTAATAAAATTCATGCTCATTTTCAAATGGAAAAAAATGTAAGAAATGTTTATATTTCCAAGACTGTAGTCCAAGTATTAAAACTTTTCTTTTTTAATATTTTTATTTTTATTTATTTGAGAGAGAGAGAGAGAGAGAGAGAGAGAGAGAGATACAGAAAAAGGCAGAGAGAGAGAGAGAGAGAGAGAGAGAGAGAGAGAGAGAGAGAAAGGGTGTGCCAGGGCCTCCAACCACTGCAAACGAACTCTAGATGTGTGCACCCCCTTATACATCTGGCTTACATGGGTCCTGGGGAATCAAATCTGGGTCCTTTGGCTTTGCAGGCAAGTGCCTTAGCCACTAAGCCATCCCTCCAGCCCCAAGTATTACACCCTTTCAAGTGAGATATCTGGATTGTCACAAGCCCATTGCAAATCTTACAAGATGGGTAAAATGTATATAAATGAATATAAGTATTATATATAAAATTTATGAATGTATTTATAGGTAAGCAGGAAGACATAGCTATCAATAGTGTAGGTTTTTCTCTTATTTTCAAAGATCTGTCTTCCAGCCTTGAAGACCCTAAATGAAATCTTACAGGGGTGACATCCTAAGGTAATCTTTCTCTTCTGTCCTTTCAAGATGTGTCCAGGGCAGCCACAAGGCGAGGCTGACAGTGATCTCGGCCAGGTGACTCAAAAACCACAGGGCCAGTTGACAAATAAGGAATGCTTCACCACGCTGGCAGGAGCTTGTCATATTTTTACAGAGAAGCTTGAGTTTTAGTCAAAGCCAAGTTCTTTTTAGTCTTGTGAATGGGGGAAGGGACTCAGATTCCATCGTGGAATTATTTTTTTTTTTTTCCAGGTGATCTGTCAGTCATTGGCCTCCCTGGATCTCTGGGATTTATCAATGAGGTCTCAATTTTCTTATTTTTGTAGGTAATAGACCGTTTTGGCTCTGGTTAGAGTTTGCAATTGAGAAATGTAGGATTTTTGGTGTTTTTTTTTTCTCCAAAAATGCACTGCGATTTATTAGACTTGGCTGTGGCTGTCTTGGCTTATTTTTTGTTTCCATGTCCAAGTTGAGTAGGGCAGAGCCAGGGATATTTCAGCTTAAACAAAGAAAGCCTGTCCTGTGGCTTGCACTTTGGGGGCAGATGAGATGTGGGGTTTTATCAATTACACCTGAGTTAGCAGGAAAAAGACTCTTCAACGATAGAACTCGCCTCCTCTTTGCTTCTGCCATTCAGTTTTGAGCCACAGGGACGCCATCCATCAAAAGAGCTTCTCCTGAAGAGGCGAATCTTGTTAAGGCTGGCTGTCAACCTGTGAAAACTAATCATGGTATCGAACAACAAAATGATTTTATCTTGCTTTTCCCCCTTGTCTACTGGGCAGGCCATTAAGGAGAAAGGCCGACAGATATGTAGCAACTCACTAAAAATAGAAACCCTGCTTTAAATACCAAGTGTGCCTGTTTGATTCTGGAGTGAAAAGATATGCCTAGCTTTCACACAGAATGGAATTTAGATAGGAGGCCAGGTCTAACTCCGATTGGGCAGTTGAGATGTAGGCAGGTGGGCAGGTCCTTTAGCTGGGGACTTAATGGCTTCCTTGCAGTCACTTTCTCTTCTATGGCCAGTCCTGTCTAGATGTGCGCATGCTACATACGAGCTACTACTGATCTGGCTGTGTGTTATGTCATGGGTTGGGTCAACCTAGAATCCGAAAGATCGATTAGTGGGCTTGAGTCTGCAAGATAGACTCAAGGCATTTTATTGCCAGCTTGCTGTGTTCTTTCAATCTTCCCTTCAATGTGGTTTTCCTTTTCCCCTTTATGCTCCACGACTTGCTGAATGCTGATGACATAATAGGACAACAACAGGCAAGTTGCACTTCATGGTAATGAGGTGGCCACAGCAGCCTGGGTACCCAATGATACTAAACCAGAACCCTGGGACAAAGGGATTCCATTCTTGATTTTTTTTTTCCCCTGAGCACAAAGTCCTAACTGCTTCCTTAACCCCCTACCCTAAAGACACCATGATGTCCTTTCTCTCCCCTAACAATCAGCTCCCCTTCCACCCTCCACACTATACTTTAACTGGCAATAAATGCTGGCTGAGGTTTTCACAGTCTGTGCACTACACGTAAGTATTCCTGAATAATTAGATTTCTGAGTCGCAGGCCAGCTGGCCCACAGGTTGATGTTGTCATGAGAGTGGTGATTCTTTAGGTGTTTCTTCTTCTTCTTCTTTTTTTTTTTTTAAGGAGGACCGTTTTAAAAAACATGAAAATTGCAAATCTTTGCATCAAAGGTGTGAAAATATATACCCAGATACAAAAGTGTATATATAGGGCTGGGGAGATGTCTCAGTGGTTAAAAGCACTGGTTTACAAAGACTGCCAGCCTGAGTTCAACTCCCCAGCCACCCACATACTTCATGACCCCACAGTAGCTGTCATTAGGTCTACAATGTTGAGCTCATGGAAATTTCTATATCGATAATGGAAGGAATAAAAAAAAAAAACTCATCAAGGGCTGGAGAAATGGCTTAGCAGTTAAGGCACTTGCCTGCAAAGCCAAAGGATCTTTGATTCCCCAGGACCCATGTAAGCCAGATACACAAGGTGGCACATGCGTCTGGAGTTTGTTTGCAGTGGCTGGAGGCCCTGGAATGTCCATCTCTATCTCTATCTCTATCTGCCTCTCTGTTAAATAAATAAATAAATAAAAATACTTAAAAATCATCAAAATAGAAGAAGGACTAGTTGGAGAGAAGGAGTTCAATGGGAGGGAAGAGGGGGAGGGAGATGAAAGAAGATATTTCGAAATTTTAATAAGGGACTTCGGATCTCCCAGCTCAGTTGGTAGAATGTTTTCCTTGAACATATAAAGAACTGAATTTGATCCCCAGAACCCCCTTAAAAATGCATTATGGGGCTGGAGAGATGACTTAGCAGTTAAGGTGCTTGCCTGCAAAGCCTAAGAATGCATATTTGAATCTCCAGGTCCCATTTAGCCAGATGCACAGCCCTGGCACACCCATTCTCTCTCTCTCTGTCTCTCTCTCTCAAAAAAAAAAAAAAAAAAAAAAAATATATATATATATAAAGGCATAGTGACACATACCTGTAATTTCTGTGTGAAAGCAGTAGAACTCCTACTCATTAGCCAGGCAGTCTAACCCAATTGGCTGAGTGGTTGAGCTCTGGACCAATGAAAGACCTTGTCTCAGAAAAGGTGGATTCTATTCCTGAAGATCTAGAACTGTCCTCTGGCTTCCATGTTTCCATGCACAAGGATGAACACACACACACACACACACACACACACACACACACACACACACACACACACACAGAGATAATTTTTTTAATTTTGTTGTTTTTTAAGTTGGGTCTTGCTCTAGCCCTGGTTGACCTGAAATTCACTATGTAGTCAGGTTGGCCTTGAACTCACAGCAGTTCTCTTACTTTTGCCTCCTGAGTGCTGGGATTAAGGGCGTGTGCCACCATGCCTGCCCACACACACATTTTTGAAAAGAGATAATACAGTTCATAGATTCAGTGTTTTTGTCTATGCTTCCCAAACTGATCACATAAAACAGAATCACAGAATTCTACCCCACAGCAAGATTCTTTGACGTAAAAGAAAGGTGCACATCCGGATCAGTGGAATAGGGTAGAGAGTTTGGTAATAAACCAATGTATATGGTAAACAGATTTATGAAACACTGAAAATCAGAATGAGGGAAATGAAAGCCTTTTCAATGAATGGTTCAAACAACAGAGACTTACTATGTCACAGTTCTGGAGGCCAGTAGCCTGAAATTAGTCTTATTGAGCTGAAATCAAGATGTCAAAAGGCTTTTGTGCCCTCAGAGGCTCCAAGGGAGACTTGCTCCTTGCCTCTTCCACCTGCTGCTGGCTTTCAGAGCTCTTTGGTTTGTGACTGAACCACCCTAGTCTTCAAGGCCAGTATCTTCAACTCGCTCTGTGTTCTGCCCTCCCATGGCCTTCTTCTCTTTGTGTCTATGAAATTTTCCCTGGTTTCCCTCTTAAAAGAATATACATGGTTCCATTTAAGACCCACCTGGATTATCCAGGATAATCTTCTCATCTCAACATCCTGACTCTCATCAGCAAAGCTCCCTCACCAAATCAGACAACATTTACAGATCCTGAGCGTCAGAACCTGCTTGGAAGATGTGGCTTAGTTTACCACAGCACATGTGTCATTTTTGTCTCATTTCTTTTTAAAAAATTATTTTATTTTATTTTATTTTATTTTTAATTTTTTATTTGAGAAAGAGAGAGAGAGAGAGAGAGAGAGGGAGAGAATGGGCATGCCAAGGCCTTCAGCTGCTGCAAATAAACTCCAGATGCATGTGCCCCCTTGTGTACATGTGTGACATTACGTGCTTATATCACTGCATATCTCATTTATGTGGGACCTGGAGATTCAAACATGTGTTCTTGGGCTTTGCAGGCAAGCACCTTAAGCACTAAGCCATCTCTCCAGCCCTAAATTATTTATTTATTTATTTGAGAGAGAGAAAGACAAAGGGGGAGAGAGAGAGAGAGAGAGAGATAGACATGGGGTGGGGAGAATATGGGTGCTCCAGGGCCTCCAGCTGCTGCAAACAAACCCCACATGTGCCACCTTGTGCGTCTGGCTTACTTGGGTCCTGGGGAATTGAAGCTGGGTCCTTTGGTTTTGCAGGCAAGTGTCTTAACCACTCAGCCATCTCTCCAGCCCTTCTCTCATATATCTAATTTTTTTTTTGATTCTTCAAGTATCTTGAAGTTACCAGGGTAATAAGTATAAGCTCATCATTAAAAAAAAAAAAACTCTGACAGCATAAAATGTTATAAAATAAAAATCACAGGCAATATGGCAGAGCCAGTGCTATGTGAAAGTGGACTTCCTTTGCGGTGAAGCAACTCAAGGGCATTCCGGGCCAAGCACTACTCCTGGACTCCTGGGAGGCCCCATGGCACCATAATCTGTTTGACAATAACTGCTGTCAATAAGGGTAGTGTTGTGCGGTTTCCAGATCTTTCCTGTAAGTTTCTGTGAGGTGTATTTGTCATGTTATGACTCCACATTCTGCACGTGTGTGTTGTGCGCTCATGCGTGTAGCTTGAACTTTTATAGATGGGAATCCCACTGACTATTTTATTCTGCCCTTCGTTCCTTTTCCTGGAGCATTTTCTTGGCGGTATTTCCATGTCAGCGCGTAGATTCCACCTCTTTGAATGATGCATCTGCAAAGATGTGTCGCTGTTTATTTTCTAGTTCTTTTGCTGAGTTATAATTTACCTGGTTTGTTTTGTGGTTTCTGTGTTTTTTCTGCTACAACCACCAATGTCGCACTGAACATGTATTGCCTGCAGCTTCCGGTGCATTCACAGTGCCTTATAGCTGGAGTCCTAGAAACTGCTTGACAGGGCTAGGCATGTGTGTGAATATATTCAATGTTTTATTACTTTATAGTTTGCATCTGCAATCACCTTCCTAAAGGCAATGTCACTGGGGGCCGGTGTGGTGGTGGGTTTGAGATTCCATTGTAAAGAAATGCAAAGTGTGCCCAGTAGGAGTTCCTGAAGTGTGCTGTGTGACTTTTTGGCTGTGGTTTTGCTCTGTGTGCTGAATGGCTGATTGGTTTTTCACTCTCTGCTTGGCCCTGTGAGAGCAGGCCACTTCTTCTGCCATTATGGAACTTCCCCTGGCTCTGTAAGCTTCAATAACTAATATCCCTTCCTCCATAACTGTGCCTGGTCTGGAAGTTCATCTCAGCGAACCTGAAGCTGTCTGCTACAGCATGCTATTCTGATTCTAATCATATGCGAATGTTCTTTTACCCTTACAGTTGTGACTACTTCAGGTCTTTGTTTTCTTTATTACTATTCTTATTTATTCTTATTATTATTAATTATTTCATTGTTGTTAATGAGATTAAGCACATTTCCTGGTGTCCTAGCCATTTGTTTCTTTTTTTTTTTTCTTTTTTTTTTTTTTTTGTGGCAGTCCCTTTTATACTACTTGTCAATTTCTCTGTCAATTTGTTTTCATATTACTCCCTTGCAGGAGCTCTTAATAATTTGTGGATTTTAACTCATTGACTATTACTCGTTCTGGAAGTAAGATTCCCCCACTTGTCTATCCCTTGTCTTATAACTTAGCATATGATTTCATAGAAATTTCATATTATGATGTAGCCCACTTATCTTTGGTTTTATGGGCTACAGCTTTTGGTTTTGCTTATGAAAAACAGCCTTGTTAAGTTTACCAAGTTTGCCAAAGTATTCTCCATCCTTTTAGCTAGGAGTATGCATTTCTTCAGAGACTAGAAGGATAAACGTCATCAAAAGTAAAAAAGTCACATGTTCAAATGATAATAATTTATTAGTTGCTTTAAGAAGGTGGGTTCTAGACCAGACTGTCTTGTTTGTTTTTTCTAGCTATGTGGCCTTGGGGAAGTTACTTAGCTTGTCTGAGCTATAGCTTCCCCATTTGCAGAATGCAGTTCATCATTGTTCTAATTTTATGGAGTTGTGACCATTAAACAAGTCAATAGTGTTGGACATATGTATTAGCTAAAATGTCTGACGCTAAGAAGTCAGAGAAGAAAAAGCATGACTATTAAGCCTTGAATATTTACAGTGGTCCCACATTGACATTGATATCTCTGTCCAAAATTTTCCATGTTTTGGGCTGGAGAGATTGCTTAGTGGTTAAGGTGCTTGCCTGCAAAGTTTAAGGACCCAGGTTTAATTCCCCAGTACCCACATAAGCTGGATACACAAGGTGGCATATGTTTCTGGAGCTTGTTTGCAGTGGCCAGAGACCCTGGAGTGCCCATTCTCTCTCTCTCTCTCATAAATAAATAAATAAAATATTTTTAATAATCTTCTGTGTTTAGTCCTCACAATTGAGGTTCAGACAGGCCACATCATTCATCTTCCATCTTACAGGCAGAAAGTGATCGATCCAAGGCAGCTCACATTCTTTCATTCTGCCCTCTGAAGTGGCCCAGGCATAGGCTTGCATTCAGAAGCACTCTCTAAATGCCACCTTCCTGTCAGAAGGTTCCACTTTAAGGTTTGAGCTTTGAAAGATTAAGGAATCCAAAGATGACTTCTAGACTTCTATAAATACAAATGACTAGCTGAAAAAAAAAATAGGTGCTCCTAAGAGCTCATTGGATATGGTGGTGGTTTGAGTCAGCTGTCCCCCATAAACCCATGTGCTCTGAATTCTTAGTCCCCAGCCCATGGCAGTTTGGGAGGTGGAGCCTTGCTGGAGGAGGTGTGTTGCTGGGGGAGTCAGGCTTCAGGGTGTTATAGCTAGTTCCCCCTTGCTAGACTCTCTCTCTCTCTCTACTGTTGTTTTCTGTCTGCTGTGGCAGAGGTGATGTCCAGCCTCTGCTCAGGCCATGCTTTCCCCTGCCATCATGAGGCTTCTTCTTGAGACTATAGGCCAAAGTAATCCTTTTCTCCCATTGGTTGCATTTAGATGGGTGCTTTGTCCCACCAATGAAGGTCACTACAACAGATATTTACCATCTGCCTGTCCATCCAAAAAGAAATGAGGGAACCAATGTTTGTTCATGTTGGTCATTATCATTATTATTATTATTATTATTATTATTATTATTATTTATTTGACAGAGACAGAGAGAGAGAATGGGTGTGGCAGTGGCCTCTCAACCACTGTGAACGAACTCCAGACTCTTGCGCCCCCTTGTGGGCAAGTGTAGCATTGCATCCTTGCATCACTTTTTGTGTCTGGTTAAAGGTGGAACCTGGAGAATTGAATGGGTGTTCTCAGGCTTGGCAGGCAGGTGCCTTAACCACTAAGCCATCTCTCCAACCCCATTCCATTATTATTTTAACATTTGGTTACAATTTCTTGATAAGCTATTGAATGTCAGACTAAATGATGTGTCCTCTATTGCAATATAGTATATATATAATATTACACTGAAATATATAATATATATACTATAACATATACTATTACCTATTATATATATTATATAGTATTATAGTATACATGTGTTGATAGTTTCCACATGAACCAGTAGTAACTACTTTATCATCAGAGTAAACATTGATCCTTTTACATGCACTACTGATAATTGTTAAATATAATATAGTGTTGTGATCAATATTTCAGACCCAGGAGCCCACCTGTGTAGGCTGAGTTTCAAGTTCTACTACTTGACCTCTTTCTGGTGGACTGATAACACCCTTCCCTCATTTCTGTTGTCCACTGGCTCTTTCCCTCTTCCTATCAGCAGCTGGACTGTGTGGATGCTCACTCATCCACTCCCAGGAGATGCCACAGTGAAAAGGCAGAAAAGACATCCACAGAGGTGCTGTGTTTCAAATTATGTTCGACAACAAATGGCAGGTATGATAGTATGGGAAAGGGGGCTTTAAGTCTAGGTAGCCTTTTTTTTTTTTTTTTTTTTTTTTTTTTGGTTAGTTCTAAAAGTCCCATAAATAATGAATTGTCTCCTCACCACCCTCTCCATGAACAATATGCTGAAAGAAATAAGAAAAGAGCCAACTTGCCATAGGACTGGACTTAATGGAGTCAAAGTGGGTTTGTGGCGAGACAGAAACACAAGACTAAGAAAGAACATATTGCAGACTCTGAACCAAGGGAAGGGACTCGTGTCCTGGCCGCCAAACATCTCTATCCCGGGTTGAGTTCTGATGGCAGAGGCAGAATTTCCATAAAGGTGTGAGTCTCCAAGAACAGAGGACCTGTGCTTTGCCCAGGAGCAAGGGTCTTGTTGCTGCCATCCAGCATGGTGTGTGCATAGGAGTTGGGAATTTGCTCATAGGACCACTGGCTTCATGAGTGAGTGACTCCTCCTATCACACCGGCTTCATTCTTGATCAGTTGTCTCCTGCCATCATCTTCAATTTCTTAAGAATTTTTATTAGGTCAATAATTTTTATTTTCTAATAGACCCCACAAATTATATAGCAGGATCTGTCTACATAACAAGGCCTGAAATAGTTCTGATGTCCCAAAGATAAAATGAGAGAATTACAATGATGTCCCCACTCAGTGATAGTGAGGAAAATGGGAGGGAGACAGCTGAAAATCATGAGACAGCTTAGTGGTGGGGAAAAGAAGGATACTGTGGTGATAAGAGTAGACAGATGACCTGAGACCAGATGGGTCAACAGACATAGCTATGGATGTCAGCAGTTGTTACCGGGTCCTCAAAACCAAATGTTCTCAGTAGATGCTCTGGTATCTCAGAAATTTCCTGGAACTCCTGGTAAGAAAGGAAGGAACCAAAACAACTTGAGATTTTATTTACACACTATCAAATGGGGACTCAAAATAAATTTAATCAAACTTTTTTTTTGAGGCAAGCCTAATAGATTGGACTTCTATTTTCTTTTTGAGAGAGGGAGAGAGACAGAGAGAAACAGAGAGAGAGAGAAAAAGGCAGAGAGAGAGAAAGAGTGGGCGTGCCAGGGCCATTTCAGCCACTGTAAACAAACTCCAGGCACGTCCGCCCCCTTGTGGGCAAACACAGAATTGTGTGCTTGCATCACTTGCATCTGTCTAAACATGGGACCAGGCGCCTTAATCACTAAGCCATTTCTCCAGCCCTGGCCTTCTTTTTTTTAATGAGAGAGAGAGAGAGAGAGAGAGAGAGAGAGAGCTAAAGAAAGAAAGAGAGAATTGCCATGCCAGGGCCTCCAGCCACTATAATAGAACTCCAGACACCTGCACCACCTTGCACGCATGTATGACCTTGTGCATGTGTCACCTTGTGCATCTGGTTGACGTGGGATCTAAGGAGTTGAACATAGGCCCTTAGGTAAGCACCTTAACTGCTAAGCCATCTCTCCAGCCCCCAAAAAAAAACAAAAAACAACAGGTCATTTCTTGCCTATATGGATAGAAGATAGTTTTAACCTGCTGTTTTATAAGTTAAATGGGACTTAGTTTATACATTGGTTTATTATTTGCAAATGCATCACTATTTATGTAAGCAGTATAGATCTTGTATGAGGATGATTTTATTTAAATTTAAAGTTGATCATTCTGCTGATTTGGATTTAAAGTCTCAGCTTAATATAGCAGAGTTTCTCCAGTTGGAAGCCAGCTCAGATATTGAATTACTTTTCAAATGATTTCAGCTGAGTAATTCTCAGGTGACCTAAACTAATTTCTTGGTTTTGTAAATTTCAGCCTCTTAATTTTCCACCTTCTCATGTTTGGTTCTGTCCTGGAAAGCCAACATGCATTTGTTAAAGCCTGAATTACAGAAGACAGGCAGCCATCTGGAAGTGAAAAGGGGCAGGTTTCAGAAGAGCCCTTCACATGGTGAAGTACCATTCATGCACTCTCATGTTTGCCTTGTGTGGAAGAGAACAAAGCTGGTGACAGCCACGTCGGGTCTTGTGGAGCACCAGACACTCACGAAGGTGCTCTACATAAATGGGACGTGTGACTTCAAAGGCATGCCGGGTCCCAGGAAGAGTGAACCATGAGTGAGATGGTAAGATCTCTTTCCCATCATGGAAGTAAAATATTTTGAAATTGTGAACTTAGACTTAATGGAAAAAAACAAAAGTTGGCCTGGAGAGATTGCTTAGTGGTTGAGGCACATGCCTGTGAAGCCTAGGGACCCAGGTTCGATTCTCCAGGTCCCACGTATGATGGCACATGCATCTGGAGTTCGTTTGCAGTGGCTAGAAGCCCTGGTGTACCTATTCTCACACTCTCTCTCTCTCTCTGTCTCCTTCTCTCTCTGGCTATAATAAATCAATATATTTTTTTAAAGTTGTTAAGCTGAGTGTGATGGTGCATGCCTTTAATCCCAGCACTCAGGAGGCAGAGGTAGGAGGATTGCTGTGAGTTCAAGGCCACCCTGAGACTACAGAGTGAATTCCAGGTCAGCCTGAGCTAGAGCAAGACCCTACCTTGAAAAACAAAACAAAACAAAACAAAACAAGTTAAAATGAAGCTTAGTTTATTAGAGACTGTTCTTTTTTAGCAGAGGGAGTTAGTCTACAGTGTCTTTATGCAAGGCACTGAGAAGCCATCTTTCCTCTATCCTTGCTAACATGCCATCCATCTTTACTAGTGTCGGTGTGCCTCAAAGTGTCCACGGCCGTGTAAGCACAATATTCAAAGAGGAGGTGCCAGGCAGGCACCAGTGAAGCAAGGGATAAACAGACCAAATAAGAGTGGCTGGGGTTTAGGAGTGGAGAGAAAAAAAAATGATATAGCTTTGAGTTTACCAGATAGGGCTTATCTAAAAAAGCTTTGTAGTCTAGTTTTAAAATGATAAACACAGAGAGCTGAAAAGGCCCCTGAGAAGTCATAGGCTCCATGCCCCAACCTCCAGGGAGGTTTTATCTAAACCATTTTTACCAAGAAGTATCTGTCATGTTCTTAAAATTCTGTGGGGAAGCGGATGTGACAGCATCTGTACTATCCCATTATAATGCTTTATAACTACAAGTGTCAGCAAACCACTCCATGTATGCACGTGTGCATATATATATATATATATATATATATATATATATATATATATATATATTCCTCCTTCTCTAGCTCATTGTTTCCTGTTCTATTCTTGGTAAAGAAGTGTTCACACATTTGGATACGCCTTCTGAATAATAATTCCCCCCTATTAAAGATATATTAAGTGTCCCCTTTCTTTCTCTTCTCGAAACTAAATAATCCCAGGGGCTTAATCCTTTTCTTCATTGCCCATCTAAGTCCCTCTGAAGTTTCTGATGTCTCAAAAAAGGCCACTTTCCTTGGCAGGAGTTCTGACTTGTAGGGGCCTTCAATGCCCATTGATGAGGGTCCCTTTGGAAGAGGGAGGACAGGGAGGAGGATAATGGAGCCAACACTATGAATGTAAAATCAGAATAATATAAATAAAAAATAAAATAAAAAATCCTTTCTCTAGTATTATTTACTTCTCCGTGACTGACCTTCATTCATTGCACGTTGGTGTGGGACTATGTTGTTGAGTTCTGTGGTATGTAACAGGGTGTTTCCCAGACCACCTCAATTGCTTACTCAGTTCAAGCATCCTTAGCACAGCTTCCAGAAATGACAGTAGGACCATGAGAGATGCTGAGAGGATTGTGGGATCCGCTTTAGCTGATAAGGAAGAAAGGGGAGGAAAGTTTAATGGCTTGATGTCACATGTTTATGAGCCCCTATGGCCCCCTCCTAAATGCCCCTGAGAAAATCATTTGTGAACTTACAATCACTTTGGACTTCTTGCCACATACATAGGCCCAAAGACTAAAAATGGAGACTAAATTGGTCTGTTATCCTAAAAAGCTAAGTGGATCATCTTCGGGACAATCTGAAAATTTTTCCTGTGGGTTCTTGGATGGGTACATGACACTTTTGAAATGAGGCTGGGAGGACTGACAAAAACAGAGGGTCGAGTATTGCCCCTGCCCTCCTTCCATTCACACAAACCTAGTGTCCAGAATCTCTAGGATTCAAAATTCCTGTTCTGTGAAAATTCCAGAAATCTGAAAATTTCTACTGAGTTCGCCCTTCAGAATTGACTAGTGGCCATGTATTGAGGTGGTGAAGAGGGGATTGCCTTAGGTAAATTCTAGACATCTCCATTTTGAGGAGTTAACACCTATAGTTCAGGGACTGAGGCCCAGCTACATTCAGAACTGACCAACCTCTTTGACAATACTTGGAAAGTTACACGGTCATTTCTATTATTAACAAAAATAAAATAATCATGCACTTAACCACATTTTATTAAATATAAAGGGGACCTAACAATAAGAAAACAAGCAACTGATTTAAAAATGTCCAAGACCCTAATAGTCCCCTTGGCAGAAGCACAAATGGCCAATACGCATTTGAAATGATGCTCCACGCCATAACTGATCAGGGAACTACCAAACAGCAGGAAGCTATAACTCTATGCTTCTGAAAATGCCCAAGGTTCAGAACACTGACAACATCAAATGCTGGTGAGGACGTGGAGCAATGGGAACTCCCGTTCATGGCTGGTGGGAAGGCAACGTGGAGCAGCTACTTTGAAAGATAGTTTTTCAGTTCCTGACAAACCCAAACCTTCTCTTCCAGGGACATCTAGCAATCATATCCCTTGGTGTCTGCACAAAGGAGTTGAAAACTCATGTCCACACCAAAGCTTACATATGATGCTCACTGTAGCTTTCTTCACAACTATCAAAATTGGAGGCCATGGGAAGAGAATGCATACAAAAAGGGCAGGGGGAGGGTCAATCTAAACTCAAGATATTGTCAATAAGACATATGTAAAATTACTTTTTTGAATAAGGGCACATCTAGAAGATGTAGACTGTTACTAGAAAATTTTCAGTACCTGGGATGGAATACCTTTCAGTGAGCTGTTGGCCAAGGAGGTCCCGGTAGCCTCCAAAACATTAAGGCTTTTGCCAAAGCCCTTGGTTTCCCTAGAGAAACAGATAGTAAGACCCTATTGCTGAAGACATCTCATGCCTGAGAGGCAAGGTCACTGAGAAAGCAAGCTGATGCTGAGCAGAAAACCTTCTCCCTGTAGACCAGCCAACTGAAAGCTGGAAAAAGCTGCACTGCACGCAGAGTATGGGAGACAGAAGCCATCAACAGTGAAAACAGTGGATGCTGAATATTCAAGCTTGGCCAGACAGGCCCAATGACTGAATGGGTGCAATAGTGGCGTGTCTACTCTTGGGGTAACCAACTGCTCCATAATTGGACTGAAGGCCCTCTCTACGGGAGGGGACTACATACCTGGTACTGAAAAACCTAAGTAAAAGTCTATGGTAGGTGAGGTCATGAGCCTTGGGGGTATAAGCCTGCTCATGTCTGACTAAATGTATATATTATTCCCACCAAGCTGCCCTGGGACACTACACTAAATGTTCATGTTCACATATTAATGCTATTCTCACTTCTGGCTAGAGAAGCTTCTCTTTTCAGATGGTGATGACCACTGGGATGACCCAAAAGGCAACATAGTGCTGAGAAGAAGGGATGGAGGAGTGTCTAGCACTGAAACACCTCTGTCACACCCTCCAATGGCTCAGGGACCATTGCAGAAGAGGGGGCAGATAGAATGGAAGAGCCAAAGGAAGGATATGACCTCTTACAATGCAACTGCCCAGACAGAAATTGGCCTCGATATCCATGATCTTGTAGTGCCTAGCAATACCTTTGCAAGACCCTCAAAATAGAAGAGAAAGATGATGTCATCAAATTAGAAAAGAGACTAATGGAGAGAGGGAGGGGATATGATGGAGACTGGAGTTCTAAAGTGGAATGGGGGAGGGGAGGGAAATATCAGGTGGGGTTTTTTTTTGGTATGTAAGATTAAAAGTCAATAAAAAATAATAATTAAAAAAAAAGAAATGATCAAGGAACAAAGATAGCCTTTGGTAGGTGAATGGATAAATAAATTGTTGTTCATTTGAACTAAAGGATCTTATCCAGTTCCAGGAAGAAATTCGTTTATCTACATGAAGAAGACATGGCCTGTTACTAAGTGAACAGAGATAGCCTTGAAAAGTATGCATACTTCATTATTGCTATTTATGATGTTCTAGAAAAGGCAATGCTCAAGAGACATAAAAAAGAGACATCCAGTGGAGGTCTGGAGAGATGGCTTTGTGTTAAGGACCCAGGTTCAATTCCACAGTAACCACATAAGTCAGATGCACAAGGTGGCACATGGGTCTGGAGTTTGTTTGCAATAGATGGAGGCCCTGGAGTGCCCATTCTCTCTCTGTCTGCCTCTTTTTACCTTTCCCCCACCCTCTCTCTCAAACAAACAAATAAATAAAAATATTTTTCCCTCTCACTGTCTCTCTCAAAAAAAAACCAAACGAACAATTGAATAAAAGTATTTTAAAAAAGAACAGTGGAAGATGGGGAGATTGCTCTGTGTTGTTTCACAGGCATAAGGACACGAGTTCAGATCCCACATGCAGTGCCAGGCATGATGACGAACACGTGTAATCCCAGAATTAAAGAGGAAGACACGGAATCCGTGGTGATTATTGGCCTGCTTGTCTAGCCAAACTGGTGGGCTCTAGGTGCAGTGAGAAACTTGGTCTTAAATAATAGGGTGGATGGGCTGGGGAGATGGATCACCAGTTAAAGGTGCTTGTTTGAAAAATCTGCCAACCTGGGTTTGATTCCCCAGCATCCGTGTAAGCCATATATCAAAAGTGGTGCACATATCTGGCATTCCTTTGCAGAGGCAAGAGGCCCTGGCATGCCAACACACACACACACACACACACATACACACAAAATAAAAAAAGATCAGTGGTTGCTAGGGGTTGGAAGTTAGAAAGGTTTAAGGTTAGGGTGGAGGAGTTTTTACGGCAGTGGAACTAACCCATGTGACACTATAATGGTGGCTATTGCCATTATGAAGTTTTCTAGTCTGCGGAATTGCAATGCTAAGAGTGAACCCTAACGTTACCTGTAACTCTCCTTAACAGTGAGATGTCAATGAAGGCTTGTCAGCCAGAACCAAGGCAGCACTCTGGTGGGCCGTGTTGACAGTGAGAGAGGCAGGAGCCACGTGAGAAGTCTCTGCACTTGGAGATGCTGTGCTGAAAGATGCTCTTTAAGCTTATGTAAAGGGTGACACAAATGTTCACATTTTTTGGTTGTTCAAGTCCCGTAGCCTTCCTGACGCATCGCTTCCTACAGACTGAGCCTCATGTGAAATCGTTTCCGTCACCATGTGTGTTTATAATCACCCTGCAGTTTTATTTAGACTTGGACAGGCAGCACCAAAACGTGGTAGCTTTCTCACAGATCCTCGCGGCTGATGGGCAGAGGTTAATTTGTCTGTACATGGACGCATTAGCTTGTCACATCTGCTATTAATTGCAAACAGACATATTAGTCTAATTAAACATTACAAGGAACTGACCTAAATCGTTCCAAGCCTGTTGCGAGATCAGCCCCACGATTAGCGCGCTTCTGGCCGCGTGCGCATCCTTGCTGTGGTCACAAGAACTAACAGTCTTGACTCTACAGTTAGTCACCATCCTGGCAGCCAGGACTGCTGGTATGTTAACTATGCCTGAAATTAAAAATTTAAAAAAAGGCCTGTTTGACATGACCATGTGCTTTTGCCGTGAACTGCAGACTTTTCTACCCCATTGCCTCCACCGAGAGCATTTTCGAATGCTTATTTCCTGTGGCAGCTGTCTAAGTGGGTTGCAGCCATTCTAATTTTGGAGCTTGTTAATAGGACAAACAATTGTGGTACATCAATAGTCCATCAGAGTTAATTAAGTGGGGAACAGCAACCGAACATTCATGGAATCACTGGCAAGCCATCAGGGCAGGGGCCACGTCACCCCTCTTGGCCTAGAGACTGGTTTGTTTTGTCACTTGTGCTTGGGACATATTTGGTAACAAGCAGATAGAAAATGTCTGGGAATTAATCATCAATGTGCATTTCTTTCCCTACTTTTTATTGGCATTAGATTTGCTGTCACATCTATATATTGCCGGATCTTCCTTTCCTGGCAGTGGAATGTCTCCTCCTCACCCAGAATCAGAAATGCTACATGGTTTACAGAGTGCTTGAGTGCTCAGTAAATATTGACTACAGAAAAAAAAAAAAAAAAGATTGAACAAATGGTTTGCCCTTATGTAAGACAGAAATAATCCATTCAAATATAAATTTGTTGGTGAGAATGTGAAGGGTTTTGTGGCTGGAGAGATGACTTAGAAGGCAGAGTGCATTCCATACAAGCATGAGGGTCTGAGGGAGACTGTGACTGCCTGAGTTCGATTCCCCAGCACCCGTGTGAATAGCCGGACATGACCTCTGTAACCATAGTCCCACAGGGAGCAGAGATCAGAAACTCACTGGATCCAGAATCAGTAAGAGACTCTGCCTCAAGGAAAACATGTAGATGGGTGATGGGGGGCATCTGATGTTGTCTAACCTCCATGCTCATGCATATCTGCATACACACATACATTCACATACCACAGCACATATACTACAAACACCCACCCCCTCACACACACACAGTGTGAAGGGCTTTTACCATTATACTAAGAACAGACTTTCAAAAAATAAAAGGAGAAAGAGGACTTTTGCTTTTCAAACATATATAGCAAAGTCAAAAGTTTAGATGGGGGCTAGAAAGATGGCTTAGTGGTTAAGGTACTTGTCTGCAAAGCTTAAGGACCCAGCTTTGATTCTTCGGTACCCATGTAAGCCAGTTGCAGAAGGTGGTGCATGCATTTGAAGTTTGTTTGTGGTGGCTGGAGGCCCTGCCCCATTCTCTCTCTTAAATAAATAAATGAATGAATGAATAAATAAATAAATAACATACTTAAAGATTCAATGGCATAGGTATGCTTTCCTTAGTCCATCCGAATGTTGGTGGCATGGCACATGTTATAGTCTTGCTGACTGTGGACGTCTCTGTGGAAACCATCCTTCCTGAGCACAAGAGATCACCAGAAAAGGAAAGGAAACTGCTGAAATTGCTGCAAAACGGTACAGGTAAAAGTGCTGTAGCTCGGGCATTTGGAACAAGCGCGCTCTGCTTTGCCCCAACAGACTCAGCAGTGGGTCTGCTGAAAGATCGATGCAATTGACCCTTTGTTCTGCAGACTGGGAAGCGGTAATGTTGTTTTGGGAACTGTACCACTGGCTTTTCTGGGACTCAAGACTACACTGTCTCCCTGACAGCATCAGGTTGCTCCTGTCCCTCTCTGAGCTCACAAATATCATGTTTCATGATTTCAGCAACAGGCTCTCACTTTACTCTTGATAGAAGGATGAGATGTAGAACTATGAATTCAGGAATAGAAGCCAGGAGTTCATTCAAAGGAGCTTCTTGATAAACTTTTACCCCTTTAGTCCCCCAGATACAAATCCAAAATCTGATAGACCCTTTTGCTGACTGTGTGTATGCTTTCATCTCTTGTGATGGGAAAGACCATTCATATTTCACTTAACAAACAAAAAGTGGGGTGGCATATAGATGAATTAGAAATGATCCTTGAAGTTGAGGTGTGCACAGTGTAGAGAGAAGCTGAGAAAGACGTACTGACAAATAATAGAAGAATAGAATAAATAAAGTACATAGGAAGTGTGGGGGAGGGGATCATTCCTCTCTCTGGGGTGGGAAGAATGCACAAGGAAGACTTCACATGAAAGACAAAATTTAGCAGCTTATTTATTTTATTTATTTTAGAGAGAGCGAGAGAGAGACAGAGAGAGAAAGAATTGATGTGCCAGGGCCTCAGCCACTGCAATCGAACTCCAGATGCTTGTGCTACCTACTGGCCATGTGCGACCTTGCGCTTGCCTCACCTGTGTGCATCTGGCTAACACGAGATGTGGCGAGTCAAACATAGGCTTCTCAGGCAAGGACCTTAACCACTAAGCAATCTCTCCAGCCCAAAATTTAGTAGTCTTTAATCATGAATACTTTAAGAGGAGTGGAGAAATAGCAGCATGGAAGTACAGTTATTAATTCAATCATCCAATAAATATTCACAGATGCCTACTGCTTGCACAGCACTGTCTAGCAATGGGGATATCATGGAGAAGAGAAAGATTAAGTATCTTTTGTGGGTCTTGGATTGCAGTTGGGGATACAGTTATCAAACAAGTAACCACAATGTCAGACCAAGATAAATGTTGCAAATAAGACCAAAAATGAGGGTAAAGGGATAAAGAGTGACATAATAGTAGTAGCAGGTTGTGTGGTTTTATGTGGGATAGACAAGCAGAGCCTTGCCAGGATGACACGAGGTTTGGTCAGCAAGCTGATGGAGGACCACAGTGAGTCATGTGGATGCCTGCAGGGTGACCATTGGAGGTGGTCTAAGACACCAGCGCTCAGAGGTGGGGACAGGGGAACCTTGCAGCAAGCCAGCTAACGAGACTAGCTTAATGAGTGAGGGCTGAGTTCAGTGAGAGACCCTGTCTCAATAAATAAGATGCAGCGTGATTGAGGAAGACTCCTGGGCCTGACTTCTGGTATCTTTATGCATAGGACACTGTATGTATATGGAATTCCACAGACATGTGCATCCCCACACAAATGAACACATATATCACATGCTCCCCAAGTTTTCAGAAACAGTGTCTGACAAGTGTGTTTCACACATTCATCCGGGGCTCTCGTGAGGGTACAGACCTCAGTCCCGCAGGTCTGGAGATGCTTGGCTTCTAATATGTCAAAGCTGCTGGTCCTTGGACCACACTGTGAGTAGCAAGACTCTGGGTCTCCGTGTTAGTGGGGGTCTGGATCTGCTCAGTGGAGCATGAGCAGTGAGGGACAGTGATAGTCCAGACTCTGGCCTGGGGGTAAATGGCGCCCAGCTCAGGGTTCTGTCTCTGGGAGACACGCAAACTCGAGCAGTTCTGAATGGGTGGGCAGTAGTAGGAAGGTTGACAGCCATGCCCCCTATCCTTCGCCTCCTTTCTCTCCATCTGACCAATGAATTGAGGAAAATTCCACCCAAAGTGTTCCTGCCTGTTTCCTAATGGACTCTTCTACCTGATCCATGACACTCAGCACCCCTCCTCATGGGTATATTCTCCCTTACTCTTCCCTGATTTTTGAGTATCATTCTAACTTGTACACTATGATTACAGACTCCGAAAGACTTGGGAAACTGCACGAAGCTGAATTCATGGTAAGAATCATAGAATCTGGGTATTAGAAATCCAGTTTTTCTATTATGCTGTAATTACTTCTGGAATCCTCCATAAAGATACAAATCTAGGGGCTGGAGAGATGGTTCAGTGGTTAAGGTGCTTGCCTGCAAAGCCTAACGACCAGGATTCAATTGCCCAGTACCCATGCAAAGCCAGATGTACAAAGTGGCACATGCATTTGGAGTTCGTTTGCAGTGGCTAGAAGCCCTGGCAGACCCATTCTCTTCTCTCTCCTTGGAAACAAACAAATAAATAAAATATTTTAAAAGAGATAATTATCTAGCTTTTTTTCTGGATACTGCCTATTGTGGAAACCTCTCCTCTTCATGAATTGCCCAGTTAAAGAAAAAAAAACAAAACTCAGGGAGCCCAGATTGTCTCTTTCCAGTCTCCTCACTAGATATCCAGGAAAACGAGTGATAAATAACTAATATTTTAAGTGCCTAATATACCCTAGGTCCTGTTCTAAATTTTGCATGTAGCTTATTTCATTTAACTGTCACAATAATCTCATGAGACAAATATTTGATTAACCTCTTTAGGGATAGAAATAGGTCAAATAAGTTGTCTAAAGTCACACAACTAGAAAGAGGAGGAGGCATACCTCAAAGCAGACAGTCCGACTGCAGATAACATAGCATCTGAATTTAGCATGTGGTCCTTCTGGACAACCAGTCTGTTCTAGTTATTGTTGACATGAGAAAAGTCCAGGCCTCCTGGAAGGATGCTCTGGCTTAGGTAAAGGAACTCCTATCTTCTCCAGCTGTGCCTTGTATTAAGAGAGCCAGACTGCTCGGTATGATATTGTGTGAGGGCAAGTTCTGGAATCTCTATGATTTGCTTTTCAGTCATAGTGGTTAGAACTGGGAGGGCTGGGAGTAGACAGGAGGAATCCTTGACCTGACCCCTCGGTTTCCAATAAATCAAACAAAGCCCAGTATGGATGGGCATGACTCAGCACCACCTACTGGCTACCATCAGGCATAGGATCAAACT
Source organism: Orientallactaga sibirica (assembly GCA_036365145.1). Taxonomy (NCBI): domain Eukaryota; kingdom Metazoa; phylum Chordata; class Mammalia; order Rodentia; family Dipodidae; genus Orientallactaga; species Orientallactaga sibirica. The sequence goes on from JAEOAD010000027.1 coordinate 12,073,401, forward strand.
CAAATGTCTCATCTGCACATGAACCAGCCCCTAGATTCCAGTCACTCCTCACACTTGTGGTTTCCAGGGAAAGAGTAAAACTTTAATATAATATTCTATCTATTTATATATTTGAATCAAACTCCTAAGCTCTCCTTTTAAAAACTGTATGTATTTATTTGAGAAAGAGAGAGACAGAGAGAGAGACACAGAGAGAGAGTGTGTATTGGGCTCAGCAGAGCTTCTTACCCTTGCAAACAAATTCCAGATGCATGTGCCACTTTGTGCATCTAGCTTTACATGGGTAGTGAGGACTTGAACCCGGACTGGTAGGCTTTGTAAGAAAGTGCCTTTAATTGCTAAGTTGTCTCCCTGGCCCCCTGAACTCTTTTTTTTGTGTGTGTATATGTGTGTATGTGTATGCATGTTCACGTGTGTGTAGGCAAACATGTGTAGGTGCACATAGAGGCCAGAGATTGATATTGGGTGGTCTTCCTCAATTGCTCTCCACTTTATTTACTGAGGGAAGGTCTCACTTGAATCCAGAGCTCACCAATTTGGCTAGTCTAGCTAGCCAGCTTGTCCCAGGGTTGGAAATCTCCGATCTCTACCTCCCAAGTGCTGGCGTTACACGTGGCCACCACACCAGCCCGACATTTAGTGGGTGCTGAGGATCTGAACTCTGGTCTTCATGCTAGTACAGCAATTGCTTTATTCACGGAGCCATCTCCCCAGCCCCCAAAGTAGTTAGCTCTGAGAACATGTTTTCTTCTCTCATTTTGGCAAATGTACCTTGGAAAAATTCCATATCCCAGGTGCTGGGATTACAGGTATGGGCCACCATGTCCAGCTTAAACATACTTATTTAGCAACAACAAAAAAGTGTCAAGCTATGATCAAAAGTTTTAAGATAATTTCAGACTGGTTAAAAAAAAGCACTTAACTGAGTTTAGTTATCTTTGCATAAAGCTTTATGCTTGACAAAAATATCAAAAGGTGAAAATATTTTTCTATGGCTTTTAAGTTTAGCTTTTTGCCAAAATTGTCTATAAACATCAAGAACAAATTATATCTAATCTAATAACAATCAAATTTTTAAATAAAACTGTGAAGAGAGCCAACAGAATTGCACTCAATTTGTTGAACATTTAATTAGACATTACCCAGTGTCTTTATAACATGAAATATATAGTTCCAGAGCTAAATTTAGATCTAGCTAGTTGTCCCAGGATTGTATTTCATACCTGTTACATCCAGACCTATATGTATAAAAATTTAAGAGAAATCTGTGCTAATTAAAACTGTAAATGTTCCTCAGTTTCCATATGTAACTATTGCAAGGAACACCCCAATTTATGAGCACCATCCAAGCCAGGAAGAGGAAGAGTTGTGATATGCAAGCATCGACCTCATCCATGCTTTCTGAGAAAAGGACTGGACAAGAGAATCAGTTTGTTTTGTTTTGTTTTTTTAAGCCACAGTGCTTCTATGTCTCGAGCTCTCACTCGCTATCAAATCTCAAAGCTTGGCATTTTGGCACAGTTGCCTTTGTTTTCAAGCATGTTAGGACAAGAGATATGAAGTCCAAGGTCCCTGGGATATGAGCAAGGGAGTCATTAGGGTCCTTGTTTGAAGCTACAGGCTGTGTTGTGCTATTTATCCAAGCACACTTACCAAAACCAGCTTATGGAAGGAAAGGGTTTCCTTTGGCTCCCAATCTCAAGGGGAAGTTTCATCATGGCAGGAGCAGACAGCCGGGTAACACATCTTTACATGAGAACAGAGAGAGTGAGCTCAGTGTGGCAAGTGGGGCTGGGCTTCAACACCCTAAGGCCAGCCCCCAGTGACACACTTCCTCCATCAAGGCTCCCTTTCCCAAAGGCTCCACCAGCTGGGAATTAAGAAGGAAGCTTAATGGGGCTGGAGAGATGGCTTAGTGGTTAAAGCGCCTGCCTGCTAAGCCTAAGAACACTGGTTCCAATCTCCAGTGGTTCCAATCTCTAGGTCCCACGTATAGCCAGATGCAAAGTGATGCAAGGGGGCAATGCTGCACTTGCCCACAAGGGGGTGCACACATCTGGATTTCTTTCACAGCAGCTGAGAGACTGCTGGCGTGCCCATCTGTATCTGTCTCCCTCTCCTTCTCTGTCTCTGTCTCTGTCTCTCTCTCTCTCTGTGTCTCTCTCCAAAGATAAATAAAATAATTAAAATTTTTTTAAAAAAGAATGAAGCTTAATTACAAACATGTGAGGTTATGGGGAACACTTTACATTCAAACTACCACATGTACCCAGAGCAGAGGGCCAGCTTCTATGGGTAGGCAGCTATGCATCTACTCTGTGTGGGTGTGTGTGTGTTTGCATGCACTTATGACATGCAAGTCTTTCTAAAGCAGAGGCTGCACCAGAAGCCCTCGTATATGATGTAAGGAGGATATTACTCCGCCCTCTCATATTTCAAACATGCCCAGCATGATCCAGTTTCTGGACCAGCACACTTGTACTGGTTCATGTCATTGTGAAATCTCTGCTCCATACTTCACATCGTTTGCTCCTCACTGTGTTCAGGTCCTGCTCAAAGGTCAGTCTTTTCAGAGGTCACCTTGGAAAGTGCCTAGAACAACACTCTTGCCCTATCTTTACCATTCACCCAGCTCTGTGCTTTTATGTTGCTGTTATTTATTTGGTTTTGTATTTATTTGAGAGAGGTGGAGAAAGAGAGAGAGAGAGAAAGTGGGCATGCCAGGGCCCCCAGTTACTGCCAACAAACTTCAGACACATGTGCCACCTTGTGCATCTGGCTTACCTGGGTCCTGGGGAATCTAACCTGGATCCTTTGGCTTTGCAGCTAATTGCCTTAACTGCTAAGCCATCTCTTCAGCCCCTCTGTTGCTTTTATTAACCACTGAAATTACATTACATGTCTGTCTCAAACTGTGTCTGTCATTGGAAGAAAGGGAACTTTGTCTCTTTTCATGGCTGTGTCTATAGGCCCTAAACTAATGCCTGTCATATCTTGAGTCATCAATAATATTTTTTTGCATGAATGAATAAATGGTTTTGGAATAAGAGTTTCTTATCACACAGAAGGAATGGTTATACTTTACCATAAAGATTTTTATTTGAGAGAGGAAGAAGCAGATATAGAGAGAGAATGGGCACATCAGGGCATCCAGCCATTATAAACAAACTCCAGATGCATGTGTCCCCTTGTACATCTGGCTTATGTGGGTCCTGGGGAATTAAACCAAAGTCCTTAGGCTTGGCAGGCAAACGCCTTAACCGCTAAGCCATTTCCCCAGCCCACCATAAAGATTTTGAACAAGGAAAGACCTGTCCTTTACCCTGTGGGTGGCTGAGTTCCTTGGTGATCATGGGAACCAGGCCCACCTCTTTCTGCACACCTCTGTCTCCCCACAGGACACCTGAGCACTCTGACTTTTTCCCCTGGTCTAATGAAGGAACAGAGCAGGTGTGACACTGAGCAAATTAGCTTTTCTCATCCCTACCTGGGAAGTTGTAGAGCTGCCTTTCAATTATAACAGTGCTTTCTCTGTGGCAAAAAAAAAAAAAGAGAGAGAGAGAGAGAGAGAAGAGAAACATATTAACAAAGGCCAAGATGATCTGCCTTCAACTAATACCAATTAACACTTTCCAAGTGAGGAGAGTAGAAATGAAGCGGTGGCTTTCACATTGTAAAGAACAGATACATGAAGCTTTCATTTTCTCTCTCTGGAGATCATCCAGCTCGGTTCTGCACTTACTAGGACTCTGCAGAAGGAACTTGGCACAGAATCCCAAGCCATGTGCTTCAGGCCACTTCTGGAAGGACAACACTGAGGATGTGAAAAAGAAGAACGAGCTAGGGTCCTGCCTTTGAGAAGTGAGAGGCTGAAGTATGTTCATGGAAATATTTGTCAAAATGAGACTGAAAACTCTATTCACTTCACTTCTATGCAGTAGCAATGGTCCCCAAGTTATTTCTTGTTGGTATCCCCTCTTTGTGTTTCATGGAACCCGGTGACGCTGCCTAAAAGTGGAACACAGGTAGTTAGGTCACCAAGCCTCCTGGAATGGTTGGTTATTTTGTTGGTAGTACCTGTTCAGAATTTCATGTTTCATTCTGGTTCTATTTTTAAAAATTTTTGTCTTTCTACTAATTTCATATATGTATATAAAGTTCTGTGGTCATATTCACCCCAATTACCTCTTTTATCCCTCTGCCACTCCCATTAAAACCCTATCTTTTCCCAAACTATTCATCTCCCTACTTTCATGTCTTTTATTGTGAGTGACTTACTGAGTTTAATTAAGGTTGTTTGCATGGGGAGTTATTTACTGACTCATGGGCAACACTACTACATGACTCCTTCAGCAACCATTAACTGGCGACAGCTCCTCTGGGAGGGTGCATCTCTCCTGTCCATGATGGAATGTGGATGTGCTCAGTTGGGGCCAGGAAACCACATCTGCTATGAGTTCTTCAGCACACTGGCCATGTATCCAAAAGGCAGTGTTCCACAGCACTCCTCCCCATCCTTTGGCTCTTACTTTCTTTCCTCCCCCATTTCTGTGCTGTTTGCTGAGCCTTGGAAAGGGTAATATAGATGTCTGGTTTAGAAATACTATACAATAATCATTTATTTTCAGCACGTTGGCCACATAGGCATTTTTGCATTAACCTCTTTAATTGTTTTTTTTTTTTTTTTTCAGCCTGAATGTGAATAGGAAAAAAAAATTGCTGTACAAAACCCTACTGGGTGACTTTCCAGGAGCTTGTTTCCAAATGATCTGCTCAGTAAATGTTAATGTAGACAAGTGGTCAAAAAAGCACAATCTAGGGCTGAAGAGATGGCTTAGTGGTTAAGCCGCTTGCTTGTGAAGCCTAAGGACCCCGGTTCGAGATCATTTCCCCAGCACCCACGTAAGCCAGATGCACAAGGTAGCATATACATTTGGAGTTTGTTTGCAGTAGCTGGAGGCCCTGATGCACCCATTCTCTCTCTCTCTCTCTGTCTATCTGTCACTCTCAAATAAATAAAAATAAACAAAAATTGTTTTTTATAAAGCACAGCTTAAATGATAATTGGACAGTCAGAAATGAATGTATTAAACTCCAATGATTCATGGATGCCTAATGTATTTTCAACAAGGAAGCAATATTCAAGCAATTCAGTGGACACAGGCAGTGTTTCATGGCCATGTAACACCCATTTCTTCTTTCTAAACAGAACCCACATTTCTCTAAAGTTAACAATATGAATTACATTTAATTTCAATTGGTAACTTATTAAATTAGATAATTTAATTTAACAGACTTCATATAAGAATTTAAAAATATGTTTTTATTTATTTGTGAGCAGAGAGAGAGGGAGAGTGAGAGACAGGGGGAGTGAGTAAGGGATCATCAGGGCCTCTCGCTGTTGTACATGATCTCACATGCATGTGCCAGTCTGGGCATCTGACTTTATACAGGTACTAAGAAATTAAACCCTGCCCAGCAGGCTTTGAAAGCAAGCCCCTTTAACCAACGGAGCAATCTCTATAGCCCATCATAGGAACTTCAATTCACAGAGCAATGATATTGCTTCCACTGAGTACAAATTAAAGCCATGATGCTATATCTATAACACTTGTCAGAAGACCTGAAAGGGAGAGAAGGTGGGACCCCTTAGAATATTGTGACTCAAAGAGCCACACAGTGGTGAGCTTCCGAGTTTTCTTTGGCTTCATATTGCCCAGAGGTGTAACTAAAGAAACTGTCAACTCAGAAATTCCAAGAGGCTCAGACAGATCAAGTTTCAACAAAACTCTCTCTTTACCTGAAGGACAATAAAATAGGGGGTAGCAACAGAAAAGATTGGATAGTAAATAAAGAAGTAACCAGGGTTCTCCAGAGACACAGAGCCCACACCATGTGCATAGTTATTATATGGCATTGGCTTATTCCAGGCTGACAAGCCCTATAGTAGAGGTTGTGTTCTTATTGCTGGAACAAATACACAACCAGAGGCAGTTTATGAAAGGCCTATTTCTAGCTTGCCATTTTTAACTGGAAGTTTCCTCTTGGCCCAGAAGGCATGGCCGGAGCAGACAGGTGTCACATTTCCACAGCAGCAGGAAGGAAGCAGAGAGTGAGCCCACTAGCACTGGCAAGTATGTCTGGATTATTAAATCCCTAAGTCCACCCCTGGTGACACAACCTCCTCCAGCGAGGCTCCACCTCCCAAAGGCTCCACAAACTTCCCACAGGGCCACCAGTTGGGGATTAAATATGAGACTTAGTCACCAACACATGAGTTGGTGGGGGACATTTTTATATCCAAGTCACCATGCCTGTGAACCGTAGTTGAATAGCTGCAGAACCAGGAGAGCAGGTGATTTAGTTTAAATGTCCCAATAAGCTTTAGACAAAGGTAAAAATGAGGTTTCAGTTCAAACAAGAGGCAGGAAAATTTTTTTAAAAAAACACAACAAAAAGCTGTGTCCCAGGCTGGAGAGATGACTAAGTGGTTAAAGTACTTGCCTACAAAGTCAAAGGACTCAGATTTGATTCCCCAAGACCCATGTAAGCCAGATGCACAAGGTGGCACATATATCTGGAGTTGGATTGCAGTAGTTGGAGGCCCTGTTATGCCCATTCTCTCTCTCTCTCTTTCTTTCTCTCAAATAAAAAATAAAAATTAAAAATATTTTTAAAAAATGAACCGTGTAAAACCATTGTAAACCTTTTTGTTCTAGTTAGATTTCCCAAAGGTGGGATGTGCCCCCAATACTTGGTAAGACTTTTTATTTCATGCAGTCAGATATAACACTCTCAGAATAATGTTTAAACAAATATCTGGGAACCTTAAGGTCAAATCAAATACTATAGGAAACAAACAAACAAACAACAACAACAACAAAAAAAAAACTAAGATACTACCTCCACCCCTGTCAGCTAAGGCCAAGTGAGGAAGTTAGATTTCAAGACTTGCCAGACACCTCATAGCAAGCCAGGATTTTCACCTCGGCCTGGTGGTCTTGGTTCCTGTATGGTGTAGGTAGAAGCTATGAGTGGAACATATGGGAGGCACCATTCCCCTCCCAGTTAAGGGAGAATCCGTGAAAGTCAATGGGCTCCAGAAATCCTGCAGTACCGCAGTACCACACAGCCCTCTCTTCCCTCAAGTGTTACTAACGACCAAATGACCAAATGGAGAATCGGCTCTTCTCTCCACTTAACACCAAGGTGACACCTATCTTTCTTCTACTGGGCTAGCAGTAGAAGAACTTACAGAACACAATGCATAAGTCAGGCCTATAATCTCATAGGCTGGCAATCAAATGTTCAGAGTTTAAAATCTCTAGTCTTATACAGAACCAAGAGTATTTTGACTTCAGTAAAATGACACATCACAAAAGATGGTGATCTACATTTACCTCAAAAAGAGGAATTTTAGAATAGTAGCACATGCAAGACTAAATATCTCAACATAGCCAATAAAATTATTAAGAATAAAAAACAGTGATGCTTTCCTAAAAATTAAATCATAGTATAGAGACATAATTACAGCAATATAGTATTGGCATTGCAGAACAATGAAACAGAATATTATTGGCATAACAGGACAATGGCATAGACCAAGAAATAGATGCCAGTTATTACGGGAAGTGTGCCACAAGGGGTGTTGGCTTTTCTTATTTTCCATCTGAAAGGAAATAAACATTTTTCTCTTATCTTTTATCACATAAATTACAAGGTATCATGAATTTAAATATAAAATATAAGCCATAAGGATATTGAGAGAAAAATTAGGAGATGCTGGGTAAATGTGAGATAGGACAGTAGACATCTTAAAGGACAACATGTGACTATGCAAAGTACATTCTTAAAACTGGGTTCAAAATACTATAGAAAGTACAAGATAATCTAGAGTCTAAAGAAATGTTTAGAGCACAAAAGCCAGAAAATAACTAGCATTGCTGATGTTGAATGCGTGTTTTCCTTCTCTGTGTCGCATGCACCTCATGCATATTAACATTTTTGAACATTTTTGCCAATTTGATAAGCCAGATATGATTTTTAGTTGAGATTTTGTTTCATCCATACGTTTTTTTTTCTTTTTAAAAATATTTTTATTTATCTGCATAAGGGAGAGAGAGATCAGGAACATGAGAAAGCCAGCCTGAGCATGTCAGGACCTCGTGCTATTGCAAGTGAACTCCAGACCCTTTATGCACCTGGCTTTACATGGGCACTGGGGAAATGAACCCAGGCCAGCAGGCTTTGCAACCAAGCATCTTTAACTTCTGAGCCATCTCCCCAGCCCTATTTTTAAAAACAATTTTATTTATTTGTATATTTTCAAGTAGAGAGAGAATGAGAATGGGCATGCCAGAGCCTCGAGCCGTTGCAAACTCCAGACACTTGTGCCATTTTGTGGATCTGGCTTTATGTGGGTACTAGGGAATTGAACCTAGGCCTTTAGGCTTCGCAAACAAGTGCCTTTAACCACGGAATAATCTTTCCAGCTCCAAAGTGAGTATGAGTGTGCTAGGGCCTCTTACTGCTACAAAAGAACTCCAGGCGCATGGGCCACTTTGTGCATCTGGCTTTATGGTTTGACGTGGGCACTGGAGCTCAGCTTTTATTTGTCTTTGACATTCTTCATGCCTTTCTTTCATTCTTTGAGCAGCGTGTGTGTGTGTGTGTGTGTGTGTTGAGAATTTGTATGCACGTGGACAAACAACACGTATGTAGATGTCCAGTATGCGTGTGCACATGTGTGTGGAGTCCAGAGACTGTGAAGTGTCTTCTTCAATAATTTTCCATCTTGATCTTTGAGACAGGGTCTCTCACTGAATCCAGAGCTCATCAGTTCAGCTAGACTAAGTCGTCAGTAAACACCAGGGCTTCCTTGCCTCCCTAATGCTGCTGGCACTGCAGGCGCGGCTCACCATGCTTGGATTTGTTTTTTTTTCATGTGGTGCTAGGAATTCAAACCTAGATCCTCATGCTTGCACAGCAAATACTTTATCCACAGAACATCTCACAGCCCCGATCTATAGATGTTTTAAATTTGCATTTTCATCCTCTGAAAACCTTTAGGCTTTATTGGCTATTTGGGTTTACCCCTCAATGAATTGTTCATCATCCATTTTTTATTAGGATGGTTTTTAAATTTTTCAGCCAGAGATTCCAGGAATCTCATACATTGCTGGTGAAATGGCAATGTTAAAACCTTACAATGCGGCATGATCTGTGAGCATTTCAAACCGTACGTGTTGTTTTATCAATCTACTACAGGGAGAATTTCGCCTTTAGAAATAAATATACCAATTTGAAAAAGAACATAGCATTTTTTGTAATGTCAGAAACCCTCTGAATGTCCATGGATAGCAGATTGGTTGAGTCAATGATAGTGCATTTATGTCATTATGTAGTTTGTCAAAACTAATGTGGAATGTCAATATTGGTTGACTAAGGAATAGTTTCTTATGAGAAACAGATGTAAATATGATATGATCTAATTTTCATAATATAAAGTATCAAAGACCAAATATATGTGTTCACATATTCATATATGACATATACAAGCCAGGAAACGTGAAAAACTATATTACAAAATCGTAACTTTTTATTCCTGAGACAAGGGTCATAAGAAGACAGGATAAATAGAAAGAGAAGGGTGATGTAAGTATAAAGAGGAAGATGAAAGATTAGGGGACAGTTGCTAATTAAAAGGTATATATAATAAAAATCTATTTACGTAAAATGTGGGATATGGATATGTAGGTGCCTAAAGACATACGTGAAAGATCAGCCACATAAATATTAAAGATGACAGATTCTGTCTGATAAGACTGAAGTGATTTCACTATCTGCTTTCTCCCTTACAAATTTTACGAGTTGTTTTCTAATAACAAGTGCGATATGTACATATCCAATTCATCTATTCAGAAAAGGCCGTATTTTAATTTTGGAAGTCAATGATTTTCTTTTGCATGCATTTGAGTTTCACTGAGGAGAACCTGTTTGGAAGATACCACGTGAGAGAAGTCTGTGCTTTTTTTTTTTTTTTTTTTTAATTTGAGAGAGACAGAGCAAAAGAAAGACACAGAGAGAGAGAGAAAGAGAGAGAATGGGCACACCAGGGCCTCTCAGCTGCTGTAAACAAACTCCAGATGTGTGCGCCCCCTTGTGTGCATGTGCAACATTGCACCCTTGTGTCACTTTGCATCTGGCTAAACTTGGAACCTGGAGAATCCAACGGATGTTCTTAGGCTTTGCAGGTGGGCTCCTTAACCACTAAGCCATCTCTCCAGGCTGAGAACTCTGTGCTTTAAAGAAGGAAACCTGTGCTGAAATGGCCCTAGCCTGCCCATTCTCTCTCTTTCTCTCTTATCTCTCAAATAAAAAAAAATATATAAACAATCAAAATAAAAAGAAGGAAACCCAACAGTTGAGCAGGCAGGAGGCTTCACCTCCTGGAGGTGAGGCTTACTATGACTTCGAGAGTGTTTGAGTTTGGGAGAACTTTGAAGATGATGCTGATGGGGGAGGAGTGATAGTTCCCGTCAAGCACAGTGCTTCGGGGAGGACTGATCCTGGAGTGGAGGCGGTGAGGGAGTATGGCTGTGGGCATATATTTGTGAGCCAAATGCTCTACTGAGACAAGTGTCTAAAGGGAGATCCTAAAAAAAGGGCTGAGGTGCTGGGGAGATAGCTGAGTTAGTGAAGGGCTTGGTTCATAAGTAGGACCTGAGTTTGATGCCCAGAATCCATGCAAAAATGGCAGGCATGGTGTGACATGGCAGAGGGGCAGAGACAGGAGGATCCTCGGGGCTCCCTGGCCAGCCAATCTAACCTCATTGGTGAGCTTCAGGCCAATGAGAGACCCTGCCTCAAAGGAGAGGGACAGTGGTCCTGAAGAACAACACCCCAGTTGACCTCTGGCCTCCACATGTATGAGCAAAAATGTATACACATGTGCACACACACAAACATGCACATACATGCACACACATAATGGTAATTCTTTTTTCAAGGTAGGGTCTTGCTCTAGCCCAGTTTGACTTGGAATTTACTATGTAGTTTCACAATGGCCTTGAACTCATAGTAATCCTTCTACCTCTGACTATTGAGTGCTGGGATTAAAGGCATGCACCAATGTGGTAGTTTGAATAGATGGCCCCCAATATATTCAGTATTTTATTAGTTTGTAGTTTGCATCTGCAGGCCACCTGGCTGGAGGCAGTATCACTGGGCGGATCTTAAGGTGTGGTGGTGAGTTTGAGATTACAATCTAAAGATATGCAAAGTGTGCCTAGCTGGGGTTCCTGAGGTGTGCTGTGCTGTGTGGCTTTTGGCTTGTGGTTTTTCTCTCTGCTTGGACCTGTGAAAGCAGGCTAACTTCTTCTGCCATTATGGAACTTCCCCTGGATCTGTAAGCTTCAATAAATATCCCTTCCTCCATAACTGTTCCTGGTCTGAAAGTTCATCTCAGCAAACCTGAAGCTGTCTGCTACAACCACCATGCCCAAACATTATTTTTTTTCTTAATAAAGGGATCGATTCTGGAAAACATTTCTGCAAAGAAAGGAGAATTGAATAGGGTCAAGGGTGGCTGTTAAGATTTCTGGCCTTAGCATTTAGCAGAACTGGGTTGCGTGTACTGGGATGGATGCCAGCAGAGAAGGATCAGCTTAGTGGGCAACAACAGTCTAGTTTAGACTTCCTCCATTGGAGCAAAGTGTTAGACAACCTCACTCGACATTCTCCACTAGCACCCTCCAGAATCATCCACTTGGCTCTGTGTCTTGGAACCCGCCACTCCAGACCTCACTCTACCACCACCCAGATTCTGGTTAGGCCAATAAGAGACAAAAAGATGTCAGTGTCGAAGAAAGGAAACGTTCTCTTTCTGCAGCTGTGTAGTTTGCAATGGCTGGAAAGGCAGTTCTTCCACCTAAAGCCACGGCTGCTGTCAGAGCCTCAGCCCATTGCTGCAGCTCTTGCTAGGTGTATTGAGCAGCTCATGGCAGTTCACTAATATAATAAATAAACAATAAATAATAAATCAAGTGCTGTAGACTGAAGGGCCTCAACAACAAAAACGTATTTCCATACGGTATCAAAATACACTTGGATTCTTGTCATGGCAACACAGACAGGATGTATTTTGATTTTTTTTTTATTTTATTTTTTGGAGAGAGACACAGAGAGAGACAGAGAGAGACAGAGGGAGAGGAAGACAGATAGAGATGGGCGTGCCAGCAGCCTCTCAGCTGCTATGAACAAAATCTAGATGTGTGCGCCCCCTTGTGGTCACGTGTGGCATTGCACCCTTGCATCACTTTGCATTTGGCTAAACGTGGGACCTGGAGATTGGAACCTCTGGAGATTGGAACCAGCGTTCTTAGGCTTAGGAAGCAGGTGCCTTAACCACTAAGCCATCTCTCCAGCCCTGTATTTTGATTCTTTGACTCACCAATGGTTGTCTTATCCTACGTCATCAGTCCATGTCTAAGACCAAAAGTTCTCCTTACAAGGACATCAAGCTTGTTTATTTAAAGTTCACCTTCATGACCTCATTTGGACCTATTTATATCTGTAAAGGTTTTATTTTTAGTTTGGTCAAATTTGGAGGTACTGGGGGATAGGACATCAATAAGACTTATTGGGAAATGAGGGTATTATTCAGTCAGGAACAGGCCTTAAAATTAGAAGAGACAATGATTCCTTCCTTTTTTGGTTCTTTGTGCTTCATTGCATCTTGCTAATCTCACCTAACTGTGCCCATGCCTCTGCAGAGATGCTACCTTAAACTCTCCTCAACTATGATTGGTTGATTGATTGGTATAATATTATTCAAGTGGATATGTAAGATTTTATATGTATTATATATGTATTATTAAATGTATTATCAAATTATTATATATGCGTATTATTAGATAATATATAGTACATGTGGCAATATAGAGCAGACACTGAGGTTTTTTTTAAAGATTCATTTTTATTCATTTATTATTAGGCAGAGAGAGAGGGAGAAAGAGAGAGAGAGAGATATCAAGCAAGAATGGGTGCACCAGGACCTTCTAGCCACAGCAAACGAACTCCAGACACATGCGCCACCATGTGCATCTGGCTTATGTGGAACCTGGAGAATCAAAATTGGGTCCTTACGCTTTGCAGGCATGCGCCTTAACCACTAAACCATCTCGCCAGCCCAGACACTGAGATGTTAAGGGTCAGAATTCAAGGGAGAATGCTAACCCAGGTTAAGCCCATCTAGCTGGTCATTTGTTGGCATCTTCTGCTGTATCTTGAATGGAGGAAAGGGGCCATGAAAAGTTTTGTTGTTGTTTTGTTATTCAAGGTAGGGTTTTGTGCTAGCCCAGGCTGACTCAGAATTCACTATGTAATCTCATACTGGCCTTGAACTCACGGTAATCCTCCTACCTTGGCCTCCCAAGTGCTGGGATTAAAGTCATATGCAACCACACCTGGCAGAGCACTGATTTGTTTTATCTTTTTTTGAGGTAAGGTCTCGCTCTAGACCAGGCTGACCTGGAATTCACTCGGTAGTCTCAGGGTGGCCTTGAATTTACTCACAGAACTCTTCCTACCTTTGCCTCCCAAGTGCTGAGATTAAAGTCATGTGCTACCACATCCGGCTGGAGCACTGGATTTTGAGGGCACCCTATACCACTCTTAGTAGCCCGGGAAGCTAAAAATTGGATCAGAAGAGAGGTAATGGAGATAGCAAATATGGATCCATTTAAAGATGTTTTATATTAAATAGAAAGGCTTTTAAATATTTTTTAATTTATTTGAGACACACACACACACACACACACACACACACAGAGGCAGGAAGAGTGAGAGAGAGAGAATGGGTGCACCAGGGCCTCCAACCACTGCAAACAAACTGCAGACGCATGCACCACCTTGTGCAGCTGGCTTACGTGGGTCCTGGAGAATCAAGCCTGAGTCCTTTGGCTTTGCAGGCAAGCACCTTAACCACTAAGCCATCTCTCCAGTCCAAACTAGAAAGACTTTTAATGGAAGTACTAAGGCCAAGCAAATTGTTCTAGTTGCACAGGCTAACTGTGTATTCAGAGGAAGAAAGCAAAGGAAGAAGAAGAGTCAGGGGAGAAATTGAAGATGTGTGAAAGTACAGACACACCGGACCCAGGCACACATCCATCTTGAAGGACTACAGCTATTAATTCAAGATGAGGATGCTCCCTCCATTATGGCCAGAGGGTGAGAATGTGCTTCTGAGGCAACAGAACCAAGAGGAAAAAGAAAAAAGAATTTATCTCACCCTACAGTGAATTGAAATCACCATTGCAAAATAAATAAATAAATAAATAAATAAATAAATAAATAAATAAATAACTTTCTACATTCGCTATTTGTTGATTTCTTCTACTAATATCTGGGAAATTCTTAGTGAATAATTCTTTACTTTTCTGTGTAGAATCTGCCTGGTGTGGCTGTGCATTGATCATGCAAATACGTTATCCCTGACTTTCCACACACAATCATTAGCATCGTGCTTTTTCTTTATGCCACAATAAATGTTGAAAAGATCCCCTAGTTGGTTGTAGACGCCATTTACAGTTCTTATCTTATTTGTTAAGGTACACACACATTTGTGGCCATTTCAAATATAGATGAACAGGGACTTTTGGTTTACCCTATATAACAATTTGGAAAAGTCATCTAGAAAAAGATTTTCAAGCTAAAATGCCCTTTAATTTAGTATCCACAATGGAACCGTTAGGATATGTTATGTTAGTAACTCAAGAGCAATCGTGTGATGAAATCGACGTACTAAACATATGTGGTTTTAAATGTTTTATCACAAAAGGAAACTTAGAGATCACCTGGACCAATTTGACTCATTTGAGAGTTGAAAGCACTGACACCCAAAGATCTGAATGATCTCCCCACATCTCCATGAGGAGCAGATGTTAGAATCCAGGATGCCTGACTCCACACCAGGGTTGTGTGTCCTGCTGTAAATTGTGTCACCCTGAAGTCAAAGATAAACACATTTAAAAGCATTTGACTTTTGGGGGGCTGGAGAGATAGCTTAGCGGTTAAGGTTCCTGCCCGCTAAGCCTAAGAATGCCCTTTCAATTATCCAGGTGCCACGTTTAGCCAGACTCAAAGTGATGCAAGCGTGCAATGCCACACTTGCTTACAAGGGGGCGCATGTGTCTGGAGTTCATTCACAGAGGCTGAGAGGCTGCTGGCACGCCTATTCTCTGTCTCTCTCTCTGAATCTTTAAAAAAAAAAAAACATTTGACGTTTTGATAGGTTTAGCTTACTGTGATGAAATAATAAGGGAAGAAAGGGGCAAAGGAAAGAAAAGAAAGAACAGAGAAAATAAGGAAGGGAAGGGAAGATGCTTACGAAGTTCACCTTGAAATGATAATAATGTCAGTGGAATGTGATCCTTGTGCTCAGAACTTAGGATGGGGGCTGGGGAGCTGCTTCAGCAGGTCAGAGTGCTTTCTTGGCAAGTATGAGAGCCTGAGCGGATTTGATCTCCAGCACCCATACAACAAGCCAAGTGTAGGGGCTGGAGAGATGGCTTAGTGGTTAAGGCACTTGCCTGCAAAGCCAAAGGACCTTGGTTCCATTCCCTAGGGCTCACATAAGCCAGATGCACAAGGTGGTGTGTGTTCATTTGCTGGAGGCCCTGGTGCACCCATTTTCTCTTTCTCTTTCTCTCTCTCTCCTGCTATGCCTCTTCTTTCTCTCTCTCTCTCTAATTAAGTAAATATTAAAGCTAAGTGTGGCCATACACCAGCCAGTCTGACCAAAAATAAATAAATAATAAAGTGTGGGGCTGGAGAGATGGCTTAGCGGTTAAGGAGCTTGCCTGCAAAAGCCAAAGGACCCAGGTTTGATTCCCCAGGACCCACATAAGCCAGATTCACAAGGTGGCACATGTGTCTGGAGTTCATTTGCAGGGCTAGAGGCCCTGGCGCGTCCATTCTCTCTCTCTCTCTTAAATAAATAAAATATTTTTAAAAAATGATAGCTCCAGGCTCAGTGGGAGACTTTGTCTCAAGGAAACAACAGAGAAATAAACAGAAAATAATGGAGCAAAGAGATAGAAAAGGTCATTGGGTGCTTTCCTGTGGGCTCCACATTCATGCACATGAGACATGCTCATCTATACACACTATGTATACAGTATACATGCACACTATGTATACAGAGAGAGAGGGAAAGGCTATCACGTGTCTACAGAAGTCTCCTGCAGACTGAGGAGGGCTGGCCCTGGAGTGAATGCCATTTATTGTCTGTAATTCTTTCCAGCAACTGGTGCTCTGAAAACGCTTAGTGGTCACAATTTGGGAGATTGTCAAAGGATTGTTTCTGCCTTGATGAGAAGAAGAAAGCCAGCCATCTCTTTCTTCTTTTTCTTTCTTTGTGTTAAAAAGATGGCTCTATGCACGCTTTCCTGTAGTATCAATTTATTTCTTGAGCTCTTTTCTCATCCGTTTATAGTTTTATCTTTTCGCAGTAGGTGGGTGAAAGTGGCTGAATCAGATACATGGGAAAGACGGGGTCCTCGCTCAAGCCCTGTGTAAAGCACATATAAAGTAAAAATTCGGGGCTGGAGAGATGGCTTAGTGGTTAAGGTGCATGCCTGTGAAGCCTAGGAACCCACGTTCAATTCTCCAGGTCCCATGTAAGCCAGCTGCACATGGTGGTGCAGGCATCTGGAGTTCGTTTGCAGTGGCTAGAGGCCCTGGTGTGCCCTTTCTCACTCTCTCTCTTCCCCTCTCTGTGTCTCTAGTAAATAAATAATAAAATCTTTTTTTAAAAAAAAAATTCTCTCCCAGAATTTCTGACCACCAAATGAAGAAGGAAATGGCTGGGGAGATGCTCAGAGGGCAAAAGCACTTGTTGCGCAAGCGTGGCAAGCTCTGTTTGGATCCCTAGACCACAGGATGCTGGACAAGGTGTCACACGCATCTGTAATCCCAGTATGCCTAAGCAAGAGGGGAGGCAGAGACAGAAAATCCCCAGAAGCCTGCAGGTCAGCTATCTTATTGTTATTATTATTAACAACATATTTTGTGTGGATACATCATGTGTTGTATCTTCTTTTCCCTTGTCCCTGCCCCCATTCCATTGAGGACCCTCCTCAGTGGGGTTGCAGGCATTCCCTATGGGGTTGTGGTTTATGTATTGTGGGAGCAGCAGTCAGTTATTTTGGGGGGGGAGGGAATGCCTCTGGGCATGATGTCTCAACCTGTTGCTCTTACAATCTTTCCGCCCCCTCTTCTGCAAAATTCCCTGAGCTATGGTGGGTGAGTTTCAAGTCTACTTCAGTGATGAGCTCTTAGGAGCCTCTGGATCTCTGCTTTGGTAAGTGTTGAGTGTCCTCAGGGTCTGTCTCCTGCACCCTGGCACTGATTATCAGGTTCAGCATGGAAGCAGCTCTCTTGCTCGTCTCCCCAATTCCTCTGTAGTTTCAGCTGTGGCTTGGCTCAAGCGAGAGGGGGTAGTTTATCTTCTCGGGTCTCGCTACCTTCTGGCAAAGAAGATTGCACTGATGAATAAGAGACCCTGACTCAAACAAAGTAGAATGTGAGGACCAACATCCAAGGTCGTCCTCTGATGGACACAGGCATGTGCCACGGTACACAGGCACCAACACTCTCACACGCAAACATCATACACACATAAAGATTTCAACAATTGAATAACAAATTGCCTAAGCATGATCCAAGAAGAAGACAGTGGCTTCTCCAGCTGAGACCAAATACCTGTGAGCTCTGTGGTAGTTTGAAGAGATGGCTCCCAAAATATTTAGTGTTTTATCAGTTTGTAGTTTGCATCTGAAGGCACCTGGCTGGAGGCAGTGTCACTGGGCGGATCTTAAGGCGTGGTAGTGGATTTGAGATTTCACTCTAAAGATAAGCAAAGTGTGCCTAGCTGGAGTCCCTGAGGTGTGCTGTGCTGTGTGGCTTTTGGCTTGCGGCTTTTGCTTTCTGTATTTGGTCCTGTGAAAGCAGGCCAGCTTCTTCTGCCATCATGGAACTTCTCCTGGATCTGTAAACTTCAACAAATATCCCTTCCTCCATAACTGTGCCTGGTCTGGAAGTTCATCTCAGCGAACCTGAAGCTGTCTGCTACAAGCTCTGAGCTAGAAAGAGAACATTTATTCATTCATCGATTCAACAAGTATTTGTCAAATAACTGATCTGGCCCAGGTACTGCACAAGCCATTGGTGGTTGCAGCTGGGAGCCAACCCCTTTGGCCACCTGGAGGTCAGGTGAGTTGGAAGGAAGGTGTTGTCTGAGGCCAAATTACCACAGGTCCACAGGTCATTGACAGACACTAGCACAGGCTGTAAGTGACCAATGTGCTTCCACTCCACAGTTCCTCACATTTCTTCTTGGTCTGAGGAGATTGCTCAGTGGTTAAGGTGCTTGCTTGCAAAACCTGACAGCCCTGGTTCGATTCCCCAATACCCACGTAACACTGATGCACAAAGTGGAGCATGCATCTGGAATCTGTTTGCAGTAGTAAGAGGATCTAGTGTGCCCATACTCTCCCTTGCAAATAAATATGTTTAGAAATATATATATATATTCTTCTTTCCAGGATCTTGAAAGAATATCAAAACCAGATTTATTTATATAAATTCCTCTTTGCCACTAGATACCTGGAGAGTTCTTCTTGACCTGATTACCCTCATTATTAATATTGTACCGATATTCCCTTTTAAGTGCCTTCTGCCAGGATTGTGTGTGAATTTTGATGAGTTACAATGATTTTTCAGTAATGCTGACAAAGATCTTTTTAACTTCCGTAGACGCTACTTACTATATAACTGCACAGGGTCAACTGCCTCATGCATTTCATTGCAAGGAAATTGCGATTACTTTCCACTTTATAGATGAGGAAACTTAGAGGAATTCAGTACTTTGTCCTGCCTAGTAGAGAGAGGAGTTTTGATGATAGATTCAGAACTTCTTCCTTCTGCTTTGATCCAATGGTGTGGTGGCCTGGGCAGCTGTTGTCAGGACCCAGCATCGGTCTAAGAGCTGCCTGGTGGTGAGGACCTAACCCTGTCTCAAGCAGGTACTGCGTCTGCTTCAATTGTTTTGTTTGTTTTGTTTTTATTTTTATTTTTATTTATTTTTTTAATTGACAACTTCCTTAATTATAGACAATATCCTATGATCCTTCCCTCCCTCTCCCCATGTTCCCCATGGAAACTCCACTCTCCATCATATCCCCTCCCCCTCTCAATCAGTCTCTCTTTTTCATTTTGATATCATGATCTTTTCCTCCCATTATGATGGTCTTGTCTAGGTAGTGTCAGGCGCTGTGAAGTCATGGTTATCCAGGCCATTTTGTGTCTGGAGGAGCACTTCCTTTGGCTCTCACATTCTTTCCGCCCCCTCTTTGGCATTTCCATTCTGATTTGATTTTCTTTGGTTGTGTGTGTATAATACATACATGTTCCTGTATGTGAATGCAGGCATGTATGTGCCATGGTGCGCATATGGAGGTCAGAGGCCCTTGCCTTCCACCTTGTTTGAGGCAGGGTCTCTCTTGTTTACCAATATATAAGCCAGCCTACCTGGTTCATAAACTTCAGGGTTCTCTTGTCTCTGCCTCCCTTCTTACAGTAGGGATGCTGGGGATTACAGACACTCGCTACACATCCAGTTTATCATGTGTGTCAGGATCGGAACTCAGGTCATGGGGCTTGCACAGCAAGTGTTTTGCATACTGAACCAGTCACTCACTCTGTAGGCTAAGCTGACTGCAAATTTGTTCTTCTGCCTCTGCCTCTGCCTCAGGAGGTGTGGGCTCCATCCCTGGCCTTTGTTCTATTTGTGTGCTTGTTTGTCTGTCTGGGAGACAGAATCTTTCTGTGTAGCCCTGCCTGGGCCTGAAATTGCTACCAACTGTTTGCTAGGCACAATTTTAGGTTCCCACTAATAACTGGGCAGGTTTAATGATTTAAAAACAGTATTTATGCCCTGTATGTATATCTTACATATTCAGGGAACAGAACCAAGCACTTTATTTGAAACAAAAAGTTAGGGCTCCATGCACTACCCAGCCCCAAAGCATTAGAAATGTAACTTCGTGAACTGATGTTTTTTTTAACTATAATTTAATGGGGCAAGTTTAAATTTTAGTATGCGCTGGCTGAAACCACTGGGCATTGATTTAAGAAGGAGACTATGCTTATAAAAATGACTCATCACCTTCGATTCTTTCTGGAATAAGGCAATGGGATAATTAAATAGATAAAATACAAACAGGACTCTCACCTGTCATGTGATTCTGGACACAGCGAGGAGATAAGCCCTGATATGGAAAGAAGCTGGCAGAATTAGTGGGAAAAAGCTAGCCTCAGGCGTAGGAAGTAACCAAATTAAATGGGCTGCTTGCAGGCACAAGTCTACTGTGGGCTAATTTGTTTCCTGCAAAAAGGAGAGAAAAAAACCCTCAACTCATTTTTGTCCTCTTAAATTTTAAACAGGCACTGTGTAATTGCGTTCCCCTCTTCTTAAGATTGTTGCTTGGGCAGGGAGAATTGTGGGAGGAGAGAGAGAGAGAGAGAGAGAGAGAAACGGAGGAAGAAGAGGAAGAAGAGAGAGAGAGAGAGAGAGGAAGGAGGAGGAAGCGATGTTCCATCTTCTTGCTTATCAGGGATATCGGTCACATCCGGGCTCTGGTACAAGCAGGATGTACGCATGTTTCATCTAAGCAGATAAGTGGCCTATCTTTGAAAGATCAGTGTTGGCCCTTTTCTGGGGAAAATTCCAACTTGCATTTTCTTTCATCTCTGCCTGTGCATGAGAAGCTCCAGTTTAACGGCACTTATTGGACCCATTGATTAAGCACTGACCTCACTGCAGGCTCAATCAGGCAGCATATAGAAAAGCATGAAGCGAGTTTGCTCAGGGCACTTTCTCATGCTTTTGCTATCCTTACAGGACCTTTAATGAATTCACCAGATATTTGCAGAAGGCTAATCATATGCCAGGCTTTGTCGGATGCTGGAGAAACAACGAGATGAACCAGAGATCTAGTGAGAAGGAAAGGTCCATAAACAAACCATCCTGCCGAGAGCTGCTGTGGTGGTGGTAATGGAGGACTTCCAGACGTGCAGTGTGAGACCAAGAGCACTGGCAAGCTGGCTACAGGCAGGGCTGGAGACAAAGCAGAGAGACCTGAAGGCTAAATAGCAGGGAGGCTAGCCAGGTCCAAAGCAGGCACAGGGCTCCCGGTCATGAAAACCATGGCCCCAGGGCTTCAAGGCAGAGAGGTATACGGGCCATGTGGAGTTTAGTGCAGCTGGGGAGAGTGAGTAGAACGGAGAGGAAGGGGGTCTGGGTGACAAGAGAGGGAAGGCCAGACAGTTAAGCAGAGGGTTTTGGACAAGAGTCCCTATCACAAGCTTAGAGAGTTTAACTTGGGGCTGGACTAGTGACTCAACAGTTAAAGGCACTTGCTTGCAAAGCCTGATGGCCCAGGTTTGATCCCCCAGTACACACATAAAGCCAAATGCGCAAAATGGCACATGCATCTGGGATTTGTTTGCAGTGACAAGAGGCCCTGTTGTGCCCATTCTCTCTTTCTCTGTTTCCCTATCTCTCTCCCCACTCTCCCTCTGATTCCAAGTAAATAATAAAAATACTTTTTTTGACAAAGAGTTTGGCTTTTACTCTGATATAATAGGAGCCACTGAAATGTTTTGAACAAGGAAATCACACGACCTGATTTACATGGCAGAATTTTATTCATCCATAAGGAACAATGAGATCATGTCATTTACAGGAGAATGTGTGGAACTAGAGAGCATCATGTTAAGCAAAAAACATCAGGCTGAGAAAGATAAATTCTGAACTGCTTCTGTCAGACACAGACTCTAGGTTGAAGTATGCATGCGTGTGTGTGTGTGTGTGTGTGTGTGTGTGTGTGTGTGTGTGTATGGTGAACGTAGAAAGGGGACCATAAGAACAGGCAGGGATTGATGTGTGTGGGGCGGGTGAGTAATAGACTTCATGTTACATGAAAGCAAAAGGCAGAACTTATTTGGGGGAGGAAAGGGGAAAAGTGGCTGAGGATGGGGGAGCAGGGTGAATAAGAATAACTATAAGGACATATATGTTTACAAACACCATACTGAAACCTAGGATCTTGTAAGCTAAGTTACAAAAAAAAAATAAAATAAAATAAAATAAAAAGAAAAAGAAAAGAAACAGGCATGGCTCAGTGGATAAAGTACTTGCCACGCAAGCATTGGTACCTGAGTTTGAATCCCAAGCAGCCATATACCAGCCTGATGTGCAGCACTTGTGTGCAATCCCAGGCTGAGGAGGCCGAGACAGGAGTGTCCTGATGAATCTAGGTTCAGCGGAAGATCCTATCTCAAAAAACAAAACAAAAACACTAACAACAACAAAACACAAAGTGGAGAGTGACTGAGGCAAACACTAGACATCCTCTGGTCTCCACACACATGCGCACACACATTCTCACACACACATCACTCACACACAGGTGAACCTGCATGCACACTACACACGTGGAGAAGAGAAGAGAAGAGAAGAGAAGAGAAGAGAAGAGAAGAGAAGAGAAGAGAAGAGAAGAGAAGAGAAGAGAAGAGAAGAGAAGAGAAGAGAAGAGAAGAGAAGAGAAGAGAAGAGAAGAAACACTGTGCTGACAGGAAATGCTCGCTCAGCCCCTTCCCAACCCCAGTGGCTAGGAAGGCTTATCAAATCAAATGCCAAAATGCTTAGTATCCCCAGTGCTCCAGTTCAGACTGTATCATTTCCTCCCTGGGCTCCGACCCGTCTTTGGGATTCTACTCCAGCTTTCATAGTCCTGTGAGGGTGCTTTTGTCAGCAAGTCACATCAGGTCATGACTTGACCAGGAAACATCTGAGGAGATAAAGTCAAAAGTCCTGGGGCTGGAGGGATGGCTTAGAGGCTAAGGCATTTGCCTGCAAAGCCAAAGGATCCCGGTTTGATTCTCCAGTACCCGTGTAAGCCGTATGCACAAGGGGGCACATGCATCTGGAGTTTGTTTGCAGTGGCTGGAGGCCCTGGCACTCCCATTCTCTCTCTGTCTCTCTCTCTGCCTCTCTCTCTCTCTATCTCTCAAATAAATAAATAAAATATATATTTTTAAATAGTCCTTAGTCAGGGGGCTGGAGAGATGGCTTAGCAGTTAAGCACTTGCCTGTGAAGCATAAGGACCCTGGTTCGAGGCTCAATTCCCTAGGACCCACGTAAGTCAGATGCACAAGGGGGCGCATGTATCTGGAGTTCGTTTGCAGTGGCTGGAGGCCCTGGTGTGCCCATTCTCTCTCTCTCTTTCTCTCTCTGTCTATTGCTGTCAAATAAATAAATAAAAATAAATTTTAAAAGTTAATTTAAAAAGTTCTTAGTCAGGTCCTTGGCCTCAGGCCTTAAATCATAGTTTTGGTTTCTCTCTTCCACTGGTCTCTGAAGAGACCAGCTTTGCTCATCTTTATAGACTTCAAGTCTGGCATGGTGCATGAAACCTAGTATTTTCTCAATAGCTGTGTACTGAAAGAGCTGGGATATAAACATGACACTTTCCCAACATGTTTCAAGTTCAAATAGTTCACTCTGTATTTGGCTATAGGCAACATGACTGGGAAATATTGAACTATGGTTTTGTCAGCCTTGGGTCTCCTTTTCCGGCTCCTGTGCCTCCCTCTCGTCTTCTCCAGAGTGGCAGTGAGCGTCAGCCATTGCAAACTTACTGCTGGTGAGGGTTGAACGTGTAGAATGTCACCTGCTTTCACAGACTAGGTGACACATCCTGAGGCTTGAAAACAGGAGTTTGCAAGAATGACTAGTTTCTATTGAAGGGTGTAGCTTCACTAGTGGCAAAAGTTCCTAATGAAGCTATGTTAATTGACATTTGGACAAGACAAGAAAAATTAACATGGCAATCAAAGGCCAGTGCTAGAACTCTCCGACACTTAGTGGGATCTGTCAGAGACTCTTTAAAGAAGCACATATCCCTGAAATGATGGAAATGACAAAAAAAATTCTGAAAGTTAAAAGAATTGTGTTTGAAGAAGAAAGATTATGCTATGCTCGTGTGTGTGTGTGTGTGTGTGTGTGTGTGTGAGAGAGAGAGAGAGAGAGAGAGAGAGAAAGTCAGTGACAGATACATTAAATTACTCTTCTCTAATTATCAAAGAAATATATGTTCATCTTAGATACCTTGAAAAATAAATTTAAAGAAAAATTCCATAGTAATTCCTACACTTGGCATCCCAAATATGATGATTGCATTTTTGATTTCCAGTGCTTCTGCAACAATTCGCCATGACTTTAAGGCTCACAAGTCCCCTGCCGTCAACAAGACCTGACCCCACATCCAGCACTGCCCACAACTACTTTCTGGGTTGTCAAGCTGTTTAAAAAGCTCCAGCCCCAATGTCCCAATGTTCTTCTCCACAAATCAAGGATAACAAGCATAACATATATAATCTATAGGTGCGTTTTGGAGATTAAACAAGGCAGCACACACTTAGCACCCAGCATACCTGTAATGTTCAGCTTGGTGCCTACCGCATGTAGTAAATACATAGTAAATATTGGGTGGTGTTGCTGTCTCTCTTTGTTTGTTTTAAAATAAAATGACATATACATGTATGGGTTTGTATTATGCCTTTTCCCTCTAAGTCCACCAATATATTTCATCATTTGACTGGTAATTTATTTTAATATTCTACCAAGACTAGAAAACTAGTTTGGTTTCAATGTGTATTTTTAGCCTAATATCTACCATATCCATAATTATTTTCTTAGGATGAGCTGTTAGAAGTAGAATTACAAAGTCAAAGAGCATGGCTATATGAAGATTCTTGTTACCCAGAACTGAACTGTCCCCTAGATAGGAGTTAACAATTCACCTTCCTTTAAGCTAAAGCACATTTTTTTTGTCCATACCAACAATGTTCTAGGCACCATACTATGTCATATATACATACACAGATGTGGATATATATCTTGTCAATTCAGTATGCATTGAACCCTCTTATTTATTTTAAATATTATAAAATAGCACTCATTATTACTAAATATCAACATTTGACATATTATTCAAAGAATATTACTTCATTAAGTTATTTGAAGGTGTGGCTCCCTGGAACACTTAACATGGATCATATTATACGGTTCAGGAGTGCTCCCCCATGCTAAAGAAACCCACAAACAAGAACATTATCCCACAGAAGATAAAATTAAAAGAGAAACTTCATGAATGTCTTCAAGATTATGGTGGCTTGCATGTGAATGTATGTCCGCCGTAGCGTGAGGCATTTTTCGATGTGAGTCACAAGTGTCCAGCAGCCCCGCTGGAGGACGTGTCTCTGGTGGCAGATCTCGGAGTTCAGCTCTGCCAGGTGTGTTTGGGGCAGTTTGGAGTCCTGACTGTTGGTGTTAGCTGGCTGTGTGGTGGCGTCTCTCTCTGCTATGATCTTCAAAGTGAGCCAGCTTTTTCCACTGTTGGTGGTTTTCCCATTGGATTCTGTGAGCCTGAAGCAAACCCTTTCCTTCCCTAAGCCTGTTCTGGCTGGGTGTTTGTCTAGCAACAACACAACAGTAACTGCAACACAGATCATAAGTTTATACAAAAAAGCTATTGTTCATGATGTGTATCATTTAAACAGGAGGAATTAGGCTTCGACTGATGATAAGGACATATTAACTTTTGACATGAAACACGCAAGGGTCCCTGGAGCTCTCAAGACCATAGTCACCTGTCTGACCAGGTGGCAAGCAATTTGCCCCCTGAAGGAAGGGACCACTACATTTGATCTGTCTGGCCTCTCACATGGCTGCCATTCTATAGTTCTGTCACTGCAGTGTTGATTTTAAATTTTTGGAACTAGCAGATCTGGTTTTCTTCGAATGCCTACATCAGGTGACAGATTCGAGCAGATGAATTAAACTCTGTCTAGAACCCAGCTCTCTCCTCATGAGTACAGACGTAGGCATTGCGATGCCTGCCATCGGCTGTCTTATTCGAAACAGGTTAATAACTAGCAATGAGAACCACAGCCTTTGCGAAATAAGACTTTCCGTGTTTGTTCTTTTGATGCTTGGGCAGTGGTTCACAAGGGGGGGGGAAAACCTATTTACTCTTTAAAAATATGTTTAAGGGCAGAGCACATAATGAAGAAATAAGTGAGTGCAAAAATGATGGGTTTTGTGACTGACCAGTCTACCCTGCTCTTCCCCCTGGATTCTTCCACACAAAGAACACATTGTTACTGGAGCCATTACCGAGCTCCTGCGTGCTGCCAGGCTCTGCGGGGCTCAAGGGAAATGGCTATAGATTGCAGCAAGAAAGTCCATCAGACAGGTCACATGTGACCCCACTGTTCCTAGGAAAGAATGCACTAGAACACTTCAGCTGAATAGACAGATTTTCCAAATGTTTTAAATCAGTTTTGAGACAAAAAGAAGAGGACGCTAAGAAATGGATTTGGCCTATACACACTCACCCACGCAGGGCCCATTTCTCTGGAATGTAGACATTAGGGGCTTTCATGTGGATGGGGGGACCTTAAGGGAGAGGGAAAAAAAAATTAAACCCAGCCCACCCCAACAATTAAGCAGCAATTGAAGAAAAAGCAAGCAAGAAAAGCTGGTCCTGTGTTGGTACAATAGCTCAGGGGCTTTTCATTTTGGGGCATAAAGACAGAACAGAGCATGTTGTTTTCTTTTTAAAGCCCTTTTAAAAATGGTAACGGCATCCTCCCCTTGTAGATGTATTACTTATGACATCCCAGTTTTCATCCGTTCATGATTTTACATTAGAGTTAAATCTCTGCAGCTTGAATCTCACGGCTGAGTTAGCCAGAGCCCATAAAATATTGAAACCTTTAGAGCAGCAGCCAGCCAGGTTGAGAGAAGTTCATGTCCAAAGCCGAGCTTAAGATTCTGAGACATCCCAATTGGAGTGTAGTACAGAAAAAAAAAAGCACTGATAAAATTTTCATAAAAATGAGCTAAGGATATTGCTAGCATGCTTCTCAGCATCCATATGAAAACTTAATCTGAGCTAATGGAAAGGATATGAAAGCCTTTCTCAATTCAAACACAGTTGATGCATGATTCATAAATTATTGTCAGAGAAGTGATTCAGCTCCCAGATTTATTCTCTTTGGGGTAGAAGCAACCAGAGGAAAACTGGGTCTTTTTGACCTTTAATGCCAGCAAATTTTACAGTAGAGCTGTCCATATAACCAAGTAAACTGGTCATTTCTCCAAACAGCAACAAAACACCCACATAAACCCCACACAAGCTAATATTAACTTGGCCCACTAGGTTACGGACGGCACATTCGGAGCAAAAACCAAACATGTGAGTTTATCTCGCTACAAAGAACACAGGGAAATCTGTGTGTGGCCAAGCCCACATCCTCCACAGTAATAGGCGTGAAATGTAGCTGCTAGGTGTCCCCTTACCTTCCTGCCTTTGAGTGGGGATGACTACATGGACACGTGTTACCCTGTAAGGCAGAGATCAGCAATACTGTTATTAGCAGCTCAGCTTTATAGAAAAAGGAGCTAGTTGGTTCCTCGGATTGGTAAAAGCAAAAGTACTCCATGCAGGCTATGGCCACTGTTCAGATTAATATGTAAGAAATGTGAGTTGGAGAGGAAGTTGGAATGCTAGCCAGGAATGAATGTCAGAAGCCTGCCAGAAATTAGATAGTTTGGACCCCCTACAAAAGGCTAAGTATTGTGGAGAATAGAAAAATGAAAATGTTAGTAATGTATGCAGTAGAACCACAGAATGTGCAACTTGAAAAAGGCTCTTAGAGGTTCTGTAGTCCAGTCCTTCTCTTCAGAGATTTGGTCTGTCTAGGATGCCCCCACTGAGTGGTTAGCTAACCTAGATTCCCATGCTTGCTGAGAAACCCAACCCTCAGTTAACGGTGGCAGTCCCTTAGCCGGAATTGCAAGTTAGAAACCTCCAGTTGGTTTTGAGTCCTCTCTCTCAAGGCCTCGCCCTGTGCTGCAGGTCCACTGGTAGATCACTATTTCTCTAAAGAGTTCCCGGTTCCTCTTCCACGCTGCTCCAACCTCCAGTCAGGCTTAATTATCTCTCACTAGGACTCTTTCAAAT
This sequence comes from Orientallactaga sibirica, assembly GCA_036365145.1. Lineage (NCBI taxonomy): Eukaryota > Metazoa > Chordata > Mammalia > Rodentia > Dipodidae > Orientallactaga > Orientallactaga sibirica. Next base: position 12,101,556 of record JAEOAD010000027.1, read on the forward strand.
ATTGTCCAAGTTTCCCTGCCTAGGATTGCTTCTTTTCCTCAACTTACCTTCCATTATGTCACCACAATCTCTTCCCAAGACAGATCAGATCCTGTCACCCATGTACTTTAACAAGTCTTTTATGTGTCCCTATTTTTAATAAGTATGTTTATTTACTTATTTATTTGCAAGCAGAGAGAGAGAGAAGAAGAGAGAGAAAAAGAATATGGGCACACCAGGGCCTCTTGCCACTGCAAATAAACTCCAGACATATGTACCACTTTGTGCATCTGGCTTTATGTGGGTACTAGGGAATTGAACCCAGGCTGGATGGCTTTGCAAGCAAATGTCCTCAACTGCTGACCATCTCTTCAATCCTATAGTCCATCACTTTTTCACAGAATTAAGCTCAGACTTAATCAGCAAGCTGTAAAATGGCTTCCCCAGTTGGCCAGGATAGATATTCCTGGGACTGGAGTCTACAACACAATAGACCTGCCTGTGGGTAGAGTTTTCCAAAGAGTTGACCAACCTGAGATGCGCTGACTGGTAATGATGGAGCAGGGCATACTCATGGGGATAACTTCGTAAAGATCGTCAGATAAGTCGACCGGAGTCAGACCTGGAGTGAATACTCTAGGAGTCCTATGTCAATTTCTCTTCTTTGAACATCCATAAATGTTTATGGTCTTGTTGAAGATGTTACTGTGGCCTGACGGCCCAGTCTCTTCACCTGAGTCTAGAACAGAGGCAAATGCTACTGTGCAGAGTGGTATTTTCAGTTGTGATCAGGAGGTGACCGGATTTGAAGGCTCTCAGGAGGTTTATTCAAAAGGGAGGAGCTGGGACGTGGCTCACTGGACAAAGCACTTAGCACACAACCAGGAGGACTTAAGTTTGGATCCCCAGAATTCATGTAAAGCATTGGCTATGGGCTGTGAACTTTAAACTGTCATGCTGTGGAGGCAGAGACAGATCTCTGGAGATTACTGGCTGAGTAGTCTAGCCAAGTTGGTGAGCTCTACGTTCAGGGAGAGACCATGACTCAAAAAAAAAAAAAAAAATAATAAAAGATATAGAGCAACTAAAGAAAGCTCTAGATATTGACCCAGGCCTCCACATGATGCATACACACACGTGTGCCAAATATATACAAATGCGCCCATTTACACACATGCATACCACATACACATGCAAAAAGAGAGATGGTAGGAGAATCATTTACTGAACATTACACTATATCCTGGGGACTTCTTTTTTTTTTTAAAGATTTTATTTTTATTGATTTATTTATTAGAGACAGAGAGGGGGAGAGAGAATGGGCATGCCAGGGTCTCTAGCCACTGAAAATGAACTCCAGATGTGTGTGCTTCCTTGTGCATCTGGCTTACATGGGACCTGGAGAATCAAAGCGGGGTCCTTAGGCTTTGCAGACAAATGCCTTAACCACTAAACCATCTCTCCAGCCCTGGGACTTCTTTTTAATTTTTTATTTATTTATATTTGCAAGGGGAGAGAGAGAGAGAATGGGCATGCCAGGGCCTCTTGCTGCTGGCAATAAAGTCCAGATTCATGCACCACCTTGTGCATTTAGCTTTACGTGGGTACTGGGGAATTGAACCCAGGCCAGCAGGCTTTGTAAGCAAGCACCTTTAAGCACTGAGCCCTCTCTCCATCTCTATCCTGGGGACTTCTGTGTGCTGAAAGGACAGTGAAAATATTTGAACCATAGAATATAAGATCCATGAGAGCAAAAATCTTCTCTGTCTTGTTTTTATTGTAATTTCAGCCCACAAAATAGTCCCTAGTATATAGTAGGTGTTCATCAAATGTTTGCCAGGAGAATGATTGTGGAGTTTAAGTTGACTCTGAGGTATGGAAGTAAAGCTGACCCCAGGCTTTCAGCTTTGCTGTTAGCTCAGCCTGACACTTTAGTTGACTAAAATATTTTTCAAGTTTTTTATTATTTTTTTTTATTTATTTGCAAGAAGAGAGAGAGAGTAGAAAGGAGAGGAGAGGAGAGGGACAGATAGAATGGGCATGCAAGGGCCTTCAGCTGGTGCAAACGAACTCCAGATGCATGTGCCACCTTGTGCATCCAGCTTTACACGGGTCCTGGGGAATTGAACCTGGGTCATTAGGCTGTGCAAACAAGCGCCTTAACCCAAGCCATCTCTCCAGCCCTTTTCAAATTATTTATTTATTTATTTATTTATTTATTTATTTATTTATTTATTTATTTTGGAGAATCAGTGGGGAGGAGGGACAGATAGAGAATGGGTGCGCCAGACACATGTGCCCCCTTGTGGGCAAGTGCAGCATTGCGCCCTTGCATCACTTTGTGTCTGGCTAAATGTGGGACCTGGAGAATCGAATGAGCGTTCTTAGGTTTAGGAGGCAGGCGCCTTAACCCCTAGGCCATCTCTCCAGCCCCTTTTTCAAATTTTTAACCTTTTGTTTATGCTCTCACAGGCTTCTGCACCTTGCAAACACATGGATTAATGCTTAGAGCAGGGGATGCCAAGCTCCTTCATTACGGAATCACCATGTGTGAAGGGGCCCATGCTGGTAATCTGTTAAAAGTGTGTGAAGGGCATTCTGTGTCTGGTAATGGTAAGATATTACTGCAAATGAGCCTTTGAGGAGAGTATGTAATTCAGACCTCCCCTCAAGGAGTTTAGATTCCAGTTTTGAGACTGACTCACTATGGAGTGAAATAACAGGAAAACAGAAGGCAATTGACCAGTAAGTTGGTAAGAATGTTACATGAAGTATAGCCAGAGATTTAGTCATGTAGATATTGCTTTCCTTCTTGAAAAACAGTTTCTTTATTATTTATTGATTTAGAATGTACTTGGATGCACCAGGACCTCTTGTCACTGCAGAAAACAACAACAACAACACAACCTCCAGATGCATGGCTTTAGGTGGGTACTGGGGAATCAAAGCTAGGCTATCAGACTTTTTGTTTGTTTGCTTATTTATTTATTTGAGAGTGACAGTCAGAGAGAGAAAGAGGCAGATAGATAGATAGAGAATGGGCATGCCAGGGCTTCCAGCCACTGCAAACGAACTCCAGATGCATGTGCCACTTTGTGCATCTGGCTTATGTGGGTCCTGGGGAATCGAGTCTTGAACCGGGGTCCTTAGGCTTCACAGGCAAGTGTTTAACCACTAAGCCATCTCTCCAACCTGGTTGTCAGGCTTCTTAAGCAAGTACCTTTAACCACTGAGCCATCTCTCCAGCCCCCTGCTCTCCTCTGTTGATACATGAATAGCAAGGTTCCATCACCTCTCCTCCGGTATGAATGTTTGAAAGGCAAGCATAGTTGTTTTATGCAGCAGAACACAACACCCCAGTGACGTTAGAATTCCATTCCTTCTGTGCCATCACTGAGTCCAGAAGTGGTCCTACATGAACCCTCTCCCACAGAGATATGATGACCATGCATTTCAGGGGTTTTAGAAATAGCTCTGCAACTAGAATCAAGATCAGGGTAGTTGCTCGCTGTCATTTCATATTTAACATCTATGAATTGACATTCTGAGACAGGACAAGATGCCAGTACATAGTCAGGCGATCCTGAAGTCTTACAGATGAATCCTCTGTAAGCCGAGTGAGCTTCTCTGAGGCCTGCCCCTGCCCAGAGCCCCTTATAGCCCAGCCTGGAGGCTTCTAAGACCAGAAGGCATGGATAGGGTCTATGACCAGCTTAAAGGAGGAGAGCCAAGCTCCAACAGAAAAGCCAGGACATCGTGGAAGCCAACATTGACTCCGTGAGTTGTTTCTCTCCTTAAGGGACTGTCGTAGATACAAAGTTGTATACACACACACACACACACACTATAGAAGCCCGGGGATGCAGTGTACTATTTAAATCTGGCCTAGGGGAAGAAAGAAGGTTCTCCTAATTGGCTTTTCAAAATCACTGTGATCAAAAAGCTGGGATCAGAAAAATAGGAGGAGGTGCCCTTGTATCGTCGTGTATAAAACATTTCAAAACCACTTATTGTAATTGTTTGACTTCAATCGGGCTGCTATTTCGAGGGCTGTGAGAGATAAAATCCAACGGTGTGGTTAAAATGTTGGCCTTTGTGCCAGAAGATGAAAGAAAGTGATCTCCCATGAAAGTCCCTTTTCCGTATGGTCACAGAATTGTACTCAGAGTAGTTACCGAACTTCTTTAAACACGTGCTTATTTAGGTGGTTTATTAAAAGAAAGCAAGCCTGAAATCAGCCCCTTATCTGAAGAAAATAAATATGGAAGTCAGATGCCCTGGGAAGTGGGGTTATTTTCTAGCTCCCAAGGTTATTTTCTTGCTCACAACCATGGGAGCCTGTTTGGTCTCTGCGTGTCTGTCACCTACAGACTCAGATCTATGAATGCTGACCTCATTTGCGTCCTTTGTTTTTAATTGCCCGAGCAGTAGTGAAAAAGGAGGCAAGGAAGACCATTACGGCTGGCCAAGTTAACATACCTAAATGGCACAGTTATATGGGGAGGCTGTCATAAGTCATGTGACGGGAGCCCAGGCAGCGCAGCGTGCAAAGGGAGCAATTTTCTGCCCTGCACACAGCACTTCAGGAGTTGTCGTTCATCTTTCTGTGACTTGCTCTGTCAAAGTCCGCCCAGAGCCGAGGCGTTCTGGGACCCACCAGGCCATAAGTGTCCGGCTAAAAAAACCTGGGCGATATCCCCAGTCCCTAGGAGTTCACTTTTTCAGTTGCACTGATTTACTTCAGAATGTTCCTTCGGGGAATTTCTGCCTTCCCTTGCTTTACTTCCCCATTTCCTCTCTTGTCATCTTTAAAAATCCATTAAAGATCAGGCAGCCAGTTCGGCAGGCTCACATTCCTGAGTGTCTGTCCCTTCATAAAATGCACCCAGTCAGCACGCTCTGGTCACCTTTGTGCTTTAGAGGCTTGGTGACTATTAAGACTTTTAATTAGGGGTGATAATCAGAGATCAGGAAAGCAGGAGAAGGCTGAGACGTTCAGGGAAGTCAGCATTTTCCTATGCGGGGATCTAAAATGGCCACTTGGCTCCCAGATCCAGGGTAGCTAGAAATGCTAAGTGTGGGTTATTAGAACAGGAAGCAAAATTAAAATCTGTTCCCTACCTCCCGTTTCCCTTAATTATTGGTTTCAAAGTCATCATAGTACCAAGGTTAAATGTTTATTGTCAACACCCATTGAAGAAAGCTGCTTTAGGAAAAAGGAAGGCAGCTTTTTAATTTGTTTACAAATCCAATTTCCAAGGGTTTGTCCTATCCAGCAAAGCACAATTTCTTCCGCAATCTTGCCTGTAATTTGTCTTTCCTCCCGCTGAATCCTCTGGCTACACCCTTCCACACAACTCAGTCCTTGTACAATATGCAAGCAGCTTTCTGCACAATACGAGAAGATTATATTCAAATGCCACCTCGCCAAGATCGCATCATATTAATTCAGATTTGTCTATCATTTTGTGTGGTGGCTGTCTTGCCTTAGGTATTATAATAACAATACCTCACCTGTCATATCCCACTACCACTTCCTCACCTAGAAAATTGCTCTAATACTGCCTCGGATCTCATAGACCTGCTTTTTTTTTTTTTTTTTTTTTTTTTTTTTTGAGTTTTTCTTTCTTTCTTTTTTTTTTTTCTCTCACAAGGTTCCCTATTACAGAACAATAATGGAACTTTTCTTGGAAACCTCCACATATATTTTTATTACATCTTATATCTAGTAGAGAAATTGTTGGTTACATGTTAATTATATGGAAGATTGAATCATTATATGCCAGCCTTTTTTGCTCAGTTGTAAAATATCTTGTTCCCTTTTCCAACTACTGTCAATCTCTATTTGAGAGGCTTCAATAAATAACATTTTGAGATAGTCTTATTTATTTGAGAATTTTAATATTAAGCAATATTATATGTGTCTATGAAAAGACGCCTACATGTCTTAAGCTGGAGATCTGAGAGATTATTATTTCATTTATTGTGCCAAAAGTTTGAATATATATGTCCAAAAACCAAATGCAATTTCTTTGAAACACATTATTTTTTTTTTCTTTCCAGAGGAATCCAAATTGTGGCAAATGCCGAACAGAGATTTTGTTTTGTTTTGTTTTTTCAATGATACATATAGATTTTTCCATTCATGCATTTTTTTTTTTAATCGTGAAAGCTGATGAAGTAATTTTCGAGTATTCACAGCCACAGGTCATTTGATCTCAGGCTTTCGAGCTCAGGCTGGTTTTACAGGGCATGCTGAATCTGAAGAACGCTACCTTCTAAGAGGGATGCAATGGAAACAAATGATACATTTACATCAAGCCTGCCACTGCCTTGTAATGAATGCCCTACTCCTCAGAGCAGAGGAGATTGCAAAGAACAGACACCACCTTACTGGCTAAGAAGCTGTCACCAATGTCTTCTCGCATAATTAAACTGGACATGTTTTAGAAAAATGAACAGACCAAGCTACACCGTTAAGCTGCAGATAGCATTCAATGGCATTATCAATTACAGAGATTCCAAGGTTTGCATATTAATGGCGGGAAGGTGCTAATTTGAGCGCTTTCAGCTCTATTTCACAAGCCTGTTTACATGCTTTGTTCCACCTGGACCTGTTTGGAGGTTTGTCAAAAACCTAACAAGCAGAAAAAGATTGCATTTGAAAATACACATGCATGTTTAATTAAGTCAGGGCCACTGACTAGCCCTCAATATATTTCGCTGTTGAGGTTTAAGCGCAATCAGAGTAGCAAGCATTATCACCTTTTGAAGTATTGCCGAATCTTTAATATTTAAAGCACAAAGCAGGCTGCAATAAAAAATTCTAGCAGACCCTAGAAGATTAAAGACGCATTATAAATGTGACAGTTTGTAAATGGAACACCACCATTAAAGGGTCCCCCCCCCCAGTATTTCACGGCACAGTCTTCAGGTGTACGCTAAATTATGAATACAATTAAATAGCTGTAATTATTCTCCAAGAGTGGACAGCACATTTAAATGCCTATGATATTAGCAGTTGGCTACAGAATGGGAATTTAAGGCAGAGTGGTCTTAATGGACAAGGGAAACCTCCTGAGCAGATGCTAGCCAAAGCTTCTTGTCATATAACGAGAACTTCACTCACTCCAGCATATGAGTGTCCTTAGGAGCCTGAAGCCAGTGGCTCTCTCCTCCATAAGTCTTCACAGCCACCAATGTTTTGGGAAGGAATTAACCAGGGCTCTGACGCCCAGGTCACATGTCTAAGATGTCACATTTATCAGTGCTCCACTAGAGTCCTGCCCATGATTTGTGTATTTCTGGTGCACCAATCTGATCAAATGCATTGCAGGACCCGGGACTGAATAAGTTCTAAATAAATCTTTGTGAATGTGAATGAAAAGGACTAACAAGTGAATGATAACCACAGTGTGATACACCTACTCTAATACTTCAATATCTTCATTAAAAGCAGCTTTCTGGAAACTAAATTTAGCATGAATGAATCAAATCCACAAAAGGTAGAGAGAAATAAGGCACTCTAAGCAAAAGCCTGGCAATTTGGTTTTTTAGTTACCAAATGTGAGCATATATCTTTGCTAAGTGAGGTCGGATAGGCTTAGGAGACTAGGTAATTAATTATGCAGTTGCTAATTACCTGTGGTAGTCCGGTGGCTTAATGTTCATATTCACATATTAATGCTACTCTCACTTCTGGTTAGAGAAGCTTCTCTTTTCAGATGGCGATGACCACTGGGATGACCCAAAAGGCAACATAGTGCTGAGAAGGGATAGAGGAGTGTCCAACACTGAAACATCTCTATCACACCCTCCAAGGCTCAGGGTCCATTGCGGAAGAGGGGGCCGAAAGAATGTAAGAGCCAGAGGAAGGGTATGACTCCTTAAAATGCAACTGTCCAGACAGAAAATGGCCTCGATATCCATGACCTCGCAGTGCCTAGCAATACCTTCACAAGACCTTCATAATAGAAGAAAAAGATGATGACATCAAATTAAAAAAGAGACTAATGGAGGGAGGGAGGGGATATGATGGAGATTGGAGTTCTAAAGGGGAATGGGGAAGGGGAGGGAAATATCATGGTTAATTGTCTATAAATAGAGAAGTTGTCAATAAAGATTTTTTTTAAAAAGTAAATAAAATTTAAAAAAATCTAGATCTTTTCCTGTTTGTTCCATTATGGACAAATAATCCATTTTTTGGTCACAAGGAAATGAGGTAACAACCGATGGCCCTGTGCTTCTTTCTGGTACCAAGGAATTGCTCGGTAAACAGTAACAGTTCACTAAGAAAGACAGGGACGGTTAATACTTTAAAGCACATTGTGGCCCAGATTACCTGGGTCTGAGTCCTGAGTCTGCCACCCCACCAGCTGCCCTGGGGCATGTTATTTGACTTATCCATACCTCAGTTTCTTCATCAAGACAATGACGATAATAATAGAACTCATTTCATAGGGTTTGCTACGAGGATTAACTAAGTTATTATTTGTAACATGGTTGAAACTGGGCATGGCAAATAAAGTTTAGGAAGTGAAATGAAATGATCACGAATTCACTGCCTGCCATGGAGACTTCTCTGAGGTGGGTCTTGTAAGGGTTTTAACACTGGGCGGGGAGTGGGGGTTAGCAGCAAATGGATTGTGTTCAGAAGGGACCCGGAGAAGCCTGTGCTGTGACATTTGAAACTTCCCCAAAGTCAGAGAAATATATAGGTGTACTTCATCTATGGAGGATATGTCCAAAGACCCCAGTAGATACTTCAGACAACACTGCACCCACCCCATGTCTTAGGAACTACTTACCAGATGGGAAGAACTTCAGCCACCGAGTTTCTGGGTCAGGCCTGGGGGCTCAGGACTCAGAGCAGGTTTTACAAAAGCCTAAACAGCAGTGCAGCCATGGGACAATTTGTTTCAGTGTTTAGAAACCAGAGTTCCTCAGGCAACTATCCCTACAGAAACTGTAACCATGTCACTTTTGTGGTCGTTGTTTTGAGGTAGAGTCTCACTGTAGCCCAGGCTGACCTGGAACTCATTCTGTAGTCCCAGGCTGGCCTCAAACTCCCAGCGATCCTCCTACCTCTTCCTCCTGAGTGCTGGGTGAAGGTGGGTCACTTCTTAATTGCTCTGCTGAGGGTCCTCCCACTCTCATAAAAAGATGACTCCTTATCGCACACCTGCAAGTACTCACAGTACGATTTTGTTTTCCTTTTAACAAGCCACGAGGAAGGGAGAATTATCACCATTTTAAGAGTGGGGAAACCAAGACATGGAGCAGTTATTTAATTGACCTTGGGCCTTAAAGCCAGTCAAGGGGGTGAGAGTGAGAGCATTGTCAACGTAGACAGTCTGACTCCATAGTCCATGGTAATTTTTGAGGTGGGCTTTTTGTAGTATGTGTGATGAGGGGTATGTGTGTGGTGTATGCCCACGTTTGTAGATGAGCACACCCCGTGTTTGGGTATGTTGAGGGCAAAGGAGAACATTGGGTGTCCCTCTTCATTGCTTATCTTCGTGTGTCCTTGAGATGGAATCTCTCACAGATTCTGAAACCTGTCCTTTTTGGAAGCCCCACCCATTCTCTGAGCTCTGCTCCCCACAGGATTGGAGTTTACAGATGTGTGTGGTCACCCCTAGATGTTGATGTAGGTTCTGGGGAATTGAACTCAGGCCCTTGTGCTTGTGCCAGAAGTGCTTTTATCTGCTGAGTCATTTCTTTAGCCCAGAGGTGGGTAGTGGATAATTTTTCATTTGTTTGTTTGGTTTGTTGGTTGTGTGTATGTATGTGTGTGTGTGTGTATTGTGTCTCTCTGTGTGTGTATTATGTCTGTGTGCATGTGTGCTGTGTGTGTATGTGGGCAGTGTGGGTGTGTATGTGTTGTGTGTGTGCACGTGTCTGTGTGTGTTGTGTTGTTTGTTTGTCTGTGTATGCTATGTGTGTATGCTGCGTGTATGTGTGTGTGTGTGTGCATGTGTATGTGTGTGTGGTATGTGTGTGTGTGTCTGTGTATATTATGTGTGTATGCTGTGTGTATGTGTGTGTATGCATGTGTATGTGCTATGTGTGTGTGTGTCTGTGTATATTATGTGTGTATGTGTGTGTATGCATGTGTATGTGCTATGTGTGTGTGTGTCTGTGTATATTATGTGTGTATGTGTGTGTATGCATGTGTATGTGCTATGTGTGTGTGTCTGTGTGTGTCTGTATGTGTGTCTGCCCCCATGTGTGTTCATTTGCTTCAAAGATACCTTATGAAGCAGAGCTTGAAAGTCCTTTACAATTTTTTTAAAAAATTTAAATTTTATTTTTATTTTTTAATTATTATTTTTAAAGAGAGTGAGAAAGACAGAGAGAGACAATTGGCACACCATGGTCTCAGCATTGCAATTGAACTCCAGACACTTGAACCACCTAGTGGGCATGTGCAATCTTGCACTTCTCACCTTTGTGCATCTGGCTTACGTGGGATCTTGAATGTCCAACATGGGTCTGCAAGCTTTCCAGACAAGTGCCTTAACCACTCAGCCATCTCTCCAGCCCTTTTTTATTTTTTAAATAACTAAAAGTGCACACCAAGAGGTAGACAAATTTATGTAGGGAACAAATTTTCTTCTTTTGGGAAAAAAAGACATTAAATATAAATCTTTTCCTTTTTGAGTTCACCCTCACTAGAACTATTCTGATAGGCTCAGATCCTGCAGAATGATGTTTTCTGTCGGGAAAAAAAAATATAGACCCAAACTCCCCAGAGGACATGCTCACCCTTAAGGAAGTTGCTGCTGATGAGTTTTAGCGAAAGCTAGACCTTCTAGGCTTCTACACAGAAGGACAGAACGGGGAAAGGCCACAGAGACTGATAGTCTTATCTTTGGAAGAGATGCATGAGCCCCAAGTACAATGAAGGAAACCAGCCTGAAAAATATTTGAAGGGCTGAGAAACTAACAAAAAATTTTAAGCATTACATATTTTCATATTTGTTACCCAAACTAACTGACACTGGTTTCAAGAAGTGAGATGCTTGTGTTTTGAAAATTAAAAAAAAAATGATTTGACATTGGTTTTAGATTGCGTAATAGGTAATAGCCTGGAAAATGTCAAGGAAGCTTGACATAGGTGCTTAGGAAAAAAAAATATGTTACAAAATAGCACAAAGTAGCCAGTGGGTTTTGGTGCGTATAACTGATATATCTGGTGAATTCTGGTAAAGTTTCGCCATGAGCAGATGAAACGTTGGATGTCTAGTGTGGTCCAACCAGGAGCATACATCTGCTTTTCTTATGGCTACTCCCGTGCCTTCCACACTACTGCCAGAACAGCTGGGGCATCCCTATAACCATGGGCAAGGATTCATTTCTCCACCTTCCTTCCCTTCCTTCCTTCCTTCCTTCCTTCTTCTCTCTCTCTCTCTCTCTTTCTTTTATTCATTTATTTACTCAAAATATATTTCCTTTTGAGCTATGTCCTGGGCAGACAATGCTAGAATGATAGATGTAATTTCTAGGAAACTGTATTTACTGCACACAAGAAATTTTGTCAGTTGGCTATCAATTCATTTCAACAAACTTCCAATGGGGGCCTACTATATGACAGATATGGAATCCATGAGTACGTCACAATTGATTCAGGAAAACAGGAAGTAACAAACTGGCCCAGATTAGATAGAGCAGATGATAAGTTACAGATGACATTAGCAAAGCCCTTGAGTGGATAGACGGGAGTCATGTTTATCTGACTTAGTTCTGTCCCTGGTCAGCTGTAATGATTGGTAATAACTGATATCGTTGACTGTTACTTCAATATGTCAAACAATATACTGGCTATTTTAAATGTACTACCTCATTTAAGTTTCACAGATATCTTATGTACCATTATTATTCCAATTATCCAAATGAGAATGTTGAGGCCCTAAGGAGGAATGTTAATTGCCCAATGTCTCAGAGATAATCAGTGGCAAAGCTATGATTACACTCCAGTTCCATCTGACTCTTAAGCCAGGACTTTTATCTACTGCTAACCTAGTGGCTTTGAACAAATCATTATTTCCAGGGTCCAGTTTATTCAATGTTAAAACAAGAAATTCAAATCAGATAGCCTTTATATTCTTTCCATCTCTATCATTTTATGATTCAAACATTGCCCATTACCCATAATATGTACTTAATAAATAGAGCCTGAAAGATCTTGGCTAAACATTGTAGTGGGCTTAAAACATTTCAGTTAGGGGCCGGAGAGATTGCTTAGTGGTTAAGGCACTTGCCTGCAAAGCCTAAGGACCCAGGTTCGATTCTCCAGGTCCCATGTAAGCCTGATGCACATGGTGGCTCATGTATCTGAGTTTGTTTGCAGTGGCTAGAGGCCCTGGCATGTCTATTCTCTCTTTATCTCCTCTCTGGGTCTGTAATAAATAAACAAAATTAAATCTTTAAAAACATTTCAGTTCGATAGAAACTTTCCAATAATAAATCTCTAAAACGTTTTAACTGTACTGTGCATTATTCTGACCTTGAAGTTTCAGATCCAACATTCTCCCTTGTCAAATTTCTACTACATTTCTGTCTTTCTGTTCTCAAAAGAAAAATAAAGAAAATATTTTTTTGAAGAGACAAAAGGGTCCTGATCCTCTCCCCACTTCCAGTTTTACTAGAGCCAAGGTTGTAAGCCCAAGTATTCACAGGGAAATAACCTTTTTAAAAAAGATGCATGAGGGGCTGGAGAGATGGCTTAGGGATTAAGGTGCCTGCCTCCTAAGCCTAAGAACACTGGTTCCAATCTCCAGCGGTTCCAATCTCCAGGTCCCACGTTTAGCCAGATGAGAAGTGACGCAAGGGTGCAATGCTACACTTGACCACAAGGGGGCGTACGCATCTGGATTTTGTTCTCAGCAGCTGAGAGACTGCTGGCACGCCCATCTCTATCTGTCTTCCTCTCTCTTTCTGTCTCTCTCTCTCTCTGTCTCTGCAAAAAAAAAAAAAAAAAAAAAAATGCATAAAATACCCAAATGTAGGGACAACTGTTCTGCTAAGATATGCATATTATTATTACTATCATTATTAATAACATCTACCTCGTTGCCCTGGCTTGTAAAATATCATGTAGAGGACTGCTAAGTAATAGGGAAAATCGTCCATGACCACTTTCCACCTTTTCTCCCGATATGCAATAAAAAGACACCATAAGTACATATAAACCACTAGAGCCAACAGAATAGAAAAGAAGCAATAAACAAGAACATGCAGGTTCTGATGCATGTGTGTTGATGTCTGTGCAAGTACACAAGCGTGTGTGCATGTGGAGGCCCGAGGACAATCTTACGTGTTATTCCTCAGGTGCCAGCTACATTTTTTAAAGGCAGGGTCACTCTCTGGCCTGAGACTAGCCAAGCAGGCTTAACTGGTTGCCCAGCAAGCCCCCAAAGACTGTCCTGTGTCTGCTCCCCCAGTGCTTATTATCATGTCTGTTTGGTTTGTGGGTTCTGGGGATCAAACTCAGGTTCTAATGCTTGTAAGTCATACCTGGTACCGGCTGGTCTATCTTCTTAGCCCCTCAATGCATTTTCATATCAAAATTTTGCAGTGAAAGTCGATAAAAGCTGGGAACTGTTGTAGCAGAATCAGGGGAAGCCTACACAGAGGGAACGAATTACTAGAGGCAAGCTGGTTCACTTAGAAGACACTTAAAGCACTTGGAGTTGGAGAGACTTCCTATCACAAGCGTGTGCAGGGAGGGGTGGCAGGCAGGGTAACAAGTGGTGCGGGTATCAGGGCACCTCGCTGAAATTCCTTACATAGCACTATTGGACCCATTGATTCTCTCCCCTACCTAGTGCCAGACAACTTTCTTTCATGTAGGAGATCAAAGGGATATTTTCTGGATAAATTGTACCAAAGAAACTCTGAGTTTGGAGATGAAAAACACAACAAAGAGTGAAGAAAGGGTCTTGAGGTCTGAAAAGTTTAGAGGTGAGCATTTTTCTTCGGACTCTGGCTGATCACTCTGGTTCATTGACACCAAGCAGAAAAGCAGAACAGCAGAAAATATTTTAGAAGATCTGTCTCGAGACATAGTGGGGCTACTGAGGCAAGAGAGGAATAATAGACCAAAAAAAAAAAAAACCCTGATAGAAAGAAATAACAACGTGGTAAGACACAGCATTGCTTTTCTCTTCAGTTTCAAACAAGTGATCAAGAGATTGCAGTATTATGAAGCAAGAGAGACAAAAAAAAAATGTTAAGTTTGGAGCGTGACAAGATGTAGGATGACATTACCATCGTAGCTTCTCAAGGTATCTGTATGGGGAGTAAGCATAAACTCAGAACAGACAAGCTCAGTCTTGACTTCCATACAAGGTAGCTCACTCACTGTTCACCAGGCTAAAATGAATGCAAGAAGCAAGTGGAAATTAATTCCAGATGGAAACGATATTACCAGGAACCTGAAAATTTCTCTACATATTTTCATATGTAATATTGAGAATGTTTCTTTTTCTGTTTGTTTTTCAAGGTATGGTCTTGCTCTTCACTATGTAGTCTAAGGGTGGCCTTGAACTCACAGAGATCTTCCTACCTCTGCCTTCCAAGTGCTGGGATCAGAGATGTGAGCACCATGCCTGGCAATATTGAGGATTTAATTAAAGTAAGCAAATAGGAACAGATTACCATAAGACATAAGCAAATGACTTAAAACACAGGGACACATTATAATAGCCCAATAAATCCAGACATTAGATCTGTTAGAGAAATTACAGAAAAGAAAAAAATAAAACTCATGCAAAGAGTGTAATCTAAACAAAAAGTGAAAGTAAGGTAGAAATATATGGGAAAATTTCAAGGACAGCTTGAGCTGCAAAGAGAGATAAACTGTCCTAAAAATAAACAAAAGGCTGGGGATGCAGCTCAGTGGTCGAATCCTTGTCTAGAATGTTCAAGGCACGAGTTTTAATCCCCAGCACAAAAAATAAATAAACAAAGACAGAAAGGAAGGGCATAAAGCTAAACTGAAGGCAGAAGACAATATTGGATAACGTTGATGTACTGAAATAAAAATCATCTAGCTAGAATTCCGTAACTGGTAATATATATTTAAATAAGTGAAAAATAAATATGTACATAGACAAATGAAACCAGAGATAATTAGTCACTAGGAGACATGTGTTAAAAGAAATGCTAATCTGATTATTTTATCAGAAAGAAATATCATCTCCTCACAAATCACAAAATGCAGAAAAGAATGAACCTGGTACAAAGTGTAAATCTGTGGGTAGACTGTATTGTATGATACATTGCGCTATATAAAATATTTTTCCTATTTAAAATTTTGAATTATATGGCAATAAGAAACCAAAAGTTCCTGAAGAAATAAAGTTAAGAGAACATGTTGATATTTATAGGGTATCCACTAAGAAAATAATAGAAGGATACAGAACCAACACCAAATGAAGCACTAAAAACTATTTACTTAGGGCTGGAGAGATTGCTCAGTGCTTAACATTTTTAAATAACTAAAAGTGCACACCAAGAGGTAGACAAATTTATGTAGGGAACAAATTTTCTTCTTTTGGGAAAAAAAGACATTAAATATAAATCTTTTCCTTTTTGAGTTCACCCTCACTAGAACTATTCTGATAGGCTCAGATCCTGCAGAATGATGTTTTCTGTTGGGAAAAAAAAAAATATAGACCCAAACTCCCCAGAGGACATGCTCACCCTTAAGGAAGTTGCTGCTGATGAGTTTTAGCGAAAGCTAGACCTTCTAGGCTTCTACACAGAAGGACAGAACGGGGAAAGGCCACAGAGACTGATAGTCTTATCTTTGGAAGAGATGCATGAGCCCCAAGTACAATGAATATTTGTATATTTGAAGGGCTGAGAAACTAACAAAAAATTTTAAGCATTACATATTTTCATATTTGTTACCCAAACTAACTGACACTGGTTTCAAGAAGTGAGATGCTTGTGTTTTGAAAATTAAAAAAAAAAAATGATTTGACATTGGTTTTAGATTGCGTAATAGGTAATAGCCTGGAAAATGTCAAGGAAGCTTGACATAGGTGCTTAGGAAAAAAAATATGTTACAAAATAGCACAAAGTAGCCAGTGGGTTTTGGTGCGTATAACTGATATATCTGGTGAATTCTGGTAAAGTTTCGCCACGAGCAGATGAAACGTTGGATGTCTAGTGTGGTCCAACCAGGAGCATACATCTGCTTTTCTTATGGCTACTCCCGTGCCTTCCACACTACTGCCAGAACAGCTGGGGCATCCCTATAACCATGGGCAAGGATTCATTTCTCCACCTTCCTTCCCTTCCTTCCTTCCTTCCTTCCTTCCTTCCTTCCTTCCTTCCTTCCTTCCTTCTTCTCTCTCTCTCTCTCTCTCTCTCTCTCTTTCTTTTATTCATTTATTTACTCAAAATATATTTCCTTTTGAGCTATGTCCTGGGCAGACAATGCTAGAATGATAGATGTAATTTCTAGGAAACTGTATTTACTGCACACAAGAAATTTTGTCAGTTGGCTATCAATTCATTTCAACAAACTTCCAATGGGGGCCTACTATATGACAGATATGGAATCCATGAGTACGTCACAATTGATACAGGAAAACAGGAAGTAACAAACTGGCCCAGATTAGATAGAGCAGATGATAAGTTACAGATGACATTAGCAAAGCCCTTGAGTGGATAGACGGGAGTCATGTTTATCTGACTTAGTTCTGTCCCTGGTCAGCTGTAATGATTGGTAATAACTGATATCATTGACTGTTACTTCAATATGTCAAACAATATACTGGCTATTTTAAATGTACTACCTCATTTAAGTTTCACAGATATCTTATGTACCATTATTATTCCAATTATCCAAATGAGAATGTTGAGGCCCTAAGGAGGAATGTTAATTGCCCAATGTCTCAGAGATAATCAGTGGCAAAGCTATGATTACACTCCAGTTCCATCTGACTCTTAAGCCAGGACTTTTATCTACTGCTAACCTAGTGGCTTTGAACAAATCATTATTTCCAGGGTCCAGTTTATTCAATGTTAAAACAAGAAATTCAAATCAGATAGCCTTTATATTCTTTCCATCTCTATCATTTTATGATTCAAACATTGCCCATTACCCATAATATGTACTTAATAAATAGAGCCTGAAAGATCTTGGCTAAACATTGTAGTGGGCTTAAAACATTTCAGTTAGGGGCCGGAGAGATTGCTTAGTGGTTAAGGCACTTGCCTGCAAAGCCTAAGGACCCAGGTTCGATTCTCCAGGTCCCATGTAAGCCTGATGCACATGGTGGCTCATGTATCTGGAGTTTGTTTGCAGTGGCTAGAGGCCCTGGCATGTCTATTCTCTCTTTATCTCCCTCTCTGGGTCTGTAATAAATAAACAAAATTAAATCTTTAAAAAACATTTCAGTTCGATAGAAACTTTCCAATAATAAATCTCTAAAACGTTTTAACTGTACTGTGCATTATTCTGACCTTGAAGTTTCAGATCCAACATTCTCCCTTGTCAAATTTCTACTACATTTCTGTCTTTCTGTTCTCAAAAGAAAAATAAAGAAAATATTTTTTTGAAGAGACAAAAGGGTCCTGATCCTCTCCCCACTTCCAGTTTTACTAGAGCCAAGGTTGTAAGCCCAAGTATTCACAGGGAAATAACCTTTTTAAAAAAGATGCATGAGGGGCTGGAGAGATGGCTTAGGGATTAAGGTGCCTGCCTCCTAAGCCTAAGAACACTGGTTCCAATCTCCAGCGGTTCCAATCTCCAGGTCCCACGTTTAGCCAGATGAGAAGTGACGCAAGGGTGCAATGCTACACTTGACCACAAGGGGGCGTACGCATCTGGATTTTGTTCTCAGCAGCTGAGAGACTGCTGGCACGCCCATCTCTATCTGTCTTCCTCTCTCTTTCTGTCTCTCTCTCTCTGTCTCTCTGCAAAAAAAAAAAAAAAAAAAAATGCATGAAATACCCAAATGTAGGGACAACTGTTCTGCTAAGATATGCATATTATTATTACTATCATTATTAATAACATCTACCTCGTTGCCCTGGCTTGTAAAATATCATGTAGAGGACTGCTAAGTAATAGGGAAAATCGTCCATGACCACTTTCCACCTTTCTCTCCCGATATGCAATAAAAAGACACCATAAGTACATATAAACCACTAGAGCCAACAGAATAGAAAAGAAGCAATAAACAAGAACATGCAGGTTCTGATGCATGTGTGTTGATGTGTGCAAGTACACAAGCGTGTGTGCATGTGGAGGCCCGAGGACAATCTTACGTGTTATTCCTCAGGTGCCAGCTACATTTTTTAAAGGCAGGGTCACTCTCTGGCCTGAGACTAGCCAAGCAGGCTTAACTGGTTGCCCAGCAAGCCCCCAAAGACTGTCCTGTGTCTGCTCCCCAAGTGCTTATTATCATGTCTGTTTGGTTTGTGGGTTCTGGGGATCAAACTCAGGTTCTAATGCTTGTAAGTCATACATGGTACCGGCTGGTCTATCTTAGCCCCTCAATGCATTTTCATATCAAAATTTTGCAGTGAAAGTCGATAAAAGCTGGGAACTGTTGTAGCAGAATCAGGGGAAGCCTACACAGAGGGAACGAATTACTAGAGGCAAGCTGGTTCACTTAGAAGACACTTAAAGCACTTGGAGTTGGAGAGACTTCCTATCACAAACGTGTGCAGGGAGGGGTGGGAGGTAGGGTAACAAGTGGTGCGGGTATCAGGGCACCTCGCTGAAATTCCTTACATAGCACTATTGGACCCATTGATTCTCTCCCCTACCTAGTGCCAGACAACTTTCTTTCATGTAGGAGATCAAAGGGATATTTTCTGGATAAATTGTACCAAAGAAACTCTGAGTTTGGAGATGAAAAACACAACAAAGAGTGAAGAAAGGGTCTTGAGGTCTGAAAAGTTTAGAGGTGAGCATTTTTCTTCGGACTCTGGCTGATCACTCTGGTTCATTGACACCAAGCAGAAAAGCAGAACAGCAGAAAATATTTTAGAAGATCTGTCTCGAGACATAGTGGGGCTACTGAGGCAAGAGAGGAATAATAGACCAAAAAAAAAAAAAACCCTGATAGAAAGAAATAACAACGTGGTAAGACACAGCATTGCTTTTCTCTTCAGTTTCAAACAAGTGATCAAGAGATTGCAGTATTATGAAGCAAGAGAGACAAAAAAAAAATGTTAAGTTTGGAGCGTGACAAGATGTAGGATGACATTACCATCGTAGCTTCTCAAGGTATCTGTATGGAGAGTAAGCATAAACTCAGAACAGACAAGCTCAGTCTTGACTTCCATACAAGGTAGCTCACTCACTGTTCACCAGGCTAAAATGAATGCAAGAAGCAAGTGGAAATTAATTCCAGATGGAAACGATATTACCAGGAACCTGAAAATTTCTCTACATATTTTCATATGTAATATTGAGAATGTTTCTTTTTCTGTTTGTTTTTCAAGGTATGGTCTTGCTCTTCACTATGTAGTCTAAGGGTGGCCTTGAACTCACAGAGATCTTCCTACCTCTGCCTTCCAAGTGCTGGGATCAGAGATGTGAGCACCATGCCTGGCAATATTGAGGATTTAATTAAAGTAAGCAAATAGGAACAGATTACCATAAGACATAAGCAAATGACTTAAAACACAGGGACACATTATAATAGCCCAATAAATCCAGACATTAGATCTGTTAGAGAAATTACAGAAAAGAAAAAAAAATAAAACTCATGCAAAGAGTGTAATCTAAACAAAAAGTGAAAGTAAGGTAGAAATATATGGGAAAATTTCAAGGACAGCTTGAGCTGCAAAGAGAGATAAACTGTCCTAAAAATAAACAAAAGGCTGGGGATGCAGCTCAGTGGTCGAATCCTTGTCTAGAATGTTCAAGGCACGAGTTTTAATCCCCAGCACAAAAAATAAATAAACAAAGACAGAAAGGAAGGGCATAAAGCTAAACTGAAGGCAGAAGACAATATTGGATAACGTTGATGTACTGAAATAAAAATCATCTAGCTAGAATTCCGTAACTGGTAATATATATTTAAATAAGTGAAAAATAAATATGTACATAGACAAATGAAACCAGAAATAATTAGTCACTAGGAGACATGTGTTAAAAGAAATGCTAATCTGATTATTTTATCAGAAAGAAATATTATCTCCTCACAAATCACAAAATGCAGAAAGGAATGAATTTGGTACAAAATGTAAATCTGTGGGTAGACTGTATTGTATGATACATTGTGCTATATAAAATATTTTTACTATTTAAAATTTTGAATGATATGGCAATAAGAAACCAAAAGTTCCTGAAGAAATAAAGTTAAGAGAACATGTTGATATTTATAGGGTATCCACTAAGAAAATAATAGAAGGATATAGAACCAACACCAAATGAAGCACTAAAACTATTTACTTAGGGCTGGAGAGATTGCTCAGTGCTTAACCGACTTGCCTACAAAGCCCAATGACTGGAGTTTGACTCCCTAGTACCCATGTAA
Source organism: Orientallactaga sibirica (assembly GCA_036365145.1). Taxonomy (NCBI): domain Eukaryota; kingdom Metazoa; phylum Chordata; class Mammalia; order Rodentia; family Dipodidae; genus Orientallactaga; species Orientallactaga sibirica. Next base: position 12,122,048 of record JAEOAD010000027.1, read on the forward strand.
AAGCTGGAAGCACAAGGTGGCACAGGCATCTGGAGTTTGTTTGCAGCAGCTGGAGGCCCTGGTGCACCCATTCTCTCTGTCTGTCTCTCTTCTATCTCTCTCTGCTTGCAAATAAATTTTTAAAAAATTTAAAAGAAGAATGAAGATATTGAAAGCTTTCTTTTTAAAATTATTTATTTATTTATATTAAAAACTACTATACTTACAATAAACCATGATAATTCCCTCCCCTCCCCACTTTCCCTGTCACAGCTCCACTCTCCATCATATCCCCTCCCTCTCTCCATTAGTCTCTCTTTTGATTTGATGTCATCATCTTTTTCTCCTATTATGAAGGTCTTGTGAAGGTATTGCTAGGCACTGCAAGGTCATGGATATCGAGGCCAATTTCTGTCTGGACAGTTGCATTGTAAGCAGTCATACCCTTCCTTTGGCTCTTACATTCTTTCTGCCACCTCTTCTGCAATGGACCCTGAGACTTGAAGGGTGTGATAGAGATGTTTCAGTGCTGGACACTCCTCTGTTCCTTCTTCTCAGCACTATATTTCCTTTTGAGTCATCCCAGTGGTCACTGCCATCTAAAAAGAGAAGCTTCTCTAACCAGAAGTGAGAGTAGCATAAATATGTGAACCTGAACATTAAGTATAGTGCTTACAGGGCAGTTTGGTGAGCATAATATATGCATTTAGCCAGACAAGAGCAGGCTTTAGACACCTAAGGCTCATGACCTTCCCTGCCATAGGCTTTTGATTAGGTTTTCATTACCGGGCATGTATTCCCATCTATAGAGCAGGCCTTCAGTCCAATTAGAGAGCAACTGGATTTCCCCAGAGCAAACATAGCACTATTGCACCCATTCGGTCATTTGGCCTGTCCAGCCAGACTTGAGGCTTCCAGTGTCCACTGTTTTCACCACTGGTGACTTCTGTCTCCCATAGGGCTACATGCAGTGCAGCTTTTTTTTTTTTTTTTTTTTTTTTTTTTCCAGTTTTCACTTGGCCGGTCTGTAGGGAGAAGGTTTTCAACTCAGCACCAGCTTGTTCTCAGTGACCTTGCCGCCCAGGCATATGAAGTCTTCAGCAATAGGGACTTACCATCTGTTACTCGTGGGAAACCAAGGGCCTTGGCAATAACCTGTAATGTTTTGGAGGCAACAGGGACTTGCCTGGCCAACAACTCACTGGAAGGTATCCCATCCCTGGCACTGAACATTTTCTAGTAACAATCTATGGCTTCTGGATGTGCCGTGATAGAAGATAGTAGGCTTTCATGTATCTTACTCAGAATATCTTGAATTTTGATTGACCTTCCCCCACCCTTCTCTTACTCAATTTCTTCCCCTGGCCTCACTTAGGCCATTGCACTCCCTGCAATCTGATCTTCTACTTACAGATATACAATATTATCCCCTAAAGTCCTTCCCTCTCCTCCCTCCCTTATAAACTTTTTCTAGCTTACTGGCCTCTGCTACCGATATTTGGTTCCAGCTCACACCCAAATCTAAACATTTGTAGCTAGGATCCACATATGAGAGAGAACATGTGACATTTGGCCTGGGTTACCTCACTTAGGATAGTTCTTTCCAGATCCATCCATTTCCCTGAAATTTTCATGATTTCATTTGTCTTTCTACTGAATAGAACTCCATTGTGTAAATGCACCACATCTTTGTTATCCATTCATCTGTGATGGGACATCTAGGCTGGTTTCATTTCCTAGCTATTGTGAATAGAGCAGCAATAAACATGGTTGTGCAAGTATATCTAAGGTAGTGAGAAGAGTCATTAGAATATATGCTTAGGAGTGCACTATATTTATATTTATATTTATTTATATATAGCTGGATCATATGGTAAATCTATTTTTAGCTGTCTCAAGAACCTCTACACTGATTTCCACAATGGCTGCACCAGATTACATTCCCACCAACAGCGTAGAAGGGTTCCCATTTTTTCCGCATCCACGCCAACACTTATTGTCATTTGTTTTCTTGATGGTAGCCATTCTGACAGGAGTGAGGTGGAAACTCAAAGTACTTCTAATTTGCATTTCCCTGATGGCTAAGGATGTAGAACTCTTTTTTAGATGTTTATATGCTATCTGTGTTTCTTCCTTTGAGAACTCTATTTAGTTCCATAGCTATTTTTTTTAAATTGGGTTGTTTGATTTCTTGTTGTTTTGTTTTTTTGATTTCTTTGTATATTCTGGATAGCAATCCTCTGTCAGATGTATAGCTGGCAAAGAGTTTCTCCCATTCTGTAGGTTGCCTCTTTGCTCTATTCACAGTGTCCTTTGCTGTACAAAAGCTTTATAATTTCATGAAGCTCCAGAGGTTGATTAGTGGTTTTATTTCCTGAGCAATCCCTTGGACTTGATTCTTGTGCATGGAGAAAGACAAGGGTCTATTTTCATCCTTCTGCATATGGATATCCAATTTTTCCAGCACCACGTGTTGAAGAGGCTATCTTTTTTCCAATGAATATTTTTGGCAATTTTATCAAAAATCAGATAGGTGTAGCTGCCTGGATTAACATCTGGGTCCTCTATTCAGTTCCATTGATCTACGTGTCTGTCTTTGTGACAGTACCATGCTGATTTTGTTACTATGGCTTTGTAATATAGCTTAAAATAGGGATGGTGATACCACCAACCTTATTTTTGTTGCTCAAAATTGTTTTGGCTATTTGAAGTTTTTTTGTGCTTCCAAATGAATTTTGGTATTATTTTTTTCTATTTCCCTAAAGAATGCCATTGGAAATTTTTTATTTTTTTTTTATTTTTCTTTATTTATTTGACAGAGAAAGAGGGAGAAAAAAGGAGAGAGAGACAGACAGACAGAAAGAGAGAGAGAGAGAGAGAATGGACACACTAAGGCCTCCAGCCACTGTAAATGAACTCTAGATGTGTGCCCCCCTTGTGCATCTAGCTAATATGGGTCCTGGGGAATTGAGCCTGGGTCCTTTGGCTTTGCAGGCAAATACCTTAACCACTAAGCCATTCCTCTAGCCTGTCATTGGAATTTTAATGGGAATTGTATTAAATGTGTAGATTGCTTTTGGTAAGATTAACATTTTCACAATATCAATTCTTCCAATCTAAGAGCATGGGATATCTTTCCATTTCCTAACATCTCCTACAATTTCTTGCTTGAGTGTTTAAAATTTCTCATTGCACAGATCTTCACTTCCTTGGTTAAGTTTATTCCAAGGTACTTTTTTTGAGGCAATTATGAATGGGAGAGGTTCCCTGATTTCATCCTCCACATGTTTGTTGTTAGTATATAGGAAAGCTACTGATTCCTGTGTGTTTATTTTGTATCCTGCTATATGGTTATAGGAGTTTATCAGCTCCAACAGTTTGCTGGTAAAATCTTTAGGGCCCCTTATGTATATAATTATATCATCTGCAAATAATGATCATTTAATCTCTTCCTTTCCAATTTGTATGAGTGTCTCTTGCCTTATTGCTACAGCTAAGACTTCCAGCAGTATATTAAATAAAAGTGGGGACAGTGGACACCTTTGTCATGTTCCTGCATTTAGTGGAAAAGCTTCAAGTTTTTCCCCATTTAGTATTATGTTGGCTGTAGGTTTGTCATAAATATCTTTTATTATCCTTCCATTCCATGTTTCTGTATGACTTTTACCATGAAGGGGTGTTAGATTTTGTCAAATGCCTTTTCTGCATCTATTGAGATGGTCATGTGATTTTCATCCTTCAGTCCATTGCTGTAGTGAATTACATTTATTGATTTGCATATGTTGAACCATCCCTGAATCTCTGGGATAAACCTACTTGGTCAGGATGAATAATATTTCTGATATATTCTTATATTCTGTTTGCCAATATTTTGTTGAGATTTTTTCATCTATGTTCATAAGGGTGATTGGTTGGTAATTGTCTTTTTTTTTGTTCTGTCTTTGTCTGGTTTTGGTATCAGGGTGATGCTGGCTTCATAGAAGGAGTTTGGTAGAATTCCTTCCTTTTCTATTTTATGGAAAAGTTTGAGAAGCAGTAGAGTTAGTTCTTCTATGAAGGTCTGGCAAAATTTCACAAGTGAATCCATCTGGGCCTGGACTTTTTTTAGTTGGGAGATTTTTATAACTGTTTGGATTTCCATACTTGTTATAGGTCTATTTAGATGGTTTATCTCATCTTGATTTAATTTTGGTAGTCATATGAATCAAGGAAATCATCCATATCTTTCAGATTTTCAAATTTAGAGGAATATATATTCTTAAAGTATGTCCTTATAATTTTCTGAATTTCTCTGGTGTCTGTTGTAATGGTGCCTTTTTCATCCTTAATTTCGTCAATTTTTTTCTCTTCTCTCTTTCTTCTGGTCAGATTTGCTAAGGATTTATCAATCTTGTTTATCCTTTCAAAGAACCACATCTTTGTTTCATTGATTCTTTAGATTTTTTTAGGTTTCTATTTTATTAATTTCTGCCCTAATCTTTATTATTTCTTCCCATATGCTGATTTTTGGTTTGCCTTGATCTTCTTTTTCCAAGGACTTAAGGTGAAGCATTAAATTGTTTACTTGTGAACTTTCTAATTTTTTTAAAGATTTATTTTTATTTATTTATCAGAGAGAAAGAGAGAGAGAATGGGCATGCCAGGGCCTCCAGCTACTGCAAATGAACTCCAGATGCATGCGCCACCATGTGCATCTAGCTTATGTGGGACCTGGAGAATTGAACTTGGGTCTTTAGGCTTTGCAGGCATGTGCCTTAACCATTAAACCATTTCTCCAGCCCTCTAATTTCTTAATATAGGCAGTTAGAGCTATAAATTTCCTCTTAGGACTGCCATAAATGTGTCCCAAAGGTTTTGGTATGTTGTATTCTCATCATCATTTGATTCTATGATTTTATGGATTTCCTTTTTGATTCCTTCAATGATCCATTCATCATTCAATAGTGTACTGTTTAGTCTCCATGAATTTGTGTATGCTCTCTTATTTTTCTTGCTGCTAACTTGTAGTTTAATCCCATTGTGGTCAGATAGAGTAGAAGGGATTATTTCAATTTTCCTATATTTGTTAAGATTTGCTTTGTGTCCTAATATATGGCCTTTTTTTTTTTTTTTAGAATGTTCTATGTGCTACTGAGAAAAATGTATACTCTACAGCATTTGGATGGAATGTTCTGTAGATATCTGTTAGGTCAATTTGTTCCATGACATCATTTAATCCAGATCCATCTCTGTTTTTTTTTTTTTTTTTTTCTGGGATGACCTGTCAATTGATGAGAGTGGGGTATTGAAGTCACCCACTAAAATTGTTTGGTGTTATCTGTGACCTTATGTCCAATGGTGTTTGTTTGATGAAATTGGGAGCCCCTATGTTAGGTGCATATACATTTAGGATTGTAATGTCCTCCTGTTTGAGTGTTCCTTTAATCAGTATAAAATGACCTTCTTCATCTTTCCTCACTAATGTTGGTTTGAAGTCTATCCTGTCAGATATTAGGATAGCAACACTTGCTTGTTTCCTAGGCACATTTGCTTGAAATACTGTTTTCCATCCTTTCACCCTAAGACAGTTTCTATCTTTTATTGAGAGATGAGTTTTCTGGAGGCAACAAACAGCAGGATCCTGAATTTTAATCCAGTCCTCAAGCCCATGTCTTTTGGTTAGGGCATTGAGGCCATTGGTATTAAGAGTTATTATTGGAAGCTATGTGTTTATTCTCGCCATTCTTCTTATTTTGTAGTGCTTCCTGATTCCCTTTGCTCTCTTCTTTTAAGTGTTATTTGAGTATGGTTTGTTTTTTCCTGTTTCCTCATGTGTGTGCTTTGCTTTCTCTTCAGCATGAAGGATTCCTTCAAGTATTTTCTATAGAGCTGGCTTAGTTGTCATAAACTCCTTTAGCTTGTTTTTGTTGTGGAATGTCCTTATTTCTCATTCAATTTGGATAGATAGATTTGCAGGATAAAGTAATTTTGGTTGACAGTTGTTAGTTATCAGAACTTGGAATACATCATTCCAAGCCCTTCTGGCTTTTAAAGTTTGTGTTGAGTAATCTGCTGTGATCCTGATGGGCTTGCTTTTACAGGTAACTTGCTTTTCTCTCTAACTGCTTTCAATATATTTTCTTGGTTTGCATGTTTACTAGTTTAATTATAACATGGCAAGGAGAGGTTCTTTCCAGTTTTTGTCTGGTGTTCTAAAAGCCTCTTGTATCTGCATTAGCATTTATTTCCCAATTTGGGAAATTTTTCTTCTATGATTTTGTTGAAAATGCCTACTGAGCCTCTGGATTGAAATTCTTCTTTTACTATACCCTGATTTCTTATGTTTGCTTTTTTCATAGTGTCCCTGATATCTTGGAATTCCCATTCATACCTTCCTATTAGTTTGTCTTTCTCTTTGTTGGACTGTATTAGGTCTGCCACCTGGTTTTCTAGTTTAAATATTCTGTTCTCTCCTTTATCCATTCTACTGGTGAGAATTTCCACAGAGTTTTTTTTAATTTTATTTTACTGTGTTTTTCAGTGCAAAGTATGCAAGTTTGAGGATTGAAACAAGCAGATAACCTTATAAAGCCACAATCCCTAAGGATGTGTGTTGCTGTACACCCTTAATCCTGTCAGCTGGGAGGTTGAGATTTCTGTTCTGAAATGGGTTCCAGTTCAGCCTGGGTCTGAATCAGACCCTGACTCAATAATGACAGAAGAAAAATACAAAGGCCCTATGAATCTGAAAACTGTAAAGGCAACAATAGTCAACCCCCAAATACAGCTTAATTGAGAATGGTGAATCCAACCAAGAATATGTAACCCATAATCTGCCCTGACATGGAAAGAGAGATTAACACTTCCAGTGCAGGCCGATGTACCTGCTTTTTGTCAGTCAACCTCATTACCTTTTGGTGTGGCTTCAAATCTCACCAATGCTGAGTGCCCACCTTGAACCCTGCACGTTGTGCTGTGAATCTGGTACTCTGCTCTGCTGTGTTGGATGTCCTGCTGCCAGGAGCTGAATGCATTCTCCCGAGGGTCATGGTTCTGTCGGTTGGGGGATAAGGGAGTACAGGAAGCCTGGAGTTGTACTGGAACTGCTCAGCTTGTCCGGCCTGTGTCCTGCCATCTCTCCTTCAGATTTCTTAACTTTGCAAGGAGGTTGATGAGGTTGGAAAATCCCCTTGTTTGGTCTCTGCTGCTGCAGCTGGGCACTGGGCACTGGGCAAGTACACAGATGTGTGTGGTTCCATGCAGATTGTGGATACGGCCCACAAGTATTTATTTAATCCAGAAAAAAAAAAACAGAGAAATAGGAGCATATAATAATGTGGGTTAAATAAAGGATAAAGAATAAGTAGGTATAAAACAAAAATAATTGAAATTAAATATAAAAATATAAAACATTTGAATTAATGAACAATGTCTAAAGAAAAACTTCTATGTGATTTACAATAAATATTTGTTAAGTATGTAAATAAGGAAGAGTTGGAAGGAAAACAACTGAACAGGATATATCACTGAATAAATGAAAACTGCTGTGGTTATGGAAACATTAGATAAAGCATACTTCAAGACAGGGCTATATGAAAAATCAAGTAGGTTTCATCGGCAGTATATTGAGTTTATATATAAGGAATTGATAAGTACTATAGATTAATATGTACACAGTAGCACCACATTAAAATATAAAAACCTTATTGATTGAGCTAAAAAATAGGTAGATATATTTATAATCATAATAACAGCATGTCACTTTTACTTCCATATTGGTTAGGAAAGGTAGATGAAATCATTAAGGACATGCAAGATTCTATTCAACTTTCCACATACACAAAAACTGTACCATTAATTGATGAATATATATTTTTTCAAGTGGCATTTTCCAAAATTTACCATTTTTCTAGGCCATACAATAGCCCTCGTGAACTCTAAAGTGTTCATATCACTCAGAATGAGTTTTCTTATCACAAAGAAAACCTATTCATAGCATATAGGAAACTAAGAAATCCTCCAAAGAATGGAAATTAGGAAAACACATTTTAATAACCCAAGGATCAAGGAAGAAATCTCATTTATAAAAAATATGAAATGAAGAATAAAATTATTTACATGTCATATTGTGATACAGGATAAAATCAGGTTTAGATGGAGCGTGAATAATTTGTCTTTTTCATGACATTACATAAAGAATAGAAATGACAAAAGCACTTATGCAACCTAGAATCCTTTAAAAAAATAATAAGATTGTAAAGAGTGTTTCATAAAATAACAGAGATGGTATAAATCACCAATATCAAGGATTTAAAAGGTAGGTAATCACAGATTCCTGGTATATTGGAAATATAATAAAAGGATATTATTGCACTCCTTAGGGAAGTGTACTAGAAAATATAATGAAAGAAATAGAAACTTTGAAAAGTAGTTTACCAAAACATGTATAAGAAGAACAAAAACCTGAACAGTCCTAGATATATTTGAAAAATTCAGGTAATAATTTCAAACCATTGTTACTCAGATGAATTCATTTTTCTCCTCTGATATTAAGGTCTGAAAAGATATCAGTGAGGTTAAAACTCTTGTAGACAATGGAAAATGGAAGACTACCTCTCAACTAATTTCATTACTGCTATAGTCCTGACAATAATCTGATGAAGATGTTAAGAAAAGGAAAATTGAAAGTCAATATGTGTTTATTTATCTAAGAAAGAGAGAGAAAGAGGCAGATAGAGAGAGAGTGGGCACTGCAAATGAACTCCAGACACATTTGCCACCTTGTGGATCTAGCTTACGTGGATCCTGGGGAATTGAACCTGGGTCCTTTGGCTTTGTAGGCAAGCACTTTAGCCACTAAGATATCTCTGCAGCCCCAAAGTCAATATTTTTATGAACATACTAACAAAAATTTCAAATTAGATGTTACTAAATAAAATCCAGTCATATATGAAATAGAGATACCTACAAACTAGGTGAAGTTATTTGTAGAAAGAAAGTTTACATTTGAAAGTGCAGCTGCTATAATTGATTATCTGGGTATAAGTGAACCATCATGATTATGCCAATAGATATGGAAAGAATTGATAAAGCAAATATTCATTTTGATTAAAAATATTCAACAAAGGAACTATTAATATGAATAAAGGAATTTTCACAGTAAGGTCTATATACAAAATCTCTGTATAGGTAACAAAAGTTGGAAAATAATTTGAATACATGTATGGTAGTATTAAAGATCAAATGCCAAGAAAAAATCTAACAAAAGATTTGCAGAGGGCTGGAGAGATGGCTTAGCAGTTAAGGCGCCTGCCTGCTAAGCCCAAGAACCTGGTACCAATCTCCAGGTCCCACGTTTAGCCAGATGCAAAGTGACGTAAGGGCGCAATGCCACACTTGCCCACAAGGGGGTGCACACATCTGGATTTCATTCACAGCAGCTGAGAGACTGCTGGTGAGCCCATTCTCTATCTGTCTCCCTCTCCCTCTCTGTCTGTCTCTCTCTGTGTCTCTCTCCAAAAATAAATAAAATAATTTAAAAAAGGATTTGCAGAATGTTCATAAGGAAAAATGCAACATATCGCTAAAAGAAATTAAAAATCTAAAATTAAAATAGAAGAATGTGTCATGACTAGAACTAAATGATGCAACATGGTGAACCTTCAAATTGATCTACAAATTCAGTGTGATTTCACATAATGTCTCTGTGGTAGTTGACTTTTTTGTGCTCATCATATGTATATGTGCATATGTGTGTGTATGTGTATATGTGTGCACACATGTGGAGGCCAGAGAACAAGCCCTGTTATTGTTTTTCAGGGGGTGTCCACCATTTTTGAATCAGGCTCTGGCCAGGGACTCACATTAGGCTGCATTGTCTGGTCAGTGAGTCCCAGGGTTGCTCCCATCTCTGCCTTGTCAGCACTGGGATTACTAGAAGGCACTACTGTGTCTGGCTTTTCTAAGTAGGTTCTGGGAGTTGAACCAGGTTCTTATGCTCGTTAGACAAGCACTTTACCAACTGAGCCATCTCCCCAGCCCTGTGGCTCTTTTCTATACCTTGAAAAGTGAATTTTAAAATTTTAAATAAAATTGATCAAAAATTATCAAGATCAGCTGGTGGCACATGCCTTTAATCCCAGCACTGGGGAGGCAGAGGTAGGAGGATCACCGTGAGTTCGAGCCCACCAGGAGACTACATAGTGAATTCCAGGTCAGCCTGAGCTAGAGTGAAACCTTACCTCCAAAAACCAAAATAAAAAAGTTATCAAGTTCAGAAGTCAGAAAACTTTTTCTGGAAAAGGCCAATTGGTAATAATCTTGGACCTCATAGTCCACAGTGTCTTTACTGAAGTTACCTAACTTTGCCATTTGGTTTCCTAAAATGCATTCAGAACTCAGCTGTGTGACTGGCCACTAACTAATCATACTTTGCCGACTCCTGGAAAAGATGGTCTTAAAAAAGAACGATGTTGGCTGATTTAGACTGTGAGATATACAGACACACAGATTTATAATACAGAGGCAGTGTGATTTATCGCTACAAAAGAAATGGAGAAAGTGAAAGTCCATACACAACCCTGAACATAAATGAACACCTGGTTTATGGTAAAGGTGACAGTATGCAGTTCACAGACAGCTTTCGGTCCCTAACGAATCCAACCCAAATAAATAAAAATGTTCCCTGTGTTGCTTCTAAGGCTGATTTTATGGAGAATGAAGAGTCCAAGGCTGCTGTGTGATTGAACATGGCTTCAGAGGTTAGCCTACACTGAGTAACAAAGACTGAAAATGAATGACCACTGTTCCCAGTGCAAAGGATGCGCTGCCTCTCTGCCTTCTGGAGCAGTAACAGTTAAGCCACAGTAGCATTTCCTGGTGATCAATGTGGTGTTTTCATGTGCATTTAGAAGCAAAGTTTCTCTTGCTTTTTATGTAAATGTTTGAGTGAGAAAGATGCTATTCAATTATTTCTACGCCGCTTGGCATGTTTTACATGCAGCTGATGATGTCTGAAGATACCAGTTCAGCTATCTTAGTATTCTGAATTTAAAATGACCTAAAAAAAAAAAAAAAAACTTTGTTTCCCACATGAAAAATTCTGTACTAAAACATACTTCAGGGGCCTGGGAGATGGCTCAGTAGATAAATCACTTAGTACGCAAGCATGAGTACCCGAGTTTAGAGTCCCAGCACCCATGTATGTAAATGTCAGATGCTGTGTAATCCCAGCGAGGCTACCGTGAGAAGGGAGGCAGAGACAAGAGCGTTTCTCAGAGCTCATCCGTCAGCCAGCTGGCAGAATGCAGCACTGAACAAAGAGAGACCCTGCCTCAAACAAGGTGAAAGTTGTGACTGACACCAGACCTGGTCCTCTGTTCATGCGCACATACACACACACACACACACACACACACACACACACACACACACTCACCACATCATACATATGAAATGTGCTTCATTGGGTGATAAGGTGGTTCAGTGTGTAATGTAGTTGCCATATAGGTGTGAGCACCTGAACTTACATCCATAGCCATGCAAGACATGGCAGTGCAGGTCTATACAGCCAGAGCTAGGAAGATGGAGCCAGGAGTACTCTGGGGCTTGTCAGCTAGCATATCTAGATCAACTGATGAGCTCTGGGTGCAGCAAGAGATCCTGTCCCAAAAAGTAACTTGGAGAATGATTAAGTAAGACACTTAAATGTGCATACACACACACACACACACACACACACACACACACACACACACACACACACGAGAGAGAGAGAGAGAGAGAGAGAGAGAGAGATTGAACAAACAAATAAAAACTATGTTCCAAAGCTGGGTGATTTTATAAGGGCTTCTGGAAATCCAGGTCCTTCCCGATCTGGCGCTGTCACTTGCTGGGGCATGTCTCAGCCCTTCAAATGTATGTGATTTTCCAGGCATTTTTCTCAAATGCAGGTTCACCTTCAGTAGCTCTGAGAATAGGGGTTGATCTTTATGTCCTGTCAGGCTCTCCCATGATGCCGATGGTGCCCGGTTTAGAAACTATGTCTAAGTCAAGTACAGTAGAACAAACACAAAATCCACATAGCAAAACCACGTCTGCGTTCCTTCTAACTGGTAACTGCATTAGCGTCTTATGGCTGCTATAACAACTCATTTCAAACTTAAGATAATGGAAATTTATTTGATTAGAGTTTCAAAGGTCAGCAGTTCAAAGTCTCTATCACTAGACAAAACAAACAAACAAACAAACAAACAAACAAACAAACAACCCATGTCAGCACAACTTCCACATCTCAAGAGACTCCAGTGGGGAGCCGTAAGCTTTCTATGCCGGCTGAGTATAACCTTGAACTTCTGGTCCTCTTGCCTCCACCTCCCGAATGCTGAGATTCCAAACTTGTTTATGTGGTGCTGGAGATGGATCCCAGGGCTTCATGTATATGCTAGGCAAGCACTCCACCAACCGAGCTATATCCCAAGCCCCAAGCCAATATTTTAAATAAAGCCATTCTGTGTTTGAAATTATATGCAGTTATTTTTACTGCATGGAACTTTCCCCTAAATGATGGTAAATCTAGACTCTGCTAGTCCTGGCTTCTAGCACAGTTTGCTTCTGTTGGAGAGGAGGGAGTGACTACGTTCTGAAAAACTGCCTTGTCTTTCCTACTCTTGATGGCACAGCAGGGAGGGTAGAACACGCTGGTTACAGAGTGGCTTAACGCAGAGACAAATCTTGATTCTGAGGACACTATGCACGTGACCCAGGAAAGTGGTGCATCCAGGCCCAAGCCATGCATTTATGATCATCATGACTTAGGTCTGGCGGTATTTTCATTATAAATTCATGCAAATTGATTCTCCCCAGTAGAAATCAACATTAAAAGTCGGAAATGAACTAATATATCCAGATAAGGGTGTTGCCAAGAACTCTTTACGCCATGCAAAATAGCTCTCCAAAGCCTTTTTATTTCATACCAGGGTTTCTTTCCTTATTAGCAGGAGTTATAGTACTTAAACCCTCCATTAGGTTGCTATTGATTATAACAACGCCAATTCCACTTCTGTGTTGTATTTTAAGCTCCGTTTTGCTATGCAGATCCATTGTGCAACTAAAGAAAGTAATGTTCAGATGTTTTCTGGGAAAGTAAATACAGGTAGGGCATTTGGGTAAACCTTAGCAAGTTTTATGAAATTAGAAAAAGATTTCTAAAACCAAGGTATGCTATAATAGTTTGAGGAGGAGGAAAAGGAGGAGGATGCATCAAATTGTACTGGAATGCAGCCTGTGAATAATTCAGAGCTTCTCTTTGATATCCAGTTTAGAAATAGGATAATGAAACCACTTATACGATCCCTCTTCTAAGATTTTGCATACCCCTTATTAATGGAATATTTAGTTTTTCTCTAGCTTTGGAAAGTGTCAAGAAAGAGGCCATGTTATTACTAGACTAGCTTTTATTCAACTCACTGGTATTTTTCATGAGTTATGATTTGGTTAAGCTACACATTATTTTTGGAGGTTATAAACGCTATTTAGGTCTACTCCCAAGGTAACAGTTTATATGTGGAGGCTAAAATTGTTAGTGGAATGTTAAAGTCATCTTGAGATTAGAAAACATTCAAATGTAACTTGTCCAGAAATAGGTATTTTGTACCCTGTGGTCCATAATGGTAATGATAAGTGATCTGTCTCTCTATCCCAGTATTTCTGAAGGTGTGACCCACTGATCACCTAGTTATTTTGAGCGGTCCCTTGCAAAGGAAATTACATAGTCAAATGCATTTAAGAAATACTGTGTTATTTTCTTATCTTACTGAGTTTCACTTTGTCAACTATATTAAAGGCGTTAAGAAGCCTTGCATTAGAGAAATGTGTTTAACTGTGCCTGGTCCAGTATTTCAAAATTATTTTTACAAAGCAGATGACTTTATGATATTCTGCAGAAGAGATGTGTCAGAGAGAGGGGGAGGTGGGCCCACAGAGGTAAGGCTTTTTACTTCATGGAAAACAGATTAGCAGGCAATACTGCTAGTAGCAAGAAGAGAGGGAGAGAAAGAGAGAGAATGAATGAATGAATGAATGAATGGGGGCATGCTAGGGCCTCCTGCCACTAAAAACTTCAGACATGTGCCACATTGTACATTTTGGCTTTGAATGGGTTCTGGAAAATTGGACCTGAGCCGTCAAGCTTTGCAAGCAAGTTCCTTTAATTTCTGAGTCATCTCTTCATCCCCAAATCTTGAGTTTTTGAATTAGGAATGTTCACCCTGCTTGTGAGTGTATCTGTGTATGTGTGAGAGCATGTGCATTATTGGATTTAATTTGTGAAAATTTTTGTTAAAAAGTTTGCACTTATATTCATCAGGGCACTGTTATTGTCTAGTCTTGGAGTCAGAGTAATGCTTAGAAGGAGTTGGGGTGGATTTTAACTCTTTCTCTTCAATTTTCTGTAAGCTTCCATAAAACTCGAATTGTCTCTACCTAGTTGTTTGATAGAATTCAACAGGTAAGTATCTGGGCTTAATGCTTTCTTTTGGGATTGTTTTTAATTATTAATATGTACAAGGTTATCTAGTTCTTCTTGGCAGTCTTTTTTTTTTAATTGAGTATATAATTTTCATCTTTCAAGGAATCTGCCAAATTCTTTTAAATTGCTGAGTCTGGTGGCACAATGTGTTTTCAGCCCTCCAGGTTCATATCTGCACAACCTTGAAGTGGTGCCGCCCTCCCTTGTTCTGACACTTGTTCTGGTTGTGGTGGAGTGTAAAATGGCCCCTATAGCCTCGTGTGTCTGGTGACTAAGCCTCATACTTGATCCGGAGCTGGTGGAGCCTTTGGGAGGTGGAGCCTGGCTGGAGGAGGCGTGTCATTGGGGGCGGGCCTTGGGATTCTATACTCCTGCCCATTGGCCAGTGCCTGCAGAGCTCATTGTGACTGCTTGCCCCCTTTCTAGTGGTGTCTGGCTAGGTGAGCCAGCTTTCTGCTCTGCCCTGCTTTCCCCGCCATGCTGAAACCTGCCCTGGAAACTCTAAGCCGAAGTCAATCCTTTCCTTCCACAAGCTGCTTCTGCTCAGGTGCTTTGTACCAGCAACGAGAAAGTAGCCGCAAAACTGGTAATTTTGTCTTTTTCTTCTTCTGGCTTTTTTTTTTTTTTTCTGATCAGTGTGAACAAAGATTTTTTTTTTAATTTTATTCAATTTATCTTCTCAGAAAAAAGCTTTTGATTTTATTGTTTATTTGCTTCCTGTTTCCTCTTTTATTTGATTGATTCCTGCCAGGAACTTTATTATTTTTTTTGCATTTGCTTACGTTTGGGTTAATTTTATTTCTGTTGGTTTGTTGTTTTATAAGGCAGGTGTTGAGGTACTGATCTGCTACAAGATTCTTATTTTTCCCAATCGGTGCCATATACCTACATCTCACAAACAGTAATTTAAAAATATTTTATTTTTATGTATTTATTAGAGAGAGAGACAAAAAGAAAGATAGAGGGAATGGACGCACCAAGGCCTCTAACCACTGCAAACAAACTCCAGACACATGTGCCACTTTGTGCATCTGGCTTACGTGGATACTGGGGAATTGAACCTGGGTCCTTAGGTTTCACAGGCAAGCACCTTAACAACTAAGCAATCTCTCCAGCCCTGATTCTTGTTTTTGTTTTAATTCCATTTAATTCAAAATCATTTCTTATTTCTCATTTGATTTCTTCTATATCTATAGGGTTCCACATGGTTTATCAGCTTGACTGTTAATTTCACTTTAGTCAGTGAATACACTCTGTGTTATCTGAATATTTTTACATTTTCAAGACTTATAGCCCAGAGTCTGGTCTGTCTTGGTGAATGTTATCTGTGTGTTTGAATAATATTTATTTGTTTAGTGAAATAATGCCAGTTCTAGCATTTTATAAATGCCAGCTCACGCTGTTTGATATTGTTTTCCTTATCATTGCTGATTTTCTATTTGTTCTAACAATTATTGACAAAGCAATGTTGATATGACTAACTCTCGTGGTAGATTTGTCTACTTCTACTCTCTGTTTCATAAGTTTTTATTTCATATTTTAGGTCCATAAACATTTAGGAATATAAGGAACTATTGATGAATTGGTCCCCTTTATGGGAATAGCACCCTCTTTATTCCTGGTAAGAGTTTGAAGTGCTAAACTTTACTCTGCCTGATAATTGATGTAGAAACTTCAGTTTTCCATTGGCTTATTATTGTGTTTCTTTCTGGATCCTCTTACACATGCATGCATGCACGTGTGTGTGTGTGTGTGTGTGTGTGTGTGTGTGCACACATATAGTTGGCTCTTACTCTTTTTGTCCAGTACAGTGATCTTTGTACATTAACAGATGTGTTCATATCACATAAATTTAATATACTTATTGAGATGGTTGGGTAATTGGGTTTTAAATACTACTTTTTGTTTTCCTCTTGTTAACCATAGCTTTTTCTTTTAGTGTGTATGCGTGTAGTATGTAAGGTGTATTCTGATGTATGCATGGTGTATACACGTGGATGTGAAGATGTGTATAGCCCATATGCCCCATGTGAAGAGGCCAGAGAATGCTGGGTGTCCTCCTTTACCCCTTATCCTTACACATCCTTGAGGTGGATTGTCTAACTGAACTGGAAGCTGACATTTTTTTCAATCAGACTGGCTGAGCAGTGAGCCCCTGTGATTCCCCAGTCTCCATAGGCATGGAGTTACAGGCAGGTGTGGTCTCTCCTAGCAGTTTATGTGGGTGATGTGCCTTGAACTCAGGGGGTCGCAAGCTCTCTCAGGCCCTCGGGCTTGTCTGGCAAGTGTTCTTATCTACTGAGCCATCTACGCTATATCAGCACTTTTGTATCTCATACTTTTTCTTCTTTTGGATTCATTGAATATTTTTTGTATAATTCTATCTCATCTCCTTGATTCTATTGGAATATTTGAGAAGATATTTTCACACTTATAAATACTTATGTTTAACTTCTAGCAGTTTATTTTCAGATGATATTACCTTAATTTTTAATTAAGAATCCTGCAGCATGTGTGTATTACTCCCTCCCAGGCCAGTGTACTATTGTACATATATATGCATTTTGTTTTTGTTTTTGTTTTTGTTTTTCAAGGGAGGGTCTTGCTCTATCCCAGGCTGACCTGGAATTAGTCTCAGGCTGGCCTTGAACTCACAGCAATCCTCCTACCTCAGTCTCAGCCTCCCCAGTACTGGGATTAAAAGCATGCACCACCACACCTGGCTCTATTTATTTTTGAATGTGTCTTAGTCCATTTTTGCTGCTACACAGGAACTTGAAACTGAATAATGAATCATATATAGACATGCATTGGCTATTGGCTCTGGAGGTTAGGAAGTCCAATGTGAGATGCTGTCATTTGGAAGCAATCACTTTTAACCACTGAGCCTTAAAAAAATAGTTATTTATTTGAGAAAGAGAGAGGAAGGGAGGGAGGGAGAAAATGGGCATGGCAGGGACCCTTACCATCACAAATAAACTCCAGATACATGTGCCACTTCGTGTATCTGGCTTTATGTGGGTCCTGGGGAAACTGAACCTGGAATGGCAGGCTTTGCAAGAACGTGCCTTTAATTACCGAGCCATGTCCCCAGCCCTGAGATGTTGTCATTTGGTTAAAATCTTCTTTCAGTGTCCTGCATGTGGCATGATGGAAAACATCATCCCAACCCAATGGTCCTGTTTCTTAGTACTGTTATAATGGCTGAATTGGAAGGGGAAAATCCTTCAAGCAATAGCAATATATGTAATACCACGTGATCTGCTCTATTTTTGCCTTGAAGAGTCGAATCTGTCCACTATGACTATTATCTTCACCTACATAGTTATCTTTTCTGTTGTTCACTATTCCTTCATTTCGACAAAAAATTGTATTTGGAATAATTTTTGTTCTATGTAAAGGACTTCCTTCAGTATTACTTATAGTGCTGGTATACTAAGTAAGAAATTCTTTTGGCTTTTATTTGTGTCACCAATTTTCTCTTTCACATTCTTTGGTTGTTAAATCATTTGCAAGGGAAAAGAAAAGGGTGAGGGAGAGACAGAGGGAATGGGCATGCAGGGACTTGATACCACTACAAAGGAACTCTGTTTTGGGCATCTGGCTTTAAAGGGGTACTGGGGAATTGAATCTGAACCATCAGGCTTTTAACTGCTGGGCCATCTCTCTAGCTCTCACATTCACTTTTCCAAGATATTTGTGGTGAATTCAGGTTGGGAATTTTTGTTGAATCACATTGGTAATGGTTCTTCACTGCCTTTTACTTGTAATTATTTCCAGTGAGAAGATCTGTCACAATTTTATATATGTAATGTTTTCTCTGATTGAATTTAAGATTTTTAAAAAATCTTTTTTTTTTTTTTGCTAGTTTGTTTTCAGACTGGGTCTCACTCTAGCCCAGGCTGGCGTGGTGGCCTTGCTGAGCTCTAACTCGTGACGACCCTGCTATCTCAGCCTCCTGAGTGCTAAGATTTTCTCTGTATCAGTAGTCTTAAGCAATTTGACTGTAATGTGTCCTCAAGTTATTTCTTTTTTTAAAAATATTTTATTTTTATTTATTTATTTATTTGAGAGAGACAGAGATACAGAAATAGGCAGGAAGAGAGAAAGAGAGAGAATGGGCATGCCAGGGCCTCTAGTCACTGCAAACGAACTCCAGATGCATGTGCCCCCTTATGCATCTGGCTTACGTGGGTCCTGGAGAATCGAGCCTCGAACTGGGATCCTTAGGCTTCACAGGCAAGCATTGAACCACTAAGTCATCTCTCCAGCCCATCAAGTTATTTCTTTTGCTTGAGACTCACTGAACTTCTTGGAACTGTGGTTTTGTACTTTTAATAAAATTAAGATTTTTGTACATTTTAAAGTCATTGTTTTCTATACCTGCTTTAGGAATGCTAATGAGATGGCTGGCGTGTCTCTGAGCCTGTACCGCCATCCCCTGACTCTGCTTGTTTCACATTTTGAGTTTCCTTTCCCTCTGTGCTTCATTTTCCATTGTCTCCATCACTATGCATTGAGATTCTGGAATCTTCTCCACATCAGATCCATTCTGATACCATCCACTATATTCTTCATATTGGACACGGGAATCCTAGTTTCTGGAATTTGGTGAGGCTTCTTTTTGTATATCCTATCCACATCTCTACTTATTCTAATCACTCATTTCTCTTATTTAAGGAATACAGACATGTAGTAATCACTTTAATGTACTATTATTTTTTATCTGTAATTTCTGGATTAGCGTTGATTATTTGCTTTATCCTTTCATGAGTCTTTTTTCCTGCTTTTTGCATGTCTGGTCATGTTTTATTGGCTGCCATACTTTGGTGAATTTTACGGTGTTAGATGCTGGACATTTTAATATTCCTACAATCTTGAATTTTTTATTGACTCTGGTTAATTGGAGGCAGTTTAATCCATTCATATCTTGGCTTAAAGCTTTGTTTGGGGACTAGAGAAATGGCTTAGTGGTTAAGGTACTTGCCTGTGAAACCTAAGGACCCAGTTTCAATTCCCCAGTCCCTACGTAAGCCAGAAGCACAAGGTGGTGTGTGCCTCTGGAGTTTGTTTACAGTGGCTGGTGGCCCTGGTGTGCCCATTCTCTCCCTATTTGCTTCTTATCCTCTCTCTCTCTTTCTCTCAAATAAATAAAATTCTAAAAAAAAAAAAAAAAAAAAAAAAAAAGCTTTATTAGGTGAAACAAACTAAGGTTTTTTTTTTCTCCCGTGACTGTAAAAAGACCTGTCCTGGTTTCTCTCTTCAGACCCGCAGATTGTGAGATTTTTGCCATCAGGTTGCCCGTAACATGCACTATTCCTGCCCCTTGTGTGAACCACGGATATCATTCCTTATATGCACTTCTAGGTGACTTTCGCCAGCCTTAGGTCGTTTTATGACATGCATGTCTTGATCATAACTCAGCCACATACTTACGAGAGACCCTGTAATGACCCCCTAGGTTTTCCTTCTGTGCAGCTGTCTTCCCTCCTGTATTTTGCTCTGCAAGCAACCGCTGCCTGACCTCCCTGGACTCGCAGCCATTTCTCTTTATATCAGGCTCCACCTCATCTTCTCTTCCTCACCCTGCAGTGTGTTCAGAAAACCTTCTGGAGACTATAACCTGGACCAATCATAGGGCTCAAATCAGTAGCCTTCCATGTGCCAGGGTTAACTCTCCTGCATAGCTGGTAACCAACGTCTTACTGCATTGCTTCCTTTTACTTTTCTTTGCTATTTGGTTTGCCTTGGTTTGGTTTTAGTTCTTCCAGTCAGGCATGTAAACCTGTTACTTGTCTCATTATTGAGGAATTTATATCCCACCTGCCTCAGTGTCTTTATATGCCAGCCACATGGCCACACATTATCAATTACCAGAAAAGACAAAATACAAAAACCTTCAGCCTACAGGTTTTGATTCCTTCAATTTTTCCCCCCTTAGGAATGCCATGAAAGATGAATAATGTGTAGCCTTTCCCTTTATCCCGCAAGCATTCAAGCCCACCCTGGCTCGATGCTGACTTATTTGTTAATGACATAGCAAAGTAAATTTAGCCCTGAAACATGGGCAAAAGTGACTTACCTGAGCTGGGTGATGTTTGGTCTCTGTTTATCCCTGCATTTCCTAGGTCCTATTTTCCTTCTACCTACGTAGAACACATCTCTGTAGGTGGGTGTCTGCGCCTTTGGCTGCCTAAGACAAAAAAAAAAAAAAAAAGGAAATCTATTTGATCAGAGTTGATGTATATGAGAAATGTAAAAAGCTTGGCTTCCCCTTACAAAGCTATAGAAAGCCATGAGTTGAAAAGCAATTTCAATTTGGGGGAGGGGAGCAAGGTTGTTGGGATACTTTTAGATCTAGTAATATGTACTTTGGGTGATTGCTTTTTTAATACATCCAGAAATATATCCAAACTATGGTGGGTTTTCTTTCTTTTCTCTCCTTGCTCTCTGCCCCTGACATGTCAGTTCCCGAGTGAGGGTGTGCTTGGATCCCTTAAGCATGGTGGTAATTTGTCCTGGCCAGCAGAACCAGTCATTACTTATTAAACCTTGCTCTTGCTCCCTCTCACTCTCCTGGCGGGAATGTCGACTCGTTGGCTGCTGGCTGGAAAATTAGCCCAGGGAGCACCTTGTGTTGGTCTCTGTCCTCATTATACTAGTAAAAAATTTAACTGTGGCATTCTTTCTCCCTGCTTGTGTATATGTGTGAACGTGTGTGTGTGTGTGTGTGTGTGTG
This sequence comes from Orientallactaga sibirica, assembly GCA_036365145.1. Lineage (NCBI taxonomy): Eukaryota > Metazoa > Chordata > Mammalia > Rodentia > Dipodidae > Orientallactaga > Orientallactaga sibirica. The sequence goes on from JAEOAD010000027.1 coordinate 12,143,272, forward strand.
TGTGTGTGTGTGTGTGCATGTGCCTGCACATGGTGGGAAGCACATTGTAGGGGCTAATAGCGAGTCATTTAACCGTGGCTTGCTCACACAGTTGACTGTCTTTCTTTCTGTAGAGTGGCTGCAGAAGGACAGCATGCTTGTGTATCGGTGCTCCACGCCATCAGCCGAGCTCATGGGTTTATGTGTCATCTCACTGTTTCTGCTGGGTTGCTTTCTGCCTGGAAGTGCTATCATTTCGTGCATTGTCAGGGGGCTGCCCCAGATACCCGGATGCTCAGGAGAGGCGACTCTTACTTGCCATGTGATAGCAAAGGCTTCTGTGTATTTCTGCTGCTCTACCCGCAACTCTCTGTGGGAGCCCTGGATATCGGAGTTGACGGGGAAGCTGAAAACCAAAACAACCTCACCGAGGCTTGAAAAAATTTTTGCTTATGGGTGTTTTTAAGTAAGTACCAGGCAACTGTGAACTACAATTTGCAAGAAGTTAATTTTTTTTTTTTTCCTTAAGCATCCTTACCATTTTAAGCCTGTTGTGGGTCACAGTTCTATAGTTCCAGAAGCTCTTAACTAATGGCCTTCTTAGTCCCACACAGTTTAGCTCTTTGAGGGTGACTAATAGTTCCTTGACAAGGCTGAAAGGCATGGGCCAGGCTTCAGAACTTCCTCCACTTCTCTACAGTATCTGCCTTGGTGTTCACTGCACTGAAGGTAGCTGCTGATTTAGCAATTAATGTACGACAAAATAGACTACGATCTTCAGGGAGAGTTTTTGATCCAGACCCCAAAGTGAGCCCATTTCTTCTGTAATGGTTGCCTGCTTAGAGAGCTGAGGAATTTCAGTGCGGGGTGATGGAAAGATAATAGTAAGCCAAAAGAGTCTGTGAGGGAGTAGGGGCGTTTGGTTAGTTAGGGTGACTGGCTGGGCCCCTGAAGGTAAGAAGTAGGAATGTCTTTGGGACTCTCCTTGCAATCTGAACTTGCTGGAAATCAAAGGATGATCTGGTTTCTTATCTCTTCCCTAGATCTGTTTTTCCTGGGAGGGAGGTCTTTCTTAGGATTTAAATATAATTTATTTATTTAATTATTTATTTGAGAGAGAGAAAGAGGGGGAGAGATAGATAGATAGATAGATAGATAGATAGATAGATAGATAGAGAAAATGGGCATGCCAGGGTTTCTAGCCCCTGCATGCACCCCCTTGTGCATGTGGCTTAAGTGGGTGCTGGAGAATTGAACCGGGATTCTTTGGCTTTGCAGGTAAGCCCCTTAACTGCTGAGCCATCCCTCCAACCCCCTCTCCTAGGATTTAAATCTAGCCCTAACATCATGGTTGGTTAAGTTCAGCCCCCCAGAACTTGGCATCATGGCTGACTTCTTCCTGAGACAGCCCCTAGCCCAGACCAATTAGCCATGTCCCTCAGCTCATCTGAGGCAAAAGGTAGGTCCCATCACCATAAGGTTACAAATACATTTTCCAAGAGAGGGCAAGCTCTCTGAGCTGCCTGACCACTCAGCAACTTCCAGCTACTGGTGAGTTTCCGCTCAGCGAGGCCCAGCTGGGCTGAGCAGGGAGGAGAGCCCCTGGCCACTACTATCCACATGGGCTCTTTCTCCACATGGCCATAGCTCTATGTGCTTTCTTTTCTGCCCCAGGCCCACCACGTGGGCTCTCGAGCCATGTGGGTGTATTCATTCTCCTTTCCTTTGGTTCTGTACTTCCCTACATAAATATAATTTAATAATTATCCTTCTCAGTCTTATTTTATTCAATCCTTGCTTCAAATACACACGGACCAAGGGTTTGAGGTTCAAGGACTTTCCTGAGCCCCTAGCACCCCGTTACAGTTCGATTTCTGAAAATATTATGCCTCACTACAAACATAATACTCTGTCCAGGGTTGGATGGGAGGAGACGAGGGAAGACGATGGGAAAAAAAATGTAGAAAATATTACTGGTTGTAAAGGTTTGGTTTCAGCGTTGGACAGTAGAAAAAAAATTATCTTTTATCTGTCATCAGAACAATAGAAGGGGATGAGGCATACACTCGTTTGTTTTTGATTCTTTCAGATGAGATCTTGCTTTGTAGCCCTGGCTGACCTTGAATTTAGGGCAATCTTCTAGATTGCAGAGCTCAGAGACATATGCCACTATACCCATATATTGGGTTTTTTAGTTTTTGTTTGAGACAGACAGAGAGAGAGAAAGAGAGAGGGAGAGAGGGAGAGAAAGAGAAAATGGGCATGCCAGGGCCTCTAGCCACTGCAAATGAACTCCAGATGCACTTGGCACCCTATGCCTCTGGCTTGTGTGGGATCTGGAGAATTGAACCTGGGTCCTTAGCCTTCACAGGCATCTTAACTGCTAAGCCATTTCTCCAGCCCAGTATTGTTTTTTGTTGTTGTTGTTGTTGTTGTTGTTGTTTTTTTGTTTTTTTTTTGAAGAGTTGTTGTCAGTAAGGACCAGAGCTTAGAATATATTAATTCAACTTCTGGGGAAAAAAACATTCATTTTCCATTGAGCCTGAAAGTAATCTGTTTAATTGACTATCTATTTAGCTTTGTAAGGTTTTCACGTTGTTTAAGTAAGACTCTGTAATTAGGTCCAAGTGAATCAGACAGTTACTGGAAGAGAAGCTATAGTTACTTTGTACTTGTATCTCATTAACAAGCCTTCAGATTAATATCTCCCGTTCATTCCTGGGCTGGGGAAAAAACACATCATCATGGACAGTAAAACCCTTGTTTTCAGTTCCCAGGCAAAGTGTGTGAAACCCTTAACTTAACCTAAAGCAATGTCTTCTTCTGGAGACACGTGTGAACATTGGTCCTGTCTTTGGCTGGCCCTGCGCCTGCATGTGGAAAGTGAACTTCCGTCTGGCCTATTCTGGGGCATGTGGCGGCACATCTCAGGGAGGGGAGAAACTCAGAACTGAGCAAAACAGCATTTGCGGAGTGCATCGCCCATATTCTAGCCACGCTGGGGGAGGTCGTGCCGCCCCATGGTGTGTGAGGCTGTTGCAAACTATTTGCAAGAAATAATCTAAATGTCAAGTTGTGGGTATCATGGGGTACTGCACATGTTGAGACAGACCAGAGTGTGAGAAAAGTTAGAGTGAAGCTTGAAGGTTGTGTGTAAAGAAGTCCCAGTCATCTGGCATCCAGGAAATACAGAGGCAAGGAGACTTGTTTCAGTCATCGTAGATCATAAGGAGCCCAATCACGACCACAGACCCTCAGATAGTTCTTCCATACAAGTGTTCATTCAATGGTCACTTACTGAGGGTCTCCCAGGATCAGACGCAACTAGACTTTCTGGATGGAACCATGGACAGACATGAGGCCTGCGTTTCCCCAACCTGTCTTCTTCAGGGGGAATAGTAGATGGTGTACAAATCAGAGAATGTATCTCCTTTTAGGTGGTGATAAGTGCTAGGAAGGAAAGCAAAACACAGACAACAAGAGGAAGGGCAGTGCACCACTGTATAGAGTCAGGAGAGACCTCTGAGGGGGTGACATGGAAAAGAATGAGTCCCCTTCAGTTCCAATCTCCATTCTGCCCTGACCATCGTAGCCTTTTCTTCATTACCACTGTTTTCCTTGTCAATACCTTCAAAACTGTGTTTGGTTCGACATTTCTGTCAGATTCACAATTGATACATGGCCAAGGCTTCGTTGATCTGAGTCTTTAGAATTAAGTTGGAGGTTGGTCAACTAGGGCTCTCTCCTCGCCTTCCCTCTGTACTCTAAGCCATAAAGCATAGGCTAACGTTTACCCAAATGGACCATAAACCAAGAAGACAAAATGATTTTTCTTTTGCTGGACGTGGTGGCACACTTCTTTATGAGAGAACTAGAGAAGAGAGAGAGAGAGGAAAGAGAGAGAGAATTGGCAGACAAGGGCCTCCAGCCATTGCAATTGAACTCCAGACGCATGCACCACCTTGTGTGTCTGGCTTACATGGGACCTGGAGAGTCAAACACAGGTCCTTAGCCTTCATAGGCAAGTCCCTTAACCACTAAGCCATCTCTCCAGCCCAGCAAAAGAATTTTAATGTCCTAGAGGAATCTTACAGCAGGTGATGTTTGTTTGTTTGGTTTCTGAGGCAAACTCTCACCCTGTAGCTCCAGCTGGCCTGGAACTCACTATGCAACCAATTTATGGCAGTTCTCCTGCCTCAGCCTCCTGAGTGCTGGGATTTCAGGCATGAACCATTATGCTGGGCTCATGAGGTAATTTTTAATGGAAGAAGACCCTTTAGGGAGAGCACAGGAGCCAGCCTAAGATTGCAATCTTATTTTATTCTATGTATCTGTTGGGGGATTTAAAATTAACTACTTGACTTTCCTTTACCTCAGTTTCCTCATATGCAGAGAATAATAAGAGCATTTATCTCAGTGGAATCTGCTAAGCATTAAATAAGGCACTTACATAAAGCTCTTAGTGTTTCTGCGTTGTGACATGCACCTGATGTCTGAAACAATTGTGGCTATTAACAATATCATTTATTGACACAGCTATCTTCCTGTGTAGAAACATGCTCTGCAAGTGTGTAAAGATTTTCTAGCCAGCATTACTCCTTGCTGTATTTATTTTATTCATGCATTGAGTCATTCGTTCATTCAAGAAATAGTTCTGGAATGGCTGGCATGTTGTCAGCACCCTACCAGAGTCTATGGGGAGTGAAGGACACACATTTCTCAGCTTCCTTTGGAAAGGATCAAAACTTCAAAGAGGACTTGTTCCCGGTGAGCTTGAACGTCCCTTGCAAGTGGAATTGCCTGTGGTTACAGGGCACTTCCCATCCATGAAACAGTAAACTGGAAGCTCTGAGAAGTGCTGCGGTCTGTTGTGGTCTCCAGAGACTCTAACACAGGCCACAAAATGCTCCCGGTCCTCAGCCCAGGACAAGAATAGAAATTGCTTCATGGGGGGTGTGTGTGTGTGTGTGTCCCAAGTTCTAGAAACAGGCTAAGACTCCCCCACCTTTGCACATTGCCAGGCATGGGTACCCCCATCATCTTACATGGTCCCTCACCACAACTAGATATTGTAAGTACAAAGAGGCAAAGAGGCTCAGGGAACTCCAACAAATCACCAGTATTTCCATATCGGCAGAGCCAGACTTCCGAGAACTGAGCTTAAGAGCTGGGTAGGGTCTCAGGACTCGAGGAGTGAAAACGCTCCTGGAAGTGGCAGTGGTTCTCTTCCCTTAGGAAAGTCCTCGTCTCGCCTCCAGTCCATCTCCTTGGTGAGACCAGTTACAAAAGAGGCCGGTTGCTCACTCCCTCTCACTGCGGCAACCAGCTGATGGAGGTCAAGTGTAAAGAGGCAACAGTCCCGTCTCTCGACCCTCTCTCCCCAGACCAGGGTTTTGTTGCTTTTTATGTCTCATGAAATTGTTAATATGCCGTTAACAATAATTATATCAGATAATTATATCAGATCTTGACTGCATATCATAATCTACCATGCTGTCTATGAAAATATGAATTTCATTTTTCCTTAGGGGGCCTTCAAGAGCAGGTAACCCCAAGGACTTGGCTGCCTGTCCCTGCTCCCTCCCAGCTCCCCGTCCCTGCTGTTGGGCCTCTGGGAGTAGCTGGCCCAGGAACTGCTAAACTGAGCAGAGTAGCCTGGGTAACAATGCATACCTTGCCACCCGGATGTCAGACACTGCTGCCCAAAGGGAAGGAGGACAGATAAACAAAGGCCTACCCTCCTCCATCTTGGGCCACTCTGTTAGAACTACAGTGACAGCGCTCTGAGCAAAGGAAGGAGCTGAGCCAGCTGGCCACAGCAACTCGTAGGCTCATCTTCCCCCCAACCCCACATTTCTGATGACCACTGGGATAATTCAAAGAGAAAGAATAAAAAAAAAATGCACCCCAAGGTATGGACAACAATGGTGTTTCAGCCTGCAAGAGGGCTGCGCATGCTCTGCTGAGACAAACTTCCCAGTTCACCTCTTCCCCAGGTTGCCCGCACCTCGCTCACGTGACCCCAAAGGGAGCTGACCTGCTTTCCTGAAGGGGATTTGCCCAGGAGCTCACACACATCCTTTGTGTCGCAGGATGGCACGCTGTAGTTTGTCCCACTGTATCTTGCAGGAAGCCAATATTCCAATGATGTTATTAAAAAGTGGCACCTTTTGCCACACTGTGAGAAAAATCTTTCTGGTGGGGGCCAGGAGACTGCGATACGTTTTCCCCAAGGAGCTCGCCTCAGCCACAGCATTTGATGTATGGTGACATCCCCCCACATCGTGATGCATCACACACACACACACACACACACACACACACACACACACACACACAGCCCAACACGTTTCCGAGCTGAGACAAATAAGGAAGTTAAGGGACTTGGTCAAGGTCACACGGAGGGACAAGAGAGTCAAGTCATTTACACAAGGGCATCAAGCATTCAGCCCAGAGCTTTTTGGCACTTAGTCCCTCTTCTCGACCTCTAACTACCCACCACATCACCTCCTTTTCAGCTGAGTGAATGTGTAATGCACACTAGCAGTGCCAAGGCAATCCAGGATATCACTTATGAAACACAGCTTTTAGCCAACAAGCGTTCTGTTAACTCTCGCTCCCTATGGGATTCTCAATTCAGGACCGTGTGTTTTTCGGTTTTGCTTTCTGGGAGCCATTCCACGCTTAGCTCCCCATCAGATCCTGACTCCCATGCAGGGAAAGCTGGTATGAAGAGGCCTGAAGTCTTCAGTTTTCACCCCTCTCCACTCCCGACCCTGAGGTAGGCGCTCACCACCTACCTCACCTACACCCATCTTCATCAGAAGCAGGTTGCAAATTTTGACTCTTACTTGCCAACAGCACAAGGCAATCATAAAAAAAATTAAAATAAATAAATAAATAAATAAAAATGGCGATTATAAGCTTGAAATACTTGAGGCTGGGAGCCAGGCAGTGATGAGTTCAAAGCCTGGTCTAGTTCGGTTCTCTTAGGCCCGTCATTTAACCTCTTTGATGAAAGCAAAACCCACTGGGCTGAGTTGTGTAGAGGGTTAAATAAGATTCGGACTAAAGCTCCTAGCAGAGCAGCTGGCTTGAGGGAGGTGATGGTTAGGTGTTAATTCCTTTCTTTGCGGGGCTCATAGCACACAGACTGAGACCCCCTGGAAGGGAGTGTCAAGGCTTACTTCATTTTTGCATCCCCAGTAGCCGAAACTGTGTACTGCAGTCCAAGGGACTTAGTAAATGTTAGGGCTCTGATGACCACCAAAATTCAGAATGAGGAATTTAAATATATATTTTTATTTATTTATTTATTTATTTATTTATTTATTTATTTGAGACAAAGAGAGAGAGAGAGAGAGAGGGAGAGAGAGAGGAAAAAAAGGGCATGTCAGGGCCTTTAGCCACTGCAAATGAACTCCAGATGCATGTGCCCCATGTGTACCTGGTTTACGTGGGTCCTGGAGAATTGATCCGGGGTCCTTTGGCTTTGCAGGCAAACACCTTAACTGCTAAGTCATCTCTCCAGCCCCCAGAATGAGGAATTTAAAATAATTTGTTTAGTTTCAAGAACTAACCGTCATGTTTGGTACCACCCACAGACCTAGCTTCCTACCGGAGAATACGGGAGCAAAATTTGCCAGTTGTATTCATTTTGGAACAATTAAGTGATAATTTGCGCATTTAACTCACAGACAGGCTTGAGATGATCCAAACCTAGCAGCAATCTTCTTCACCCAAAACAAATTTAAATAATCATTTGGCCCAACGCAAGGCTGAAACCACCAGGTTCACAGCGGGAATTCCCATAGACAAGCAAACACTTGAGGAAAACTCCCTTGTGCCATAACCACATGCCTACTCAGAGCTGCCTCCTCAACCACGGGCCAAGTTTTCAAATAACTGTCAAATGAAACTAGCTAATTGTTCTGGTCTCCAGCTAGTCCATCACAGGTGGAAAGGAGGGAACGGGTCTCAGGAAAAGGAAAGTCTAAACAAAAGAGACCTGACAGAGCTCTGGATGACATTCTACTTGGCAACATGGGTAACAGTATGTTTTTATAAAGTCCATTTTTTTCAAAACTTATTTATTTATATGCTTATGAGAGAGAGGGAGAGGGAGAATGTCAGGGTCTTTTGCTCCTGGAAATTAACTCCAGACACATGCATGACTTTGTACATCTGGCTTTAACCACTGAGCCATCTCCTCAGCCCATTAAGTCTATTTTCATATTGCTTTCCTTACGTTTTTGCAAAGTTGTTCTGCCTGGATTTATTATTTAGTGTCTTTGATTATACATACATCTTTAGTTTTTAATATCACTCCTAAAGTTGTCAGATATAATTCTCTTCATTAAATTTATCTCTAGATTAGTTTCATGTATCCTAAATTTAAATAAATAAATGTATTATATATATTGCGAAACTAGAACCAAGGATTTGAGCACAGAATGAAGAGAATAGCAGAGAACAAAATATCCTAAAGGTCTGAAAACTGACATTTGAATATTTTCTTTCTCCTGCTCCTTAAGAAATTAATGAGCAGACAACACTGAGAGTTCAAAGCGTACTACCCTGCCCTGGGAATTGCAGCTTCCATCTTTACAGTTTAAAATGAACAGACGTGGAAATGATGCATCAGCATAGCTTTTCAAGTCCTTATTTTCTGTTGAAAATTAATCAACAGCCCTCCAGTTATTTATGGTTTAGTTAATGAATGAGAATTTTAGAAAAAGTTAAATGTGTCTAAAAACAAAACAAAAAAACCCCACAATATTTTAATCACAATAGTCGGAAATGGCCATGGTAACAAATTTTAACTGGAAAAAATTACAGAAAGTGAAAACCTACCTCTACCATCACCACCCAGCACTACTTGGTAAAGGTTGGAGTAGTGTGCTCTTGTCTACCCACTATGGCAATCAGTATGAATGAACCACACTATATAAAGGTCGACCAGATGACCCAGCCATACAGGGCCTGAGTATGCACTAAAAGGACTCTAAATTAACATGCCACAGAAATAATTGTGCCAGAGTGTTTAGTACAGCATTATTCACCATAACTGTTATGGAAGTAGCCTACGTGTACAACAACAGAAGAAGTGATGATCACAATGTGGTATCTGTACAAAATGGACCTCTTTTTCAAACCTAAAGAAGAATCAAGTTATGTGATTTGCAGGACATGGATACCACTGGAGTTAATCTATTAGGTAAAGTTAAGCCAGTCTCAGAAGTTAAGCATCATGTTTCCTCTCCTGTGTGGTTCCTTGATTTTACACAGATACATTGCATTGAGTGTGTGTGCATATATGACATGAACGTACAAACAAAACTACCTAGGGAGACAGTTTTGCCTAATGGGAGAGGGAGGGAAGAAAGAAAGGGCGTTGGGGGTGGGCTCAACATATACATTATGACAGTGTCCCTGGGTAACATAGTGCCGTGTATAATGGAATGAAGATTGAAAAAAAAAGTAAAAACAGGATCTGGGGAGATGCTCAGTGCTTGATAAAGGTCTTGCCCAGCAAGCATGGGGAGTGGAGTTGGAATCCCCAGCATCAAAAGAAATATTGGGTGGGTGTGGTTGACACCTGTAATCCCAGCATGTAGGAGGCAGAGACTGGCTAGCTAGACTGGCTGAATCGGAAAGCTTTGGGCTCTGGTTAGAGACCCCCCCCCTCGGTAAGATAAAGGGGACAGGGATGGAGAAAGATACCCAACATCAACCTCTGGCCTCTATATTCACACACATGTGCGTGTGCACCCACATGCATGCACACATGCACACACACACCCCCCACACAAGCATGTAAAAATAAATACATAAAATAAAAACAGAGCAAAAAAGCGCATAACAACAGAAAAGTTATTAAAATATGACTGTGTGTGTGCATGTCCTTCCTCCCCCTTTCATTCAGTGGTATAATCTAATGTGAGTATCTAGGTCAAGTTGATTTTTTCCTATCTCTTTGTATAGCAGGCCAGCCATGTGTGCGATGGTTACATGAGCTTACGTTGAAGTCAGGTTGCCCCAAGTTAACAAGTGGTATAGAATGGGTCAGGGCCCTAACAGTTATATCACTGCACAGGGGAAAGATGCCGCTACTGCTACCTCACAGGTGAGACGATGAGAACTGAGTTAATATTTCAGAGTGTGTTCAAAGAAACACCCCAAGAGATGGTATCCCATTAGCTAGCCCTGGTCACACAAATACTTCAAATTATTGCCTTTATTTGGACTCGCTGTGTCTCTTCTCTGGCTGAGCGTATACCTATGATCGCCTATGGTGCACGAAGTAAAGTTATAACACTGCGTCCCGAGCTGCTCTTTCCTCCAAAGCATCAGTTCTACAGAAGGTTATAAGCATCCCTTCCCAAAAGCTTTTGAAACTTGGAGTGAACACAGTCCCTTTCCCATTTGTTACTTCTCCTGCCCTCCTGAGGTATATGGACTATATCTGACTGATGAGTTTAAACCTGAGCTAGGCAATGTTTTTGGAATCTTCCAGCACACCAAAAAAAGACTTGGCTTCAGAAGGGATCATGACTGGCCAGTTGATCTGTTAAATAATATGCCAAATCCTGAGGAAATAACGAGGAGGAGAAAATTACATTCACACTTCTTTATTGGTGCCATTAACAGTGTTTTGTCATCCAGCTGATGAAACCTGTGCCATCTCCCCCAAAGCATCACGTTGGGAGACCACCTGGAGTCTTGTCTAACCTTCCACCTCTGTGTCGCAGCAACTCCCTGGGCTCCCAGGTGGGGGGGGGGGACAAAGGGGCACAGGAGCTACTCTCTGTTTAGTGGAAGCCAAAGGAATGAGCTACTTCCCTCAAGAAACACCTCCTGTGGAAAAGCCATTTGCATAGCAGTGCCATTAGAGCCATGGCAAGCAACCCCTCCCCCTTGGCCTACAGAGGGAGGTCAGGGGGCCCTTGTGGGAGCCTTGGATGCAACACAGCCCCCTCAGTCACCTGCTTTCTATTGTGTGTGCTGCTTAGCTGCTAAGGCCTGACCAAGAAAACTCCTCACCTCCCTTCTGTCTTCTCCTGGAGCTTACCCCAATAATATGTCTTCCCGACATCAGGCAAACTGAATAGGATCCAGTGCATTCTTTTGTCCTTCCTCACTTTCTCTTCTTCATTTTTTTCTTCTACCCAACTATCCTTGCTCCTCTGAAATTCTTTCTTTTGTCCCGCTCTCTCCCTTCCTCCGTTCTCAAGATCTGTCTAGGATTGTATTTTTTTCAACAGTGGATGGTCATCAAAATGGAGACCTTCATACTTCCAAGAACATGACTAAAGGATGTTTATAAAAAATACAAGTTGAATTTTCATACCGTGTTAAAGGCCTATGGAGGGCTGGAGAGATGGCTGAGTGGTTAAGGTGCTTGCCTGCGAAGCCTAAGGACCCATGTTCAACTCTCCAGGTCCCACATAAGCCTGACGCACAAGGTGACACAAGCATACAAGGTCACACATGTGCACAAGGTGGTGCATGCATCTGGAGTTTGATTGCAGTGGCTGGAGGCCTTTGCGTGCTCTCTCTCTCTCTCTCTCTCTCTCTCATATAAAAAATTACAAAAAATAAAAATAAAAGCCTATGGAGGGCTGGAGAGACGGCTCAGTGGTCAAATCCACTTGCTTGCAAAGTCTGCAAGTCTGGATTCAGTTACCCAGGACCCACATCAAGCAGATACACAAAGGTGGTACATGCATCTGGAATTTGTTTGCAGTGGCAAGAAGCCCTGGTTTGTTCTCTGTCCATCTCTCTCTTTCTCTTTATGAGTAAAATAATTTTTACAAGAACTATTGATCTGGGGTTGAGGAGATAGCTCAGTGGGTAAAGTGCTTGCCACTCCGCCATGAGGACCTGAGTTTGGATCCCTAGCACCCACATAAAATGCTAGGCATGGTGGTTGTGTAGCTACAATCCCAGCACTGGGGAACTGGAAAGAGGAGGGTCTCCAGGGCTTGTTGACCGGCTTGTCTAGCTGAATCAGTGGGCTCGGGGTTCAGCGAGAGACCCTGTCTCATAAAAGTAATGTGGAGTAACACTAGAGGAAGATACTCCATATCAGCCTTTGCCTCCCCATCCTTGCACACGCAGTACATGTCTCCTCAAACATGTACACCCCACACAAGCAAACACACACAAGCAAACACACACACACACACACGTAAAAGAAACCTATCACAAGCTGGGCGTGGTGGCGCACACCTTTAATCCCAGCACTTGGGAGGCAAGAGGTAGGAGGATTACTGTGAGTTGGTGGCCACCCTGAGACTACATAGTGAATTCCAGATCAGCTGGGACTAGAGTGAAACCCTACCTCCAAAAAAAAAAAAAAGAAAGAAAGAAAGAAAGAAAGAAAGAGAGAGAGAGAGAGAAAGAAAGAAAGAAAGAAGAAAGAAAGAAAGAAAGAAAGAAAGAAAGAAAGAAAGAAAGAAAGAAAGAGAGAGAGAAAGAAACCTATTACAGCTTTGAGACTGTTTGCTCTCTACTCAGGAAAGCTGAAACCTCATACAGAGTGGATAGTGGTTACATCTTGAAAACTTAACAACTCTACTGGCATTCTCTGAGGCAGAAGCTCTTTCACCTGCCTATTTAAAGTATTTTTAAACTCCTAATCGTGGGTATGTAGACACCTGTTCCCTCTGGGTAAATACCCTGAGATGTATGGACTCAAGGCCACTCTATTCCCCTGAAACCACCTGGGTCCTCTGTCCCTTCTCACACAGAGGCCGTCAGTTGACCTTTGTATCCGTAGATGAGAATAGGGACAATGTCCTAATTATATTTATGTCCCTAGCTCCCCATCTAGTCAGAGACTCACCAAATGTTCAGAGCCTGGATGGTTTTGTAGAAATAAATGAGAATCTGGAAGTGTAAGGACCATCTGAGGCCCCCTTCTCATTTGCATATTTAAGAGAACTTTAAATCAAATATAAAAAAGAGTGGTGCGCCAGCATGCCACCCAGCTGCCCAGAACCCTCCTCATGGTTGGAACCTGGCTCCCAACTTCCAGGTAGAGCCGTTCTTTCCAACTGTTTGCATCCTGTTGGTCAAATGGCAGTGAGCGTCCATCCATAAGGAGCTGAGAGAGCAGAAAAGCACGCCCCCACTGTCCTTACATGAGCCGGGGGTATGTCCCTCCACCACCCTTGACCTCATTTGCTAAATGAGCTCGTGTCCCAAGGTCGTTCTGAATATTGATATCCTGCGCCCTTTCTTTGAAATCCCCCAAACTTGGGAGGATTTTGTCTCTTGTAGTTGTTTCTTAAGGCCCAGTCTTTAGCATTACATGTACACTAGACCAATTAGCTACAGATTTGTTCATGAATACAAGCTTATTCCTAATTAGCGAGTGTCTGGGTTCACACCACAGCAATTAGCCCCCAAATGGAATAATTGCTCTAGAATGAACACAGCATAATTGTTTTTAAACTCATGGACTCCCCTCTGCTTGCACTAGGAAAGGAGCCATCTGCTGCAGGCTAGCCCACCTCTTTCTCCTTGACCCCTGTGTCTTGGCCAGGTGGCTCACGATTCATCTTTGTAAGTGCTCAGCATCTCTGTGACCTGCTGTCAGGTCACTTCCCTGACCTATGACATGATGACTCTTGTGGTTTCGGTGACAATCTTCCCTCTGAGCCTACAGGCCATTCATAGATCAAACCTGTACCATGATTCAGAAGACCACCCCGAAAACATCTAGCAAAGAGATCCGTGAAATTAGGCAGCTAATTTTCAGTCTTCATAAGACAACAAGCAGCGTTTGAATTACACACACTTAACTGCTTGTAATGATCAACACAATTCAGAAATGGACAAGCAAGAGAGGGATATTGATACCATAACACACACTTAGCCCATCATATGCTTCCCAAACGAGCTAGGTTTCATTCAGGATGAATGGCACAAGTGGTGAGAATGTCTATTACCACATTTCTTAAGTGATTCTTAGGTATTTAAATGCCAGTCAGTTTGTACAGTTTGAGGTAATTGGACTGTTTTATAAGTAACTGGCAACACACATGCATTACATTGTTTCTCTCTTCCTGCCTCCCTCCACTTCTGATATACTCAGCTCCAAGACACGCAGCAGGGCTGTGTACAATGAAGTATGTCTGGCCTGGCCACAGGAACCCTAACCACAGATTCACCATTTGCTGTAGAACATGTGGATTTGTAAGAAGGAACGGGGCTCAGGTCTGTTTCTACTTATCCAGTTCAGGGGGTGGGGAAAGATTTATCAGCCAGGGTATGAGAAAGACACTGGACAGTCCACAGAAGAGATGAGAATTCCACCTCAGAGGCAGGCTTGCGATACGTAAACACCAGCTCAGCCAGCACCCCCAAGGTGTCCAGTCCTTACAGCTGTCAAATGGAGATACACCTAGCTCACATCATGTGACAAAAATACAGTACAGTTTATAAGAGATCTTATATAGTTCCTGAGCCACAGAAACCCAAGGAAATTTCCACTAATAGGAACAGTCCCGAACACAAGCGTGCTCACTGTGCTGCCAGCCAAAAGTATAAAAATGAAAAAATGCATTCATTGCTCAAGACACAGCTGCCAGGACAAGGGAGAGAAGTTCATGATAAATACACGAATCTGTAATGCCAAACAACCTCGGGGGCACCCCCGGCTCCCCGAGGAAAAAGACACATAGGTGCACAGTCTGCAGACTTGGACACTCTAATCTTGAACAGATTGCATGCAATGGTTATTCTCTTTGTTCCTGTTCATTTCCATACCTCGACACTGGAGCTCTGGAAAGACCTGGCTTTCTTTAGATCTGCTTATTTATTTGCTTGTAAACACCCCAGTGGAACGCTGGGAATTCTCTTGACACATAAACCTACTGTGTCCTTTCCCATTTCCTCCATTGATTCTTGGCAATTCTATCTGTTCATTCAACAATGAATGTAGTAAGGTTGTTCTATTAGCCACTCTCTGGGGCATGGAAGGAACCTACTGCATAAAATTTTTGTCTGCAAGGTACCCTTTTTGAAAAGCAGTGTTTGGTGAAGGGCAGAATGCTAGAAGCAAATTAGTGAACACTTCCATCTTCTGCTCTTTCTTCAAACCTAAAGCCCGTCACAACTCCACAGTTAAGTATGTGACATGAGACAACAGTGAAGATCAAGGCCAGTCTGAAGTCTGACCTACGCAGGACACATGGAATGGAAATGGTGTCCTGCTTTCCGGGGATGAACACATGGACCCGAGCAGGTTGGGACGGTTCTTTAGTACCCACTGGAGCAAAGCCTTTCTTGTTGAGCCTCTAACTTTTCTTCATTCCACAAGAATTCAAGGTCTAAAGCAGGGAGTGAGTAGTAGGAACTCGATCAAGGCAGACTGGCTTCCTGCTGTTGTAACAATTTGGGGCTGACTCTGGGAACCATCACACTGCCCTGTGACACGCTCTGGACTGCCACGCTATTATGTTCCTTGTTTCTACTTCCAAAGAGGTTGGTAAGAGGTCTGGTGCTGCTCTTGCTGACCCTGACAAGGGTGCACTCTGGCTCTCTGACCCTGGACTGACCACCCTTCATATGATGCTAATGGCACTGGATCCATGGAAACGTGGAACCTGAGGAAGTGGCTGGAGGCTGCCACACTGGAATTAGGGAGTGACTGCTCTCCATGAAGGCTGGACCCGAAAGAGATGCCTCTGCCTGGTACATCATTCCCACACTCTTGCATCTGGGTCTGGGCACGGCCATGTGACTACTTCTGAACATGAACTTCGAGTTTCTTCTGGGCCAAAGCATTTAATGATTGGTTGAGACCCTTCTCTTCCCTTTCTCTTTCCCTGCTGGGTCCTCCAAGGAGGCTCTTTGTCCAAGATGGTAACCCTTCAAGATATTGAATATGCTAGCCTGGGTTGCTGAGTCATTGAGACCCAGTGGAGTGTGTTCATATGTATATGAATGCAGGTGCACACACACGTGTGTGTGTGTGTGTGTGTGTGTGTGTGAGAGAGAGAGAGAGAGAGAGAGAGAGAGAGAAGAGAGAGAGAGTGTAGGCTATTGGTTGATGTCTGGTGCCTTCCTCATTGCTCTCTACTTTATTCTTTGAATAGGTCTCTTCCTAGACCTACGAACTCATTGCTTTGGCTAGACAACTCTCCAGTGAACCCTCAATGGTTCCCTGCCTTTTCCTCCCGAGTGCTGGGATGACAGGTATGTGTCACCATGCTCAGCTTTTTACCTGAGTGCCAGGGATCTGAACTAGGTCCTCATGTCTGTGCAGCAAGCACTTGACCTGAGGAGCCATCTCGGCAGCCCCTCTGGAGATTTTTCTTTTTTAGATGAGACATATGTCTTTGTTTTATTAATCTCTAAGACTTCTACCTCAACTTCTTTTTCCTTCCCATGGAATCATTTATACAACCTGCCCCATAGGATTCTTACAAGGATGATGTATGTAAAGGGCTTAACATATGATTTGGTGCACTCAGTAAACATGTAAACCATCATTATTAGTCTCCTTTGGCCCTATGAACTCTATTCTGTTATGCTTACTAAATATTACCCTAAACCAGCCCCTTCTGCAGAGCCATTCAGCCGTAACTGTTGCTTATTATGAATTGTGCCCTATCCAGCCCTCTACCTCAAATTTCAGTGTTGAAGTTCTAACTCCCAATGCGATGGTAACTAGAGACCACGGCCTTTGGATATAGTTAGATTCGAATGAAGCTATCGAGGTGGAACCCTTGGGATGGACTTAGTGTTCACATAAGAAGGGACGCTCTCTCGCTTGCTTCCCTCACTCTCCGTCTGCTCTTGCTCACTCTCTCTTTTGCTTGCTCTCAGGTGAGGACACAGGGAGAAGGCAGTCATCTGCATGTGAAGAAAGAATCCTCCATTGGAGCCCAGACAGCCAGCACCTTGACCGTGAACTTGCCAGCTTCCAGAATCATGTGCAAACAAGTTTTTGTTTTTTAAGCCACTGGTGCATGTTATTTGTGACTCCCAAGGAGACTCATACACTGGTCTTCTGCAGCCTTCTGCCTGGAGTTGGTAGTGATTATGTTAAATGTGTTAATATTTTCTGCCAACTTTTGAGCACTTACAGGGCATTGACTGACTATGTATTTTCTCTCAGCACCCTCTGATATTTACTGAAGCAAGAGAGTGGACAGCCTTGAACCAAGCAGAAGATGGAGAACCAGGGATCACTCACAAAACTAGAACAAAACTAGATGGACGTGGTGGCACATGCTTTTAATCCCAGCACTTGGGAGGCAGAGGTAGGAGGATCACCATGAATTCAAGGCCACCCTGAGACTACATAGTGAATTCCAGGTCAGTCTGAACTACAGTGAAACTCTACCTCAATAAAATAAAATAAAATAAAATAAAATAATAAAATAAAATAAAATAAAATAAATTAAAAGGGCTAATTGACATGATAAAAAAGCCCACATATTAAGAAGAACAAAACTGAGCAGGGAAAAAGGGCTCCAAAAATCATCAGCCATGGATCTAATCCTTGGGAGGCACTCACAGAGGAAAAAAAAAAAATTCCCAAAGACAAGACAATGACTAGAGCTGGGGTGCTAGCTCAGATCATTGCATGAAGACCTAAGTCCAGTCCCCAAACCCACATAAAAATGCCAGGCATGGTGGTGCATGCCTATAAGCCCAGCACTGGGTGGCAGAGACAGGAGGATCCCTATAGCTCTCTGGTGAGCCAGTCTAGTCTAATTCATGAGCTCCTGGCCAGTGAGACCTTGTCTGTAAGAAGTTGGATGGCTGTTCCTGAAGATTACACTTGAAGTTGTCCTTCTGGCCTCCACACATACAGTAAGAGAGAGAGAGAGAGAGAGAGAGAGAGAAATGACCAAATCATGCCATTTGTATGCTGATTTAAAAGACCATTTGCCTTTGGAGAAAAGGATTCTGGAAGTGTGAACGGCTAATGTGTTTAATGGCTCCTGCATTTCCCAACATATACACATGTTGCTGGGTGAGACTCGCTCACTTCACAGAAGAGCCTTCAGTTACATTCTAGTGACTGCAAAGTTGATCAAAACAAAACAAAACTGCCGAGGGCTGGGAAGATGACTCAGCGGGTGCACTTCCTGCACAAGTATGAGGGCCTGTGGGGACCTGACACCACCTGAGTTTGATGCCTCAGGATCCACGTGAACAGCTGGGCATAGCTGTGCCTCCAGTTCTGTGGGGAGCAGAGTATCACTGGGACTCCCCAAAATGGTAAGCTCTGGAATCAGTGAGAAACTTTGTCTCAACATACAGATGTGCAGTGGAAGGGGGACACTTGATGCTGTTCTCTAGCCTCCACAAGCCTGCATGTGGGACACACCATCTGCACACATACCTGCACACACACACACACACACACATCACATGCTACGTACACATACTATTCACACAAGCACAAAATAACTGCAGAAAACTTATCATGCATTGTACAAAATAGATTGATGGCTATATGTTCTGAATGAATAAATAAAAATGGAAGAAATAGCAAATCAGACCTACGAAAGGTAGAGCTTTGAAAGAAAAGGAAATAAAAGTAACAAATTAAAATAAATATTTTTTCTGTTATTATTATCATCATCAACATATTTGTATGGATACATCATGTGTTGGTACCCTCTTTTCCTTTGTCCCTGCCCCCATTTCTTTGACACCCTCCTCAGTGGGGTTGCAGGTATTCCTTATAGGGTTGTGGTTTATGCACTGTGGGAGCAGCAGTCAGTTATTTTGGGGGGAAGGCAATGCCTTGGGGCATGATGTCTCAACCTGTGGCTCTTACAATCTTTCTACCCCCTCTTCTGCAAAATTCCCTGAGCCATGGTGGGTGAGTTTTAAGTCTACTTCAGTGATGAGCTCTTAGGAGCCTCTGGATCTCTGCTGTGGTAGGTGTTGAGTATCCTCAGGGTCTGTCTCCTTCACCCTAGCGCTGATTGTCAGGTTCAGCATGGAAGCAGCTCTCTTGCTTGCCTCCGCAATTCCTCTGTGGATTCAGCTGTGGCTTGGCTGAAGTGCAAAAGGTAGTTTATCTCCTCTGGTCTCCCTACCTTCTAAAAAAGAACAGATCCTCCAATGGAGAGTGAAGTCAGCATAGTTTAAATGGGATGACCATTATTAATTGAGGGAGAATTTGATGTCTGTAACCCCCTTTTAGCCAAAGACTAATGAGAGCTTGACACTAGAGAGCATAATCTTTGAAGGTGACTATTTTTTAAGCTAAGAATTGAAGGCAAATCCATTTGCGGGATGTGAGAGTCTGAAAAGAGCCCCACCATGGACTGGAACAAGGGCCTAAAAAGTAGCGAGAGGCGGACCACTCGGGGCCACAAAGTCCGTGTTGGGATGCCAGTACCTAGCCTAAGGTCTGCAGAAGGCAAGACCTTAGAAGGAAAAGCTGGTGAGATACAGGGCTGCAGAAATCAGCTCTGCTTTGTTTGTTTTGAGGTCGGGACTCGCTCTAGCCCAGGATAACCTGGACTTCACTATGAGTGGCCTTGAACTCACAAGAGATCCTCCTACCTCTGCCTCCTGAGTGCTGGGATGAAAAGCATTTTTGAAGATTGCTATAACTGCAGTGGGAATGGAGAGCAGGACTCCCTGCCAGGAGACCAGGAAGCAGCTACTTCCAGGGGTCTTGAGAAGAGTTGACAGCAGCTCAGGCAGAGTTAAGGGTGGTAAAGAAGGAGAAAGTGGGAGGATTTGAGAAATTCCTTAAGAGATGAACTAGATAAGGCTTCATGAGGCCTGACACAGGGAAAGTGAGAAGTTCAACCAGACTTTATCAGGATGGCTTTCTTATCCTGGATGAATCAGGCTTCTCTGGATTGCAATTGGTGCAAATCCCAAGTACACTTGCTTCAAAGAACGAGGAAGAAGGATTTGCTTCCTTGAGTGACTAGTCCAGAGGAAGGGCTAAATTCCGATGCTGGTTGGACTGAGGGCTGAGATGATGCCCCAGGTCTGCGGCATGTCTCCATTCTTGGGTCTACTCCAGTCTATACTGCCTCAATTCTCAGAGCTTCCTGAGATGGAAAGATGAGTGTCATTAGTTCCATACGAACAGGTTCAAAGGCAAAAAGTTCTTTTCCCAAGACATCCCATGGAGTCTGAGATAGACACGGAAAGGGTCACGAGGGAGGTGTGGAGGGGCTTTCCCTTAGAGGAAATTGAGGTTACATCTTTTAGAGCATTGCTGTTAGATATCAGCTAGTCAGGAGACATTTCAGAAAAGCCAGAGCCATCTAGACAGGCACCTCTCTCTTTTAGAAATTGCAAATTAAGGTGAGAGTAGTGGTGCATACCTTTAATCTCAGCACTCAGGAGGCTGAGGGAGGAGGATTATTATGAATTTGAGGCCATCCTGAGACTACATAGTGAACTCCAGGTCAGTCTGAGCTAGCACAAGACCCTAACTGGAAAAACTGGAAAAAAAAAAAAAAAAAAAAAGAACTAATTAGTTAATAAGCATACACACATTATAAAAACTGGTAGAATTTAGCCAGCTGTGGTGGCACAGGCTGGTAATGCCAGCTACTCTGGAGGCTATAGCAGAAAGATATCAGGTTCAAGATGAGCCTGGGCTACTGAGTGGGATGTTGTCTCAGAATAAAAATAAAGAGAATGCTGTCAGGGAGACAGGCAAGGGAAATGGCTCAGTGGACAGAGAGTACTTGCCATGCACATCTGGGTACAAGAGTTTGGATCCACAGCACCCGTGTCAAACCCGACGCTGTAACAGGCAACAATAATCCCAGCATGCCTGCCATGAGAAGGGGAGCATAAACGAGAACATTTTTCAGAAACTTCTGGACTACCTGGTCTGGAGAACAGAATGTGAATAAAGTGAAACTCCCCTTCAAACTAGGTGGAAGGAGAAGACAGACACCAGAAAGCTGTCCTCTGACCTTCACAAAGTGTGCCGTGGCATGCACACACTTGAACTCACACCTGTGACCATGCACATACACATATACACACATTGTACACAGACACACAAAAAAGGGCTGGGGACAAAGCTTCCTCATAGGGCACTTGCCTATCATAGGTGAGATCCTAGATTCAGTCCTCACTACCGCAAAAACAAACAATTAAAAAAAAAATCCCGGTACAGCATATGGCTATTTCTCATAGATTATAAGTTCACTCAAGGTTTTGAAAACATTCTAACATTGCCAAAGTATAATTTTGCTATCAATTTGTTATTCTAGGAGTAATTGAAATCTTAAATGAGTTTGAGGTCTATATTTTTTATTTTTAACAGAATAACAGCTATGTAAATACAACTGATGCATGTTCAATCCTTAGAATGTCTGCTTTTGTGTGGTGGGAATGTCCCTGTGGAGAAACTGAGAGGAAAGGAAGCATGGGGTAAGTCAGCCAGTGGGCTTACTTCACAGAGAAGTTATTGATTCTGTTAAGTAACCTGTAACAGTGGGTTGCTGTGGTGGTTTGAAGGCGAGACGTCCCCCATAGCCTCTAGTGTTTGTGATCCCCAGCTGCTAGAGCCTTTGAGAGGTAGAGCCTTGCTGGAGGAGGTGTGTCACTGGGGGCGGGCTTTGAGGTTAGTTAGGACTACTTCCTTCCCCTGCTGCTCAGACAGGTGTGCTCCTTAGTTATCTACTTAACCATGCTTTCCCTACCATCATGAAGCTTTGCCTCGAAACTGTAAGGTGAAATAAACCCTTTCCTCCTGTAAGCTGCTTTTGGTCGGATGTTTGGTCCCAGCAAGGAAAAGGTAATTGCTACAGTTACTTACAGAGTATAGCTTGCTAATTACAGACAAAAGGTAGCAGCAGGCTACCAATTATTAACAGTGTCTGTTGCTACTGCGTAGGCTGCATCCACAACCCATGGACTATTTAACCTCTTTGTCTTTCCATTGCTCTGTCTGTAAAACAAGAACAATATTGATGTACTGTTTTAGGAGGTCATCATGAGACTTAAGTGAGTTATTGTTGAAAGTACTTGCAGCAGTACCTGGCATATAACTGCTAGATATATATTTGTCCAAAAAGCTTGAGAATATTTTTCTAATCCTTAAATCACAGTTTCCTTAGACACAAGATGAGCAGAATACTAGCTGTAATTTCTCAAGACTGTCCAGAAGTTTGAATAGGGTCATTGATTGTGAAACTCCTTGTATGGAGTTTTATACAAAGCAAACATTCAATAAATGTGCTGCTTTCCCCTTCACAGTCTGGGAAACTGTATGTTAACAAACCCTGGAATTGACCTAAACTCCATCCCCACTGAGTTATTCTTTAGTTCTTTTCTTTGAATTATTATTTAATTTTATTATTTATTTATTTGTGAAGTGTATGTGTGTGTGTGTTCACATGAATGCTACCATGAACCTGTGGAGATCAAAGGTCAACCTCAACATGTCTGTGCTGTCTTTCCACCTTCTTTGAGACAGGGTCTCTTGCTGCTGTGAACGAGGGCCAGACTAGCTGGCTCATGAGTTTAGGATTCTCCTGGCTTTGCCTCCCACCATCATAGATACACATTGGGATCACAGATGCACATGCAACTTTGCCAACTTTAAGTGGCTCTGGAGCAGGGAGAGTCATACTCAGGTTGGCAAGCTTTTTGTTTTTTTGTTGTTTTGTTGTTGTTTTTTCAAGGTAGAGTCTCACTTTAGCGCAGGCTGACCTGAAATTCACTATGCAGTCCCAGGCTAGCACCAAACTCACAGTGATCCTCCTACCTCTGCCTCCTGAGTGCTGAGATTAAAGGTGTGCACCACTACTCTTGGCAGAGGTTGGCAGGCTTTGCAAGCAAGTGCCTTTAAGCACTGAGCTACAGCCTTCAGTATTTCTGTCCCATCATCCTACTCCCAGACGATAAACTCCAGGCAAGCGCTAGATGGCACGTGTTTGCAATCTCAGTGCACATGCCTATTTCAGAGGCCAACTGTCACATGACACATGACCAATAAATAGTCCCCAAACAACTCTATGATGACTCCACCCTTCATGTTGCCCACCATGTAGACTCTGAGATACTTCAGGATAGATTCAGCAAAATGGACAATTCCTGATCCTGACAATTTTCCTCTTTCTGTGTAAAAATCCTCTCTCTATAAAAGTCACTGAGCAAGGCTACAGCTAGCTGTCACTTCCTGTAGACATGTGTGAGTACCAAGCCCTTTGTGATGGGCAGAGTTCTCGAGCTGTGTCGTGTCACAATCTATCAAATGGAAAATGTTAGGAAAGGGAGCTTTAGCCCACAACTTTAAAGTTACAAGTAGGCATTATTTTTTTTTTCTGGATGAAAACTAAGGGATTTCAGAGGTGTATACTTAAAAAAAAAAAAAAAAAAAAAGAAAAGCCACAATTCTTTGCTTTCAGAGTTTCAACTTAAGATAGGACTGATCTTGGTCTAAAACATGGTCACAGTAGAAGCTTCTGGTTGTTTCCAGCATTCGAATCCTCTGCCATTATTTCTATCATCCCTGGCAATAAATTCCAGTATTTGATCAAATAATGGCAGATGTCATATGCTGTCCCATCCAGGTATCCCCAGCTTATCTATAATGATTTTTCTCTTGTCAGCTCATTTCTTAAACCTTTGCTGAATCTGGTTTCAATGGTCCCATAAACAATCATCATTGCATTGTAAAACTGGAAACTCTCCACTAAAATAGTGTTTTGATCTGGGTTGCCATGGTAATAAGTGTACGCTCCCCTCTTCGGAGGCCTTGTTATATGAAGTATCTGTGATTTGCTCAGAGTGGCCCCAGTTCATCTGTCAAAATGGGTTTTTCCTTTTTTAAAATAATGATCTAAAAAAAAATCCCTCAGCAACCACAAATATTTTACCATCATAACGAGGAGCATTGGGGTAGTCAAGCTTAATAAATCTACACCATTACTACATTAGAATAAATCGTCTTTCTTAGGTCTATTAGATGGGCCAGTGGAAGCTTAATTTTAGATCCACTGTTCAACAAGGGTGTGGCTACTTATAATGAAAGGAGAATTAGCAAGTGTGACTTCAAAGATACATCATATATCAGTTCATGTAGAGAGAACTTGGAGCAAAAAATACTGGAAATTACTTCATATTTCTATCAAAATACTGCAAATAGCTATTCAGGTTCAAACTTAGTTGCAATTAGAATGTGATGAGCAAGGGCATGATATTACACATTCCACTCACATTTGGTTTCAAGTTATTCATTGGTAGGAAGGAAAAAAAAAAAAACAACAATGAGAAAACCTGAAAATTTATCAGTGTCACCAGGAGAAAAAAAATAATGATGGCATATTATTTAAAATAAAAATGTTCCAGTCAGCTACAGTAATTTGATACAAGAGCTATGATATATTTTTCTATAGGCTTGTGAGTAAACAAGCACTATATCAACATACCAGTGATAGAATCCACAAAAAAAGGTGTAGGATCATTTTTCATCTAAGATGAATGGTTAAGCTGGTTACTTTCTGTAAGTCACTACCAGCTACGGGGTTGTTTTGTGTAATTCATTGCGGGCTACCATCTCATAATATCTGATGTGGGAATATTAACAACATCAGTGAGCAAAAGAACAGGAAGAATCCATCTGTATTCAATGAATTCTAATTAAAATGTAATTACAGCACAAGGAGGGGGCTGCCAACTTTATTCCCTCTTCCCAACCACAAGCCACACATAGGCAGGACAGGAAATCTTCCGCTAGTTCTATTCCGCTGAACCACCAGGAGCGCAGACAGCAACCCGACACACATTTCCCTGTATTTTTTCAGGTGACTTAGTTTTAAACAACCATAGCCCCAGAAGACACTCAGGGGCAAGAGGTGGTACACATCTTCTGTTATAATTGACCTGGGCTTTGAGATTTCTCTGTCATGATGTATCCCAGAATGTTGCATGATGGGAAGACCCTTGTTATTCCTCCACTAGCCGAGCCAAGCGAACAAGATCAAGTAGGCCTGGGACTTGGGAAGAAAAAAAAAAAGGGGGAAGAAATATTGACAGATAAGAAACCACTCCAGGAAATGACAGACAGCTGGAACACAGTTGGTCCTCTCAGGATTCAGAGGTAAGCCTTTAACCTCGCCCTCAAACTGCAGTCTTTCAATGAGATGGAAGAGAAGAAGGCTAAAGGCAGATTGCTTAATCAAAGCCCTTAATGTGTGACCAGGATTAGTGACTAAGTCAGAATGACAACCTACAGGTTGAAAAAAAAAAAAAAAGGCTTCAGAAGATGGCCTTGGTACTAATGAAGTCGTATCCATAGGACCAAGGAGAACGAATAAAAAGGAAGCTGGCATTTTGGTTGGCAAAGACATTCTCTATAGGAGAAAACAGACATTCAAAACGGGTTTCTCAACCGCCAGAAATTTCCCTTCAGCTGGCAGGAGGTCGGGCTGCAGTCTGCATGCCTTCTAGTTGGCAAAGCTCCCATTTCACCAACTTTCTACACAATCCGTCTTCATCTACGAGGCAACATAGCAGGTGTCAGTTGGGTGTCTGTCTTCAGAAGAAGAAATGGCTCTGGCGTAAGTCATTTGCTGCTGAGGGCACAAAAAGATGACGGGGTTCTGTTTTTTCAGGAAGGGAGTGCTAACAGACTAAAGTGGCTCTGTCAATTCACATTAAAAATGGAAAATAATAGCACGCTCGATTTATACAGCATCCTCTGAGGCAACTATCTGTGTTATCCTATGAGTTTTTATGTTAACCTTGAAAACTGGTGTGAGGTAGGCATTGGTTAACTGATCTTAAACTTGGCATTCTGAGAGCCTGGTGAGTAATTCATTATCGCTGTGATTAAAGTTTCATAGTGACGTCATAGAAAATAATATTTTTCAGCCATTTTTACTACCTCCCCTAAAGACCCTTCCCATGTCCCAAGCAACAAGAGACTACATAGGCATTATAGCTGGTCCTGGCTGAGCTCAGAGAAAAATAGGTGTCTGCTGTCTACAGCTCTTCCTCACTGCTTCTCCTCTAGCTTTGGTTCAGTTATCTGTTGCTATGAAACAAATTCCTCCAAAACCTAGCAAGTCAAAGCAATAATATTTATTTTCTCAGCATCCAGTGTCATGAAACGGAGTAGGCAAGCTGCACCTTCCTTGCTCAGGGTCCCTTAGAAAGCTGCAACACCAAAATGCTTGATTGAGACCTGAGGATCTTCTTCTAAGAAGTCATTCCAATGACTGGTGACTATAGTCCCTGGTCCCTCACTGGCTGTCGGTAGAAGCTAAATTTAATTCCTCATCATGTGGACTTCACCACCAATCTCAGAACATGGCAACTAGTGTCTCTAGGGGCAAATGATCTAAGAGAAAAAGTGCAACAGAGCCCAAGACAGAAGCAGCACTGTGCTCTACAACCTAGCCTGGCTAAACATACTGTCTCTTCTGCTGTCTGTGCTTGGTCAACATTGAGGGAGGTGAGGGTTCAAGAGCGGAAGTGCCTGAACACACGAGTCATTGGTGATCAGTTTGGGCTGGCCATCAGTGCCTAGCATCTCTGTTATTTGACATCAGCTAGGAGGAATGGTTGTTGGTCCATTGGTTGCTGAGAATAGAAAGATGTGTATGTATCTATGCAAGTGATTGTTTTTATGGGTTCAGGAAAAATATTATAATGTCTGCTATCTATTGGGTCAAAGAGAGGAGATGAGTGTTCTTGTTCAAATTGTGCCTTAAACTGTATCTGAGCCAAGCTTAAGAATAAAAGTTGGCCATTTATTTGTGTGTTTGTGGAAGGGTCTCCCTACATAGCATAGGGGGCTTTGAACTCACGGTACAGCTCAAACTAGCCATGAATTCTTGATCCTCCTGCATGTGCCTCTTGAATACTAGCATAAATGGCCGTGTGCCACCACATCTGGCTAGAAATTGGCTTTTAATATATTTTATTTATTTATTTATTTATTTGAGAGAAAGAGGCAGAGAGAGAGAGAGGGAAAGAATGGGGGCACCAGGGCATCTAGCCACTGTAAACAAACTCCAGATTCATGTACCCCCTTGTGCATCTGGCTTACATGGGTCCTGAAGAATCAAACTGGGGTCCTTTGGCTTTGCAGGCAAATGCCTTAACCACTAAGCCATCTCTCCAGCCCGAAATTGGTTTGTAAATAAGACTTCATTTTGTTGTTTCATTCTTTATTTTTTTATTTATTCATCCATACATTCAGATATTTGAAACAGGAGGTCAAATGGCCCAGGACAATCAACTCAATATGTAGCTAAACATGACCTTAAAGCCCTGATCCTCCTGCCTCCACCTCCTGTGTGCAGGGATTACACGGAGTGCGAGTATCCCAGATGTGCGCCTTTACACCCAGCTTGATGAGTCATTTTCAATTTGTTCCTCACCTATAGGCCGAGTAAGAGGTAAATGATTCCAGTTTGGGAGTGTCTTCTGTTCCTTGACGGCCTCAAGGTAAAGTGCAACAGAGCCCATGAACATGTGAGTGCACACACTGGGAGAGCAATCAGGCTTATCCACGAGACACCTAAGTGGTGGACTTCCTCCCGCAAGCCAGCTCCTCTTCTCGCCTTCCTTCACAAGGGGACCCTCTACCTAGCTTAGGCCAGAAGCAAGGGTGTCCCCCTTGCATTCTCTCTCTCCTTCCCTCTCTGCATCCAGCCCATCAGCATGTCCTGAGGTCTCTCCTTCCAACATGTCTCCATCTTCCCCTCGTGCCACTCTTTCCAGGTGACCAGAATGCTGTCCTGCGATGCCCCAACAGCCCCCCCCCCCGTTTCTGCTCTTGTTCCCTCTCTGAACAATACACCCAGAGTGACAGATTCAATCACATCATCCGCTTAAATCCCACTAGGAAACAACCCAAGCTCTTTATTTTTGTTTCTAAAGGCCTCACTGACCTGCCCCTGGCTACATTTTCCTTGGTCTCCCCCTACATAATGCCAGCCAGGCCTAGGGTCTAGCACCACGTGGGAGTCTCTGCGCCCACAGCACATCATTCCCACTCGTGTCTGCCCATCCTTTGGTTTCAGAACTCAGCTTAGAAAGCACCTCACACAGAGGCCTCCCCTGACACCTCATCAGACTTAGTTACTCTATATCCGATATCACTGAGTTTTAATTCTCTGCTTAGCTCTTGTACGCTCTGGCGTCCTTCTGTTTCTTGTCATTCTCCTGGCCTCTCTTTTCTTGCTTTCTTGTGTATCTGAGTGCGAGATCTCTTTGTTAACGTCTAAAATCTTCGGTTCATAGCACAAAGCTGGAAGTGTAACAAGTAGCCAGGAGACATTTGTTGAATATGTGGAAATGAATGACTAAAGGTCCCAGACAAGGGAAGGATCGACTTGTGCTTGCTCCCAAGCCCTCCTACCCGGATAACACCAGGCTTTGCATGCTGTGGTAATGAGCCCAGCTCTGAGATCTTGTAGCCACTGAATGGAAAGCCTAACTCACGGGGCAGATTTGTGAACATCTGTGAAATCAAGCATGAAAAAGAAAGCGAGGCTTCTTCCGTGGATCTAATTTGTGAAGATAACTGCTAAGAAGTGAGAAAAGGCTGGAAGGAGGCATCAGGCTCAGACAATTCCCCATCCACTCTCAGCGCCGTTAACTCCGAGGCCATTCATGACAGCACCGTCAGTCGCTGAGAGGAGCAACCCGAGTAGGAATGCTTGGATTCACATTTGGGGAATTAACACGGCAGAAGCCTGGTCTTCTTGCGGTTTACAAGGCGTCGACTCCATTGACTAAAACCACTTCTTTAAAAGTCGACATTTCTGGGGTTGAGGAGACAGCTCAGTTGATAAAGTATTGGCTTCGCAAACATGAGGACCTGAGTCCGATGCCCAGAACCCACCGAAGTGTGCTAGACATGGTGGCATGCACCTGTAATCCAGGGCTGGGGAGGCGGAGACAGGCGGATCCCTGGAGCTCACCGGCCGCCTGCTCTAGCCTAATTGGTGAGCTCTAAGCCAATGAGAGAATGACACCTGAGGTTGTGTTCTAACCTATGTACAAACAAACACACACATGCACATTTTTTAAAGTAGATATTTGCCACAGCTTTGGATGAAAATATTTTAAAGCAAATCAGTTTATAATCCTTGAGAAAATAATCTCCTATTCATAAACATAGAACTATCATTTGTCCAGGCTGGGAAGATGGCTCAGCAGTTAAAGACAGTTGTATGTAAAGCCTGTTGGCCCAGGTTCAAATCCTCCCTACTCACGTAAAAAGAGATGCATAGATTGGCTCATATGCCTGGGTTTTTTTTTTTTCTTTTCTTTTCTTTTCTTTCTTTTTTTTTTTTTTTTTTGCAGTGGCAAGAGGCCCTGGCATGACCATGCTCTCTCGCTCTTTCTTTCTCTGTCTCTATCTGTCTCTCATAAATAAATAAATAAATAAATAATTTTAAAAAGAACTATTGATTATCCTAAAGGCATGTACTGGGCTTATTCAGAACTTCACAGTAAATAATTATATCTTTCAAAACTGGAGACCATGTAAATGGATTTTAATGACAGGAAGCATTGTTAAATGAGAAGTTTTTATTGGGCAATGTAAGTTATTCTCTGATTTTTTATATGAACCCTCAAGCCTTGTGTCTCTTATGTTAATAGAAAGGATCATATATTTTACTCCTCTGCCAGAGTTTTAATCTTTCATCACCTTCAATAAAGTAGCCAGATTCCATCTAGTATTCGTTTAAAAGGTAATTCAGTTCAACCAAAATGTATTAAAGTTAGTATGTGCAGGACAATATTTGATCAATCATCCCATTCTTCCAGAAGTCAAGAATTTAATGGATTGTATTTCTTATTTTCAAAAGTGATTTTAGAGCAGAGTCAGGCCCATCGATTCTGTAGGCCCTAGAAAGGGGTAACAACTGATTGATCACCCATCCACATAGAGAACTGCTGTGCAGCAACTGCTCCTTATTTTCTTTAAAAAATAACAAAGTTCACGGGGTGGGGCTGGAGAGATGGCTTAGTGGTTAAGGCTCTTGCCTGCAAAACCTAAGGACCCAGGTTCACTTCTCCAGGTCCCATGTAAGCCAGATGCACAAGGTGGCGCATGCATCTGCAGTTCGTTTGCAATGGCTGGAGGCCCTGATATGCCCATTCTCACTCACACTTTCTCTCTCCCCCTTCTCTGTCCTAAATAAATAAATAAATAAAAATAAATCTTTAAAAAACAAAAAGTTCATGGGGCTGAAGATGGTTCAGTGATTCAACACTTCCTGCGTAAGCATTAAGGCCTGTAAAGGCCTGTGAGAAAGTTCAGGTTCCATCCTCAGGACCCCCACAAGCAACTGACTATGGCCACACACATCTATAACCCTGTGGAGAGCAGAGACTGGAGACTCTCCAGAGCTCAAGAAAACATGGCAAGCCCTGAGATCAACGAGACTCCTGGGAAATAACAAGTGAGCGAGTGATGGAACAGAACACCCCATGTTCAGTTCTGGTAGGCAAGGGCTTGGGGCACTGAATGGGCACATACACATTCATACACCACACACACACACACACACACACACACACACACCACATTACACACACAAGCAAAAGAAAAGTTAATATAAACAATATTTATAGCCAAAATCATTATGAATCTTACTGTACACTTACTTACACAACCCATGTGTCAACATCACCATTCCCCAGAGCATCCAGCTAACAGCCCCACAGAAGGCAGGGAAACTGATCCTAGGAGACTGATGGAAGCTTTGTCCCTTGTTTGGGTCCAAGACTGGAGTCACCATGCTAATTTCAAAGAAGTATTTCAAGTGAAGCCCTTCAGAAAAGAAACCATTAGTTTCTGATTGAATGGAATGGAAATTCACAATGCAAAGTGGTTTTAGAGCTGGGTAAGGGGAGAATAAGCCTTACACAGGGTGTTTCTGTTGCAGACAAACTTGCTTAAAAGTGTTAGCATTTAAATGGTCACACCTCGACTTTGAACTTAAC
Source organism: Orientallactaga sibirica (assembly GCA_036365145.1). NCBI lineage: Eukaryota > Metazoa > Chordata > Mammalia > Rodentia > Dipodidae > Orientallactaga > Orientallactaga sibirica. The sequence continues at coordinate 12,174,190 of JAEOAD010000027.1, forward strand.
ACTCCATTAAGCAGCTGAGGGAGCTAACACCTGTCGGTGGCACCTTTCACTCTTGTTGAAGCCCAAGGAAGGAGAAGGGGAGGAGAAGGGGGGAGAGGGAGGGAGGGAGGGAGGGAGGGAGGGAGAGAGACCCTGCAAATGCTGCAGAGGTAGAGCAGGAGATCTTAGTTCTGTCTGCCCTCCTCATGCGAGGACAAAAAGCATCTGCTTCCACTCCACAAAGTATACTTATTGGTTAATAAATTACATGGCCTCCTAAATGGGATCCCGGATGTTGAAAATAACAATGACAAAGCCACCATCATCTCGATTTAGAAACAAAAATGGACGTCACATTTGTCTTTGGGAGGAACGCTTTGGATCAGAAATTCTGATGTCGATGTATATGCTAAAGCTATGTGCTCATGACTGCAGTAGTAAAATCAAGAATCAAAGTGTCTTTGGAAGGGAACTCCGGTGGCTATGTGGCTGTCATTTTGAACGTAAGAAACGATGGCAATCGGGAGATGGCTCAGAAGATAAACTGTTTGTTGTTCAAGTATGAGGACCTGAGTCCCCATCCCCATCACCCGTGTAACAGCTGTGTGTGGTAGACCAGCACTGGGGAGGCAAACACAGGAGGATGAGGCTTACTGACCAGCAGAGCCGGATCAGTGAGCTGTAGGTTCATTGAGAGACTGTAAATAGTCATAAAAAAAAAAAATTAGCGGAGGGCTGGAGAGATGGCTCAGAGGTTAAGGCACTTGTCTGCAAAGCCTAATGACTTGGGTTTGATTCCCCAGTACCCACGTAGGCCAGATGCACTAAGTTGCACATGTATCTGGAGTTTGTTTGTGATGGCTAGAGGCCATGGTGTGCCCATTCTTTCTCTCTCTCTCTTTTCTCTCATCTCTCTGTCTCTCTCTGCATGTACATAAGTAAATAAACAAAATATTTAATTAAAAAGTAGAGAATAGTTGGGCATGGTGGCACATGCCTTTAATCCCAGCACTCAGGAGGCAGAAGAAGGAGGATTGCCATGAGTTCGAGGCCACCCTGAGAATACAAAATGAATTCCAGGTCAGCCTGGGCTAGAGTGAGACCCTACCTTGAAAAACAAACAACAACAACAAAAAAAGTAGAGAATGTCTGAGGATGACATCTGATATTAATCTCTGGTCTCCATATGCACACATGTGTATGCATATGTACACACACAAACCCACACATATACAAACACATACACATGCATGCACACACAGAAGAAAAGAAAATGAGAACTCAAGACATAAAGAAGTTGACTTAACTAACATTACATCAGCAAGAAACCTGGAAACACAAGTCGAGTTTCCTAAATGAAAATTGGAACAGTTTTAATATGTGAAATACCTTCAATAGTATAATAATGTTCCTAAGAATAGAGAAATAAAGAAGAAATACACTGTGTTAGGTCAAAGAAGAGAAGGCTCAGAGAGCAGTCAGTGAGAGGGTTCGAGGCCCACAGAGCAAGCCCTAGCTTGCTTAGGTCACGTGGATAATCCACCTTCATGATTTCAACGGAGATGGAAACCAAGAATCTCACGAGAAACAGAGAGCGGGAGTCCAATTGGTCTCTGCTTTTATAGTTTGATAGGCGATTGGCATTGTTCAAAGTGACTGAATCTCTTTAAAACCACCATTTCATCATGTTTTGAGGGGAGTGTCAAATTAATATTCACCTCAGGTGACTGTTGAGCAGTGAGCCCCGAGCTCAAGGCACACCTAGAGCTAACCATTCCACAAATGCTGGTCATCTGCCAGTAACAGCAGCAGCTGTGGCATCTCACCTCTACTCCTGACGTAACCTGCTTTGGATAGTCAGCCCATTGCACAATGGCACGTCACCCTTTTGGCTTCTTTAATGTTTTATTTTGACTTCACTTAGTTCCCCAGAGCTCACAGGGACAAACGTTATTTTTCCCCTTTAACCCATAAGAGTACAGGCTCAGAGAGATGAAAATAATTTGTTCAAGGTCACACAATCAGCAAGCAAGAGAAACAGGATTCAGGACATAACTCTTTTTGCCTTTTCAATTCATCTGTTTTAGTTAGAAATTGTTGGGGGGGGGGAGCAAGTTGGATGAGTGGGATGGGGAAAGGCAGCTGGGAGTTAGTCCTGCCAAGGTCAGTAGGTCAGTATGTTGGGAGAGCCATGTGGCTTGGAACTCCTTTCTTCTCTCCCACCCTCCCCTCCCCTCCCCTCCCCTTCCCTTCCCTTCCCTTCCCTTCCTTTTTCTTCCCTTTCCTTTCCCTTCCCTTCCCCTTCCTTCCTTCCTTCCTTCCTTCCTTCCTTCCTTCCTTCCTTCCTTCCTTCCTTCCTTCCTTCCTTTCTTAGATATATGTGTAAGGGGTCGAACATGGACATATGTGTGTGTGTGTGTACATATGGAGGTCAGCAGTCAACATGGGCGTCTTCTTTAGTCCTTCTCCATCTTGGATTTTAATTTCTATTTAGTTATTTGCAAGGATAGGGCACTTGCCACTATAAACAAACACCAGGTGCTTGTACCACTTTTTGCATCCAGGTTATGTGGGTGGCTTGGGAACTGAACCCTAGCTTGCAGGCTCTGTAAGCAAACACCTTTAACTGCTGAGCCATCTTCCCGGCACGATCTACCTTATTTTTTTGAGACAGGGTCTCACACTGAACCTAGAGGTCGCTGATTCAACTAGACCAGCTAGCCAGCCAACCCCAGGAATCCTCCTGTCTCTGCTCCTCCCTAGTGCTGGGATTATAGGCACGTGCCATCATGTCCAGTTTTCACATGAGTGCTGGAGATCTACCCAGTTCACTGGAAGCTTTCTTTCCTGTATGGTTCTGTAAGTGTTGCTCATATGCACTCAGGGTTATCTTCCTATATAGTCAAGGAATGTGAATTTGAAATCTGGAAGGAGATTGGACATAAGCTTGAGAATCAGAAAAGATGTTGTGTCTCCTCAACAGAGAACTGTTGATATGACCCCCCACCACCACCACCAAAGAGAAAAGTAAGCTGAGACAGAAACCCTTGTGTGGCTGGGATCGGATCTATAGTGAGGGTATGACCTGGGGTCAGGAATACAACTTCTCACTGGTTTTGTATTTTTTCATCACTTAGTGGGATAGTTTGCATCGAGTTAGCTCCTGTTAAGACTCTTTCTGTGAAATGATCCTTGGAATCATTGCAGCTGGTTGATTTGGGAATTTTCTAATCACCCTGTGAGAACTCTAGTGAAGGGCAGAGAAACCCTAATACAAACCACATGGTCCACATGGAGGCAAAGATAAGAGAGACACAGAGTCTTTATTCACACACTCAGAGTGTTCACAGTGCATAGACCAATGGTGGTCCTCAGGTTTCATGGGGACTCCTGGGAGGTAGTTGATTTCAGGGTCAAAGGACTATCTGTGCCTTGCAACAATTTAGTCGTTATGAGCGCATGTGTATGTGCTTCCAAGTAAAATAAAGCGGACTTTGAAGCTCATCTTTACACTCACACCATGACCCCAGACAGGTGACTTAGTTTCTCCATGTTATAACATTAACCCATAACGTATGCAATCCACTTAGTTCCCGGAATGTAATAAATATCTAGTGGGTCAGACTCAGATTCTCCGTGAACATCCTTGCCTTCCCAGGCTGTTGTAGAACACATCTCATGGTCCTTCCAGCCCTTTGGCCACCTTTCTCCTCAACTAGCCCCTGGCCCCTCTGCACATTTAGACATAGATGAGATGCCTCTTCCACTGCCTCAAAGCTTTCCCTTCAGCCCATCTTGATTATCAATGGTGTCAGTTAGATGATTGAAGGTATGCATCAAGGGCACAGATTACACCAGGTCATGAGTAGTGACAAACATATTCAAAGAAAGAATTTGGGCCCAAAACCATTTTCACAGATTTTCCAAGTGAACAGAATCTAAATGATACAATGCAACCAGAACAACTCCGAGGTCTTTCCTTTGAATCTAAACAGACACTCCCAAATGCCTGCAAGTCACCAACCAAAATAAAACAAAAAAAATCATGTATTTCCTTTGAAACTACATTCAATTTAGTTCCTGCTGTGATATTTCTGCCAATACAATGGATATAACTTTGCCCAATAAACACCCGCATGGCATGTGGTTTAGAATGTAACCTGCTCATTGTGTGTGGCTTGGTTAGGAAAGACCACAGATCTGGGCGAGAGGGACCTATGTTAGCTTTTTAATCTCTATTTCTAGAAGGAAAGGTTGCCCTGGGTACCAGCATCTGCTGAATGGATACATGGCTGGGGCATATTATTTCTAAGGACCCTCAAGTATGAGATGAATATCTGGGCCACTAAAGTCCCTTTCACAGTAGAACACAGCTTTCCGGTGAACTGAGCCACCTCACGGCACCATAGCATCTTCATTACATGCATTGAATCTCTGTATAATTTCTTTAGAAAGTCAATAAATAGATAAATGATCTCTGATGTGGTCAGGCTTTGTTGGGTCTTGAGATTCCCCAAATCTGATTTCTCTCCTACCCCAAGAAAGGGTGTTTTTCCCCCTCAATTAAAATTGCATCCCCAAAGAAGGAAACTTGGCTTCACTCCACCCCATACACATCTTTGCTACCCTGTTCTTTTGCATGTCCATAGTCCTCTGTACCAAACCTCCTCTTTCCAAGTCCGGCTCCATGCTGGCCTCCTCTGAGAATTCCTGTCTCCTCACAGTCCCCCGATCTCCTTTAGGTAGCACACCCACACCCACTAACATACTGCCTGCGAAGCATCGTCCTGTTTCATTTTCCAGGTTGTTGGGGGGGTGATCAGCTGAACTTGGAACTCCTGAAGGGCAGCGAACCTCTGTCACTGGACAAGACAAGGCTAAGAGCTCCTGGTTTTCCTATGATCACACAACACTGGGCACAAAGCAACCACTGAGGGCCTAAGACTCACCAAACAGCACTACAATTCCGTGCAGATCAAGGTTAGATCAGGCAATACAATTTGCAAAAGATCAGAGGCATCCTCATTCTGTTCTTAGTCGTTCAACCATCCTTCCGAATCACCAAGACTGCAGACATAAAAGTTTCTTTTAGCCACTAGCTCTGCTGAACATACCACAGGTTACTTAAAGTGCAATTTATTTTTAATAGAAAAATTGATTCAAGAATGAAACACGAAGTAGCCTCCCCCCCTCTGTTTTTTGGTAGTAGACTAACCTTTTAAAGAATAGCATTTTTGCCCTAGAGAGGGGCATAAAAGTTTAAAAGGTTATTTTCCGCATTACATGTAACCCACACATTCACCTTTCCTATCCGTGCGCCGGATCTGGGCTGAGGGTGCCTGTGGCGCTAACTCGCTGCAAATACCGGCTCCATTAATGTATGATTTACTACTCTTTACTTGGCAAAGTCCAGAGTCCATATTTCAAAGCAGATTCAAGCTTTTGTAATTCATTACCTACTCCGGTGAAGATGTGGCAGCGTGCGGTTTTCTCTCTTCAATACTCGAAAGGGCAGAGCATGCCGAGGACAGCATCTTCCTTCAGCGCCCCAGAGGACTCGGTCGTTCCCTGATGTGAGCCCCTCGGGCTCTTTTATCTTCTTGCGCTCTTAAACTTACCATAGCTGATGGTAACTATTTGTTTACATGTCTGCCTCCTCTGTCCTGTCAACTGGAAAGGAACAGAAATCCAGTCCTTCCCACTGCTTTGCACTCCCATCCTGGGAATGCTGTGTGCTGCTCAGACTTCTCAGAGCAAGCCTCCCCTTCTCGTGTGTGCTGAGATGGCTGCTTGCAGTCAGCTTATGCCTGAGTCTCTCTGGAATTTCACAAGGCTGTCCAGAGCTGCTGGGTCCAACGTTAGCTCTCATCTCAGGAGGGTACAGAGGCCCCCATTACCTCTCTTCAAGAGATCTCTGCCAGGAGGGCTGTTGAGATGGCTTAGCAGTTAAGGCATTTGCCTCCAAAGCCAAAGGATCCCAGTTCCATTCTCCAGGACCCACAGAAGACAGATGCACAAGGGGCACATGCATCTGGAGCTTGTTTGCAGTGGCTAGGGGCCCTAGCACACCCATTCTCTGCCCCCCCTGCCTTTTTCTATCAAATATATATATATATTGTAAAAAAGGTCTCTGCCAGGCCATCCCAGGTATCTGGGCCATGCAGCTGCAACAGACCTTAAGGTCCCTCTCCCACCCACGCTTCTCCTACTTCCTCCCAGATGTTGTTCCTGACAGCCCTCCCAACCAAATCTCCTCACACAAGTTTCCATCTCAAAGTCAGCTTTCCACGGAAACCAGTATGATGGTTTGATTCAGGTGTCCCCCATAAACTTAGCTGTTCTGAATGCTAGGTTCCCAGCTGATGGAGATTTGGGGATCTACGCCTCCTGGAGACAGCGTATTGTTGGAGCGGGCTTATGAAGAGTTATAGCCAGTGTCCCCTTGCCAGTGTTTGGCACACTTTCCTGTTGCTATTGCCCACCTGATGTTGGCCAGGGGATGAAGTCCACCCTCTGCTCATGCCATTGTTTTCCCCTCAATCATGGAGCTTCCCCTCGAGTCTAAGCCTTTTTCCCAAAAGCTGCCAGCAACGCAAACCTGACTACAACATCAAGTTAAGACACCACAGGTCCAGTCGCAGGGAATGTGTAGTAAATATTCCATCAGCATGCAGAATAATTATATATCCCAACACTTCACTCTCATTCCTCCCCCATCTGCACCCTCCCACAGCTGCGACCCCTGGCAGATGATGTAGACAATTACTGACTGAGCTTCCAAGGACCAGGAAGTATGTAAGGCACAGAGGAGTCAGAGACAGCCCAGGCTGTCCTTAACCATCAGCACCATGGCAGGAAGGAGACACCTATACACACATGGCCAGAATTCATAATCTTTTTTTTTAATTTATTTTTATTTATTTATTTATTTAAGAGAAAGAGAATGGGCACACCAAAACCTCTAGCCACTACAAACAAACTCCAGACACATGCACCCCCTTGTGCATCTGGCTTACATGCATCCTGGGGACCTGACCCAGGGTCCTTTCGCTTTGCAGGCAAGCATCTTAACCACTAAGCCATTTTCTCCAGCCCAGGATTTTTTTTTTTTTTTGGTTTTGTAAGGTAGGGTTTCACTCTGGTCCAGGCTGACCTGAAATTAACTATGTAGTCTCAGGGTGGCCTTGAACTCTCAGCGATCCTCCTACCTCTGCCTCCCGAGTGCTGGGATTAAAGGCGTGCGCCACCACGCCCGGCCAGGATTCATATTTTGTGCAGATGAAGACACCACCTTTGTGTTTTTATGTGTATATTTATGTGTATATGGGTGCACAGGTGTGTTCATGTGTGTGGAGACCAGAGAATAACCTTGGGTGTTTTTTTCTTCTGGAAAATAATCCACTTCTTCTTCTTATTATTATTACTATTATTATTTTTTTGAGATAGGGTCTGTCACTAGCCTGGAACTCACTAAATAAACTAAACCAGCTGCCAGCAAGTCCAGGGATCCTAATGTTTCCATCTCCCCAGTGCTGGCATTATATGTACCCACCACCATGCCCAACCTTTTCTTTCTTTTTTTAAAAGAGGTATTCTTATTTATTTATTTATTTATGACAGACAGACAGAAGGAGAGAGAGAGGGAGGGAGGGAGAGAATGGGCACACCAGGGCCTCCAGCCACTGCAAATAAACTCCAGACGCATATGCCACCTTGTGCATCTGGCTTACATGGGCCCTGGAGAATCAAACCAGGATCCTTAGGCTTCACAGGCAAGCACCTTAACCTCTAAGCCATCTCTCCAGCCCCCAACCTTTTTTTTTTTTTATATGGGTCCTGGAAATCAAACTTATATCCTCATGCTTGTAAAGCAACCACTTTCCTGACTGAGCTCTCTCAAAAAGAATGGTCCAAGATGCTGCCTTACTGACACCATTTATATCTGGGTACAGAATTGTATCCCTAAAAGGTTCCTCTTTACTCCTAGCCTTTCCTACGCTCATGGATATGTCAAGATTTCATGAAAACAATGCCTGTGCTGCTTCCTCTCAGAAAGGGGTAATTGGCCCTAATGTACATACATACATTTTCGACATGCAGCGTGTATGTGAGTAGGCGCACGTGTGTGTGGGTGTATATGAAGGCCAATGGTTGACATTGGTGTTTGTCATGATCACTCTCCACCTTCTTCATTGTGACAGGGTTATTCACCTGCACCCAGAGCTCACCAATTCTGCTAGTCTAGCTAGCCAGTTTGCCCTAGGAAGCCCCTGTCTCTGCTGGCAATCTGAGTGTTGGCATTCCAGGCAAGCAGCTATACCTGCTTAGCATTTCTGTGGGTTCTGGAGATCCAAACTCTGGCCTGCAGGCTTACATGACAAGCATTTTATCAAGTGAGCCATCTCCCAAGCTCCAACCTGTTTTGGTTTTTGAAAGGAGGAGGCTGACAGAGTACCCTACAAAACAAGACCATATTTGCTACACAGACTAAGTTATTCCATAGCTCCCAGAAATAACATGACCCTGTTAGTGCTAGAATCAGAAAGAAATCCAAGATTTTAAACATTCCAGTCAGTTACTACGATATGAAGAGGACAGAATGTTTTGGGGGCTAAAAGAGGTAGCCAGCTCCCAAATATAATTATGCATGGAATGAAAGGTTATTTAATCAAAAGTGTTGACATACATGATATAAAATACGGGGCGGGGGGAGGGAGCTTGCACTGAGATAAGAGAAAGGAGCCAGGGACCGTCAAATTCTTCCAGCCATAAAAAGAAGCCCATCTGATTCTGATGTCAAGGGCAGCCACGTTAGAAATCCAGACTTCTACTTCTGTGCTTCTATGAAGCCAGGTTTAAGTTCTAGTTACTTCCGATCACAAAGTAGGTGTTCATTAGACTTCTTTCCAGTGCGGTGCCAGAAAAATTAGACTAAAACAAGGTTTCAGGCCAATCTGGAATCTTATATGCATAAAAATGCCTGATACAGTTAAAAACTGATTGTCATATCAAGAACAAATAATAGGTCTGGAGAAATGGCTCAGTGGTTAAGGCACTTGCCTGCAAAGCCTAAGGACCCAAGTTCAATACCCCAGTACCCACATAAAGCTAAATGCACAAAGTTGTGCATAGATCTGGAGTTTGTTTGCAGTGGCTGGAGAACCCTGACATGCACATTCTATCTAGCTGTCTATCTCTCCTTGTTTGCAAATAAATAAATAAATAAAAACATATTTTTAAAAATCTTCTTAAAAAAAAACAAGTAATATATCAACCTGGATCAAGAAGACAATCAAAAAAATTTCAAAGAGAGAGAGAGAGAGGAAGATAATCAGTGAGCACCAGCACTGAGATGGAGAAGTGCGTGTTACCTGAAAAATACTGTCAATAGACATGACAAAAAAAAACTTTAACAAAAAAAAAATAAACAAACATAAAGCAAGTGAAAAATGAAAATCTCAACAAGAACCAAAAGACGTACAGAATAGCAAAGGTAACAGAGAGCAAGGTCTGCAAACAGAAAGGAAATGAATAAAGAAGGGACTTGGGGCCATCATAAAAGAAATAAGGCCACAATAAGCAAAACAGGGTAAATATAATAGTGGTTTCTTTTTCTCTTACATTTTCAAAATTATATTTGATGCCCGAAGCAAAAATTCTGATACTATCTGATGTGATTCTAAATGAACTCGGGTGAATGTTTAAGGCAACTGTATGGTAAATATGGAGAGAGATCAAAGGGCACAGGAGGGTGAGCTTTGTTTGTTCTGCTGGCAATAAGCACAAGTGTGGCACCCATAGGCTATGATAAGTTTATCGCATAAGACCAAGAAACACTACTAAAAGGCTATACAAAGAAATAAACTAAAAAAACACTACACATGAATTTCCATCCAAAAGCAATGTTAAAGAAACTCAACAGAACCCAGGGAAAAGAAACTAGAAATGAAAAATGTACAGAAAATAAGAAACAAAAGGACTTCTGTGGGAGTTGGAGTAAAAAATTGGTAGCAGAGACACTAAGCTAGAAAAGTGCTATAAGGGAGGGAGGAGAGGGAAGGACTTAGGGGGATGGTATTGTATACATATGTAAGTAGAATGGCCTAAGCAAGGTCAGGGGAAGAGACTGAGACAAGAAGGTGTGGGGGGTGCTAATAAAAATTCAAGATATTGTGAAAAAGTCATATGAAAACGACTTTTCTGCATAGTGGCACACCTAGAAGCAATAGACTATTACTAGAAAAATTTCAATGCCAGGGATGGGATACCTTCCAGTGAGGTCCCTGATGCCCCCAAAACATTATAGGCTATTGTCAAGGCTCTTGGTTCCCCACCAGAAATAGATGGTTGACCCTATTGCTGAAGACTCCACATGCCTGTGTTGCAAGGTCACTGAGAAATCTTGCTGGACCTGAGCTGAAAACTTCCTCTCTGTAGACCAGCAGATAGAAAACTGGAAAAAGCTGCATTGCATGCAGGCCTATGGGAGACAGAAGTCATCAGCAGTGAAAACAGTGGACACTGCAAGCCTCAAGTTTAGTCAGCCAGGCCAAATGACCAAATGGGGGCAATAATGGCATGTATGTTATTGGGAAAACTAACTGCTCACTAATTGGACTGAAGGCCTGTTCTGTGGAAGGGAACACATGTCTGGTACTGAAAATGTAATGAAAAGTATATGGCGGGGAGGTCAGGAGCCTCAAGAGCCTGCTCTTGTCTGGCTAAATGCATATATTAAGCTCATCAAACTGTCCTGCAAACATTTTACTTAACGTTAATATCCATATATTTATGCTACTCTCACTTTTGCTTAGAGAAGCTTCTCTTTTTAGATGGTGGTGACCACTGGGATGACCCAAAAGGAACCATAGTGCTGAGAAGAAGGGACAGAGGAGTATCCAGCACTGAAACGTCTCTATCACACCCTCCAAATCTCAGGGTCCATTGCAGAAGAGGTGAGGAAAAGAATGTAACAGCCAAAGGAAGGGTACCACTCCTTACAATGCAATTGTTCAGACATAAATTGGCCTCGATATCCATGCACTAAAGAGTGCCTAGCACTACCTTCGCAAGAATCACATAATACAAGGAAAAGATGATGACATCAAAATAAAAGAGAGACTAACAGAGAGAGACGGAAGGGATATGATGGAGTGTGGACTTGTGCAGGGGAAACTGAGGGAGGGGAGAGAATTGTCATGGTTTATTGTCTGTACATATGAAAGTTATCAATAAAAAATGTTTTAAAAAATTGCATGCTCAGGCTGGAGATATGGCTCAGTGGTTAAAGATTCTTGCTTGCAAAGCTTGAGGGCCTGGGTTCATTTCCCCCAGTACTCATGTAAAGCCAGATACACCAAGTAACATATACATCTGGAATTTATTTGCAGTGGCAGGAGGCCCTGGCATACCTATACTCTCTCTCAAGTGAATAAATAAAAATATTTTTTAAAAAACAATAAATAAAATTGCATGCTGTCAATAAGATATACACTTAAAGTTTAACAGCAGAGGCAAATGTTAAGTCAAAGACAACAATACACAAATGTTAGTGGGAGAAGGAAGGAGCAGCTATGGTAAAACTGGATAAATAAAGTCTTAGAGCCAAGAGAGGCATGATAAAAAGATCACTCCACCAAGAAGATACAGCCATTCTAAATGTTGTGGACAGAGAGAATAAATAAGTCAAATAAAATCTGAAAGAACCACTAATGTAGACATGTTAGCATTTATAATTAGATACTTCACTATTCCTCTTTCAAAAGACAATGTTGCAGCTAAGGGAACATCAATGATATAGAAGAGATAAGCACCATTGTGAACCAGAAGGGTCCAGCTTACCTTTGTAGAAAAGTGCAGCCAGCAACAGGAAAATACATGTGAACAACCCTTCAATCCAGAATATTCTAGGCCTTAAGGAAAAAAAAAAAAACACAAATTTAAGAGAGCAGAAACCATAGGAACATGTTCTCTAACACAATGAAATAAACTACAAGTGAATAATAAGGAAAAGATCCAAACATTTTAAATTAAAATAGCATTTCTAAAGCATCCATTGGTCAAGAAAAAAATTATCAAGGGAACCAAAAATACATTAAACTGAATGAAATAGCCTATTAATTTTATGAGACACAGCTAAAGCCATGGTGAGGGGGAAATTCGTAGTAATAAAATGGGTACACTAAGGAAAGATGGAAAGTCCCAAATTGCTAATCCATACTCTTACTTCATGTATCTTCAGAAAGAAAATACAAACAAATTAGCAAAAGGAAAGAAATAATAAACATTAGAGAAAAAGTAATAAATTTAGGGCTAGAGAGTTGGCTAAGCAATTAAGACACTTGCCTGTGAAGCCTAAGGAGTCATGTTTGACTCTCCAGGTCCCGTGTAAGCCAGATGAACAGTGACACAAGTGTGCAAGGTCACACTTACACAGAAGGGTACACATGTCTGAAGTTCAACTGCAGTGGCTGGAGGACCTGATGCACCAATTATCTATCTCTCTCTCTCTCTCTCTCTCTCTCTCTCTCACACACACACACATACACCCACACATACACATTTAAAAAGGCAGTCTGTTGGGCTTGCCTCAAAAAAAATAATAATATAAATTTAGAAGCACAAAAATGACTAAAAATCAAGGAAACAAAGAAGTAGTTCTTTGAAAAGGAAGTGAAATTAACAGACTGTGAGCAAGGCTGTTGATGAAGACTGAACTTTCTAGAACCTGCAGTGAAGCAAAGTATATCACTGCAGACCCTACAGATCCCACAAGACAAAGAAACAGTAAAGATAATTCTAGACATAATAAATGTGACAACTTAGATTAAATGGACCAATTACTCCAAAACAAGCACAACAATATGAAATAAATCTTCCCTAAGCCCAGTAACTACTGAAGACACTGAATTCTTAATTTTTACTCCCTAAAGAAACGCATAGATGCAGAGAGTTTCACTGGGTGTCAACCAAACACTTAATGGCTATCAGCTGAAGACCAGGATGTGGACTGCACTATGACTGTGTGGCCATTCTCATGAACTCCCTTTGCAGCCAGCCAGCCCCAGTCTGGCTTCTTAGCTTCAATTGGAGCAGTACCTCAGAACACTGGCTCTCGGGGAACACAGCAACCCAGATCTGGAAAACAGAAAAATCTATCTTTGAGATTGTAACTCCTCTTTATGTGAATTCTTTGCCATAAATATGTCTTTTCTCTTCTTGCCTTCTTGATAACCACTTTATGTCCAATATATATACAGCTTCTGTAATATATACCAATATACTTCTTTATTTCTCAGACATGTAGACTGCATCTGATTTGACACCAACTTGCCCAATTAAGACTCAAATCGAGTAAGTCTTATCTTCCCAGATCTGTATGGCACGTGAGTTCCAGTTTGGCATCTCCCCTCCCATCTACTGATACCAACCTGACTGACACGGGACCCAAGAGGAAGATGGCTTTTCTAGCAGTGATGCACAATGAAACTTTCCTTGCCTGGTACCATGTGCCAAGCAGATTCTCCAATGGCTGAGGACTGATTCAGAGACTGAAGCCTTCTGGGATCTTGGACTTTCCCTACTCAGAAAAATAGGATCAACACTACCACCCTCAGGAATTATTCACCACCATCCACAACTTCTCCTTGGTGAACAGTGAAATAATAGGAGACAACAGAATTGATTGGGAGTGGATCTATAGTGAAGTCAAGTTCATGACAAGCAAGCAAAGGCCAGCCATGCCCAGAGGAACATGCCCTTAAGAACAGTGAGCCCACAGACTCCCAGAGAACACCGCCACCAGATCCCTGATGCAACCAGGCCAGATGCCCTGCAGAAAGCTCTTTTTCCTCCCAGGGTTTGGTGGATGTAAACATTGACCTCCCCCATCTCCTTGCTGAACAAGAATAAATACATATAAACCTAGCAAGCCACTTCCTCATCCAGAAGCATTTTATGAAATAGCTGACTTGTCAAATAATTAGGAACTCAGTAACCAAATCTCTGTGCATAATCTCAGCTGCTTCACGGAGCGCTAAGAAAGCTTCCATTGCGCGTAGGTGGAATTTTGCATTGTGTTTCCACTAATTAAAAGGAAAAAAAGGTATTGGCGCCACAGTTAATCCTTCCATTAATCTCCCTCAACATAATATTCTGCTGCCTGTTATTGTATAATCATTAAATGTAAAATATTAAACTGGACATTTGACTTTATTGATCACTTTATGGACTAAAGATACAGCAAGTAATTATCTGCCAAGACAGATTCATTGACTGGGCTGTCATCGGAAAAGCTCAAATTGACATGCAGGTGATTATGATTCTCGGATGCTCCTCACATCAATTATTTTGTCTCATTCTCTTTCTCATCAAAATCGTGTATCTAAAGTCTCTACTTTATGAACTCAAAAGCAGACTCTTTACCCTAAAATCAGGTGGGTGGTTTCAATATAGATCAGCTATATTGCAGGGTACAGACTTCGTCTGTATTCTTGAGTATTTCATCACTTTTTCCCCAGAAATCCTTTACTGATATTTTATTTCTTTAAGCCTCAGTTTCTCTACTTGAAAAACTACCTCTTTTGAATTTCTCTCCCTGTTTTACTCAGCTTGTTCTCTCAGCATTTACAGTTCAGCTCAGTTTTCTGCAGCAGAGCTGGGCTTCTTCAACATCCCAGGGACCTTTCAAGATTCTGGAGGCACACCAAAGGCTGATTCCCTGCCCTCAGAGGACTTTACAGTCTAGGGTCCAGCTTCTCAACCTGTGGGTCTCAACCCTGTATGAGGTCATGTGATGAAATGTGGGGTCACAAACAAAAAACTTAGCAACAGTAAAAGGTTTCTGATTGTGGTGGTTTCCCATAGTTACACATGTTTATGACTAAGCCTCACACCTGATCTCCAGATGGCGGCACTGTTTGAAAGCTTCATGGAGTTCTGGAGAGGTGAAACCTTGTGTCATAGGAGGCAGGTCTTGGAGTGTTCTAGCCCAGCCCCAATTTCTACTCTGACCTCACTGTACTTCTTTCCCATATGTGGATATGTGATGTCTAGCTGAGTGCTCCTGCCAGGCTTTCTCCCACCATGATGAAATTTCCTTACGACACGTCAAACCAGAAAGAAACCCCTTTCTTCCATATATTGCTTCTTGTCAGGTGTTTTGTCCCAGCAGTGAGACAGTAACTGCTACACTGAATGACCAAATATTAATTCAAATCAGACACGTAGTGCATCAGGAACTTCCCGCAGAACTCACCGGTGTTGCCCTGCACAACTTAGTTCTGTACACACAACATTTGTGTTTGTACTGTACCTGCCATCACACTAAGCAATTTCAATGAACACTACCTGAAGCACCTCATATCGAACTGTACACAAAAGGTTTCTGTCCTTACAGAAATGTAACAGTTTATAGAAAACAAAGACAATACTTACCTACCATCATTGCTCAGCATGTAAATATAAAACTTGTATATATTTGGATTGTATTATGTTAGAGTGCTTGACTTTAAAAATTGCTGTTTGAGTTGCTGACTTTAGATTCACAAAAAGTGGTTCAAAAAATTTTGGCTTGGAATGAGGACAGAATTCCAACAATTTCTGAAATGGCCGTAAGCCTACTTCTGTCATTTTATTCTACATATTCCTATGACATATTCTCAATATTGATGATTATAAAACCAAAGTATTGATTAGCTCTGAAAAATGTTGAAGAGGCTCTAATTCCTGCAGTATCAAACATTCAGACAAGGTTTAATTCTTTCTCTAAAATAAACAAACACTTCAATCTTATCAGTATGCAAATTTGCCTTCATCTTGATGCTGATACCAAAAAACTTTTAAAATAAATTTCCTTATAATGTACTATCAGGAAATGTTTGACATGTATATCTGTTTTATATACCCATGTGCTCAGGATTGTGTAAAAAAATTCTTGAGCAGAGGGCTGGAGAGATGGCTTAGCTGCTAAGGTGCTTGCCTGTGAAACCTAAGAACTTCTGTTCAAATCTTTCAGGTCCCACATAGCCAGACTCAAGCGATACAAGCATGCAATGCCACACATGGTGGCCACAAGGGGAAGCAAGCATCAGGGGTTCATTCACAGTGGCTGAAAGGCCCTGGCACACTCATTCTCTTCCCGCCTCTTTCTCTCTTTTTCGCTCTTTCTCTGTCTCTGTCTCAAGAAAAAAAAAATTATTGAGCAGAATGGGGTTGTGATGGAAAAAGTCTAAGAAGCTCTGGTTTAAAGAGATTAGCATGGACCCATATATAGATGTGAAAGCTTCCAAAGAGGTCAAGGCTGAGTATGGACAAATTTGGACCTTCGTTCTCCTGCTTCATTGTGATGCAAGATTTTATTCTTAAATCCTGTTGTAGCAACAAGGTGCAACTCATCTAACATATTCTAGGCATGGAGAATGAAATGGAAGATTTCTTTTTTTGTATGTGTTCTGTATGAGCACATGTGTTTAGATGTGTGTGGGTGCATGTGTGTACAGGGGCACATACATGTGGTGTGTGTGTGTGTGTGTGTGTGTGTGTGTGTGTATGCATGTGGAGGTCAGAAGTTGATGTCAGGTATTCCCCTCCATCACTACGTATCCTCCACTTTATTTATTGACTTCAACATCTCTTGTTCTTTTCTCTTTCCTCTCATTTTTGGGTTTCCGACAGAGCCTCTCATTTTGTCCTGCCCCATTTGAACCCAGAGCTCCCTATTTGTATAGTCTAACTATCTAGTTAACCAGCTTGGGCGCCTGGGGATACCTGCCCCTCACAGGCCATATGCCCATCCTACATTTTACATGGGTGCCAGGATCCAAACTCTGCTCCTAAAACTGTTCAGAAACCAACCATCTTACTGCCACTGGCCCCAGAAGGATGGGATTTTTGGAAACCCCTTCCTGGGACAGACAAGAGAGCTATTCTTAGAGTTCCTGACCTGACTTCAAAATAAAAATAAAGGGGCTGGGTGTGGTGGCACAACCTTTAATCTTAAAGGTTCAGGCTGAGGGCTATTTCTGCTTGTCAATAATGGGTGTTAATCCCGAGGCTCCGTCCTGGTGATCTTTGTTCAAGATCCAACACAAATGAGTTTCCTGGACTTCCTTTCATAGAGCAGATTTGTAGGGAAGTGCTAATAGGGCGTGGCATGTCCTCGTGTGATCTTCTCCAGAAGGTTAGGTTACGACCCTTTAATCTTAGCCCTCAGGACAGGGACATGTACAGTATGCCTTCCTCTGTACAGTTCTTTTTTTATTTTTATGTCTTTTTTAGGACCTTTTTTCGAGGTAGGGTCTCAGTCTGGCCCAGGCTGACCTGGAATTCACTATGTAGTTTCAGGGTGGCCTCGAACTCTCAGCAAAGTCAGGGGGATCCTCCTACCTCTGCCTCCCGAGTGCTGGGATTAAAGGCGATAACAAATGCGCCACCACGCCCGGCTGTACAGTTCTTTCTACAGTGAATTTTATACTTCCAAGGGCCAGGGAACATGATCTGCATGTTTTATTTTGTTTTTAAATCTTTGTTCCTCATTCCCTTATGCTTCCACATTCAGTAGGTCCTCAACAGATGATAACAGCTTGTGAAGTAGCTGGAAGGTATCGGCTCACTTTGAACATTGCCTCACCCCCTTCCCACGAACCCAAGTTCCAAATTCGACTAGAACAATTTTGGCATAGGGAAGGTCTACGTCATTCTTTCAGGTACCAGGGACTGAGTGACTGAAGCCACCTTAAACAATGAGGGCTTGACAGTTGATGGCATGGTGACTGGAGAGCCAAATGTCAATTTCACTTCGACATGTTTTTTATTCCAGTATTGACACAAAACATGGTCTGCTATCATAGAAACAGCATACAAACCAGCAATCTTAGCCTCAGTGGCCTTGAGGATAAACCCTACCCTCTGGTCCCGGTTCCTCTCCTGTGAAATGAACTAGTTGGGCCAGGTGGGTATAAATGGCACCCCACCGCACTGATATTCAACCCCATGGCTTTACCCATAGGTGTCTAGTCAAAGGAAGAACGTGATTTTCTATTAACTTGCCACAACTTCAGCTTTGCAAAAACTAGGTTTTTCCAACTAAATCTGTGGTATGGTTTTCTGTAGACTCAGAGACATGTGGAGACAGTCAGAGACATGCTCCTAAAACTGTCAGTTCCTTTTGAATTTGAACTCTACATGTTTATGGGGTAGAGATCTTCAATCTTTTTTTTTTAAACAAGAATCCTCCTACCTCTGTAACTTGTTTAAAAATTATTAAAGGACTGGGAAGATGGTAAAGCCTGAAAGTGTAAGCTCAATTCTCAGTCCCCATGTAAAGCCGGATGCACAAAGTGGCAATTGCATCTGGAGTTCATTTGCCGTGGCAGGTGGACCTAGTGTGCCCATTTCACTCTCTTTCTCTCTCCTCTCTCTTGATTTCATTAAAACTGTGAGCCTCGACCCACAGCAACAACAGAACCCATCAACATAACACTTTGCCTACAATCTGGGGGTAACAGGAGGGAGCTTAGGAGAATTTCCCAGGTGGACGATGGCTCTCCAGGACTATTCTGGGGTCAGAATTTGCTCTGAGGTGAACATTTCCAGTGTATCATCTTCTCAGCTCAGCCACCTGCTAGATGTACGCCTATAAGCAAGTAGCTTAAACTTCCTGACTCCCTTGGGAGCACAAGGATAATAAGGTCTACTTGCAACTGGTTGGATCATTAATATTTTGAGCTAAAATATAAGTGAAGCAACTCGATTCATGTCTGCTATACCACCATAGGCACTCCTCCGTCTTCTTGCGTTTCCTCATCTGCATAGCTTGCTTCCTTCCTTTTCAGCTGGGAGGCTCAGTCCCTCCTTGTATTATCGACATTTCTCTCCACCCCCGCAATATTGTGCTCCATCTTACCACTCGGGAGACTGAACCTGACATAACGCATGGAGATTACTTCCTTCTTGTTTTCTTTTTTTGAAAAACACTGTCGACCGTTGAGAAACAGTACTTTTGTGCTTCTTTTGACAAAATGAGGTTCACTTTTAATTCTGTAGATTTGCTACTTCTAAGATAAAACCTTATTCACATTAGCATGGTGGAATTTCTGACTTTAAATCTTTCCTGGGCGGAAAATTAATCTTTCCTTAGGCAGTACCTAAAGGGTATGTGTATTGAGTGATCCAAAGATCAATTAAACAAACTGAGACTGAGTGAGGAAACTTTATCTCCACATAAAATGAGGCCATGGTGATACGGGTAGAATCCAGGAAGACTGAGCTTAGATTACCCAGGTGTCTGAAAGAAGGCAGGGATAAACCAGGAAGCTGCTATGATGTGAGCTGAGCGGATGACTGTGCCTTCAGGATATGAGAGAGAAGAGAGAGAGAAAGAGAGGGAGAGAATGAATTGTGACTTCTCCTGAGAATGAAGATAGTCAGTCAGTAAACTCAGATTTCTTCACAACACTAAGTTGGAGCCGAGTGACCAACTTACTTTCGTTGGGGCATCTTGATTTGCCACCACAGTTCTGACCACTCACTCAAGGGGTGTGTGCGTGATTGTACACACTTGCCCAACCTCTCCTTAGCTTGGTCAACCGTTTAAAATACCCCGTGTGTGTGTGTGTGTGTGTGTGTGTGTGTGTGTGTGTGTGTGTGCACTCTGAGATCAATTCCTTTGATTCAGATGGTGTTAGCTCTGTATCACAAGTGAGGAAATGTTCACACCTTCAATTCACACAGGGCACACTTGAGACAAGACAGTAATGTGACTTGAACTCTCTTCTCTTGTAGTCCTGAAGAAATGATTCGCAACCATGAACCACTTGCTGACCAGACAACATTTGCCCATGTCTGAAGGACACTGTTGGGCCGTCACACATGAGGATCAGGCCTCTAGTGAATGAAGACCAAAATGCTGCCTTTTGAGCATCTGTGGTGTAAAGTGTCCCCCATAGGCTCGTGGGTTTGAATTCTTAATCCCCAGCTAATGGAACTGCTCTGGAAGGTTATGGGATCTTAAGAAAGCAGAGCCGTGCTGAGGAAGTGTTTTGTTTTGTTTTTTGTTTTTTCGAGGTAGGGTCTCATTCTGGCCCAGGCTGACCTGGAATTCACTATGTATTCTCAAGGTGGCCTCGAACTCTTGGCGATCCTCCTACCTCTGCCTCCTGAGGGCTGGGATTAAAGGTGTGCACCACCATGCCTGGCAGATATTTTTTTTAAATCATGCCAGTATAAAACAAGTTATAAAATAAAGCAGCAAAATGAGCAATCAGGCTAAATGTAAATAGAATAGACTGACAGCTTAAAATTAAATCAACAGGGGCTGGAGAGATGGCTTAGTGGTTAATGTGCATGCCTGTGAAGCCTAAGAACCCAGGTTCGATTCTCCAGGTCCCACATAAGCCAGATGCACATGGTGGCCCATGCATCTGGAGTTCATTTGCAGTGGCTAGAGACCCTGGCATGCCCATTCTAACTCTCTCTCTCTCTCTCTCTCTCTCTCTCTCTCTCCCCCTCTCTCTGTCTCTAATAAAGAAATAAATGAAAATAAAATCTTAAAAATGTTAAATCAACAGACTACCTACAAATCTGATTTGTTTATATGCCATATACCGATTATACAGTACAGCATAAAGAAGTAATAAGAGAACAAGTACTGGAGAGTTGATTTAGTGGTTCAGGTCCTGGCAAAGCAAAGGACCCAGGTTCAATTCCCAGGTACTCAGGGTAAAGCCAAATGCACAGGTGGTGCATGCGTCTGGGGTTCACACAGTCTCTCTATCTGCCTCTCTCTCTCTCTTTCTCCCTCTCTCAAATAAATAAATTAATTAAATATTTTTAAAAAAGAAATTCTAAGAAAACAAAAAGATGAATAAAATACAATAACTGAAAGGAAGTTGTTATAGCTATATTAATAACACACAAGTCAGACTTTAAGGCAATCAGTTTACCAGAAATAAGGGCAATCATTAATGTTGCTAGAAGTTTCAACTCATAACAAGGTGTACAGGCACCCAACCCTAACCCTAGCATTTGGGAGGCAGGGTAGTTCTAGATCAGCCTGAAATTTCAATATACCAGAAAGACACAATGTCAACATCAATGTACCTAGTAAGGTAGCTTCATAATATTCAAAGAAAAAACTGACAGTGCTACAAAACTAATTGATATACTGGGTGGTTTTTTTTTCCCAAATGTATACATCAGTTAAGAAAGCCATTTAAAGTATTTGAAACATAAACAATGTATTTAATCACATAGATGAAACACTGCTTCTAATATTGGAAAATGCATATTTCTTTCAAGCACATAATAAACACTTTAAAACTGGCAAGATCTACTGTAAACACCAACAAATTAAAATAACAACTGGCATCATACCACCCAGATGAATAGCATAATTCTTGAAAATTAAAAGTTATATTTTATTTAACTCATGGGTAGGAAAAATAAAATGGAAGCTAAATAATATTTACTACACAGTTATCAGATTTTAGGTTTAAAAATTAGAGAAATGCTATTAAAATGATTAAGGAAAATTAAAAAGCCCTAAGTATTATGTTTCATAAAGCTGGCTAAAAAATAAACACCCAACAGAAGTAGTCAGAAAAAAAAACAAATAACTAAATTAAAACTTTTACATTCAATAGTATAGGTAAACGTAGAATTTACTGTAACTAAAGATAAAGCAATCATAGATAACATCTGTTAAATTGAAAAGCTGTTTCATGAACAGGAGTAATAAACTCAGCAAACTTCAAGCATAATTGGAGGAAAGAAACATTTGAAAGGGCACAGCAAAATAACAGTAGGAATAGATATGGAACGTAAATACAGAGTTATTAAGGATTTAAATGGCAATCAGTTTCTATTAAATAAAAGTAGTAATACATTTGAAGGCTTAGATGAAATGCACAAATTCCTGAAAAGAAAAATGTGAATTATCATCACTGTATAAAGAAGAAAGCAAAAACCCAAGAAATAACTAAAGTTTTAAAGTGACTTCTACCAAATGTTCAAGGAGCAAATGATTCTTGTCCTACATGACTTATTAAGTAGGTGAAGGGAGCCACAACCCACTCATAAAAAGGTGAATATAGCGTTGATACGCAAAAACAGACAGTATGTGAAGACAGTTTTACACGAGAATATACATGCCAAAAATTAAAGAAAACATTAACAGGCTAAGTCGATAAATATGTAAGCCAAAGATACACATATTGGTTATGTTCTTTTTTAAATTTTTGTTTATTTATTTGAGAGTGACAGACAGAGAGAGAGAAAGAGGCGGAGAGAGAGAGAGAGAATGGGTGCACCAGGGCCTCTAGCCACGGCAAACCAACTCCAGATGCATGCGCCACCTTGTGCATCTGGCTTACGTGGGTCCTGGGGAATCAAGCCTCGAACTGGGGTCCTTAGGCTTCACAGGCAAGCGCTTAACCACTAAGCCATCTCTCCAGCCCCTGGTTATATTCTTTTTAAAAATGTAAGTTTCATTCAGGGGTCAATTGCCCATTTTATATAATTCATCATGCTAAAGAATTAAATGAGAAAACACTAATTCCTAAATAGAAACAGACAAGAAGCATTCAAAATTAAGACAATAATTTTTCTGTCCACCATCTTCCTAGGCTGCAGATTGGATTCAGGGCCTTGCACATGCTAGGCAGGCACTCTACCATAGACTCACATCTCTAGGCCCCATTATTAAATTATTAAAGTAAATGCTTCAACTGCAAAGGAAAACTCATAACTTGACAAAGATATCACTAATCAAACTATAGTTAACATCTTATTCAATAGGAAGCTATTTAAAATTGTCATAACAAGGCATAGTGGGGCAAGCCAGTAGTTCAAGCACTGGGGAGTCTGAGTCAGAAAGAACATGAGTTTGAGACCAGCCTAGGCTACACAGTGAGTTCGTGGGCTATGTGGTGAAAACCAATCTCAAAAAAAAATAAAAAATGTCTTTATGATGAGAAATAAGAAAAGAATGCTCCTTTACCCATATGTAGTCACACTGTCTGGAGGTCCTTGCCTAAACAATAAGATGAGGAAAACTAAATAGAAGGTAAAATAATTAAAACAAAAACACATCCCAGATAATATAATGTGATCACAGAAAATTCAAAATAACCTCTTAAGAATAGAACAGAAGTGTTAAATATAGTTGATGGATATGATATTAATATATAAATATTTTATTTCCCTATACCACCAACGAACAGAAAAACAATTTAAATGCATATAGTTTACCAATATCCATTTTTTAAAAAATAGTGTATAATTTCTCTCATATATGGAATACAGATAAAAGAATAGATTAAATTAGAAGACATGAGGAGAGAAAAAGAAGACCAGCAGGAGGAGGGAAGTGGGGATAGGGAAATAGCATCAAATTCTGTGATATACAAGAATAAGTGTCATAATAAAACTCATTACTTTGTCCACTGAGCACTTATACCAATTGAAAATAAATATTTGGGTCTCCTCACTTACTTAGGATTTTAATAAAATGACATGCAATTTTTAAAACTTTTATTAATTATGAACTTTACTGTATTTAACATATTGTGTGTTGGTCATGTTTCATTGTATTATACTCTTCTATCCCCTGTCTCCTGCCACATTGCACAGAGGGCCCTCCTTACTGGGGTTACTGGCTATTCACTGTGGGGTCATGAGTGTGTCAGTCAGTTTCTGTGGCAGGTGGAATGTCTCAGGATACTCCTTTCAACCCTTGTGGCTCTCATTATCTTCCACCATCTTTTCCATAATGTTCCCTGAGCCATTTCAGGTGTCTTATAAGTGTATTTCAGTGTTGAGCTCTCTGCAGTCTCTGACTTTCTGCTTTGATGCGTTTTGAGTGTCCTCAGTGTCTGTCACTGGAGGTTGCTGGGAGCTAGAGCTGGTTGTAACACTATCAGTGAGAGCAGTACTCATGTTTTAATCTCCATTTCCTCTGTAATGTCAATTTCTGATTTAAAAAAACCACACACACACACAAACCTCTCAGTAAATTGGGAATAAAAGGGAACTTCCTGGCATGGAGAGATTGCTTAGTGGTTAAGATGCATGCCTGCGAAGCCTAAGGACCCCAGTTCAATTCTCCAGGTCCCACATAAACCAGATGCATAAGGGGGCGCATGCATCTGGAGTTTATTTGCAGTGACTGGAGGCCCTAGTGAGCCCATTCTCACTCTTTCTCTCTATCTTCTCTCACTCCCTCTCTCTGTCTCTAATAAATAAATAAATAAATAAAAATTAAAATCTTTTTTTTTAATTATTGCTTTTTATTGGCTTTTATACTTACATACAAAAAACCCATGTGATATTTCCCTTCCCTCCCCCCATTCCACTTTAGAACTCAAGTCTCCATCATATCCCCTCCCTCTCTCCATTAGCGGGAGCTTCCTCAACCTGATAAAGGGTATATTCTTCTTCTTCTCTTTGATGTGACCAAATACCTGACAAAAAGTAACTTGAGAGAAGGTTTGTTTTGACTCATAGTTTGAGGTACAGTCCACCATGGCAGGAAAGGCATAGCAGCTGGTGTATGAGGCAGCTGAGCACACTGCAGTGCGACAATCAGGAAGCAGGAAGAAAAGATGAATGCTGATGCTCAGCTCACTTCCTCCATGACAGGACCCCAGTCCACAGGACCATGCTGCCCACATTTAGGGTAGATGTTCCCTCTTTAGCTAATCTGATCTAGACATAACTGAGGCTTGTTTCCATGGTGATTCAACTCATCAAGTTGCCAATCAAGATTAGACATCACCAGTAACATCTGCTAAAACCCACAGCTAACCTCTTACCTGGTGGTGGAAGACTGAATGCCCCATTTCTAGCTAAGGCTGGGAAGATGAGACAGCGATACAGACACCACTTCCATTCATCATTGTAGAAGTTCTATGCTGTGTAATATGTCCAGGAGGAGGAGAACAAATGAGGGGAAGGAGGAGGAGAATTAACAAGAGAAGAAATAAGGATGGGAGGGAATGAGGAAGAAAAGGAAGGGCCACTTAGATATGCCATCTATACTTGAAAAGAACAAGTGAAATAGCCTATATTTACAAACATGGTTATTGACACTGAGAGTTAAAAGAACTCCATTAAAAAGTACCAGATAACCAAGATTTGCAGGATTATTGGATATAAGATAAATATATGCTAGCAATCAATAATCAGAAATTGACCAAGAGCAGATTATGGGGGAAAAAAAGATTTATTTTGACTTACAGACTAAAGGGGAAGCTCCATGATGGCAGGAGAAAAGGATGGCATGAGCAGAATGTGGACATCACCCCCTGGCCAACATCAGGTGGACAATAGCAACAGGAGAGTATGTAAAACACTGGCAAGGGGACACTGGCTATAATACCCATAAGCCTGCCCCCAACAATACACTGCCTCCAGGAGGCATTAATTCCCAAATCTCCATCAGCTGGGAAACTAGCATTCAAAACACCTAAGTTTATGGGGGACACCTAACACAAACCACCACAAGCACCACTTATTGAAGCTTGCATGGATGTATGCATGTGTGTGCATAGATTCACATGTGCAAATGTGGTCCTTTGCTGGGTGCTGTGGACACAGAAATGAAGAATGAAAAGTCATTTCAGAGCCATGCATGGTGGCACACACCTTTAATCACAGCACTCAGAAGGCAGAGGTAGGAGGATCTCCATGAGTTGAAGGCCACCCTGAGACTACATAGGGAATTCCAGGTCAGCCTGGGCTACAGTGAAACCCTACCTCAAAAAATAAAAAAATTAAAATTAAAAAACTCATTTCAGTAAGGAGCACTCAGGTTCATGAGCTACAAGCAACAACTAGAATAAATGACAGCAGAGGAGCTATCATCTGCTTGGGAAGGCTACAGAAGACCTTCAAGGGGGAGAAGATAGTTCATTAAGGATAAAAAGAAATCTGTCAAATGGGAAAAATATGGGGGAGAAATAAATAAAATTGAAGGAGCACTATTTTATTTTATTTTATTTTATTTTATTTTATTTTATTTTATTTTATTTTATTTTATTGAGGCAAGCTGAACAGATTGGCCTTTTTAATAGAAAGGGGGAGGGAATTGGTACACCTGGGCCTTCACTCACTGCAATTGAACTCCAGATGCATACTTCCCCTTGTGCACATGTGTGACCTTGCACACCTGCATCACTGTGTGTCTAGCTTTGGGATCTGGAGAGTAGAACACGAGTCCTTAGGCGAGCACCTTAACTGCTAAGCCATCTCTCCAGCCCAGAGAAGCACTATTTTTAAAGGTACCAATTCATAAGCATGTTACTCAGAAACCGCACTGAAACTGCATCCAAAGGAAAGAAATAGCTAAGAAATAAGAAAAGTGAATTCCTTGAAGTTTAAAAAACCTGCTATTATATATTCTATTCTGCCCTCCATTCTTCTGAGGCTGTGCATTCAATCCACTGGGCACTGGAAGTGAGTTATGTGACAACCGGGACAAGAATAGTCTTATGGAGAGTATCTTCCATAGAAACATGAAAAAATATCCCAAATACTGTGGGTTGTCTTCTTTGGCTTAGATCATGTTTTGCTTGGACATTGTATCACTTACTTTCTCATTGCTGAGACAAAAATACCTGACCAGAACCAGCTTAAGGAAGGGAAGTGTTTGTTTATTTGTTTATTTTGGCTCACAGTTTCAAGGAACGTCCACTGTGGCAGGAAAGCACAGTAGGAGCAGAGAGCCAGCTCGCACCATCACATCAGCAGGAGGTTTTGGAGAATGATGAGTGCTGGTGTTCAGGTAGGTTTCTCCTTTTATACAGTGCAGGATCTCCACCCTACCGCATGACACTGCCCACAGTCAGGGTGGGTCTTGTAGAAATCTAGAAAACCCCTCACACACATGCTTATAGATTTGTTTGCATGATGACTATAAATCGTAGTAAATCGACACCTTGACATTAACCTGGTCATAGCAGTGTCCCACTCTATGATCTTGTCCTTGACTCATACATGCCAGCATCTGTGTGTGAGTGAGGTGGTTATACAACCGAATCTATAGATTGCTCATGTTACTGGTGGCAGTCAAACTTCAGGTGTGAGTTCTGTTACACATATGTTAATCACTCTCTGTCATTGTGACAAAAAATACATGAGAAAATGAACGTGGAGGGGGAAAGATTTACTTTGGCTCATGGTTTCACAATTTCAGTGGCTCCCACAGTCAGAAGTTTCCACTGCTTTAGGCCTGAGGTGCAGCCAAAAATAATGGTTATGAGTATGTGACGACAAGGCTGCTCACCTCACATCAGCCAGGAAACAAAGAGAGAGAAGAATGGATGAGGCCAAGACATATCTCTCATGGGCACACCACCAGCAACTTCCTCCAACCTAGGCCCCACCTCCTAATTGTGTATTCAGCTATGAACTCATCAATAGATTAATCTACTGGTGAGGTGAATGTGCTCATGGTCCAATGGCCTCTCAAAGCTCACCTCCTCTGAACACTGCTATACTGAAGACCAAACCATCAATTTGGGGAAAAATTCATATCTAATCCACCTCCAAAAGTAATAGCATTTGTTAACTTATAATCCTTAATTTACTTAATTAATTAATCCTTCATTGACTTAATTTATATCTGTGAGACCCATGTATAAAAGTCAACACATTCTTTCATTTATGGATAAGATCAAATGACTCATAAGAAAACAAAATGGAGCTGGGTAGATGGCTCAGCAGTTAAAGGTGCTTGTTTGCAAAACCTGCCAACCCAGGTTCAATTCTCCAGTACCCACATAAAGCCAGATAGATGCATAAAATGGCACATGTGCTTAGAGTTCGTTTGCAGCAGCAAGAGGTTCCAGTGTATCCTTCCTTACTCTCTCTTTCTCTCTCTCTCCCATCTCAAATAAATAAAAAAAAAATGTAACGTAGAAAGCAAATCGGTTTATTGGTACAAAAATAAATTTAATAATGAAAGTGTTTATATAGTACTAAATTATTATTAATTGATCATTATAAAATGTGGAAAGAAGTAAAAAACTAACAGTGGCTTTGAAATGTGTCTCTAGTTTAATTTTGTTTGCAGTGATGCATAAAATGGTCAAAATAAATAGCACATCTTTAACAGATTTGTATTCTGTCACTGGTGTATTATTTGTTACGCATCACAAGGAAATACCCGACATATCATAAAGAGTAACTATTTACAAGTGACCATAGGTGTTAAATTCTTCTTTAACTGGTGATTGATTTTGTTAGAACATTCATAAATCTAGGGAAGCGTGAATACTTCCTACACTGTGACCCCCAGATCCATGAATGTGTCACTGATACTGGCTTGAATCTTGTATTTAAACTATTTTGAAAAAGATTTGCTAGATTGTTTTATAGTATAAATAGATTGCTGGGCAAAGTATTTAAAAACAGATTATAGGGGCTGGAAAGATGGCTTAGCAGTTAAGGCATATGCCTGCAAAGTCTAAAGACCCCGTTCCATTCTCCAGGTCCCACATAAGCCAGATGCACATGGTGGCAAATGTGTTTGGTCAACAGACTACCTACAAATCTGATTTGTTTATATGCCATATACCGATTATACAGTACAGCATAAAGAAGTAATAAGAGAACAAGTACTGGAGAGTTGATTTAGTGGTTCAGGTCCTTGCTGGCAAAGCAAAGGACCCAGGTTCAATTCCCAGGTACTCAGGGTAAAGCCAAATGCACAGGTGGTGCATGCGTCTGGGGTTCACACAGTCTCTCTCTATCTGCCTCTCTCTCTCTCTTTCTCCCTCTCTCAAATAAATAAATTAATTAAATATTTTTTAAAAAGAAATTCTAAGAAAACAAAAAGATGAATAAAATACAATAACTGAAAGGAAGTTGTTATAGCTATATTAATAACACACAAGTCAGACTTTAAGGCAATCAGTTTACCAGAAATAAGGGCAATCATTAATGTTGCTAGAAGTTTCAACTCATAACAAGGTGTACAGGCACCCAACCCTAACCCTAGCATTTGGGAGGCAGGGTAGTTCTAGATCAGCCTGAAATTTCAATATACCAGAAAGACACAATGTCAACATCAATGTACCTAGTAAGGTAGCTTCATAATATTCAAAGAAAAAACTGACAGTGCTACAAAACTAATTGATATACTGGGTGGTTTTTTTTTCCCAAATGTATACATCAGTTAAGAAAGCCATTTAAAGTATTTGAAACATAAACAATGTATTTAATCACATAGATGAAACACTGCTTCTAATATTGGAAAATGCATATTTCTTTCAAGCACATAATAAACACTTTAAAACTGGCAAGATCTACTGTAAACACCAACAAATTAAAATAACAACTGGCATCATACCACCCAGATGAATAGCATAATTCTTGAAAATTAAAAGTTATATTTTATTTAACTCATGGGTAGGAAAAATAAAATGGAAGCTAAATAATATTTACTACACAGTTATCAGATTTTAGGTTTAAAAATTAGAGAAATGCTATTAAAATGATTAAGGAAAATTAAAAAGCCCTAAGTATTATGTTTCATAAAGCTGGCTAAAAATAAACACCCAACAGAAGTAGTCAAAAAAAAACAAACAAACTAAATTAAAACTTTTACACTCAATAGTATAGGTAAACGTAGAATTTACTGTAACTAAAGATAAAGCAATCATAGATAACATCTGTTAAATTGAAAAGCTGTTTCATGAACAGGAGTAATAAACTCAGCAAACTTCAAGCATAATTGGAGGAAAGAAACATTTGAAAGGGCACAGCAAAATAACAGTAGGAATAGATATGGAACGTAAATACAGAGTTATTAAGGATTTAAATGGCAATCAGTTTCTATTAAATAAAAGTAGTAATACATTTGAAGGCTTAGATGAAATGCACAAATTCCTGAAAAGAAAAATGTGAATTATCATCACTGTCTAAAGAAGAAAGCAAAAACCCAAGAAATAACTAAAGTTTTAAAGTGACTTCTACCAAATGTTCAAGGAGCAAATGATTCTTGTCCTACATGACTTATTAAGTAGGTGAAGGGAGCCACAGCCCACTCATAAAAAGGTGAATATAGCGTTGATACGCAAAAACAGACAGTATGTGAAGACAATTTTACACGAGAATATACATGCCAAAAATTGAAAGAAAACATTAACAGGCTAAGTCGATAAATATGTAAGCCAAAGATACACATATTGGTTATGTTCTTTTTTTAAATTTTTGTTTATTTATTTGAGAGTGACAGACAGAGAGAGAGAAAGAGGCGGAGAGAGAGAGAGAGAATGGGTGCACCAGGGCCTCTAGCCACGGCAAACCAACTCCAGATGCATGCGCCACCTTGTGCATCTGGCTTACGTGGGTCCTGGGGAATCAAGCCTCGAACTGGGGTCCTTAGGCTTCACAGGCAAGCGCTTAACCACTAAGCCATCTCTCCAGCCCCTGGTTATATTCTTTTTAAAAATGTAAGTTTCATTCAGGGGTCAATTGCCCATTTTATATAATTCATCATGCTAAAGAATTAAATGAGAAAACACTAATTCCTAAATAGAAACAGACAAGAAGCATTCAAAATTAAGACAATAATTTTTCTGTCCACCATCTTCCTAGGCTGCGGATTGGATTCAGGGCCTTGCACATGCTAGGCAGGCACTCTACCATAGACTCACATCTCTAGGCCCCATTATTAAATTATTAAAGTAAATGCTTCAACTGCAAAGGAAAACTCATAACTTGACAAAGATATCACTAATCAAACTATAGTTAACATCTTATTCAATAGGAAGCTATTTAAAATTGTCATAACAAGGAATAGTGGGGCAAGCCAGTAGTTCAAGCACTGGGGAGTCTGAGTCAGAAAGAACATGAGTTTGAGACCAGCCTAGGCTACACAGTGAGTTCGTGGGCTATGTGGTGAAAACCAATCTCAAAAAGAAAATAAAAAATGTCTTTATGATGAGAAATAAGAAAAGAATGCTCCTTTACCCATATGTAGTCACACTGTCTGGAGGTCCTTGCCTAAACAATAAGATGAGGAAAACTAAATAGAAGGTAAAATAATTAAAACAAAAACACATCCCAGATAATATAATGTGATCACAGAAAATTCAAAATAACCTCTTAAGAATAGAACAGAAGTGTTAAATATAGTTGATGGATATGATATTAATATATAAATATTTTATTTCCCTATACCACCAACGAACAGAAAAACAATTTAAATGCATATAGTTTACCAATATCCATTTTTTAAAAAATAGTGTATAATTTCTCTCATATATGGAATACAGATAAAAGAATAGATTAAATTAGAAGACATGAGGAGAGAAAAAGAAGACCAGCAGGAGGAGGGAAGTGGGGGATAGGGGAAATAGCATCAAATTCTGTGATATACAAGAATAAGTGTCATAATAAAACTCATTACTTTGTCCACTGAGCACTTATACCAATTGAAAATAAATATTTGGGTCTCCTTACTTACTTAGGATTTTAATAAAATGACATGCAATTTTTAAAACTTTTATTAATTATGAACTTTACTGTACGAACATATTGTGTGTTGGTCATGTTTCATTGTATTGTACTCTTCTATCCCCTGTCTCCTGCCACATTGCACAGAGGGCCCTCCTTACTGGGGTTACTGGCTATTCACTGTGGGGTCATGAGTGTGTCAGTCAGTTTCTGTGGCAGGTGGAATGTCTCAGGATACTCCTTTCAACCCTTGTGGCTCTCATTATCTTCCACCATCTTTTCCGCAATGTTCCCTGAGCCATTTCAGGTGTCTTATAAGTGTATTTCAGTGTTGAGCTCTCTGCAGTCTCTGACTTTCTGCTTTGATGCGTTTTGAGTGTCTTCAGTGTCTGTCACTGGAGGTTGCTGGGAGCTAGAGCTGGTTGTAACACTATCAGTGAGAGCAGTACTCATGTTTTAATCTCCATTTCCTCTGTAATGTCAATTTCTGATTTAAAAAAACCACACACACACACAAACCTCTCAGTAAATTGGGAATAAAAGGGAACTTCCTGGCATGGAGAGATTGCTTAGTGGTTAAGATGCATGCCTGAGAAGCCTAAGGACCCCAGTTCAATTCTCCAGGTCCCACATAAACCAGATGCACAAGGGGGCGCATGCATCTGGAGTTTATTTGCAGTGGCTGGAGGCCCTAGTGAGCCCATACTCACTCTTTCTCTCTATCTTCTCTCACTCCCTCTCTCTGTCTCTAATAAATAAATAAATAAAAATTAAAATCTTTTTTTTAATTATTGTTTTTTATTGGCTTTTATACTTACATACAAAAAAACCCACGTGATATTTCCCTTCCCTCCCCCCATTCCACTTTAGAACTCAAGTCTCCATCATATCCCCTCCCTCTCTCCATTAGCGGGAGCTTCCTCAACCTGATAAAGGGTATATTCTTCTTCTCTTTGATGTGACCAAATACCTGACAAAAAGTAACTTTAGGGGAGGTTTGTTTTGGCTCACAGTTTGAGGTACAGTCCACCATAGCAGGAAAGGCATGGCAGCTGGTGTATGAGGCAGCTGAGCACACTGCAGTGCGACAATCAGGAAGCAGGAAGAAAAGATGAATGTTGATGCTCAGCTCACTTTCTCCATGACAGGACCCCAGTCCACAGGACCATGCTGCCCACATTTAGGGTAGATGTTCCCTCTTTAGCTAATCTGATCTAGACATGACTGAGGCTTGTTTCCATGGTGATTCAACTCATCAAGTTGCCAATCAAGATTAGACATCACCAATAGCATCTGCTAAAACCCACAGCTAACCTCTTACCTAGTGGTGGAAGACTGAATGCCCCATTTCTAGCTAAGGCTGGGAAGATGAGACAGCAATACAGACACCACTTCCATTCATCATTGTAGAAGAAGTTCTATGCTGTGTAATATGTCCAGGAGGAGGAGAACAAATGAGGGGAAGGAGGAGGAGAATTAACAAGAGAAGAAATAAGGATGGGAGGGAATGAGGAAGGAAAGGAAGGGCCACTTAGATATGCCATCTATACTTGAAAAGAACAAGTGAAATAGCCTATATTTACAAACATGGTTATTGACAGAGAGTTAAAAGAACTCCATTAAAAAGTACCAGATAACCAAGATTTGCAGGATTATTGGATATAAGATAAATATATGCTAGCAATCAATAATCAGAAATTGACCAAGAGCAGATTATGGGGAAAAAAAAGATTTATTTTGACTTACAGACTAAAGGGGAAGCTCCATGATGGCAGGAGAAAAGGATGGCATGAGCAGAATGTGGACATCACCCCCTGGCCAACATCAGGTGGACAATAGCAACAGGAGAGTATGTAAAACACTGGCAAGGGGACACTGGCTATAATACCCATAAGCCTGCCCCCAACAATACACTGCCTCCAGGAGGCATTAATTCCCAAATCTCCATCAGCTGGGAAACTAGCATTCAAAACACCTAAGTTTATGGGGGACACCTAACTCAAACCACCACAAGCACCACTTATTGAAGCTTGCATGGATGTATGCATGTGTGTGCATAGATTCACATGTGCAAATGTGGTCCTTTGCTGGGTGCTGTGGACACAGAAATGAAGAATGAAAAGTCATTTCAGAGCCATGCATGGTGGCACACACCTTTAATCACAGCACTCAGAAGGCAGAGGTAGGAGGATCTCCATGAGTTGAAGGCCACCCTGAGACTACATAGGGAATTCCAGGTCAGCCTGGGCTACAGTGAAACCCTACCTCAAAAAATAAAAAAATTAAAATTAAAAAACTCATTTCAGTAAGGAGCACTCAGGTTCATGAGCTACAAGCAACAACTAGAATAAATGACAGCAGAGGAGCTATCATCTGCTTGGGAAGGCTACAGAAGACCTTCAAGGGGGAGAAGATAGTTCATTAAGGATAAAAAGAAATCTGTCAAATGGGAAAAATATGGGGGAGAAATAAATAAAATTGAAGGAGCACTATTTTATTTTATTTTATTTTATTTTATTTTATTTTATTTTATTTTATTTTATTTTATTGAGGCAAGCTGAACAGATTGGCCTTTTTTAATAGAAAGGGGGGGGAGGGAATTGGTACACCTGGGCCTTCACTCACTGCAATTGAACTCCAGATGCATACTTCCCCTTGTGCACATGTGTGACCTTGCACACCTGCATCACTGTGTGTCTAGCTTTGGGATCTGGAGAGTAGAACACGAGTCCTTAGGCGAGCACCTTAACTGCTAAGCCATCTCTCCAGCCCAGAGAAGCACTATTTTTAAAGGTACCAATTCATAAACATGTTACTCAGAAACCGCACTGAAACTGCATCCAAAGGAAAGAAATAGCTAAGAAATAAGAAAAGTGAATTCCTTGAAGTTTAAAAAACCTGCTATTATATATTCTATTCTGCCCTCCATTCTTCTGAGGCTGTGCATTCAATCCACTGGGCACTGGAAGTGAGTTATGTGACAACCGGGACAAGAATAGTCTTATGGAGAGTATCTTCCATAGAAACATGAAAAAATATCCCAAATACTGTGGGTTGTCTTCTTTGGCTTAGATCATGTTTTGCTTGGACATTGTATCACTTACTTTCTCATTGCTGAGACAAAAATACCTGACCAGAACCAGCTTAAGGAAGGGAAGTGTTTGTTTATTTGTTTATTTTGGCTCACAGTTTCAAGGGAACGTCCACTGTGGCAGGGAAAGCACAGTAGGAGCAGAGAGCCAGCTCGCACCATCACATCAGCAGGGAGGTTTTGGAGAATGATGAGTGCTGGTGTTCAGGTAGGTTTCTCCTTTTATACAGTGCAGGATCTCCACCCTACCGCATGACACTGCCCACAGTCAGGGTGGGTCTTGTAGAAATCTAGAAAACCCCTCACACACATGCTTATAGATTTGTTTGCATGATGACTATAAATCGTAGTAAATTGACACCTTGACATTAACCTGGGTCATAGCAGTGTCCCACTCTATGATCTTGTCCTTGACTCATACATGCCAGCATCTGTGTGTGAGTGAGGTGGTTATACAACCGAATCTATAGATTGCTCATGTTACTGGTGGCAGTCAAACTTCAGGTGTGAGTTCTGTTACACATATGTTAATCACTCTCTGTCATTGTGACAAAAAATACATGAGAAAATGAACGTGGAGGGGGAAAGATTTACTTTGGCTCATGGTTTCACAATTTCAGTGGCTCCCACAGTCAGAAGTTTCCACTGCTTTAGGCCTGAGGTGCAGCAGAAAATAATGGTTATGGGTATGTGACGACAAGGCTGCTCACCTCACATCACAGGAAACAAAGAGAGAGAAGAATGGATGAGGCCAAGACATATCTCTCATGGGCACACCACCAGCAACTTCCTCCAACCTAGGCCCCACCTCCTAATTGTGTATTCAGCTATGAACTCATCAATAGATTAATCTACTGGTGAGGTGAATGTGCTCATGGTCCAATGGCCTCTCAAAGCTCACCTCCTCTGAACACTGCTACACTGAAGACCAAACCATCAATTTGGGGAAAAATTCATATCTAATCCACCTCCAAAAGTAATAGCATTTGTTAATTTATAATCCTTAATTTACTTAATTAATTAATCCTTCATTGACTTAATTTATATCTGTGAGACCCATGTATAAAAGTCAACACATTCTTTCATTTATGGATAAGGTCAAATGAGTCATAAGAAAACAAAATGGAGCTGGGTAGATGGCTCAGCAGTTAAAGGTGCTTGTTTGCAAAACCTGCCAACCCAGGTTCAATTCTCCAGTACCCACATAAAGCCAGATAGATGCATAAAATGGCACATGTGCTTAGAGTTCGTTTGCAGCAGCAAGAGGTTCCAGTGTACCCTTCCTTACTCAGTTTCTCAATCTCTCTCTCTCTCTCTCCCATCTCAAATAAATAAAAAAAATGTAACGTAGAAAGCAAAACGGTTTATTGGTACAAAAATAAATTTAATAATGAAAGTGTTTGTATAGTACTAAATTATTATTAATTGATCATTATAAAATGTGGAAAGAAGTAAAAAACTAACAGTGGCTTTGAAATGTGTCTCTAGTTTAATTTTGTTTGCAGTGATGCATAAAATGGTCAAAATAAATAGCACATCTTTAACAGATTTGTATTCTGTCACTGGTGTATTATTTGTTACACATCACAAGGAAATACCCGACATATCATAAAGAGTAACTATTTACAAGTGACCATAGGTGTTAAATTCTTCTTTAACTGGTGATTGATTTTGTTAGAACATTCATAAATCTAGGGAAGCGTCAATACTTCCTACACTGTGACCCCCAGATCCATGAATGTGTCACTGATACTGGCTTGAATCTTGTATTTAAACTATTTTGAAAAAAGATTTGCTAGATTGTTTTATAGTATAAATAGATTGCTGGGCAAAGTATTTAAAAACAGATATAGGGGCTGGAAAGATGGCTTAGCAGTTAAGGCATATGCCTGCAAAGCCTAAAGACCCCGGTTCCATTCTCCAGGTCCCACATAAGCCAGATGCACATGGTGGCAAATGTGTTTGGAGTACTTTTGCAGTGGCTGGAGGCTCTGGCATGCCCATTCTCACTCTCTCTCTCTCTCTCTCTCTCTCTCTCCCCCCACTTTCTGTCTCTAATAAACAAACAAACAAATAAATATAAAATCTTAAAAAGGGTATGAATAATAATGACACTAATAATATTGACATCAGTAATTAATGCACTTATTAAAATGAACTTCTTCAACTTACTAAAATGGATTGATTTACATACATTTATTTATCCCTAAGTTCTGATTTTTTTGTCTTTCATTTATTGAACAAAAATGCTTTAGAAAATACATAGGCACAAATTAATATTTGTGCCAAATCTCCATTGTTAGCTTAGACCCACAGTTTTTTTTCCTGAATGGTATTCATGGCACCTGACCACATGTTGTGATATGATTAGTGTTTTCACTCTGGTCTATGGACTTCCCATTATGCAGCATGTTAAAATAGTTAACTAATTAAATGTTGGGGGCTGGAGAGATGGCTCAGTGGTTAAAGGAGCTTGTTCACAAAGTCTAGAGGCCCAGGTTCAATTCCCCAGTACCCACATAAAGCCAGATGCACAAAGTAAGACATGCATCTGGAGTTTGTTTGCAGTGCTGGGAGTCCCTGGCATGTCTACTCCCACTCTCTCTGTTTCTCAGTCTGCATGCAAATAAATAAAAAAAATATTTTTCAAATGTTAATAAAAATTATTTGGGGTTTCTGCTAAAATGCAGCTTCCTGGGCCATATTCCACCTCGCTTCATTAAGATTGCTCTCCAATGCCCAGACATTTATGGCTTGATCTGTTCCCTGACTGATTTTTAGAGAGCTCAAGTTTGAGTTTCATTATTCCAGGTTCTCTTACTCTTCAGGCCATCCCTTCTGATTTTTTTTTAACTTCCTTTTTTCTCTCTCTGTCTCTTTTTGCCACCTAATTATTTGAATAGTCTTTTATTTCCTCAAGCCATCCTACATCCAAAGGATGGGAAAAAGCAGCTGAGAAGGTCTAAGGACAACCTACAAGGTAGACCTTGGGCTCAGAAATAGGACCTTTCATTCTGTTTCCTGTCATTGAAAGGTAACATCTTTGTCAGGGCGTTCCAGGAATTACCTGTCAGTTTAAGTTACACCAGAGTGAGTCACAGAGCCTTAGGTCAGAATCACTTGTTCACTGTATGTTCACCAGGACAGGAGACTGAACATCTTAAGTAGAGAAATGAAGGACACACACACACACACACACACACACACACACACACACACATAGATGAGAGGGGGAGTAGAGAGTGAGGCCAAAATTGGACTTCAGGAGTTGAAAACTACTATGTCTTAGATTTTTAAAAATGTACAAGATGGAATTAACAATAAATTACAGATTGAAAAAAGATTAGTGGGGCTGGAGAGATGGCTTAGCGGTTAAGGCGTCTGCCTGCTAAGCCTAAGAACCCAGTTCCAATCTCCAGGTCCCACGTTTAGCCAGATGCAAAGTAACACAAGGGCGCAATGCTGCACTTGACCACAAGGGGGCGAACACATCTGGATTTCATTCATAACAGCTGAGAGACTGCTGGCGCGCTCATCTCTATCTGTCTCCCTCCTCTCTGTCTGTCTCTCTCTGTGTCTCTCTCCAAAAATAAATAAAATAATAATAATTTTTTAAAAATTAAAAAAGATTAGTGAACCACAAAAGGCAATAAGATCTATCAAAAACAAAACAATGAGGGAGTAAAAAGCTTTTAAACAATTCAACCAACTGTGGGGCAGTTTCAAGCAACTTCTCTCTTATATGTGACTGAAGTTCCCAAAGGAAAGACTGCAATACCAAAAACATGCTACATAAAAGAACCAATTCATAAACTCAAAACCCAAACTACAGGCTTCTTTTCTTCAAAAGGTCCTGGTAAGAAAATGAAAAACCAAACCATAAAGTGGGAGAAAATATCTGTAAATCCCGTTTGATAAAAGATATATCCAGGATATGTAAATAACTCTTTTAAAACCTCAGTCGTGAAAAAAGCAAGTAAGCAGGTAAAAGATTCAAATAGACAATTTCTGTTCAAATTTTACAGTTGGCAGATGAACACGTGAAAAGATGGCTGGTATCATCCATCAGTAGGAAAGTGCAAATTAAAACCACATCTGCAAGAGTAATTAAAAATAGAAAGACTGACCATACCAAATGTTAGCAAGGGGTATGGAGGAACAGGGACCTTCATCTACAGCTAGTGGGACTAAAACAATACAACCCCCATGGAAAATAGTCTGCTGCTGTCTTAAAAATACACACCAATGCAATGATCCATACACTGTGCTTCCAGATCAATAAAATCATAGGCCCTCACACAACCTTGTGCACAAAAAGTACACACTTATGTATAACAGCCCCAAACTGAATACAACGCAAATGTTCAACAACAGATGAAAAGATAAATGAATCCTATGTGCATATATACTACCTATCAAGCAAGGGGAAAGAGGGGCTGGAGAGATGGCTTAGTGGGTAAATGCTTGCCTGTGAAGTCTATGGATCCCAGTTCAAGGCTCAATTCCCCAGGACCCACATAAGCCAGATGTAAAAGGTGACACACGCATCTGGGGTTGGGGTTCGTTTGCAATGGCCAGAGGCCCTGGTGCTCATTTTCTCTCTTCTCTCTCTCTCTCTCTCTGCCTCTGTCTGTCTGTTGCTCTCAAATAAATAAATAAATAAAAAAATAAACAAAATTTTCAAAAAGAGAGGGCTTGGGAAATAGCTTAGCACTTAAGGCGCTTGCCTACAAAGCCAAAGGACCTAGGTTCAATTCCCCAGGACTCATGTAAGCCAAATGCACAAGAAGGCACATGCATCTGGAGTTTGTTTGCAGCAGCTGGAGGCCCTGGCGCACCCATCCTCTCTCTCTATCTCTGCTTCTTTCTCTCTCTCTCTTAAATTAAAAATAAAAAATAAAAAATAAATAAATAAATAAATGAAAATGGGTACATAACACATATGGTTTTCTAAGTAATATATTCAGTGAAATAAATCAGATTTGAAAAAAAAAAAGAGTTCATCCTGTATGATTTCATGTACACAGAACTCTACAAAGTGCAAACTAATCTGAAGTGACAGAAAGCAGGTCAGCAGCTGCCTGGGGACCAGAGGTGGGTAAAAGGGGACTCAAGGGAGACAGTCCCAAGGGTGCACAGAATCATTTGGAGGTGACGAATGTGCTCGTTATCTTCGTTCTCATGATGGTTTCACAGGCCTGTACGTAGATCTGAACTTAGCAAATAATGTACTTTAAATATGTCCCATGGATTATAGATCAGTTAGAACTCAATAAAGGTGTTCAGCAGTAAATAATGGCAGAGAGCAGCTATGCATCTAGCCAGCTGAAGCAGTTAAGAAAGGAAAGCTTTTTAAAAATTCTTTTACTGGTTAAGGCATTTGCCCGCAAAGCCAGAGGATCCTGGTTCAACTCTCCAGGACACAAGTTAGCCAGATGCACATCGTGGTGCATGCATCTGGGGTCCATTTGCAGTGGCTGGAGGCCCTGGTGCACTCATTCATTCTCTCTCTTTCTCTGCTCTTCCTCTCTCTCTCTCTCCAACAAAAAATCTTTTATTATTATTATTAACAACATATTTCATATGGATACATCATGTATTGGTACCCTCTTTTTCCTCATTCTTGTCCCCATTCCATTGGGAACTCACTGGGGAAAGGAAAGCTTTTGTTGCTGGGCCATTTGGGGGCTGAGTTTTGGTCTGAACTTTTTTATTTTTATATTTTTGCTCGTGTGGGTATATGTGCTGTGGTATGTTTGCATGTGTGCACGTGTATGTGCCCATGCGGTATCTCACACACTCACCAGCACCACATTGTGTTTCCCTGCAGTGGCCAGAGCAGAACACGGGGTGACCCTTCCATTACACTTCCATCCATTCTTACTTGAGCCAGAGTCAGTTACTGATCCTGGAACTTGTAGTTTTGTTTTGTTTTGTTTTTTCCATGAGCTTAGTGTTTCTTGGACTTCTGCTCCCCTATGGAACTAGGTTACAGACACGCGTGGCCAAGGCCAGCTGTTTGTGGGGATCTGGGAATGGAACTACAGCGGTTTCCTCAGGGCCTCATGCTTGCACAGAAAGTACTCTGAACTGCTGAGCCATTTCTCCAGCCCTCACCTGAACAATTCTTTTTTAAACAATTGAAATAAACAACTGGTATTCAAGTCTATGTGTTTTCTGTTTGATTCCAATGCTTTTCAAACAAAAAAATGAGCAAGTAGTATGATGCAATACTGAAAACCTTTGAAGCCTCTACATGTGTGGTGTCAATAGAATAATCTAGAGGGCCCCATTTTTTCTATCAGTCTGGATGTCTTCCAACCACACACTGTGGGGATGGAATGTAAAACTGTCTGGATTCACTTACCGGATTCACCACTGTGACTGAATGCCCGATGAGAGGCAGCTTAAGGAAGTAAAGGGTTTATTCTAGTTTGCAGTTCCAGAAGGTACAGTCCACTGTGGCAGGAGTAGGAAATTAGCTGGTCACATTACATTCACGGTCAGGAAGCAGAGGGTGAGAGAAGGAAGTAGGGTGAGCTTTAAAACCCTCAAGGGAGCTCACCATGACCCACTTCCTCCAGCAAGGCTCCACCACCTAAATGTTCCGCCACCTTTCCAAACAGAGCTACTAGCTGGGGACCAAGTGTAGCCGATGGGAGACATGGCACATTCAAACCACAACATGGGCTTTACCTGGGATGGTGGGGGAAAGCTGTGATGTTCTCCTGGGTCCAGAGTCGTTAAGTCTTGTCATGCTATGAACATAATTGTGGTTGTAATGGGGACATGCA
Source organism: Orientallactaga sibirica (assembly GCA_036365145.1). NCBI lineage: Eukaryota > Metazoa > Chordata > Mammalia > Rodentia > Dipodidae > Orientallactaga > Orientallactaga sibirica. Next base: position 12,215,512 of record JAEOAD010000027.1, read on the forward strand.
CACATGTTCTTTTACACTTGACACTGCCTGTATGGATTGCCCTGGACCTCTATCCACACACACTCTATCTGGAGCAAGAATGGTTTCCCTGAAGCCAGGTGTGGTGGCACACGCCTTTAATCCCAGCACTCAGGAGGCAGAGGTAGTAGGATCGCCGTGAGTTTGAGGCCACCCTGAGATTACATAGTGAATTCCAGGTCAGCCTGAGCTAGAGTGAGACCCTACATTGAAAAACCAAAAAAAAAAAAGAAAAGAAGAGTGGTTTCCTAGTATGTCTTACACTCCTCAAGGCTCCACTCCCTGCCTCCTTAAAGGGACACCTCAATACAGCCACCACAGAAAAATGGCATGCCCCTCCCCCCAGCACTCAGCTCCTTTGACTGTCAAAACTAAATCACATTTTAACGACTACCGCCTGTGGCATTTTTTCATTCATCCAACAAATATTGATTGTGTGCTTACAATGTTTTCACATGTTGAATGAAATGTACAAAATCTCTGTTGGGAGGCAGGGAGGCTGCAAATAAACAATGTAGCGAGAAGGGATACACACGGAATTGGAAGCATTAAGTTGAATAGCCAGGACTCAATAAAATCAAAGCGGAACACTATTTTAGCTCTATGACTACTTGAAAGCAGATTTAGGAATCTAATTTGCAGGAGAATAATCTATAGTGTCCCCCAAAGCAAGGGACACACAAGCTGTTCGAATGGCCTCCAGTGCTCCAGAATTTCAACACTTTCTGAGAGACCTTTCCCCTCTTAGTGTCTCAGTCCCACCTTTTTGCGCTGAGCTGAGGGGTGAGAAGGAAAATTCTAGCAGGCGGCATGCGTGGAACCACCTCATTTCACCACAAGACCATTCTCACCATTTACTGCTTTGTACTCAGTCACTACTCGTGTGTGTTCAGAGGAAACTGAGTAAGAAAGCTTTCATTTTTGCATTCTGCTAGAAAGTTATAGATTATTGCCTTTTTATAGCAGGAAAGAGCCGTGGAGATCATGAGAATCTGGTGGAAAATGGGCTTTCTCTCTCGTTCTAAATTCAGATGGTTGACAACGTCTGGAACGGGTCACTGCGACTTGAGTGGCTGGGAATGCAAGGAAAGGCCTTGGCGGTGAGCCAACGGCAAGGAACTGCCATGGCCTGGACATCTGGATGAGATTCAGCACAGAGAAGGAGCCCACGAAGGATTTCTGCTGTCCCTGCTGCGGTTATTTACTGTGGCAGCCAGCTTCAGCCGCTGGGATGAACTTCCACACCGGGCACAGTTATGGAGGAGGAAATTTTCTGAAGCCTACAGGCCCAGGGGAAGTTCCATGACGGCAGAAGAAGCTGGCCCCCTTTCACAGTCGAGGCAGCAACACCACAAGCAAGCCCACTCCAGGAACCCCAGGCAAAGCTGAAGCACTTTGCACGCCTTAGGGCTGGACCCTAGGATCTGCCCACGGTGACACCTCCTCCATCCAGGTGGCTGCAGATGTAAGTTACAAGCTTTGATAAACTCTGGAATATATTGGGGACATCAGTTCAAACCACCACACCTACCAAATATGGCTTACACCTATTCCTTGCCACCAAGAAGGCATGATTTGACTCTAATGTATCCGTCCAGCTTTTTCTTCCACCCGCCTACCTTTCCCTCTGTTGTCGCTTTGCAACAATCAATCATTTCTCTTTCTTTAGCTATAATGCACTCTTAGCTCTCTCATTTTATTTATTGAGAGTGGCTTTCTCCACTTTGAATGGTCTACTCCCACTTGCCCTTCTAAAAAGCCACCTCTGCCCTGAGCTCCATGGCTTCCTCCCTTCCCCAGTGCTGACTGTGCTGGCTCTGCTGTGAGATGCTTGTGTCTCTATGACAGAGGCTGGCCCACATTTCCCTGTGTTTCTCCTCTACATCCTCTTTAGTGGCAAAACTCCTCCATGTTGAGCTGAGTGCACTGGGGCCAGAATAAAGACAAGATTTCCAAGCTTTTCTCATAGCCTAAGTGTAATGTAAATGTACCACATAGAGCCTGTAGCAAATTCCTCAGAGAAAGCCCCCTGTCCCTTTTGGTGTCTTAGCCTGCCTCACACGTGGAATGGAGTTATGAAGTGGGAGCCATAGCAGACAGACACATGAGGCACAAGAAGAAAGCCAAGTGTTGAAGGTGGTGGGTGGAATATTATTCCTGCTTCAGCCCTTACTGTGGGCTACTGTTTCTCATGGTCAACTTAAAACCATTAAACCCTTTTTCCCCTTCTTTCCCTTCCTTCCTTACTTCTTTCCTCCCTCTCATCCTCCCTCCTCCCTCTCTTTTCTCTTTCTTTCCCTCTCTCCCTTCCTTCCTTCCTTCTCTCCTTCTTCCTCATCCCACTACACACACTGGAAACAAGTTCCTCAAAGAAGTGAATTCTAACAGATACTCAAACCAACAACCAGACATGTCATGTCAGGGTATGAATGGTTTGGGGTTGAGAAGGACAGTGAAGTGGGGAACCTCATGGTGAAGAAGGCATAAACCTAATATCTAATTTGATGTTTTGCATATGTTAAATGAAACTTCTTTAGGAAGAATTCTAACATCTTTTGGCTTACATAATTTTTTTTTTTCTTCTTTGAGCATTCACAATATTATACTTTAAGGGTATTTTAACCTCTTTCTACCCTGTATTTTGATGCCTTAAAAGCTCAATGCTTTTATATGATTCTGAAATGTTCCCCCACATTTTTGTGTGTTTGAACACTTGGTATCCAGCTGTGGTGCTGTTTGGAGGGGTTAAGAGGCTGGCTAGAAGAGTTTGATCCCTGAGGGTGACCACCACAGGTGGGCCTTTCAGTGTTATAGCCTAAGTTTCCAGTCCTAACTTCTCTGCTTTTGTCCACCAAGATGTGAGTAAGCAGAACCTGAAGTTCACAGGTAAGCTGTACCAGCTACCATGCCTCCCTACACATGGTGATTGGAAGGCACCCTCCAAACCTGTGAACCCAAACAAATTTCTCCTCCCTTCACTTGCATTTGTCAGATATTTTGTCCCAACAATGAGAAAAATAGCTAATAAGCTCACCTTAGACTTATATCTATTTTTAAATCATTGAGGTTAAGGGACAATATATTAATATTTGTGTTCTCTGGGGCCCCCTCAGAGAGGCTAGTGGGTGTTTTCTGGGTGGCCTCTAGACTGACAAAAGTTAGCAAATCGCTCTAAAAATGCATTCCTAAGATAACTTCATATCCATACTCACGTTCCTGACTCACCCAGAGTTGAGTCTAATTGCTGCTATATCTACTGATAAACGTGAACCATGAGGCGAAGCATCTCGGGATACAGATGCTGCGGTTTGCAAAGCTGAGGCTTCAAGCTGATGCAGGGGAGCTCACTCTGGGGTGCCTTGGTGCCCACATTATCCTGCAGAAACCCTGCTTGTTTCTTCTAGTTGTTAAACAAACTCAAAGCCCACCTGCTCAGCCTGAGCAACTGTTTTTGATCAATAATTAAGTAACTTTAAGGTCCCGATCTATATAAACTTATCAATATTTCCACTGAAAAGGAATCAATAGAGAAAGAGGGAAGCATCCGAGTAAACCCTTTTAATGGCTGTGTTTGGGCTGTGAGAGGTAAATGAATTGATTACACAAGTGGCCAATATTGGCATGCCAATGTGGTTCGTTTCTCCCTCTCATAAACATTCCCACCAACCCAGTTTCACACTCTCCCTTGGTGTTCCAATTACCTTGATAAAGTTCTGTTCAGAGTACACTCAAGAGGGGGCATTTTTCTTATAGCAACTAGAAGAAAGTTTCAGGCTTAATTACTGACAACCATTGCCAGACACTGTATTAGTGCTTTACTTGAACCATTGAATACTAACTAGTAAAACTCACAAAATAGGTATCTTCATTAACAAAGCTGGTCAACATTTGAAAATGAACTATATGAAAATGGTCATCATTTGTCCCCAAATCACAATAGCTAATAAGAGTTGGAGCAGGCTGTTAACATGGATCAAATGTCTTTGCCACTTCAACATACTTTATGACATGCTAATGTTATATGCCCCCTTCTGGTCATGGTGGACCCCATTGTGAACATTCAGCCAATATGTGTTGATGGAATTTGGGCTTTTGGTGGGAAGAGTCACAATTTTGTAGCCCAGGTAATCTTTTAAGACACTACTCATTAATTTCTGTTTGGGCCAATTATTGTCACCACTCAGAACAGTTACAGAGATGTGTACCAGTGCTTAGTGCTCTCAAATGTCCCAGCTACAAAATCTAAGTGGGTTTGGATTCAAATCCCAGCCTCACTATTTCCTGGCTATATACATTTGGGCAAGTCATTTATTCTTTATATTAAAAATAATGATGTGTTGTGAAGATTAAGTGAAATTATCCTTGCAGGACTCAGTGTGGTGTGTATTCATTATTATCTTTTGAGGCCAAATTCTGTTATGAAAAGGTTATTTAGAAACAAATCTGCGGAGGAATTTCTAAATCCATTTTTTTAAGGATTAAGATCCATCACTTCTTTTTATTTATTTATTTATTTATTTGAGAGAGGAGGAGATACAGAAATAGGCAGGTAAAGAGAGTGAATGGGTGCACCAGGGTCTCCAGCCACTGCAAACGACCTCCAAATGTGTGCGCCCCATTGTGCATCTGGCTTATGTGGGTCCTGGAGAATCATGCCTTGAACCGGGGTCCTTAGGCGTCACAGGCAAGCGTTTAACCACTAAGCCATCTCTCCAGCCCTCTAAATCCATTTTTGATGCTGTGACAACAGAGATTTATTTCTCACAGTTGTTAGGAATGTAAGATCAAGTGGCCAGCAGATTTAGTGTGCAGTGAAGACCTGTTATCTGCTTCTAAGATGACCCCAGGAACCCTGTGACCCAACATGGTAAAGGGGATAAACTTCCTCCTTGAAGACCTTTATAAAGGTACCTAATCTCATCAGGGGCGGTGCCCTGGTGACCTTACCATCTTCTCAAGGCCACAACACCACTGTGCTGCAGATTGAGTTTCAACATGAATTTTGAAAGGGATAAAAAAATTCAAACAGGGGCTGGAGAGATGGCTCAGCAATTAAAGCATTTGCCTACAAAGCTTGATGACATGAGTTTGATTCCCCAATACCCATATAAAGCCAAATGCACAAGGTGACACATGCATCAGGAGTTCTAGAGACCCTAGTGCACTCATTCTCTCTCTCTCACACTTCTGGGTGTGGTGAGACATACTTTTAATCCCCAACACTTGGGAGGCTGAGATAGGAAGATCTCTGTGAGTTCAATGGCAGCCTGAGACTACATAGTGAATTCCAGGTCAGCCTGGGCTAGAGTGAGGCCCTACCTTGAAAAATCAAAAACTGAATTAAGTTAAATTTAAAAATTCAAACAATAGCAAAGAGCTTCTGGTAAGTAAAAAAACAATCATGTATCCAGAACATTTCTATAGTGTGCATAATTTTTCTGCCCATTGACTATAAAGAAGATTCCAGAATGAGTTTCCAGATAAATTGGAAAAAAATGGAGCACCTCAAGGTGACTATTTCAAGGCATTTAAGGGTTATAATTTCAGAGAATAATCTTTTAAAAAATGTATTTGCAAGGAGAAGTGGGTGCACCAGGGTCTCTTGCTGCTGCAAATAAACTCCAGATGCATGGGCCACTTTGTGCATCTGGCTTTATGTGGGTCCTGGGGAATTGAACCTGAGTTGCCATGCTTTGAAAGCAAGTGCCATCAACTGCTGAGGCACCTTCTCAATTCCTCATCTTTATTTTTTAAATCACATCTCATATGCAATAAACCAATGAATCTCACATGCATAAGGTTGAATGAGAAAAGCCAGAAAAAGGTCATATAGTGGGTCATTATATTTCTATGAAAATAAACAATAGCCAAGCTAATCTATGGTGACACAGAAGTCAGAACAGTGGTACCTCAAGAAACGTGGTATTGCATGAGAAAGGTTTGGAGGGAGCCTTCTGAGGAAGTTTAAATATTCTGTATCTTGAGTTGAGCGGGGATCACAAACATATGCACACATATAAAAACTTATCGAAGACTCTTAAGATTAATCCTTTTGTGACTAGAAAGATAGCTTAGTCAGTAAAACACTTGCTGTTCATGCATTATGACTGAGTTTGATCCCCAGGGCTTGAATACGCCTACGCACACAGGTGCATGTGCACACCCCCACACACATGATGGTATGAGTTTGTCATTTCAGCACTGGGGAGGCAGAAACAGGCAGATCCCTGGAGCTTCTTGACCAGCCAGTCTAACCTACAAGGTCAGTAATAGGCACTGTCTTAAAAACGGTAGACAATTCCTGAGAAATGACACCAAGGTTGTCCTCTGGCCTCCACACTCACTCACATATGTGCATCACAGGTGAATGTGAGCACATATATACAATATATACACAAAAGCGTTAGTTATTTTTTAACTATCACACGTCCATAACTTTAAAAAAATGTATTTTATTTCTTTATGACCGAGAGAGAGAGAGAGAGAGAGGAAGAGACAAACTCCAGACACATGCACCTTCTTGTGCATCTGGCTTTATGTGTTCACCGGGGAATTGAACCTAGGTCCTTGGGCTTTGCTGGCAAGTGCCTTAACCACTGAGTGATCTCTCTAGCCCCCCCCATAACTCTTATGATATACTTTTTGTTAATTATCCAGCTGAGTGGCCTTCTGTCACCCTCCCCCCACACACACAAACACACCACACACTCTCTCCTGAAACTGAACTGGGCTCCTCTGAAAACAACGGTGAAGAGGCTGATGGGAAATAGTCAACTCCAGACAAAACACTGTGAGTGCCACCAGGAAACCTCTTCATCTGGTCACTATGCTCAAACAGTACCAACAGTTGCGTTCAAAATTTATTTATAGGTTAGATTTCCTGTTTGCAAGAACTGGAGTGAATGTGTTTCATCCAATCGCACATTCAAGATGTTCAGTGTGAACATGAGCTCCTTTCTATACCTGTAGACTCACAAAATAGTCTTTGGACCTTGGAAGACACTTTTCCAAAGTGCATATTGTCAACATTTAACAATTAAACAATAAAATGGATATATAGCTCTAGCTCTTTGGCATTTAACAATTTTCTTTTTCAAGACCACAATGTTGATTTTAGCTATAGAGGTCAAGGGCTCATCTTCCTGCCCCGTCAGAAGTCCTTCTTGTGGAAGGCTTGACCTAGGGCCATGATATTCCAATGAAGTTTAATTAAGACACCTAGAGAGTTTCCATCTTGTTTGCCACTGGGTCATCTGAGGATGTGAGAGGCATGGATGGATATGGGCTGAGAAAAGAGATCGGCCAAATAGCTTTTATGTGTAATCAATACAGAACAATTCAACAGCAATAAGAATTGTGACATCTCCCCTTGGGCTCTCTGCCTTGTCTTCTATCGCAAGCCACATTAAGTTTAGAGCAATTCAACACTTGGATTGTTGGAAGCAGGCATGTCAGAGAAATGCAAAAGTTGCACTGGCACCTTAGGTTTGCTCTGCCCTTCAGCAGCAATGGAAATTGGACCTCTCATTCCAGCTGCCCGGCTCAGGGAGGAGGCCCCCAGTGCCCTCAGCTGTGGGGAGCCACTGTACACACTTTCTTTCCCTGTAAATATTTTTTTCAAAGGTCTACTTTTTTTTGAGATAATAAATACACATTCTCCTCCGTAAAGGTTGAAACTCCTCCTTTCCATCTCTTGCTCTGCCCTTCATGGAATTGCCTCTCCCCTGTGGAGCAGAGCTGAGAAGTGTTCACTTACGCTCTGTGGAAAAGGATTTCCGAGTGACAGAAGGGGGCGGGGGGAGAAAAACCTCAAACTACAAAAGTGACCTGAAAATTGCACAAAGCACTTACGAGCAGCTGATGGGTCCCAGTCATGAATAATTATTGATCTGTAAGGTCTGGAAGTTAGGTAATTAATGCTCCAAAGGGGGCAAAAGACATTTTAGAAGAAGGTAGATTATTTCTACAACTCCTATCTACGTGGCCACAATTTAAGACTGGCTAGCATACATTCCTGCTAAACAGAAAGAAACCTGGTTAATATTTATGTGGCAAATGAAAACAATTGATAATGTGTGTCAGTTTCGGGCAAATCTCGCAGTTTTGTTCTTGCTATAAAACCAGCTAGAGCAATCACCTAAAAAAGAGAATGCAAAATCTTTAGAGGAAAACCAGAGTTGAGATGTATATTAAGGTAGAGAAGATTTTTCTCTCCCAAAAATTATACATGAAATATCTGCCTGGAGATGTTTTTAATACCCTCCCCCCCCCCGCAATGTCTAATGAAATATTCAGGCCCCAAGCACTGAGAACAGATCACTATTGTCTCTGTACGGTGATAGGAATGTTATGAGGAAGAAGTGAGCAATCAGAAAGCTTAGAAGGACAACGAGTATTTCCCACACCCCCACTATAAGGGAGGCATTGCACTAGGATGAGAATCATGCAGCCTTTTAATAGCTTGTGAGGATTGAATTAAACAAGGAGTTAAAGAACACAGCACACTGCCTGGCATTTGGCAGAAATTTAATAAACTGTACCTGTTTACTTCAAGTAATATTTGTGAGGTTTATTTGTAGGTCTATTTTTTTTTCTTTTTAAAGACAACAACTTTGCTGTTTAGCACAAATATTTTGCCTATTTCCTTTGCCAAAATAGTAATTAGCCAAAAAAAAAAAACCCTTTATTTTCAAATATTGAGGAGATACAAAGGGGAAAGTAAATGTCTCCCAACGCTAATAGTTTGTTTCAAATTCATCAACACCTCTGTCTTCCCACACACACACACACACACACACACACATGCTAATATTCACATATTTGCATAAATGACATAGTGTTGGACAATTTTACAATACACCTCTTGCATTCAACAGCATGTCCTCGTGTCTGCCAAGTAGGTATTAATATTTCCATTCGAGAAGTTCAAGGCTCAAGAAGCTTTGTGCATTTTCCCAGGAACAGTCGTTTTGTTACAAAAAGAGAAAGGGAGGCAAAACCTGAATCTTAATCGAATCCAAACTCGTGTTCTTTCCACAACAAGAAGAAACATAGAGCGATCATTAGCAATCACAAATTCCCCTTAAGGAATATTCAATTGTACACAAATTTACTTGTGTAAACATTTTTTTTGTTGTTGCTGTTGTTTGACAACTCGTTTTCAGTACATGTGAGTGGCAAGCCAATCCTGCTGGGAGTAATTTTAAAAAGAGAAAACTGGTTTGGGAAATAGGAAAGGAGAGGTAAAGCAGATGGCAAAGAAGAAAGAGAGGATTTTACACAGCAGCCTTCGGAAAGCTAAGGGAAGATGATGGAAAACTGTTCCCATCATCTCAGAACTGTGCTAGTGGGACCGGGGCAGCAGGAACCTAGGCTACTCGGAGTTAGCATGCTATGATGGTCCTGGGAGAGGGGGCACCTCCCACCCCCTCTGCAGAGCCGGGAGAGGCCTTCCCAGGCAGCCTTGTCACTCTGCTCCAGTCCGCCTGCAGGCACACGAGGTGGTATCAGACAAGAGCCTGCCCCATCATGAAATCAAAAAGGCATAAAAGTAGGTGGTCAGAAATGAGAGACTCATACAAAAATGCTTGCAGCATACTTCCTTTAATTAATATTTATATTTACAGTTTAAGCTGGTCATTAGCATGGGTGTGAAAGCAAAGCAAATTGACACGTACCCCATTGAAGAAGGAGGAAGAAAGAGCCTAAGGTTTTTTCAATCATGCTAAATATGGCAAAGGGGGGAAAGCACATTGTGTATTGTGAGTGATATGGGGAATCAGATTGATTGACTCTACTTAGTGTTTATTTCTGTGGTTTAATTTCTTTACTAGAAAGTTATTGTTAAGATCTTTTTTTATTTAGTTTTTTAATTTATTTTTCAGACAGAGACAGATAGAAAGAGGATGAGAATGGGTCCCCCAGGGCCTCTAGCCACTGCAAACAAACTCTAGAGGCATGTGCCACTTTGTGCATCTGGATTTACATGGGGCCTGGGGACTGGGAATAAAACCTGGGTCATTAGGCTTTCCAGGCAAGTGTCTTAAACACTGAGCCATCTCTCCAGCCCTGGCAAGAGATTTTAGATGAGTATTTCTGACCTTTGTCTTAAAAATTCTATTTTTGGGCTGGAGAGATAGCTTAGTGGTTAAGGTGCCTGCCTGCTAGGCTTAAGAATGCCCATTCAATTCTCCAGGTCCCAGTTTAGCCAGACGCAGTGACACAAGGGTGCAATGCTGAAGGTGCCCACAAGGGGGCACACACAGCTGGAGTTCTCAGCCACTGGTGCGCCCATTCTCTCTCTCTCTTTCTACCTGACTCTCTCAAAAAAATTATATTTTTTCCTCTTAAGGTCTTCATTTCCTCAAAAGTGAATTCTCAAAAAAAAATTAATTCTCTTACTACAAATGTTTTTTAAATACAAAGGCCCATTTACCCAGACTTTACTCATTTGGAATTTATAATAACTATATTTTATATATATTATATATTATATATTTTATATATATTATAGCTGTTTGACATTGACTTTGGTGCTAAGTATGCAAGAAAGAAAATTTAGTAAGAGGCTGGAGAAGATTGTTCAGCTGTTAAGGTATTTGCCTGCAAAGCCAAAGGACCCCGGTTCAATTCCCCAGGACCCATGTAAGCCAGATGCACAAGGAGGCACATGCATCTGGAGTTCATTTGCAGTGGATGGAGGCCCTGGAGCGCCCATTCTCTCTCTTTCTCACTCTCTCTACCTCTCTCTCTCTCTCTCTCTCAAGTAAATAAATAAAAATAAATTTTAAAAAAGAAAATGTTAGTAAATATTATACAGTAGAGTTCTGCTCCCTACAGGTAGCCAATAAATGCTTGGTGAATGGACACTGTTGCATATTTGTCAGACTTTGGCCTCTAATTTACAGTAAGTTTTTGCTATATATTAGAATGGGCTGGATCAGACCTCTGCTTCTGATGCTGTATGTGAACTTCAGTTACCCCATGCAGAGCTGACTTCATCCGCGTGTGAAGCTATGGTTTTACTTAGGGTAATGCCCCGCTATCATTGTATTGAAATTCTTAACAATTTTACCTGAATCCTGAGTTTTATACGGTGAATCCAGTGGGACAGTGGCTTGGGGTCACAGGGAGGATCTAGGCTCAGCATGCATGCTGTCCTTTCTAGTCATCTTCATCTGAACCTGTGCTGCACAGCACCCCATTAGCAGAGTCCCAGTGGAGCGACTATGTATAGGAGTTTAGTGAAACCCAAGTAAATGGAAGGTGAGTGGGTCTCATTTATGGCATCAAGAGGTTAGACTACCTGTTGAAGACATTTTGAATGTGCAAGAAATTCTATCATATCCTTTCTTACTTAACCTATATTAGCTAGTCACACTGATAAATGATGATATACAAGGGAAAAAAAAAAAAAAAACTCCTTTCCTGTTGCTTTCTTCTCCCTCGCTCAATAGTAAGCCCAAGGTGGGAAGCATTGCTAAAATATTCTCGCATCATGAAGTGAACATGGCTCAGGGGGGAAAGTGCTTCCCACGCAAGCATGAGGACCTGAGTCTGGATCCCTAGAACATGAAAGTGCTGGGCATGATGTGTGCCTGTAACCCAAATGCTGGCAAGGCAAAGACAAGAGGATTCCTGGTGCCTGCTGGTTCACTTGTCCAGCCAAATCACTGTGCTCACGGCTCAGTGGTAGACAGTCTCAAAAATTAAGGTGGAAGGCTATAGAGCCAGTTCAGCAGTTCAAGGCACTTGCTTGCAAATCCTGATGGCCTGGGTTCGATTCCCTAGGACCCATGTAAAGCCAGATGCACAAAGTGGCGCATGTATCTGGAGTTCTTGTGCAGTGGCAGGAGGCCCTGGCATGCCCACGTTCATACACTGTCTGTCTCCTCTCTCTTTCTCCCTCAAATAAATACATTTTTTTTGGCTAGAGAGATGACTTAGTGGTTAAGGCATTTGCCTGCAAAGCTAAAGGATCCTGGTTTGACTCTCCAGGACCCATGTAAGACAGATGCACAATGGGGTGCATGCATCTGGAGTTCATTTGCACTGGCTGGAGGCCCTGGTGCACACATATTCTCCCTCTCTCTTTCTTTCTACCTCTTTCTCTCTCTCTCAAATAAATAAAATATAAAAATGTATTTGTTTTTAAACTTAAGGAGGAGAGTGACTAAGGAAGACACCAAACACTGACCTCTGGCCTCCAGAAGCACACACATGTGCACCCATACACAAACACACACACACACCTACACATGCAAAGAACAAAGAAACAGAAGACAAAACAAAGTAGCATGAATTTTCACTGTTCTGGTAAGAGAAAAATGTGCATATGTATGAACAAAGTATGAAATCCGAATTGTATCATTTCAGTCACTGTGCAAACATGTTAAATACTTTTTTATATTTGCATTTAAAACAGACATTGCATAATCCAATCATGAATAGCAATACTTATGCTAATAAAGAAAATCTTTAAGTTCTCTTCATTTAGGCTGACATTAAATGGCAAATTAAAAAAAAAACACTGTGATAAACAGGTTGTAGAGTCAAGAGAAAAGACTTATATTTTGGTACCTGTAAAAACGCTCCTTGTATGCTTTTTGAACAGGGTGATCGGTTCAGTTTTGTACTGAGCACCACAGTTTGTGTAGACAGCTGACTCTGTTCATCTGAGAGTGAGAGTAATTGCTTTATTATTTCTCGTGGACTCATTGCTCAATGCACTTGGCAAGGACTCTGCGGTCTCTGTTTCAAGAATATACACAGGGGCTGGAGAGATGGGTTAGCAGTTAAAGTGTTTGCCTGTGAAGTCAAAGGACCCAGGTTCGACTCCCCAGGAGCCACGTAAGCCAGATGCACAAGAGGCACATGCATCTTGAGTTTGTTTGCAGTGGCTGGAGGCCTGGCATCCCCATTCTCTCTCTGTCTGTCTCTCTTCTGTCTCTCTATCCCTGTTTGCAAATAAATAAATTTAAAAAAATAAAAAATATTATTAAAAAAAGAATATACACAGGACTAGTGATCACTTTATGTGCACACTTAACTTGAGCTCTACCCCACTGGGCCCACGGTCTAGCATTCTTGCTAGAAATATAGCTAGAATTTATGTTTCAGTGTTCTCCGAGTCAGATGAGACGTTTTCCTTTCTGATTATCACCGCAGTTGAGTTTCCTGCTCAGTGTCGTGAGAGAGCCTTAATCATGGTCATTGTTATCCGGACATCTCAACTCTGTCTTGAGGAGTAACTGCATCACTAGCGGCGAGTCAGCAGCTTATAGAAACGTGGAATCTGGAATGAAAATCCACTGAGAACCTGCAGCCTGGATTCCGTGGCCATTCCAGCCTCAGGCTGCACCTGTTCTGATGCCCCCATCCTAAAAAAAAAAAAAACAAGAGCTCGGGCTGGAGAGATGGCTTAGCAGTTAAGGCGCCTGCCTGCTAAGCCCAAGAACCCCTCAGGGATTCTCCAGGTCCCACGTTTAGCCAGATGCAAAAAGTGAGGCAAAGACACAATGCCACACTTGGCCACAAGGGGGCGCACGCATCTAGAGTTCATTCACAGCGGCTGAAATGGCCCTGGCGTGCCCATTTTCTCTCTCTCTCTCTCTCTCTCTCTCTCTCTCTAAAAAAAAAACAATTGAAAAAAAACCCACAAGCACACGCTGGTATTTACCATAGTATTGTCATCCAAGAGTAGTTCCACGGAGGAAATCTCTGGGCTCCAAGAGTCGGTGTGCACTTTCCAGGCGTTAGCTTTGATTGTATGTCACAAGATACCAGGAGCTAACATGCAAAGGGGAAGTACGGTCCACGGACAGGAGATGCGATCACCTTAGAGGAAGGCAGCCAGGCTGAGGAGAGGACAGACTCCCCAGTCTCACCAGCACGTGCAGCAGCTCTGGAGGAGCCATGCTCAGGCCTTGATTCTGTGGTGCAAAGCCTCCACTAAGAAAGCACAAATGGCCTCCATTTGTACAGCACCCCCTCGAGGCCCCCTACTGCGCTCCATCACATAGCCTATCCATAGGCACCAGTTGCTTTTTTTTTTAATGTGTGTGTGGTGTGGACTCACGTGTGTGCACATGTATGTGGAGGCCAGAGGTTGACATGAGGTATCTTGATCAATTGCTTCTCCACCTTGATATTTTTAAAAATATTTTTAGTTACTTGTTGAGAGAAAGAGAGAGAGAGAGAGAGTATGGGACTACCAAGGCCTCTTGCTGCTACAAACGAACTCCAAACACATCCGCTACTCTGTGCATCTGGCTTTACATGGGTACTGGGATGTTGAATCCAGGCTGTCAGGATTTGCAAGCAACACCTCTCACCACCGAGCCATCTCTCCAGCCCCATCTCTACCTCGATTTTTGAGACAGACTCTCTCACTGAGCCTGGAGGTCATCAATTCTGTTAGATTTGTTGACCTCCAGCCAGCCAGCCCCAGCGATCCGCTTGGCTCCACGCTCCTCACACTGGAATGATAAGGAACGCACTGGCATGGTCAGCTTTTAGGTAGGTGCTGGAGAGCCAAACTTGGGTTGTTAGACCCTGAGCCATCTTCCCAGCGCTGCACCAACTTCTAACTGCAGTTATCGGGTGTACAAATTCCCCAAAATCACTGCTGTCCTTTCTCCCTTGAGGCAGTGATGGGTCTTAGCGAGGGACAAGTACACCCTCCTACAGGCAAGTAGGAGAGACAGAACACCCTCCTCACCCAAAGGGAAAAATGGACCTTCCGGGTATTGACTTTCAGAACCAATATAAGCTCAAAAATCCAGGCTCAGATTTCTGAGTCAGCCTGTGAACCCTCTGCTAGTCATCCATTCAATGAGAGCCGAGAAAGACGACCTCATCCACTACTCGTCACACATGTTTGATTCTACATGCCTTGCCTACTACTTCATGCCATTAATTCTTTTCAAAAACATGCCATTATTCAGAGGTCAAGGACCCCCTACGCTTTGTCCGTGGGTCCCAAGTGCATAGCACCATGGCCGGTACACAGTAGGTGCTCAAGCAGTACTTACTGCCTCAGTGTTTCTGTGAATGGATGTTGCTTTCTATTATTTCCTTCCTGAGAAAAGAAGCGGAAACCTATGGTAACCTAACAAGAGAAGGAAAGCAGCTTAATAGCTGGTGACACGGAATACATTAAAGTGATGCGCAGTCACCATACATTAAGTCTTTTTAATGTAGCTTTTAAGCAGCTTTTCTTATTAGCCAAATGAAATACAGTAATCCTTTAACTCTCCTGTGTCATGTTATCAGCTATTTCAAGTAAGTGCTAACATTTCTGTCACTGGCAAAAGTGAATTATGTTTTCCTTCCCAAGCTTGCATCAACATGCCCAACAAGCAGGCTGCACACGCCTCTCTAATGGGACAGCGTGAGGTGCCACCGCCTGGTGATTATGAAGCAGCCTGACATCTGGGGGAGGGACATGTCACACCCACCCTGCAGCCCAAGCCAGGCCAAGTACCCGCTTTCGGATGAGTGAATGAATGAATCAGGGTGCCATCCCCAGGGAACAACGGGAGACCTACAATCTCTCTGGCTTTGTTCTATAAACAACCTGCACGGAAAAATCTAGATGCTGCTATCCCTTGTGAGTTCTATGTCAGGGAGGCTAACAATACAGGAAATGCCAATTACATCATATCCCAAACCCCCATTGTTTAGAAGTATGGAAAAGGCCTCCTCCAGGAAAATTTGGTTGCATGACACAAAATACTTATGTGCAAACCAATTCATCATACGTTGAGGGAGACATTAAAGAAAAACATACAAGAAAAATTCACATTTTCTAGCAAGAGAAAGGCATCTGTCCTGGATCCCCTTTTCTTTTCTTGCCACTTCTCCAAGCCCCTGTCTGGCCAGTGAGTCATGACTGAGCCATTCACATTTTCCTACTGCTCTTCTCTGCCAGTTACTTTCCATTTCTGGGACAAGATACCCACCCAGAAACAGCTTACAGAAGGAAAGGGTTTAGACAGCTTATGGTTAGGAAGGGAAGTTCCGTCATGACAGAGAGATCGTAGCAGGAGTAGGAAGCTGACTGCACATCACCTCAGCATCACCTCAGACAGAGAGAGAGAGAACGGGAGGGAGGGCTAGACTGTAAAATTCAAAGTCTCTCCCCAGCAACATATCTCCCTTAGCAAGCCTCCATCTCTTAAAGTCCCACAGCCTTCACAAGTAACACCACCAACTGGGGATTAAATATTCAAAGACATGATTCTGTGGAGGACATTTGACAGTCAACCTACTTCTTCCCTCAGCATGAACAACTTCCTTCATTTCATTTCTCTGGAGGACTGCTCTGGAGAAGTCGATAAGATCCAGCTACATTCAAGGCATATTGTCCTGGAAAGAGGAACGTGGTTGGAAGACATGGGTCCACTTCCCAGCCACTGAACAGTTCTGTGATCTTGAGCTTCTAGGCCTCAATTTACTCATCTTTACACAGGAGGAATAATAACCTGTCTCCAGAATTCTGCGCACTGCTGAAGGCAAGCTTGGGAGCCATGCCTTCCTCACTCGCTGTCAATATTCACTTTGGTCAGATCTGAGTACAGAGCCTTCTGATTTCCCTGGGATATCCATGTAGGAACAAGGCACGTCTGAAACCAGGTCTTGGTTTCTTTATATCATTGTCCTGCACTTCTGAGTGATTAGAACTTATTCACACGTGCTTTACCGTGTTTGTATTATATACACATCACAAGGCGTCTATGGCTTTTTAAAAAGTATCCTTTCCACCATGTCTTTTGGTTTCTCCTTGCATTAACCTCTGCTTACAAAGCTACTGGAAGGTAAATATGAGTGGAAAATACAAAGTCCTCCAAACTTGAACGTGGGTCAATATTGAGGAACCTAAACCTTGTGTTATTGATACCTGACGAAAAGTCTTCAGAGGGCCACAGCTGTTCTCTAGTGCTTTTCACATCACAAGATGCTGATGATCCTCTGACCTTTTGATCAATTGCTTGTCTATCATCTAACATCTTCTACTAAGCAAAAAGCAAGGTATCCCTAAGAGCGGTCATTAATTTTTAACGTGTATTAATAATGCATCACATTACTCTTCTACCGGAGTTCTGGCTTTTGGATGTAGTCAACTTTTACAAATTGTTCTCAACTTGAATAGGGCAATTTGAATAGGCATTCCATTTTTCAGTAAATCGTTGCAATCTGGATAGGTTTATCCCAGGTTTCTCTCTGGTCACTTGCCCAGGGAAGACATGTCTCATATGGAAATTTGATGCTTTTGTTCATTTCAATTCGATCTCACCCTTTTCTCTAGCAAAAGCACTCACGTATTTCGGTAAGGTCTACCTGAGTTTCACACATGTGTGCATTAGTTAAGCAAGCTGATTTTTCCTCTGTCTCCAGACTTGAGTGTGACTCAGACTCAGCCATTGCTGAACAGCGTCCTTCTGATTCAGGGATGGGTACAGGACACAGTCATGGCTAATCAGAGTTGATCCAGAGACATTTTCCCCTGAGTACGCATGCACCCATCTTTCCTTCCTTTCTTTTCCCTTCCTTTTCCTTCCTTCCTTCCTTCCTTCCTTCCTTCCTTCCTTCCTTCCTCCCTCCCTCCCTTCCTTCTTCCTTCTTTCTTTCTCTTTTCTTTCTTTCTTTCTTTCTTTCTTTCTTTCTTTCTTTCTTTCTTTCTTTTTTCTTCCTATATCAGTTACTTTCTCATTGCTGGAACGAAATACCCAACTAGATGCAGATTAAGGAAGAAAAGGCTTTATTTATAGCTTACAATTTTTTTTGGGGGGGGGGCTCTCCCATGGCAGAAAAATCATGGCAGGAGCAGAGAGCCAGGCATCACATCTTCATATCAGCAGGGTGGAAGCAGCAAGTGAGGCTGGGTGATAGCACCCCAAGGCTTGCTTCCAGTGACACACTTCTTCCAGCAAGGCTTCACCTCCCAAAGATTCCACAAACATCTAGAGATCAAGCATTCAAATACATGAAATTATGGAAGACATTTTACAGTCAAACCAACTCTTCCTTTTTTCTTTTCCCCTTTTTCTCTCTCTCTCTCTCTCTCTCTCTCTCTCTCTCTCCCTCTTCCTCCCTCCCCTCCCTCCCCCTCCCTCCCCCCCCCCCTCTCTCTCTCAGAGGAGGACATAATTAATATGGATGCATGTTAACAAAGTTGAAAAGGTAGCATGGCCCCTACCTTAAAACTTTGAAGAGTTCTTTCTAGAAAGCTCAGAACTTTAATTTGTGCTTGGTGGCTTTACTTTACAGGGATCATCTTTAATTCCCACAACAATAATATGAGGTAGCTCTATTATTATTATCTACATTTTATTCAATGAGCAGCTGGTCAGGCAGGAAGTGAGGGAGTTAGGGTTTTGACCTAGTCTGTTCTTGGTTTCTCCCAGCTTTTATCTGACCACACTGTTTCCTCACCAGTCTTATTGGCAGGTGACAAAGGAGTCATAAATTCCTCCTGACGGGGATTTGTTAAGCCAAGTGCATATTATATGAAAATGTAAAAATAAGTTATTTTATTCTCTTTGTGATTGAAGTATTTGATCACTATATTTTTTTAAAACTGGCTATTTTGTTTTGTTTTTTTGAGACTGGGCATGTAGTTTAAGTCAAAACCTCAAACTCACTCTGTTTAGCTGAAAATGACCTCCTGCCTCCATCTCCCAAGTGCTGAGATTACAAACATGTGCCACCATATCTAGTGTACAATGATGTTTTTTTTTTGGGGGGGGCGGATATCATCTTGCTTGAGCCCAGGCTGACCTGGAATTCACTCCATAGTCTCAGGCTGGCCTCAAACTCACAGTTATCCTCCTACCTCTGCCTCCAGAGAGCTGGAATTAAAGGCAAGCATCACCATTCCTGGTTTACAATGAGTATTTTGAAGAGACAAATAAAAGATTAAGGCCTGTGTTATTTTTCTCAGCCAAACTGCCTTAACACTTTTTGTGGAATTTAGGCTCAAGTGACCTCCCAGTGGTGAAAGAAAATTTAGTATTATAGATTGTACTCCTTCATTGATTAAAAAAAAAAAAAAAACAAGAAGAAACCTTTGAGGTTAGAAAAGTAATTAAAAAATTACCTTCAGCTATGTTTTTAATTTAGAGACATAGAATTGAATACAAGAGTGAGTGATGGATAATTTCTCATGGCGTGAGTGGACCTATGAAATATGCATTTCTCTTCTCCCGTCTTGCATGGAGTCATTTGGTATTTCGGTTTGTATAATAGTTAGAACTCCTGGCAGAGCAGAGGCAGTAATTGCAAACAGCTGTAAAGTATTACTCATCTTGCTGATCAAAATGACTTCCCGCTAAATAAAACATGAAAAAAGCTTTTCCACCCACAGAGAAGTGAAGTGTGAATGATATATAGACTCTACCATGAAGAGATCAACAGATTGCAATTTCTTATAACTATGGCTTTATATAGCCACAGTAACTTTCAAAAACAGCTTAGACACTCAACTATGTTCAGGAAAATGAACCAGGGTAATAGCATTCACATAACAGTAGGGATGCTGGGAGGCAGTTGGAATTAGGAAGATTTGGGGAGAACTATATTCTTTCTCTTAGACCTTCCAACTTGATGATAACACCTTGCACTGCGGCTCTGTTCCAGCTAACTTTGAATTTCCCTGTAGACTCCTTTGAGGCACTGCCTTGAAAGAACATGAACTGGCATCTGTGTTTTGGTCCGCCTAGCATGATTTTGAAGCCACAGGAAACATGATGGCTGACAGTTGACGCTACTGTAGTGAATATTAGAACCTCAGAATTTCAGCCCAGTGATCCCAGAGTCACAGAGTGGACTTGGGATGTCACTGTATTTGTCCTAATGGTGTGTGTGTGTGTGTGTGTGTGTGTGTGTGTGTGTGCGTGTGCGTGTGCGTGTGTGTGTAGACAAATGTGCACCCCTGTGCATCCGTGGAAGTCAGAATACAGCCTCAGGTATGAATCCTCACCTTCCACCTTTATTTTGAGGCACTATCTCCTGCTGTTCACCACCGCTTCCACCAGGCTAGCGGAACCACGTGCTGCTTGGGATTCTGCTGTCCCCACCTCACGTGTCACCATAGGAACACTGGGATTACAGACGCATGCTGCTGCAGCACCCACTTTGTGTGGGATCTGGAGATCTGAACTCAGGTCATTATGCTGCTATAAGTGCTTTTACCCACTGAGCCATCGTCCCAGCTCCTGGTTCTCCTGGGTTAGGAAAAAGAGAAATGGCTCCATTCACCAAGATATAAAATCTAAACCATTTTCCCCTCACTCTCTTTGTTCCCCATCTATTTCCTTCCACAAATCAAGACTCATCTATAAATTGCTACTATGGCTTTCTTCCCAGTCTTACTTCTGCTTTTGACCCACTGTCTCACTATGTAGCCCAGGCTGGCCTGAAACTCATGGTTATCTCCCGCCTCTTCTCACCTGCTGAGATCACAGGTGTGAGCCACCACGACTGGCTCCCCGTCTTCCACTGATCACGTGCACAGGTCCTACTCTTACAAATGTCTATCACGCTCATTGGCACAGTGAGTTCCACCTCATCCCAAGGATTGCTCTGTACTTTTCCCTAGTTCTCTACACCCCACTCGACTCCACACCCCAGCCTGAAGTTATTTGTTATTCCCTATTTGAGTATCTTTCAACTTTGTTATTTCCCTGTAAAAAACCCGTGATAGCTTGCTCTCTCTCCTTGCAAATAAAAATATTTTTAAAACTACAAGATTGGGGCTGGAGAGATGGCTCAGTAGTTAAGACACTTACCTGCAAAGCCTAACAACCCAGGTTTGATTCCCCAGAACCTACATAAAGTCAGATGCACAAAGTGGTACATGTATCAAGAGTTCATTTGCAGTGGCTGGAGGCCCTGGCACGCCTCTCTGTCTCTCTGTCTCCTTGCAAATAAATTTTTAAAAAAAACTGCTAGGTTGACTCAGGCTATATGGTACATAGTTACTGAACCTGTGGGACTTGCATACATAATATTCTAAATATTTAATATCATGTGTGTAAGGCTTTCACAGCTGCATCCAGAACACCAACTCTGAAGGACTGACTCAAGAATGCATCTGAATGTTAGGAATGAGCAGGAATGAAAACAACAAATGGAGAAACTGAAGTTGAAAGAAGTTAAAACCACATAATAAGCTGCTGGAGGTGTGAAACTCCAATCCGTGTGTGTGTGTGTGTGTGTGTGTGTGTGTGTGTGTGTGTGCAGTGTTCTTTCTCCTAGAAACAGTTCCCTCTACTTATGGGCAACTTCTATGAAATCAAGACCTGTGCTGGAACTAACACAGCCATGCTCCTGCCTCCAGACTTGGAGAAATAGAGGCTGAATGTCTTCATTTACACAGAGCCTCCCTGGTGGCTGCTTGGCAATAGAAATCCTCCTAAGATGTGCCCAGGTTTGAGTGCTGTATTAATTGCTTTTCTCATTACTGTGACAAAAATCCTTGACAAAAGCAACTTCAAGGAGGAAGGGTTTACGTGGACTCATGGTGTGACAGTACAATTCAACAGGGTGCAGAAGGCATACAGGCAGGAATATGACGCTGCTAGTCACATTTAATCTGCAGTCAAGGAGCAGACAGATGCTGGCACTCCACTTGCCTTCTCCTTTTAAGTCCGTGCACGCCCCAGCCCGTGAGATGGTGCCGCCCATCTTCAGGTTCGGTCTTCCCACCTCACAGAGAGGCCCAGAGATTTGTCTCCTAGGTGATTCTAAACTCCATCAAGTTGACAATCACGATGAGTCACGCGTCACATCTATATGCCTGCCTGGTTTGAGGAGTAGGAAGTCAGCTGCATACTCTGACAGTGACTCTTTCGCTAGCCCCTTCCTTCTTTCCAGGGTGCCAGGCACCCGCTGGGCATTGCCAGAGTCTCAGGGTCCGTTGTCTTTTCCATGCCTCTTCCCTTCTTCTTTATAACAAACCTTCATAGTACAAAGGAGGTTAGCCTCCTCTTCTTAGAATAACTGAATCCCTAGATAATAAATATGATTTCTCAAAGCTGGTCTAAATACAAGATCTGTTTAACACTCCGGAACCTCACTAAATTCCAGTATGCACGCCAGTCACTATATCAAACAAAGTCCCATCCCGTCCCCCTCCACATACTTGCTAACACCTTGATAGAGAACACTGTGGTCCCGTTCCTGTGACAGTGAACAGTGTGCACGGACATGGGGCTTAGACACAGTCTTAACCAATGGGACAGAGGCCAGTTGTGCTGGTGGACTTGTGGCAACGTTTCCTACTATTATTTAGGAAACAAACACATCTAGGAGGGAATGGTACCTCTTCTTGCACTGGGGCCTTGCCTTGCCAGGACACAATGTTCACAAGTTCTGCAGCCTCCTTGCAGCTATGAAGCGTCCCTGAAGCCAAGGAAACATGCTGAAGATGTCAGGATGAAAGTCAGAAGAAAACCCAGTCACTTAGAATGTCGCTGAGCCACTAAGTAACCAATCCTAGGACTCCCTGGTCCAGGACCTTCTGAGAAAGAAAAACATCCCAATGGTCTAATTCAGATCCTAATTCAGGATTTCTCTTGTCTGAATCCTGACCACGAAGATAAGGTTTGTACGGGTACTGGGGAATTGAACCCCGGTTGGCAGGTTTTGCACACAAGCACTTAAAGCATGGAGCCATCTCCCCAGCCCTGGAATCTTCTCTTACATGCTGTCAGAACTGTAGCTGATAACATCTCCTATCCTGGCTGCTAGACATTGGCAAAGCTATGGGAAAGCTCTTTCTCTCTGAGAGAACAGCAAGGCCAGAAAGCCAGAAGCCTAAAGCCCTTCTGGTGAGCAGGGAGGCCAGAGGAGAGGGTACAGCCAGCATGTGGGTCCAAGAAGGCACTCCAATCGACAGTCCAAAAGCCCTTCTTGATTGTCTGAGAAAATCAGGGAAAAAGAAATCATAAACAACACAAAAGCATGGAGGCCCATGGAGCTCTTGATAAGTTCCAACTCTTCCGATGCTTCCTTTGCTCTCTCTTTTGACATCTTAAAGATGAAATTTCCTGCTTTGAAACTGCTTTTATGTGGTGGTCTTGCTTTTAGGCCTCCTTCCACAGAATAAGCAGCAGTCTAGAATAAACATTGTTTATAAAGGCTCTTTTCCACACATTCTGCACAGTGACCTGCACAAGGTAGGCAGTGGCGGCCTCTTTCATGTAACCTCTTCCTTCCTCACAGTATCTTTAAAGGCTTCTAATGAGCAGCCTACCTCTCCCTATTTTGACAATCTTACAAAATAAGTGAAGTATTATAATAAATCCAGAGGTACCACAGAGGCAAAAATTTATTACCATGGAATGAAAAGTAAGGCATATGTTACAAAGAGAGGCAGGAACTCTGCAATTCCTTGGTTAATTACTTGTGAATGGCTCACTATTCTTCCATCTGGGTATAGAGAAATATGTGTACATAATGGAGACATCCTTGCATATATGTAAAAACATATGCGATGGAAGAGCAAAGTAGAATTCATTGAAAAAGAGAACATTAGGGCTGGAGAGATGGCTTAGCCTGCCTGCTAAGCCTAAGAACGCTAGTTCCAATGTCCAGCGGTTCCAATCTCCAGGTCCCACGTTTAGCCAGATGCAAAGTGAGGCAAGGGCGCAATGCTGCACTTGACCACAAGGGGGTGCACGCATCTGGATTTCGTTCACAGCAGCTGAGAGACTGCTGGTGTGCCCATCTCTGTCTCCCTCTCCCTCTCTGTCTATCTCTTTCTGTCTCTCTCTCCAAAAATAAATTTAAAAAAAATAATTTTTTTTAAAAAAAGAAAAAGAGAACATTAGAAAACGACTTAAATGTTTCTGATTCAGGAAAGGGATAAATAAGAATGATGTAGTCACTCTTTCGACAGCATTGGTACACAGTAACTGGAAAGAAGGCGTTTTGAATGGAAAATGTCTCCATGGCTTCAAGTGTTTGTGATTAAACTTCCTACTTAGCCCCTAGCTGGTGAAGCCTTGCTGGAGGAGATGGGTCAAAGCCTTGAGTTTTTTTTGGTCCAATCTCAGCCCTACTGTGTGTTAAGGGCAGGCTAACTCGAATGGAGATGTGATGTCCTGGTTACCTATAATGCTATGCTTTCTCCATCATGATAAATCTGTTCTCAAAGCTGTAAGCCTGAAAAAATCCTTTCCTCACATAAACTATATCTAGTCATGTGTTTTGTCTCAGCAACAAGAAGTTAACTGCACAATCTGTATACATCAGCATTAGTAGATCTCAAAAAACGCTGTATGCAAAAAAGTCATAACTACCTGTACAACTTTCCTTTTATGTGTTTAAATCCACAAAACACTTTTGAAAATACATCTATTTACATCCAAAAGTCTAGAAAATGGACTCCAAAATACATCACAAATTTATCTTTAGCAAGTGTTCCAGGAGACAGAGGAGAATGGAACTAGAGTGTGGAATTAAGACATTAGGTAAATAATGTTTTGCTTTGTTTTAAATAATTACTAGAAGCAAATTCCATTAACAGATGTTAATTATGAGAACTGGTAAATTAGGTTCTATTATGCTCTTAGCATACCTCTTACTTTGAAATTTTCTTAAAAGAAAAAAAGGAAACATTAAAAGGTAAAGAAAAGAGTGGTCGAAAACAGGAAGCCATAGTTCTGAGCATCCACGCTCCCAGCCAATTCAAATCATCCAAGATGGAAGTGCAGTGGACTAACCAGTTCCCAGTGTCCACCATGTTACCAGGAGAAGAAAACATGACTGGTGCCTTCAGCTTTGGAAAGAATTTGCCCTTGAGGATTTAATACAAAGAACGCTGAATGGCATGAGATCCAGGGTCTTTGATAGCAGTGCTCCCGAAAGTACAGAGATGCTTACTAACATGGTAGGCGTTTCAGTAAGCAGTCTTGAGCTACCATCAAATTACTATTGTGTACAACAGTCTGAAGTGGGAGTAGAGTGATGCAATCCAGTAGATGGCTTTGTGTTCATTCAGCTTACATACAAATCTTAGGGGTGGATGTGATGGTTCAGTCAGGAAAGCTCTTGCCATGCAAGCATGGGGGGTTGAATTGGGATCTCAGGCACCTATTGTAATGGCCAGGTGTGGCAGTGCACAGCTGCAATCCCAGTACTGGGGAGGCAGAGACAGGCAAATCGTCAGGGTAAACTGGTTAGCTAATGTAACTGAATTGGGGAGCTTCGGGTTCAGTAAAAGACTCCGTCTCAATAAACAAGATGGAGCATGATGGAGGAAAACACCCAATGTCTACCTCTGGCCATCACAAGCATGCATGTGCTCGTGCACACGCACGCACACACATACACAAACAGATAAGTGATACCACTCCCCTCTTGCTGCACAGCCATTCTGGGGTCATCGTGATGATGACAGTGGTGGCCTGGGCCTTGAACATGTGAGATCAGACTGCACAGCCTGTGACCCTGCCTGACTTGGTGCTCTGTCACCATCTCAGCCCTCAAAGTGGACGTTCTTAAGTTCTACCACAACCACTCCATGTCAGTGATGGTCCTCAGGCAGCCAAGCCTCAGAGCATGGGGTGTAGAAGGGACCTCTGTGAAGGCCCGTCTGCTACTCCTTTTTCACCTCCTCTCAGAGGGATCAGCCAGGTAATTTTCTGATGCTTGGCAGGTTGTTGTCAGCAGACTAGTCAAATCCACGTTCAATGTTTCTCATAATGAGGTCGCTGGTGTCAGGTGATATTAAAGAATGAGAGTGGTGAAGAAACACCTCTGGTGAACCACTTTCCTATAGCCTGAGAAGGCAGCTTTCAAATCAATTCCATTAAGGGGCTTAAAGAAACCAGAGAGGCTTAGAGAATGAGTGAGCATGGAGCTGGGGGCTGGAGGACCTGAGGTTCAGCCCTCGATTCCCATCAGGAGGCTGAATGGCCAACTGGAAGTCATTGGTCCTGCTGGGGTTCTATTTTCTCACTGAAAAATGGCAATAAAGTACTTTTTCCAAGCTGGGGGCATGGCTTAGTGGATAACACGCTCACCCTTCAAGCTGGAGTATCTGAGTTCAAGCCTCTCCAGGCCCCACATAAAAAATTGGAAGCTGTCACAGGCTTCTGTAATCCCAACACACTAACAGCGAGAGTTGGTGGCCAAGACAAAATTTCCTATCTAGCAAAGAACAACCCCAGAAGAGAGAGAGCCTCTAATGAGGTGCAGAAGCAAAGACTGACCTGAATGTTGTCACTTTGCCCCTAGGAAGTCCAACCCCATCAGCTTCATGCATCTAATAAAATGAGTCCCAATAGCCGGGCGTGGTGGCGCACACCTTTAATCCCAGCTCTCGGGAGGCAGAGGTAGGAGGATCTCAGAGAGTTCGAGGCCACCCTGAAACTACGTAGTGAATTCCAGGTCAGCCTGGGCTAGAGTGAGACCCTACCTAGAAAAAAACAAATTAATTAATTAATTTTTAAAAGTCACAATAATGATAATAATAATTTTCTGAGGCAGCCTCCTAGGCAGAAATCACTGCTGTTCCAGCCTTTTGTCCCTTCCAAGTACCGTTATCTGTAAAATCTAGTAAATGACTCATATTAACAAAGACACATCAGAATTTGGAGAAGAAGAAGAAAAAAAATAGAATAAAGATTTATGAGATTTACCTCACCGATTTCTTGGTAATTTTCGTGCTCATTATCAGTAAGCTGTGTTTTTCTTGTAAAAGAGCTGCTTGGGCGTGCAGTGACTTGAGATAATTAAGAACGCATTTACATTTCATATAATCACTAATGCCCCGAGCGTTCCAGGCCCCTGCATTAAATTTGTTAGTAGTACTTTCCCCAATCAGTGAATATTAAAATATTTAACCTGTAGTCAGGCAGTCAGTGACCCCACAAGTCGCCGGGACTTGATTTGGGAGCGCTAAGAAGTCAGAGGGGGTTTGTCAACAGAGGGAACCCACAGCCGCCCTCCGAGTCCCTCTCCCGTGAGTGTCCTCTTTTCTCCATGGCTTTGGGGATCTCATTAAAACTCCCACTTAAAACAGGAACAGGAAAGGCCACAGTGTCACATAAGAGAGGATGGTTTTTAACACAGTTCTCCAAAGACAACACACAAAAAAGGAGACATGACAAATTACTGGCCTTCTGGGGAAAAAAAAAAAAATTCCAAGAGGTTGACCAGATGATCTTCTGAAGTCTTTTCCGGCTCCAAATTCCATGGTGTCCAGAGATTAAGGTCTCAGTTTCCTCAGTCACGTGGAGAAGAAAGGTCCAAACTCTACTCAGAGCCATCCGAATTGTTCTTGGACCTCACTTGGAAGGAAAGAACCATGCCACAGGTAGCCCCTGAGAGCTGGTTTCCAATTGCAGGAGATGGAGTGTCTCCCTTTGCTAATCCAGCCGGCCTGCCAGCAAACTGACATCTGACTTGGGGAACAAGATGAGCTCCTGAGACTGCGTCCCCACCTCTCTTCATTGGGAAAGTGTACGCAAATAACAGTCAAAATCAGTGACAGCACAGCTCAGTCTGCAAGACATTAGGCGAGTTAAAACCACCTGGGACAAGGTATATGAAGAGAACTTCAAAAGAAGACTACTAAGGCTGAGTGATGGCTCACTGGGTAAAGGACTTGCTGCACAAGCATGAAGACCTGAGTTCAAATCCCCAGTTCCCAAGCACAATGCCAGGTATGGTGGCTCGCCTGTAATCCTAGCACTGGGAGCCCGAGACAGGGCATGCCTGGGACTCTCTGGCTCGCTAGTCTAGCTTAACTGGAGATCTCTAGATTCTTCAAGAGAGTCTGTCACAAAGAATAAGTGCAGAGTGATTGAGGAAGACACTGATATCAACCTCTGGCCTCCATATGCACATGCACACGTGTACTCACACACTCATATACATATGTGCATGCATACATATGTGTCCACACATATATGAATGCGTGTACCCACATGCACACATTATACACCACACATACACAACGAAGAATATTTTGGAGTCCGATCTGAGGTTCTAATTTTCAAAGTCAGGAAAGAGAAGTCCCTGAGGAGACTGGACCCTACTTAGAAAGACATTTGAAGTAAGCAATAAGATAATATGAAAATACCAAAAAAAAAAAAAAAAAAAAAAAAAAAAAAAAAAAAAAGGAAGAGAAATAGACATGTAACTTCATCCCAGGACTCCTGTGGTATCTCACCACACCATGCTTCATGAACTCCAAAGAAAGCAAAAAACTCCAGCTAGTGTTATAAATCCTGGCCAGCTGAATTACTTCACATGTTGCAGCCTGACTTAAGTTATTCATCGCAGAGGCTAGCAGCTCCCTGAAGCATCCTTCCGTGTCACTGGACAGGCTAAAAATAATAAATTGGCCATTGTGAGACACTCTGAGTTTCGTGGGGTTGAGCAGAGCATATTTTATATTCTTCTCCTGGAACTGCCTCTTGTTGGTAGTAAATGGTTGCCAGAGCTGCTGTTTCTCAATAGACAAGTCCTCGAAGTAAAGATAATTCAATTTTCATTCGCTCCTAGGTCTCTGGCTACCCATGTTCTTCCTTGACACTGACAAGGCTGTGCCTGTCTTCCTGGCCAGAGGCCTAAAGAACACTTGCATGGTTTGCTTTCCAATGGTGCCATGCGCCACCCTAAGAAAAACCTGTCACCCGGAGGAGGCCACTCCACTGAGAACAGATTATCTAGTGGTCATTTGAGCTGCCTTCCTCCTTTGCTCATTTCTTTCCAAGAACAAAGATATATCCAAGTGGTGATTGACCAGCAGCTCTTGGAAGACAATCTAGTCGAATTTAAAGTACCCCATTACAATGGGAAACATAAAATAACAAGGGCAGCACCCTCTGTAACTTTGAAATTACCTTGCTATTCTAATACTATTGGAGCAGCAAATGTAATTCCTACTGACGTGGGAAGCAATATGGGAAGTTGCTAGAGACTGCTAAAATGTCCATACATTCTAGAATCTGTAGCCTCACTTATGAAAATCCTTAGAATAAAAGTGATGTACATGTATGTTTTTCTTATAAAAGCAACAACATGAGACTTATTAGGCACATTTTGTTACAGATGTCTATGTAGAAATATGTAGAACAGAAAATATTCCAACTACAGCTATAAAAGAAACAGATCTTCACAGAGGGACAAGATCATAGATGCATAAAAGTAAGCATTATAGATAATGGAATGTATAATTTATTTTTTTTTTTTTTGGTTTTTCAAGGTAGGGGTTCACTCTAGCTCAGGCTGACCTGGAATTCACTCTGTATTCTCAGGGTGGCCTCGAACTTATGGCAATCCTCCTACCTCTGCCTCCCAAGTGCTGGGATTAAAGGTGTGTGCCACCACACCCAGCTGAATGTATACATTTTTGTATATGCCTTCAATATGCCTTTTATACCCTCTCTCCCATTATTATTATTATTGTTATTATTATTTTGGTTTTTTGAGGTAGGGTTTCACTCTAGCTCAGGCTGACCTGAAATACGCTATATAGTCTCAGGGTGGCCTCAAACTCACAGGGATCTTCCTACCTCTGCCTCCCAAGTGTTGGGATTAAGGGTGTGTGCCACCATGCCTGGCTTCCTAAACAATAATTCTAAAGGTACCAAATGAACCTCTATCAGTGTTTGGCACTTCTCCTGAATTTACCTCTCAGTGGGTCAATCTGTTCTGGTATTTTGAACAAGCCAGAAGGAGGGTTACCCGTTTCCTTGCTTTGCAATGGCCAGGCTTAGGGCTTCAGTCATCCAGTTGGCTTCTTCTCTTTGGATGCCTCGCTTGCCATCATCTTCTCGATGATGCTTTAGAAAAGCCAAGAGCTGTGCTTTGGAGATCTTACGGTCCACCTCGGACATCATGGCAGCCTAGAGTGCATTATATTTTTAGAGCTAGCATCCTCCATTTACAAAGGTAGAGTGGGACCATTGCTAACAACAAGCGTCCAAACACACTACACAAAACATTCAAACAGGATGCCCCACTCCATCAAACGCAACCATAACTGGACGAAAATCAAATGGAAACCACATACTCTGCAGTAGCAAATACTGTGGGCGGCAGTGACATCAGTATTCAGAAAGATGAATAAATGCAATTAAGAAACCGGGCAAAGAAGTAAACATGCCATGTAGCCTACAAAAGGCCAGCCACATTGTGTTTATTTTAATATTGTTTAACGGTGACACCTAATAAAGAGAGCATTATGATTGTGTGAACTAAATTTTCAGTCATAATGAATGCTACAAACTTAACCTCCCAAGTTTAAATAGGCTACAACGTCTTGGGAAAATGCAAGAAAAATTATTTGATAAAGGTGACGGTTTTTCACACCTGAAAATAATGTTTTTCTTCCAGCCTATCTTGATGAACAGCCAGCAGCAACACATTGCAGATATAATCTCGAGACCTCGTGGCATGTACTTGTCGCTACATGCATAACTTACTATGGACAGAGGATCACGGAGATTTTGAACATAATTTCCCACACGACAGGAGATTAAATAGACCACATTGGAAGAAGGCAAGAAGAAGCTAGGTCTCCTGTGTACCAAAAAAGTAAACTTCAGCCAGTTCTGGAAGCAGGGGGACAGCAGGAAATAGACTTTTCGATGGGCTGCTTTCTCGGTAGTGCCTGCTTTCAAGAACTCTGGGGAAGGCATGAGCCATTGGCTAAAAGTCTAACAGAAAAGGGCCCTGCCTGGGGAAGACATACACGGCAGGAGGTCCTTGTCTCCTTGTTTATTGCCCTTCTTCTCCTCCTCCTGCGCGATGATAGTAGTCTTGGAGTGCTCACTCCCCACCCTCACCCCTGAACGCTTTGTCCCAGCCAAACCTGCTCTTCAGACTGCATTCCTTATACCTGTAAAAAGATGTTAAGGGAACCTCTGCCCCTCTGGGTTCCTACAAAGCTGTCCATGGCATGCTCTCAGATGTCAATGAGCAAGTTGAAAAAAAAAAAAAAACAAAAACCAGAAACCATTCGACACAGCACCCTACAGAACGACCTTACATTTGCTGTGCTTCCTTGTGAAAACAGAAACATCACCTGTCTCATGGGATAGTTCCAAAGGCGAAACAGAAGCATCCATGAGAAGCTCCAGAGTGGTACCTGACATGTGACAGTGTTCCACATGACTTACTTATCATTATTATTTGATGGAAGAGCCTTCTGAAGCAAAGAAGTTATGAGACAGCATGATCAGTTAAAAAGCATACATTATAGGGGGGCTGTGGAGATGGGTTAGTAATTAAAAGCACTTGCTTATGAATTCAATTCCCCATCAACCTATGTAAAGCCAAATGGACATTTCATTTCATTTGCAGCAGCAAGAGACCCTGGTGTGCCCCCCCACACACATATGCATGCAAATAAACACATTAAAGGCATACATGAATGAAGGCATTTTTGGCTCTGGTGCTAAACTGAAGAACAAAGTAACGGTTTTGTGCACTCAAAACCTACTGCCATCACATGGTCACTGTATGACACTGAGCTGATATCTATCTGGAAAATGAGTTAACAATCTCTGTCACATGGAGAAATGTAAAACACTGGGCAGTGTTTGTCACAAAATACATACTCAATAAATAGTCATAGGAAAAACAAAAGAGGACTCTTCAAGCAAAATCTCACCTTCACAAATTGACTACGGAGGACGGGTGCTGGGGGTATGGTGTGCCCTCGTTACTCTTTTCCTTGTGATGACAAAACTTATGACCACGTATGGTGTGAGGTTTTCTAATGCACGGAAGGGAATACACGGCCGCAGCGGCATCAAGTGCTTGGTCCCACTGTGGTTTCGAGTCAGGAAGCAGAGAGGATGAATTCTGGTGTTCTTGGGTTTTCAACTGTCTTCTCTTTTATTCAGTCTGAAATCCCAGCTCAGAGGATGGTGCTGCCCCCCATTTAGGGTAGCTCTTCTATTCCCCATTAATCCTCTCAGGAAGCATAACCAAAGGTGTGTCTTCTAGAGGATTCTAAATCCAATCCAGTTGACGATGAAGAGAGTAGCTATTACAGAGAGTACCAAGTATTCCCAGAATGTGACCCAGTTGAGAAATTAAGTGTGAGGATCAGTCAGTCTCTAGAATATGCCACTCATGAGGAGTCTGGTGGGCTTCCCAGCAGCCCCGTCTTGAATTAGGCAAATGTATCCTTCAGCTCTTGGCCAAGTGAAACCGTAGCCATCCTCCACAGGGTAGAGTGGACTCGTGCTTTCTGAAGAGTGTACTCTGAAAGAGAGCACAGCTGGGTTTAGTGTCACCAGATCAATCGCTTCTTCCATGCACACTCCTCAGACAAGTCATGTCTCTTCCCTCTGGGTAGACTAAATGAGTTTTCCCTTGTTTTTCCTTCATGGGAAGGAGAGAAAAACGCCACGCCCATGTGAGAACCTGCAGACTACAGAAGTTTGCCCCAGCACTTGGCTTTCACAGTCGGTTCTACCTCCATCGGTTATATCTGGTAAGAGGGAATATCTTCCAAAGCAATCTGCCTGACACATTACAAATATGAAGATTGCTTCCTCTTCTAGTGATAGCATTTCCCTAGGAAGTCTGCCGTACACACTTTCCTCCTTCCAGAGGTGAAGTTAGTTCCTGAGCCCTGCTAAGTCTGGGCCGGCCCGTGACTGCTTTGAAGGTAGAATACATACAACAGGACTTCAAGGCCAGTTCCTAAGATGTCTTTCAACGTGTGTCAGGCTATTTTGAAATGTTCCTCTTGGAGAAATCCACCTCCTGTCAGAATCTAACTATGTTAAAACCTTCATGTTTTAGGGAAAAGAAAAAAACCAAGCAAGCCACGTGAGGAGAGAGAAAGATGCCCAGCCAGCCTCCACAGTTCCAGGTGTCCCAGCCAAAGTGTCAAACACAAGAGTGAGGAAAACGCCCTACACACCCAGTTCACTCACCTCTTCAGATGACTCCAACTGCAGCTGCAAGCCTGAGAGAAATTCCCAGGTCAACCCACAGACCCACGACACATAATTGTACATAGTGATTTTGAGTGACTAGGTTTGCAGGTGTTAGCTATGTGTCAGCAGATAACCAAAAGTTCTCTTTAGAGGACCCTGCCAATACACTCTTTAATGAGCCTGCTAAAGGAATTTTGTTGTTGTGATATGATTTTTTTTGTATTTAATCAACTGAGGCTAGCTTTTATTTAGGAAACTTTATTGACAAATATAGGTCATATTTGGCATGAGTTTTGGTGTTCTCTGAACAAACCAACAAAATTTTTCTGCAATCGTCATAAAGAGTTGGCTGTTAACCCTCAATTATAATGCTTTATACAAGCAAATGCCACTGGCTTTCTTCTAGCAGGCTAAATGTCACATCTCTAATGCAAATAACAGATTTGATAAGAAACAGAATGAATATTTACCATGAAACTAATTTCCTATCATTTGATGCCAATTAAGATTGTAATTGCTTTCTCAGTATCACTGGATCATTTACAGTTTCAGGACATACCCGTATATTTAGTTACATTTACTGAACTTGTGCAAACTCTTCTGTGATTCATTATTTCCAGAAGAAAATGCAATTTGAAACTGGGAATGCCCCTGCTCTAATTCTTTTCTCTAGACATAGACCTTAAAATCAGATAGAAACAGTCATGTGCATGAGTCCATACCCACAAGCTTGATGTTGAGGGATCTCAGACAGGTGAACAAACATACCCCCAAGCCATAGTTTATTTAGTCCTTGTTGCCTATGCAAGCCCATGTTGTAGAATTTTTTAAAAATTATTTTTATTTATTTATTTGAGAAAGAAAGGTAGAGAAAGAGGCAGATAAAGAGAGAAAATGGGGAGCCAGGCGTGGTGGCACACGTCTTTTATCCCAGCACTCATGAGTTCAAGGCCACCCTGAGAATACAGAGTGAATTCCAGGTCAGTCTAGGCTAGAGTGGGACCCTACCTCAAAAACCAAAAAGAAAAAAAGTAAAAAGGAGAGAGAATGGGAGCCCCAGGGCCTCTAGCCCCTGCTTACGAACTCCAGACGCATGTGCCATCATGTGAATTTGGCTTATGTAGGTCCTTGGAAATCAAACCTGGGTCCTTAGGCTCAGCAGGCAAATGTTTTAACCACTAAGCCAGCTCTCCAGGCCCATTTTGTAGACTTGATAAAACTTTTTTGTGTGAACTGCATGCTCGTAATATATGGCTATGATTCCACCAGATAGAAGTGTCCAGGATGAGGACATGAGGGCAATACTGATTCTTATAGAAGAGGACTATTGCATGCACCTGCTCGAAACCGTTTCATAAAGGAGATTCCCCAACATGTATCTCGTGTCTCCATGTACACACATGTGCACATGCACTCACACATGTGTACCAATGTCCATACAAACACACACACCTACACACATACAAAGAGACCCAAACACTTGAGCACCCACAACACATGCAAATACAAACATGCTACACACATGCAAGCACAAAAAGTAATCTAAAGGCCAAAGATATTCTGTCTGCAAGATTGTGTGTTCATTTCTTTGGCCCAGGAAGCCAGGGGATCTGGTGATTGCAACTGTTCAACTGTCTTCAGTTCAGCTTTAGCTTCATTAATCCTCTGAGCTTCTGTTTATCCTCTTAGGGGATACAACCAGGGTGTGTAGTGTTTGGGACCTAGATCCATAAACTGGCTTGTGTGAAAGTGACCCGCTTGATCTCTGACCTTTATAGTGAATGGTATATATCTAGGAGCACATGAAGTCTGCAGTTCCTGAAAGCCTTGTACACTACACTGAGGACAAGAACTAAACTGATTTAGTGGTATACATGCCAAGAGAATCTTGCTAGAATCAGATTTATGTTAAGGCTAGTATTAGGAGCTATAAAGATGGCTTAGCGGTTAAGGCACATGCCTGCAAAGCCTAAGGACCCTGGTTTGATTCTCCAGGTCCCATGTAAGCCAGATGCACAAGGGGGCGCATGCATCTGGAGCTCATTTGCCATGGCTAGAGGCTCAGGCGTGCCCATTCTCACTCTCCCTCTCTCTCTTTCCCTCTGTCTCTAATAAATAAATAAAAATTTTAAAATATTTGGAAAAGCCGGGCGTGGTGGCACACGCCTTTAATCCCAGCATTCGGGAGGCAGAGGTAGGAGGATCGCCAAGAGTTCGAGGCCACCCTGAGACTACATAGGTCAGCCTAGACCAGAGTGAGACCCTACCTCGCAAAACCAAAAAAAAAAAAAAAAAAAAAAAAAAAAAAAAAAAAAGGCTATTATTATTATGTCTATCCCAGAAGCATTTTAACTAAACTATTCCAACCACCAGTCCTGCTCTGCCCGATCCTCTTAATCCACATCTGACCAAATGAAGGACAAGCGGTAGTGCCTGAAGCCTGAACAAGCACTTGCTGACCTCGGGTCTTATAGCCAAAGTTCTCTTTGTGTTCTACTCGGCTTATGTGCTGATCTGAGGAAGATACTGAGCGTGGCTCCAGAAAGTGAGATGTTGGGCTTTTGGTGATGGTTTGTGTGTCACTGTCACTGGTCTTGAAGAATGGTACTTGGTTGATTTTCTCAGCCCTGAAGCAGTTGGGATTCCTTTTCAGACCTCTCCTCGATATTCAGAAACACACAGAGGTGACAGTGCGAGAGAAGGGAAGGGAGGAAGCACACAGAGGAGGAGGGAACGCAGCGCTGTGGGAGAGGTAGTCTCAGACTCTCACCTCCTGCGACGCGAAGGGACTTTTGTTTTGACATACTTTTGAAGTATTACTGTCACTGAACACTGAAGCCAATCAATCATAGTCTAGGAAAACTGAATTTGCATTTTTAAAAATTCTTGGTTGCAAGCAGTTGTACATTTCCCAAATAGTGACACAAACACACATGTTCTTGCCGAAAAGTGAAGATGCTGAAAGCCGGGTAGGCATGGGGACAGGGGTGGAGGAGGTCCAAAGCAACCGCCATTTACCTTCCTTCCCCGCGTTGTTGGAAAAATCCTGAGTTTTCATCCAGTTACACAACCAACAGAACGGTGAATTACATTTCACATTTTTTGGCACCTGTGTGTGTGTGTAGGGGTGTGTGTGCATGTGTGTATATGTACATTATTATATGTGTGGAGGTGCACATGTGTGTGGAGGCCAGAGGTGTCTTCCTCCGTTGCTCTCGACCTTACTCTTTGAGCTCCCTGATTCAGCTAGACTAGCTAGCCAATGAGGCCCCTGGATTCTCTGCGTCTGCCTCCCCAGCGCTGACATTCCAGCTGGGCACCAACGCTCTTAGCATTCTCCATGATATTACAGTCAGCTTTATGTTGCTGGCAGAAAACACCCAAGCATGAGCCGCTGGTGGTAGAACAGGGTTTATTTTGGCTTACAGACTAGAGGGGGACACTCCACGATGGCAGGGGAAAGGATAACATGAGCAGAGGGTGGACATCACCTCCTGGCCAACATCAGATGGACAACAGCACTAGGAGAATGTGCCAAACACTGGCAAGGGGGAGCTGGCTATAACACCCATAAGCCCGCCCCCAACAGCACGTCATCTCTACGAGGCTCCAATTCCCAAACTGCCAATACGTTTATGAGGGACACCTGAATCAAACCACCACACGTGGATACTGGAAATCTGAACTCATGTCCTTTTGCTTTACCAACTGAGCCATCTTCCCAGCCCCACCCTTCACAATTCAATTGGCTGATTTCATAGGCTTAAAAACCCAATAGTGTTTCTTACAGTCAAATTTCGTTCCTTGCTTGGATAGTTGGCAAGGAGTCCCACTCCAATGCTTTGAGAACTCTGTCTCTCTAATGGCACATCTCCCACTTCTCTGAGAAGCTATGACTCATAGTAGCTGTGTTGTACTTCATATTATTGCTTTGAGCAAATAGACCTCAAAAGGCAAAATACAATACAGAATGGTCAAAAAGCTGAGATTCTATGAAGACTTGTGAAGACTAATTTAAATAGACATGATTTTGATTGTCACTGGAAATAACAATGGAGTAGGGCGCTAACACACGTAGTACAATAAGCCCTCGGCAATAGCGGATTTAACATTCATCATTTCCAATGTTCTTAAATGGCCCTGAAAGCCCATAGCGTGGAGTCATTGGTAATTTTGCTGAGGCATGAATCTGAATTGTCGACACTGGGAGACAGGCTAGTCATGGAACTCCAAACTGGGATTGCCTTCTCCACTGGTTTCCTTGCGGAAGTCTGACAAATTCGGGGACATGTAAAGTTCTCAGGCTCCTTCACAAGCCTTCTCAGACCTAACCCAGTATTCAAACACTAGAAAAGAACATTAGCAAAGAACAAAGGGTAGAAGCCCTGGAAAGGCTGGAGCACCCTAACTTCAACACAGAACACCGAGTGAGGCAGTCCTTGAGTTCTTACTTATTTGATTTATGAGTAAGTGGGACAGTGGATGCTAAGCATTTAACACGATGTCAGACGCACAGTGGAGCGTTCTGTCTCTCTTCATCCCCTTCTCTCTGCTTCATATTGCCTATTAAAATTTTTTCTCAAATAATTTCTACTTACAGATAAGTTACTTTTAATGAAGCAAAGGGAGAAAATACTATAGGCTATTACTGTTTTTGTTTCGTAGGGGGGATGTGTGCAATATTTACTGCAACATCTACTTAAGATGAGAGGTTTCTGCATAAAGTCACACTTGATTTAGCAGTCTATATTTATAGGGAGCGACAGAAGCATTGATTATGCATTCTCTTAATCTACAGCCTCACAGTGTGACAGGATTAGGGATCTGGGCCCATATGCAGATGTTAGGGTGTGTGGCAAAATTGAGACACTTCAATAAATTTGCTTGTGAAGATTAGGAATGGAAGCTTGATACACCCATTTGGCTTTTCCTGGTGTCTGAACACAGCAGCTCCGTAATCCTTTCTGATAGCAATCTCATTAACGTGTCTTTCAGATCACATTACATCCAGCTACGTATCATGTCTGCTTCAAAAGTCAAATAAGGCTAGCTTTGTCATTAAGATAGTCTTTTCAAAAATCAGTGAATACTTCTATAAAATGGCACGGAAATAACTTTTTTAACCAAGATTTGAAACTTAGCCTATTTTTAACATCAAACGAAAGATAGCCTTAACACGCAGCCATCGTTGTTCTAAAGCTCAAAAGCCTGTCGTTGTTCGACGCATCCCAAAACAGATTGTGAGGAGGGGACGAAACTAAAATTTTCTCTTTTGCACTTGGACATTTGGGAGTGGGGAAGGGGTATTTTTAAAAAATAGCTCCTCACCTGAGTTTCTGAAGTGCTCACCTCTCACAGGAGTGACAAACTAGAGAGATCTGCCAAGTGTTTGGTCATCAAAACAGGGATATGGAAATTCATCCCAAATGGAATACTGACTTATCTTCCCTTCAATCACAGTAATGAGAAAGCAGGGGTACATTTGCATAATAATAGATATTTCGGTTGGCATTAAAATATTTCAGTTGCAATCTGCTCTTTCGCCCTCCAAGCCCCACCCCCTCCACCTTAACCGCCTTAGGTTCATCAACTGTTTCTGCACCCGTCAGCCAAGAAATGTACATGTCATCTGCAAATCACAGATCACAGATCTTGGCTGCAGCGATTGCCGAGGGAGAAGGGCTGCAGGGTTCTTAGTGGCCAGAACAAGACTTAAAAGTAACGTGAAATAGAGAGCAAAGAGTGCTGCAATTGCCTTGGAGCCTAAAATAGACAGAGCTTCAATGCCATAGGAAAAAAAAAAATCACCCGCTTCTCCATCATTTCTTTAAAGGTCAAAATTTTTGTAGGTGGACTGGGAAGGCAGCGGATTGCAGATGCGTTTAACAGCAGGGTATTTTCCGCTGCCATGACCAGTTAAGGAAGATTTTCAAAAACACACCT
This sequence comes from Orientallactaga sibirica, assembly GCA_036365145.1. Lineage (NCBI taxonomy): Eukaryota > Metazoa > Chordata > Mammalia > Rodentia > Dipodidae > Orientallactaga > Orientallactaga sibirica. The sequence goes on from JAEOAD010000027.1 coordinate 12,254,388, forward strand.
GCTGGTAAACAGTTTGGCCCTACTCTGGGTCAGCTGCCTTCTCTGGTCTTCTTGCTCCTTCGATTCTTACCTGGGCAGAGTCCCAAACCTCACATCTGTCAAAGCTGGGCTTTCAATGCAGTCCATTATGGTTTTCAGAGAGGTACCTCTGTGGCTTACAGGGAGGTTTTATGGTGTGGGGCCGCCTCTTCCCACATACAAGAAGCATACACATGAGGCATACAGACCCAGAGCACGGACTCACACCGTTTCCTGGCCATATCATGCCACTGGTCAGACGGAAGCATCATTGTCAAACCAAGCAGGAGATACAGACCAGCTACACCTCATGGTTCCCTCCACGGAGTCCCACAAAGGAAACTGAGGGGCAGCTACGTGGGTGCCCCTCAGAGAAGTCATCCTACAGACCTCCATGTTACATTCAACTGTTTTCTGCTATAAATTGAACAATCTTTTTTTTTTTTTTTTTTTGGGGATTCAGGGTAGGGTCTTCCTCTAGCCCAGGCTGACCTGGAATTCACTATGTAGTCTCAGGGTGGCCTTGAACTCATGGCGATCCTCCTACCTCTTCCTTCCAAGTGCTGGGATTAAAGGCCTGCGCCACCACACCTGGCTTTGAACAATCTTTTTTAACCCATCCAAGCACAGGTTCAAGGTCATACTGAGGGTAGAAAGTTTTCCATCTCTGCCCACATTTACTTTGTACATAACAAGAATAATAAAAGCCAAAGGAAGGGGCAGGAGAGATGGCTTAGCAGTTAAGGCATCTGTCTGCAAAGCCTAAGAACTCTTGTTCAAATCTCAAGGTCCCATGTTTAGCCAGACACAAAAGTGACACAAGCATGCAATGTTGCACATGCACACAAGGGGGCACACGTGTCTGGAGTTTGCTCACAGCGGCTGAGAGGCCCTGGGGCGCCCATTCTCTGCCTCTTCCTCTCTTTCTCTCTCTCCCTATCTCTGTCTCTCTCAAATTTAAAAAAAAAAGCCACAGGAAGGTCTTCAGGCTCTCCCAGTGAGCATATATCTCCAGTCCCAATGTGGGAAAATAAAGTCCTTGTGTGCCCTAATGCCCAAAGTGTTCCTTCCAAATCAAAGACATATTAGAATAACCTATTCCATAAATTTGCTCTGTCCTACATGCCTGGGGTTAGAGTCAAAGCTCAGGGCTGGCTTAGAAATTATGCTTTACCTGACTTTCTACCAGCAACATGGACACACATAGCTAAGTGGCCAGATGGGGGCCCCTGAGATCTTACCATCCACATGTACATTGAAAGTGTCTAAGAGTATTCATGAAGCCATGCATTCATATGGGGATGGCCGAATGTTTGTATGATCCTGGACATGGGGCTACCTTGGGCTCGCTCACCTTTTCCAAAAAGCAGGATGGGGAGGCTGTTAGAGTCATAGTTCTCCCCCCCCCCAGAAAGGACACAGGATGATCTCTATCCAAAACTTCCTTTTTGGTTTGTTTGTTTGTTTTTCAAAGTAGGGTTTCACTGTAATCCAGGCTGACCTGGAATTCACTATGTAGTCTCAGGGTGGCCTGGAACTCACAGCAATCCTCCTACCTCTCTGCTGGGATTAAAGGCGTGCACCACCACGCCCTGCTTCTAATATCTATGTTTCCATTTGACAAAGACATAATAGGCATTGCCATTCACCTTTTAACCAGATTTGGCAGAGCATACCTATAATCCCAGCTCATGGGAGGTAGAGGAAGAAGGATCAGGAGTTCAAATCCATCCTCAAGTATACAGTGATTTTGAGACCAGCTTGGGTCACATGAGGTATGTTCTCAGAAAAAAAAAAAAAAGCAAATAAATAAACAAGCATTCACTTTTTATCTAGGTTTTTTATTTGATTCCTTTACGGTTACCCCAAGCAGAAGTGAGTGGTTACTAAAAAGGAGACATAAAATCCTTCAGCTCTCTGTGTCTCAGTTCCCCATCTGGTATGAAGGAATTACACACTGTCCTGCAGAGTCATTATTAAAAGTAAGTGCTTTAATGTAAGACAAATGGTTAGAATTGAGGCTGAGGAAATGACTCAGATGGCAAAGAGCATGCCTCACAAGCATGAGGACCTGCGTTCAATCCCCAGTACCCCCAGAAGAAATGTTGGGCCTGGTCATATGTAACCTGTAACCCCAGATCTGGAGAGGCAAATCCCTTAGGGCCCCACTGGCCACCTAAACTCCAGGCCAATGAGAGACCCTGTTTCAAAGAAAGAAAGGTGAGCAGCATCCAAAAGAAACAACGCCTGACATCCTTGGGCCTCCATGTGCATCCACACGTGTATATGAACATCCATGCCTACACATGCATAGGAAAGGTGGGGGCTGGAGAGATGGCTTAGAAGTTAAGTGCTTGCCTGCAAAGCCTAAGGACCCAGGCTCAATTCCCCAGTACCCATGTAAGCCAGATGCACAGGGTAGTACATGTGCCTGGAGTTCTTTTGCAGTGGCTAGGGCTCATTCTCCTTCTCCCTCTCCCCCTCCTCTTTCAATCTCTCTCTCTCTCTCTCTGAAATAAATGAATATAAATATTTTTTTAAAAAGAAAAATGCTTAGACCAGTGCTTGGCGCATAGCCAATACTCAGAAAACTGTTCAGCGTTGAAAGCGCTGTTGTTACTGCTGTCTTGGAACCTGCAACATTCCATGCAGTATCTTCCCGAGCACCACAGAGCAGGCGGAAGGAAAGGGAACAAGTAGCAGGCCTGAGACTGGCAGTGGCTCACACATTCTGACTCGTCCTTTGCTTCCTTGTAGTTTTTAATCTTACCTGCCACAGCTCACCTCTCTCTTACTGTGCAACCTAGGTATTCTGTACAAGCTGACAAGACCCTTTGGAGAGTTTTCAGAAACCTGGGGATGATCAAGATCGCCACAGCCCACAGTGCAGGGCTCTGGAGGGGAGGTGGTGATGTAGGGCTCAGGGTCCCAGGATTTAAAGTCATATCACTAACTGTGATTCTTGTGCACAAGAGCACAGCAAAAGAGAGGGAGGAATTCTTTTTGGGGATCATTCATCTGTCCAGGCCACTTTGTTGACCCTTTGGCATTCACCTATGAGCCGCAGAGCGGCCTCTGCTCCTTGCCTGCAGCTTTCATGATGCCTGCAGCCCAACACTGTGAGGCAAGCAAGCGGTCGTTTATTATAAAACACTAAAGTCACTTGAAAGCAAATGCATATAATAGAAAGAACTTAAGCAGCTGGGGGATGTCATTATGTTCATTTCTCAAGGAGGCCTTTCTTCTGGTGACACCAATCAAAGAACTGGGTCATCTCTCAACAGTGATTTTCTTGGAGGCCATGAAATTCCTGCATTGATTTCACCGCCCCTTTGGCTGAACATGCACGGAGACCCGCCAAGCTGCTGAGGACTCGGGCAGCCCACGGGGCTGTCATCAACTCCATCTGAAGAGTTTATATCCTTAATGGGATCAGAGGTCTTACCAGCGATTCCTCGTCAGCACAGAGAGAAAAACTCTCCCTCTCTCTCTCTCTCTCTCTCTGTCTCTGTCTTTTCCTCCCCCCCCCACTGCTGATTCCACACCTGACATTCCTCCTATTTATCAGCTAACAATTATTGTCTGAAAGCAAGTCAATTACAAAGAGGAATTTATGAAGTCCTTAGCGACTAAGAGGGAGCCTGGTGGAATCTATCGGGCTCTGTGTGCAGAAAATGCAAATGTGAACTGTCTGAAGACAAGGCGGATGTCACATACGTTAGCACCACATCATAACGGAGACCGCTAGGAAGTTCATTTCTATGCTTCTGTAGGTATCCAATAAGCCATAAATATATGTGGTGGAAACAAAGCCTTCTGGTCACTAGAAAAGATGGCCATTTGTCTGGGCCCCCAAATTCCCTCCTCTTCCCAACACCTAGGAATCAATGGTCTCACTGCTCTTCAAACCTGTGCCATTAATTATGACCTGTTTTTAATCTCTATTCTTCTCCACTTAACTTCCTTCCCACCCTTCTTTCAGTGGAGGGACCCCATCATTATTCACCCCAATATCCCAATAGCTAGATCGCCCATTGAGAACATTACCTCATCCACACATAAGTCTTAGTAGTATGAGTTCAGGACACAGATGACAGAATTGTAAAAGAAATCGCATTAAATGACAACTGTTTGTGCGTGTGTGTGGGTGTGGTATGCGTGTGTGTTCATATGTGTGTGAGGGCACATCTGTGTATGCAAGTGCATATACATGTGTGTGCACATGTATGTGGAGGCCAGAGGTGGATGTCCAGGGTCTTGCTTAGTCACTCTGTACCTTATTCTTTGAGTCAAGATCTCTCACAGAATACAGAGCTCATTGATGCGGCTACACTCATTTTCCAAATGCTACGTTCCCAGCTGGTGGAGATTTGGGAACTACCGCCTCCTGGAGGCAGTGTATTGTTGGGGGTGGGCTTATGGACATTATAGCCAGTGTCCCCTTGCCAGTGTTTGACACACTCTCCTACTGCTATTTTTCACCTGGTGTTGCCCAGGGAGTGATGTCCACTCTCTGCTCATGCTATCATTTTCCCCTGCTGTGGTAGTTTGAATATATGTCCCCCAATATATTCAGTATTTTATTAGTTATAGTTTGCATCTGCAATCACCTTGCTAGAGGCAATGTCACTGGGGGCTGGTCTTAAGGTGTTAATGGTGGGTTTGAGATTCCATTGTAAAGATATGCAAATATGCCTAGCAGGAGTTCCTGAAGTGTGCTGTGTGACCTTTTGGCTGTAGTTTTGCTCTGTGTGCTGTGGTGGCTGGTTGGCTTTTGCTCTCTCTGCTTGGCCCTGTGAAGAGCAGGCCGCTTCTTCTGCCGTTATGGAACTTGCCCTGGATCTGTAAGCTTCAATAAATAATATCCCTTCCTCCATAACTGTGCCCGGTCTGGAAGTTCATCTCAGTGAACCTGAAGCTGTCTGCTACACCTGCCATCGTGGAACTTCCCCCCTCTAGTCTGTAAGCCAAAATAAACCCTTTTTCCCCACAAGCTGCTCTTGGTCGGGTGGTTCCTGCCAGCAATGCGAACCTGACTGCAGCACCATACTTTTCCTGCCATGATGAAACTTCCCTTTTAGAAACTGGAAACAAACCCCTTCCCTCCATAAGCTGCTTCTGATTGGCTGCTTCTCCCCAGCAGTAATTGCTACACAGGGACTGTGAGAGCAGTTAATACTCTCCGAGGCAACCTTTGGCCAAGGGCATGTGAGGACCAGGTAGACTCGCAGGGCTCTCTGACAGGTCTCAAGAACAAGGCTTCTTGGGCCTATCCCTGAGAGGTGGGCACTGCTATTTCCCACTGTGTGCTCAGTATTACATTCCTGGCTTTTTGGTCATCCTCCCATTTCATTTGTATCAGTTGCTTCACATTTTTTTTATTGTTATTTATTTTTATTTTATTTATTTGAGACAGAGAGAAGGAGAAAGAGGGAGAAAGAGAGAGTGAGAATCAGCACACCAGTGCCTTTCAGCCCTTGTGAACGAACTCCAGACACATGCACCCCTTTGTGCGCATGTGCGACATTGCAGGCTTGTGTCTGGCTACGTGGGACCTAGAGATTCGAACAGCCTTCGCAGGCAAGCACCTTAACTGCTAAGCCATCTCTCAAGCCCAGTTGCCTCACGTTCATTTTAGGTATTGTTTTCCCCAAGAGAGCCACCTCCTCGCAAGCTTTATCACACACTGGTTTGAGTTTGATCCCCAGGACCCACATAAACAGCTGACCAGGACCACACACAACCTCAACCCCAGTCCTGCAGAGAGCAGAGATCTGAGATTCACCAGGGCTTGCCGGGGAAAAAAAACAAAACAAAACATTAAGACCCCAGATCAGCAAGTGACTATACTTCAGGTAAGCACAGGTGGAAGAGCGGTGGAGTGGGACCACCTAAGTGCCCCCCCTGGCCACCTCAGGGGAGAACGCCTGCTGCAGGGGGGGTTCACAGAGCACCACATGAGCATATACGCATGCATACGTCATACATGCATGCATATGCACATGCACACACACCACAAAACACGCATGTGTGCCAAAAAAGACATTCTTTTCCAACTCTTTCTTTTCCTTCACACGGAAAGTAATTCCCTTAGTCTTTAAAACTCAAATAATTCACATACCACCTCAGTCATTTAGCTGTGTCAAACTCTTTCAGCTTTCTCCATGATCCTTGCATCTTCTGCTCTTTGTTGTGCTGTGAAAAATAAAACACTTCTGGAATCATTGTAATAATGCTTTGATGACAAAACCACAAGACTGCTCTTAGGAACTGAATGTCATAGAGGAAGTAAGATATACTTGTCAAGTCACAACGGCAATAATGAATATGTGTGTGTGAGGGGATGTAACTGATGCCAGGTTCTCTATACATATATTTAAGACTGGAATTTCTAGAACACTGAGTTGGCATTTTCAGCTCTATGAGTATTTCTAAAATTACTCATTAAAGTATAAATTTCCCTGATTTACACACCCATCAGCAGTGTATAGTCCCTGCTGACTCATTTTCTATATCGCTTGATATGTCCATCAGTTTCTTGTTGTTGTTGTTGTTCTGGTCAACATAAAGGGATTTGGGGGTGCTGGAGAGATGGCATATCAGTTAAGGCATTTGCCTGCAAAGCCAAAGGATCCCGGTTCAATTCTCCAAGACCCACGTAAACCAGATGCACAAAGGGGCGCACATGTCTGGAATTTGTTTGCAGTGGCTGGAAGTCCTGGTGCACCCATTCTCATTCTCTCCTAAATAAATAAATAAATAAATAAATAAATAAATAAATAAATAAATAAAATATATTTTAAAAATAGAAGAAACTATAAAAAAAAAAAAACAGGCCGTGTGTGGTGGCAAACACTTTTAATCCCAGCACTCGGGAGACAGAGGTAGGAGGATCACTATGAGTTCAAGGCCACCCTGAGATTACATAGTGAATTCCAAGTCAGCCTGAGCTAGAGTGAGACCCTACCTCGAAAAACCAAAAAAAAAAAAAAAAAAAAAAGGGGGATTGGGAGAGTGTTAATCTCTCTAAGTCTGACCTTTAATAGTCCAGGTTCATGCAAGAGACAGCAACTCAAATCCCCTCCACCTCATTGCCCACCCTCCTCTCTGGGAAAACTCTAGGATTTGTACACCAGCAGCCACTTCGGACGCTTCCCTCCACCTAAGGATGGGGCTCAGGAGGTCTCCTTCCCAGTGTGAAGTCAGAACTTACGAAGGAGGTCAGACTTTGCCCTATTTGGAAACTGACCAGCTATCCCATCAGCATTTTATATACATATCCTGACAGAAGACACAAGACCCATAGGTCAAAGAAACAGATGATTCATTATTGCTCACAGCGTGACTCCTGTCTCACAGAATTACTCTGTGAGTTGCATGAACGAGGTTATGTGCTAAGCTTCACTTCCTGTTCCTTCTACTTAGGATGTTAGGGTATGTAACCATCTTTACTCGTTTTCCCAGACAATTGGGCAAGCTCACTATCCTGAACTTCTTTATCCTATTTTTATTTATTTGAGAGAAAGAGGCAGAGAGAGAATATGGGCACACCAGGGCCTCCAGCCACTGCAAATGAACTCAAGACACATCTACCACCTTGTGTATCTGGCTTATGTGGGTCCTGGGGAAAAGAAAGTTGGTCTTTGGCTTTGTAGGCAAGTGCCTTAACCACTAAGCAATCTCTCCAGCCCATGAAATTTTTCTTATTCTGCAGAATCCATGTATTTCAACAGATTTAATTTATTTATTTATTTATTTATTTATTTATTTATCAAGGTAGGGTCTCACTACAGTCCAGGCAGACTGCAATTCACTACGTAGTCTCAGGCTGGCCTTGAACTGATAGCAATCCTCCTACCTCAGCCTCCTGAGTGCTGAGAACATTTTTTGAAAAGTACCTTTAGTCCTTTGTTTTTAGTTTGGCCAATTTCAAGCCCAGTATTGTGACATGGTGGATGCTGACAAAAGATAATTTCATCTCCTGTTAATTATCAATTCTTCCATTGCATAATAGCTGGGTGGCCTTGGGCATGTTTTTTTTGTTTTTTTTTATTTCTCTGTGATTCAAAGGTTCTATCTGTAGATAGTAAAAATAGTGCATGCATGAAAAGTTGACAGGTGAACTAGGACAGGTAAAGCATGTGACACCAAAGGATGACCATCGTGTTGGCAGCCTTTCTTAGTGTACACAGCGTCTGGGGGTTGGAGAATATTTATTTTCTGAGTTTAGCAATGACTCATGCCTGGATGCTATTCTAGTTGTAGTTCCCAGAGACATTTCATACTTGGAAAATAATAATCTCATTTTATTTAGCTACATTCTGGGTAACTTTTAAGGTATATATCTTACAGATGAGGGAATTGCCCATAAAGATGTCAGGAAGTTTGCCTCTGACCTAACAGCCAGTAAGTGGCAGAACCAGGATATGAACTCATGTTTGTTTATCTCCAAACTCTGAGCTCTGTTTTATACTAGGGGGTAAAGAGAGTCACACTGAATTCCCCAAGATTTTCATTACTAGGGAGGGAACTCTATCACTAACACACACACACACACACACACACACACACACACACAGAGTGCACAAACTTCCTTTGTTGAATATTAGGTTAAGAAAATGATACCTAAAAAATCAGTGATATCTACAAGATATTTTCTTCCACCCACCCCCCACAGTCAACTTGAACATCTAATGGCAATTCTAAGGACATTTCTGTCATGTAGAAAACAATTACAGAACACAGGCAGTTGGACTCACACATGTTGCAACCAGCTTATTTCATACGTCTTCTTTTTAAAAATTTATCTATGTGTGTGTGTGTGTGTGTGTGTGTGTGTGTGTGTGTATGTGTGTATGTGTGTGTGTGCAAGCAAACACATGCCACAACATGTATGTGGAGGTCAGAGAACATATTTCAGATTGGTCCTCACCTTCCACCTTGTCTGAGGCAGGCTCTTTAATGGTTGTTCACCACTCCTCTGAGAAAACCTGTCTCCACCTCCCTTCTTGCTCCAGCTGCACTGGAATGACAAAAGCCTGATGCAGCTTCCAGCTTTTCTGTGAACCCTGGGGATCTGAACTCAGTTGTACAAGTGCCTTATCTACTGAGCCCTCTCCCTGGCCCCATATTTCTCATTTTCACAGTTCTTCTACTGAGCAGAAAGAGGAGTGAGAGCTGTTCAGGAAGATCAGGACTTTTAGAGCTTCAGGTTTAGAGGGAAAGTTTTATCTGATCTGAGCCAAGTTTCAACTGGGTTAACATGAGAATATAGCATGGAGGCCCATGGCTTGGATGCTCCAAGACCCATGCTCAGCATGGGATGACATGTTCTGTCTTTTTCATAAGCTAAAGACTTGCCTACAGTCACACTATAAAAAATGATCAATGCTTAAACTCTAAAAGACTATTAAGTTCAGAAATCTACTCTCAAAGTCCTTCATCCTTCCTCAGGTCACTATTTTAATATGAATAAAACACCATAATGCCACAAGTAATGATGTGTGACTGTCTTCAGGATTAGCCAACTCAGTCAGCCTCCTGTCCTTGGCTTCTTGGTTGAGCAGACTCCTACACTACAGCAGCAATCTATCACTGTCTATCTGTCTCTTCCTCCCACTGTCTTTTTTTTCTTTTTACTTTTTTTAATTGACAACTTCTATACTTACAGACAATAAACCATATTTCCCTCCCCTCCCCCCACTCCCCTTTAGAACTCCCTTCCTCTCTCCATTAGTCTCTCTTTTAATTTGATATCATCATCTTTTCCTCCTATTATGAGGGTCTTGTGAAGGTATTGTTAGGCACTGCAAGGTCGTGGCTATCAAGGCTAATTTCTATCTGGACAGTTGCATTGTAAGGAGTTGTACCCTTCCATTGATTCTTAAATTCTTTCCGCCACATCTTCCACAATGGACCCTGAGCCTTGGAGGGAGTGATAGAGATGTTTCAGTGCTGGACTTACTGTCTTTTTAAAAATCAATTATGAACCTTACTATACGGGCATGTCACATGTTGTATGTTGGTCGTATTTCCTCCACGTTATATTTTTATATTCCTTTTCTCATTCCACTGAGGGCCCTCCTCGGTTATTCCTCCCATTGTTACTTAAAGTTAATTTTTAAATAACAAGAGTTTTGAATAATTATAATAGCCTGTCTATATGTGGTGGTTTGAATCAGATGTTACCTATGAATTCATGTGTTTTGAATGCTCAGTCCCCAAGCTGGTGGTAGTTTGGGAGGTGGAGGCTTGCTGGAGGAGGGGTGTTGCTGGGGGCGGGCTTTGGAGTGTTATAGCCAGCTCCCCCTTGCCAGAGGTTAGCTCACTCTCTTGCTGCTTTCTACCACCTGCTATAGGAGAGGCAATGTCCAGCCTCTACTCTACCATCTCTTCCCTGCCATCATAAAGCTTCCCCTCAAGACTGTAAACTCTTCCCATCAGCTGCTTTTAGTCAGGCGTTTCCCCCCAGCAACATGAAGGTAACTATGTCATCACCTGCACTATACTTTTACTTTCTTCAAAAAAATATCATGAGGGCTGGGAAGACGGCTCAGCAGTTAGAGGTGTTTGCTTGCAAAGCCTGCCGACCTGAGTTCCATTCCCAAGCTACCCACAGAAGCCAGACACATGAAGCACCACAAGTGTTTGGTGTTGGTTTGTGGCACCAAGAGGTTTACATACAAATAATTAAAATCGTTTACATCTTCTCCTTGCTACTCAAAGCACTTTGCAGAAAACCTCCAAATAAATGCTTTAGAACAGAAGCCCTCTGACAATGCCTCACTCCGTTCCAAACCAATCCTGGTCTACTTCTGAATACATTAGGACATAATACATTTCTCTAGCTATTTCAGGTGCACCTGGACCCTAATATGACTGTCCTCTTCCACTTGAAGCCGACTCTTGGTTCAACTTTTAGTTACTTCCTAGAAATGTCTGTGTCTCTCCAATTCACTTGAGCGGATGTAGCTACAACTGCAAAAACACCGTTGACTGATGTCCCCCAGAGACCTGTTCATTACCTGTCATTAAATGTTTTAAAAGTTTGCATAATTGATCCAGCCAATAAGTCATCATTGATTTATGGGTTTCTGTGGTGAAGAGTTGCTCTTTAAAAATTCATAACCCTGGTATGTGTCTTTACAATCCATTAGCTGTTTACGTACCCACAGTCTTAGCATTGATTGACCTTGGACTGAGATTCTCATGGACTCCCTTCTCTGCAAGTCCTCAGCATAGAAAAGCAATACTTCAGTCTCATCCCTTGACAGCTATGCTTTGATTCCCCCCCACCTCCATCAAAACGGAAACTGTACTTGAAATGATGAATAAATAACACATATTCCATAAACAGCTCTTCACTATTATTTAAGCATACAGGCTGCGTTGTGTGAATCTCCTGTCCCCACCATCAGATTCAAGTGTGTAAATGTTCTAAAAGGCTTTGAAAGTTTTATGATGATTTCAGGGGATGCAGGAGTAATAGCTGAAGAGTGAAGCTATTAGTTTTAATATTTATATTGAGTGCTCTGAAACATTAATGTGGCAGGATGTAGGATCAGTGCACTGGGATATATTTACCTCACAACCACTGCCACGTGGCAAAAGGGAAGAAAATCTCTCTGTGTGTTGGTGTTTATTGTTTAAAATTTTGAGGCCAAGGTTCAATTTTTTTTTTCTCTTTCTTTTCTGAGATTTTAAAGTTCTGGCTGACAAATGCATTAGTTTTATGGAGCTTGAGGTTTTTTGTTTTCTTTTGTTTTTAAGGAAGTAGGAATAGAGTGCCAGACAAAGTTGGTAAATAAATTTATTTGCTAGTTTATGTGGGTCTGCATTCTTGAAGCCTTCTTAGCTTGCCATAGTGAAAGCCATCCACCAGTTTAGTGACAATTTGCCCTTTTCTCACTCTCAGCTGTGTCTTGGAAAATATTAAAGAATGGTCATTGTAAACCTAGATGGAGAAAGCTATATAAATGAGACCTCATATGGAGGCAGAGCACTCTGTAATCTGGCCTCAGACTTCTCTGAGCTCTCATAGGTCTTGCAACCTTATGCATTTGACCTTTTACATCTTCAACCCCCAACTACTGATTTTTAAAATAAGAACAATAATTGCACCAACACACATAGCTCTTATAATGATTAAATGGGATAATCCCTGTAAAGAACGAGCATCAGAGCTGGAGAGATGGCTTAGTGGTTAACATGCTTGCCTGTGAAGTCTAAGGACCCAGGTTTGATCCCCCAATACCCACATAAGTCAGATTCACAAGGTGGCGCACGTGTCTGGAGTTTGTTTGCAGTAGCTGGAGGCCCTGACATGCCCATTCTCTCTCTCTCTTTCTGTCTCTCTCTCTCTCTCTCTGCCTCTTTTCCTCTCTGTCTCCAATAAATAAATAACATATTTTTTAAAAAAGAACTATCATCACCACAGTCAAACTAGTAAATAAACATCTCAAGAGTGTGCAAGGTGCTATATTTGCACCAATAACTGGATTCTAAAAGTTACAATATATAGGGGCTAGAGAGATGGCTCAGTGGATAAAGAGCTTGCTGTGAAAGCATGAGGACCTGAGCTGGGATTCCAAAAACACACATAAAATGCTGGGCATGGTGGTGCACACCTGTAATCCCAGCATCGTGGAAGCTGAGACAGGGAATACCTAGACTCAATGGCTAGCTAGCCTAGCTGAATAAGGGAACTCTTAGTTCAGTGAGAGATTCTGTCTCAGAACATAATGTGGAGAGCAACTGAAGAAGACCCCTAACCTTCTCCTTCCACATGTACACAAAGATACTGTGGACAGCAACTGAAAAAACCCCTCATGTCAACTTTTTGCTTCCACACGCACACACAAACACAAACCCACACACACAAGCACATATAAACACACCATACACTCATATACATGCAAAAAAGCTATAATATAATTTTGCATTGTCAAGGTATTCAAAAAATCTATTGGGAAAATAAGAACATTTATATCCGCAAATCTCATAAGATGCTGTCCTGGAATTGGAACAGAACTGGAAAACCTGGGTTCAAATCCCAGCTCTGCCATTTACTCTGAGGACACAATTGTCACAAAACCAGCACCACCCCCAAACTAAATTTCTCACATGCAAAATAAGGACTTTGGTGTTTACCTCAGTGCAACTATGAGGTGTAATGCAGACCATTCTAACAATACTATGGCCAACAGCAAATGATGGAAAATTTGGTATCTTCACAAATCTCAGATATGGAGAATCAGACAAACCTAACTGGTCACATGACTTATCAGCTATGTTTGGCAATCAATGGAAATGAAGACATTCATTACGGGAAAAATGAGATATGGAGTAAATAATGGAGTAATATACTGATATATGTAATAAAGGTCCATGGAAATTGACCGGTCTGCCAGGTGATCATTGTGGAAATCAGATTGGAACTGAACATTTAAGAACAATATCAACATCATTGGGCAAAGAAGTGTAATTAAATATGAAATTTTTTTAAGTCAGATATATGTACTGTAAGAAAACTGCACAGGAAGGGTGGCTAAGGTATGTGGACATGGTAGATGGTACAATCATGGTTTAGAATGTTTTAAACATCCATTTGTACTACATCTAAAAAGCAATCTCTCGGTTCCACCCTTTGTCCCTTAGCTCTGCTCTCTAAATCTCTAGTTGTCAATCCCTGCCTCCCATATATTTGTCCTCTTCTTTTATTTTGGAGGTTTTTGTCAGATATGGATGAGGATGCTTGATTGCCCATGCTTGAGAGTAAGGTATGTAAGAAACTATGGATTCTCGCCTGCAGAACCGTGAATGCTGTATAGAAAATTTCCTCCCAACTGTCCAGCTTTCCTGTAGGTAAGTGGTGATCTGGTGTTTTTGTTGAGGGACCCACATATATCAGACATCCTTTTTCTAGGGTGTTTTAGTTTCTGAAGAGGCTTTAAGACTCCTGTCTGGGAAAGATTTAGTGCTGGATATGTCTAGGTTTGTAAACAGGACAGGTAAAGAATGTCAATGTCCCTCCCACTTAATATTGCAGACTGTCATTTAATGTCCCTGGTTTTTGACTCTGAACATAATCATTTGCCTTACCTCTGGTTTTGATCCATAAACCAGAGCTTTGCTGGACTGCCTTTTCCCAGAAATTAAGTCTCTACTCTCTTGGTGAATGGGAGCAGGGGGGTGGGATGGAGTTGAGAGAGGACCATATTCCTGGCAGAGGACCTGGAGCTCAAATGCCCATTGCAATACCTCCCAGTAATTCTCCTGATTCCTTTGTACCCTAGTTTCCAGCACAGATTTTTGTCAGGTGCAGATGGGCACTCTTTACTTGTATTATTTCTACAAGGACATGTATTTTAACTTCCTCTTCTAGCTAAATTATTTACCACTCTCCATCTACTTCCATTCTTCTAAAAGTATCTTATCCCCTTCTTGTCTCCTGCTATCTCCTTTTCTGTTTCTTGGTCCCTATGGTTTTACATAATTTTGGTTTTGTTCCTTGAATATTGTTTTAATGGAAAATTCCAGTGAAAAAGGAAAGAAATACATTGTCAATCTGCCATTTTTAAATGTAAGTTGTGGTAGAGGCAGGGGCAGTGATTTTTACAAATATTATAGAGAACAAAGAGATGTATAAATGTGGAAATATTTCATATAAGTCATGGTGCAGAGGTGAGAGAGTCCTTTCCCATTTTCTTCCTTTTCCTCTAAATACAGACCAACTCTAAGAAAATAGACTTAAGAAAGCTATGATATAAGTGGGAACTGGACTGAGGAGAAGAACTGTGGGTGCCAATCCCTATCCTTCTGGATCCTTCTACACAGTGCGTGAGTGCAGAGCCATAAGGGAGTTGATTTTCCTGCTATGACTGCACGCACTTCTTTTATAGATTCTCTCATTCAGTGAAGGTTCCTGAACACCTTCCTTCAAAAGATGCTCAAGATTGCATGGGACAGAGTTAGTAGTCTTTTAAAAAAAAATTATTTATTTGCAAAGGGAGAGAGAGAGAGAGCACACCAGCACCTCCAGCCACCGTAAATATATTCCAAATGTGTGCACCACTTTGTGCATCTGGCTTTTTATGTGGGCACTGGGGAATCAAACCCAGGTCTTTAGGCTTTACAAGCAAGTACTTTAACTGCTAAGCCATCACCCCAGTAGTCTTTCCACACAACAATAACAAACATGCTGGTGAGGAACCCACCCCCATCAGAAACACAGTCCCATTTACAATGGCCTCAAAAAATAATTACTTTGGAATAAATCTAACCAAGGAAGTGAAGGACCTCTGCAATGGAGATTGTAAAACAAGAGAGAAACTGAAAAGGACATTAGGCAATGGAAAGATATCCCATGCTCACGTATGGGAAGAATGAGTACTGTAAAAGTGGCTATTTTACCAAAATCAGTTTGCAGATTGAATGGAATCCCCATGAAATTATCCATGCCATTCTTTGCTGAAAAAGAAAACGGAACTGCTAAAATTTGTTTGGAAGCACAAAATCCTCAGATTACCAAAGCAATCCTGGGTAGCAAAACTAAGGCTGGGGTATCACGTTAACTAATTTCAAAGTATATTACAGTGGCAGTAACAAAAACAGCATGGTACTGGCACAAAAAAAAAAAAATAGACATGTGAATCAATGGAACAGAATAGAAGATCCAGATATAAACCTATGGAGCTATAGCCATCTTATTTTTGACAAAAATGACAAGAATGTTCACTGGAGAAAAGACAACCTCTTTAACAAACAGAAGAATGGAACTAGATCCTTATCTCTTTCCATGCATAAGAATTGACTCTAAATAGGTCAAAGACGACTCAACACTCTGAATTTGCTAAAGGAAACACTTCAACATATAGGCATTGGCAAGGACTTTCTGTCTAGAACTCCAGTCACTCCAGAAATAAGGTCAATAATAATAGTGAAAAGGAACCTGATGACACAAAAACACTTTCATATAGCAAAAGAAATTGTTAAGCAAAGAGGCAGCCTACAGAATGAGAGAAAATCTTTGATAGTGTTACCTTTAACACAGGATTAATATCTAGGAAATTCAAATAACTCAAAAAAACTAAGCAATAAGAAGTAAAAGTCTGCAGAGATAGCTTAGCGGTTAAGGTATTTGCCTGTGAAGCCTAAGAACCCAGGTTCGATTCCCCACACACAAGATCTGGAGAGTTTGGAGTTAGTTTGCAGTGGCTAGAGGCCCTGGCATGCCCATTTTCTCCACCCCCACCCCCAATCTCTCTTTCTCTCTGCCTCTTTCTCTCACTCTCTCAAATAAATAAATAAATAAAATGTTTTTTGTCTTTTAAAGAAATCAAACTATCCAGTCAAAAAAATAGTGGGCTGTGGAGCTAAACAGAGATTTGCAAAAGAAGAATGCAAATGGCTTAATAAATGTATTTTTAAAGTATCCAACATCTTTAGTCATCAGGAAAATGCAAATTAAAAATACACTGGTGACTGGAGAAATGGCTTAGCAGTTAAGGTGTCTGCCTGCTAAGCCTAAGAACCCGGTTCCAATCTCCAGGTCCCACGTTTAGCCAGATGCAAAGTGACACAAGGGCGCAATGCTGCACTTGCCCACAAGGGGGTGCACGCATCTGGATTTCATTCACAGCAGCTGAGAGACTGCTGGCGTGCCCATTCTCTATCTGTCTCCCTCTCCCTCTGTCTGTCTCTGTCTGTGTCTCTCTCCAAAAATAAAAACTAAAAAAATAAAAAAAAAAAAATAAAAAATACATTGAGATTCCAGTCAGATGGCTATCATCAAAAATAATAATAATCAAGGGCTGGAGAAATGGCTTAGTAGTTAAGGCACATGCCTACAAAGCCTAAGGATTCTGGTTCGATTCTCCAGGTCCCATGGAAGCCACATGCACAAGGGGGCGCATGCATCTTGAGTTCGTTTGCAGTGGCTGGAGGCCCTGGCACACCCATTTTCACTCTCCCTCTCTCTTTCCTAAATAAATAAATAAATAAAAATTTTTTAAAAATCAAGAGACAGCAAATGCTCCCTTCCTCACAATTTCCCATCCTCAGCTGGGACTTTGCCAAATGGGAAGCTTGGCACATGGCAGTTCCCATCCTCATCTTCCTTTAGTACAAGAAGTGGAGCCAAGTTATAAAACCTCAATGCCCACCTTCAGAAACCACATCCTACGGGGTTCCACAGCCTTCCCAAATAGCCCCCAAGCAGCTGGGGACCAAGTATTCAAGTATGTGAGCCTAGGGGAGATACTTATTCTCAACCCCTAACACCAGCCCCCAAGCCTTAAGCACACGAGAGACCCAATGGAACTACTCCCACGTCCATCTCCTCTCGGCTCTCCCCTCTCCTTTCCCTCCCTCCCTCCCTTGTGTTTATTCATTTAAAAGATTCACTTTGAGCAACACCCCAAATGCTCACATGGTGGTAAATAAACAAGCTCTTGGTCTCTGGCTAGGGGTCCTTTAATGTAAAGGTTACATGGCAACTACTTTCTATCCCAAATGTCAAAACAACCTGGACTTCCCTGAGGGGACTGTCTTTCCAAAACTCCGTGAAATCAGGTTGGCAGGCCAAGAAAGACATAATGCTGTAGCTACACATAGCCCTTAAAAAACCATGGGAAGTAGCACGCTCCGAGTCCTCACAAATGGGAACAGCCTGATGGGGGTCCTGGGGACTCATCTGGCTTCTTGGGCAGCAGGTACGACCAACTATTCACTCACCATCCAGGCCGTGGGTCCTTTGCACCATCTGTTCACCCTTCAACTTAAAGCAAACCTCCACTTTCCCACACCTCACTCCAAGCTCTACCATGCAAATATAATGGTCGTAGCAGCTTTGCTACAAATTCCCTTCCCTCTGTGGAATTCCAAAGTGCTGAACACACTGTGGAGCAGACACAGCACAGTAATTCAGATTGGTGGGAGGACCCTGGCAGTCTTCCACAAGTCTCTCTCCTAGTTCCTTAGTAAGGGGAAAGCCAGAAGCCAGAAGCGGTGGCTGGGCCATGTAATTTCCAGCACCTGGGAGGTGGAGGCAAGAGGATCAAGATGTCAAGGTCATCTTCAATTAAACAGTGAAAAAAAATCTCATGGCTTAACAC
This sequence comes from Orientallactaga sibirica, assembly GCA_036365145.1. Lineage (NCBI taxonomy): Eukaryota > Metazoa > Chordata > Mammalia > Rodentia > Dipodidae > Orientallactaga > Orientallactaga sibirica. The sequence goes on from JAEOAD010000027.1 coordinate 12,272,519, forward strand.
TTAAGGTGCTTGCCTGCAAAGCCAAAGGACCCAGGTTCAAGTGCCCAAAACCCACGTAATCCAGATGCACACAGTGGTGCGTGCATCTGGAGTTCTTTTGCATCGGCTAGAGGCCCTGGTGCACCCATTCTCTCTATATATACCTGCTTCTTCTCTCTCTCACTAAATTAAAAAAAAAAAAATCTCATCCCTTAGCTGTTAATTCCTGCCAGGGCACACTCCTCTGATGAGATAAGCTTATGCCCATCAAAGGGACCACGAAGGCCCTGGTGCTTTAACTTTTGTCCCAGATAAGTCACAGATTACAGATTAAGGTATGATTGCACCAAAGTGAGTTTGTTGGGGTCACTTACAGAACATGGGAGAGGGGTAGCTTCCCAGAGCATGGTGACTTAAAGACAGGTGCATCACCAGAAAGTCCACCTGCACAGGTTGCAGGCAGCTCTGCTGGTCAGAGACTCTTCTCACTCCAATGGTTGTTTATTGCTGTGTAACCTTAGGGAAGGGGAGGGGCCTGTGAATCTTGTCAGTTTCAGGAGCTTCCTCAATCATATGACTTGTTTATTTCTTCAGTCCCATGAACCTGGCTCTTCTCTCTAGAATGGCATATTTCAAGGTGGAGGAAAATGACACTCAACAAGCCTTACAAATGGAAAAAATATATGGCCTGGAATTCAGGGGAATTAAAGGAAGGGGCAACTGGGAGAACTGGACATTGGACATGAAGAAGTGAGTATAAAAATAACCAGTGTGAATTTGGGAGGTAAGTGGGAAGGATGTATTTACTGGTGATAGAAGTAACTAGAAAGGGTGAAGCAAGTCTCCGGACTCTACTGGAAAAATTATTTAGGTCCAGAGAGAGACTGATGATCTCATAGCTGTCTCACATCTCTTTTGTGGGCCCCAGTTGCCCATCTCTTCAGACTCTTCCATTTCTAAAAGACTTCAAGGTAAGAGTTTACAGCCAGGTACTTGATACCAAGAAGTAAATGATTCCTTCCTTAATATTCTTTTTTTTTTAGCACTAAGAATCCCAATTTCAACATAAAGTTCAACTCTTAAAACATGGCCACTTTTGGCTGGGTGTGCTATGCATGCTTTTAATCCCCCAGCACTTGGGAGGCTGAGATAGGAGGATGGTCATGAGTTCGAGGCCACCCTGAAACAACAGAGAGAAGTCCAGCTCAGCCTGGGCTAGAGCAAGACCCTACCTCAAAAAAAAAAAGGCCACTTCATAGAAGAAATATGATTAGAAACATAAATATAAATGGCTAAGTTAAACTGACCATCAAGAAATAACCTAATTCACACCAGCTTGTTTCAACTCCCATGCATTTCCCTTTCAAATCACAGCAGTTTGCTGTCTGTAAGACAGCTGTCTCACTCATGGAGGAGAACACGATAAATGTCACGCCAGAGAAATTAAGTTTGATCCCCATACCTCCTTTCTGATTTTCTGCAGAGCACAATGCTATGAGACCCAACTAACATCTGATATGCCTATTCACTCCTTCCTCTGTGGTTGTGATTGATTTCCCTTGGAGTGCTGTCTGTCTCTTTACATCCGTCTCAGAATACATCAAGTTTGTTTTCAGAAGAAACTTCTCAAAGTATGTAATAAGGCCCCCCAAAACAAAACCAAAACCTGTGGTTGCTGTAAAAAGAAGCAGGGTACATCAACTACTGCCTCAGTTCCCATCTTCAGCAATCAGGGGAAAGATGGCAAGATGACTCCTGTTGCTCGGATGACATAGTTTATTCAGCTGCCATGGAGCAGAACAGGGAAGGTATTTTCACATCATGCATTTGGCATAGCTATTAGTCATTGCGGTTAAGATGCACTGGTCTGTTTACTCTACCTGTTTTCTCACAGAGAAAATGTTAACCGTGGAAAAAGAACATTTAATGTTACAAATGATCTAGCTCACTGGTTCCATGTCCCATTTAGTATGCAATCATTGTTTAGCTTCCCTTAGCAAACGAAATTTCAAGGGCATTTCAAGGAATATAAATAATATAAAAAGGAAGGAAGACCCCCCAAAGATTTTTTCTTTCCTGTACTTCCTTTTTTTTCTATTCAGAAACAACACTGAATCATGCATATGGATGAAGCAACAAAAACCAGGTTAGCTAAGAAATTGGAAATTGTACTCCACTAGAATATTTGTCTTGCTCTGGAGATCTTTGTTACAGATTTGAAGAAGTAATAAAAAATCACCAGCATGACTGGAACAGATGTTTTTTATGGACTTGGGTTGTTAATAGTCTTTTTAGCTCTTCCTAAGGACTTAAGCAGAATCCTCACTCGTCCTCAGCTCCTGAAATTATGTTAACATTGTCCAAATGTACACTAACAAGCTACATTAAAAATGCCATAAATTGGAATGGGGATACTGGAGGTTTGGGCAAAGCAGTATAAGTTTTAAAAGTAGTAAAGAAAAATAGATGTGCTATAACTAAATAGATCAATATGTAAAGATAATGACAAATAAATCAAAATAAATTTTAAACAAATCAATAAGGGCATAAAATTGTCAAAGCAATAGTTAGCACATCATCACTGTATTGTATTCTTAAAGCAAATGAAAGCACTTTTTCTTACTAGAAATCACCAGGCTCACAAGAAGCACACACTAGAAAATAAACTCAAAATCCCGCTCCTATGTGTACGTTGATGGTTGCCTGAAAATGCTTTCCCTGAGAATTCATATGCAATGTTCTTTCTTCCTAAGCCCTTACAAGTTGTTCCCAGTGGAGACCAAAATTGATCAATTTTGCTGAGACCAAAATAGTAAGAAACAGCAGCTAACAAGCTTCCTGGTGTCACTGGGAAGGCTGTTTGTTGCCATCTTCTTAAACTGCATGAGTAGGTGCAAATGGGAGCACCTGCCCCCAGCCTTGGCTTCTCTCTGCCCATCTCAGTTGGTGCACTCCCCTGCTGGGAATGCCCAGTCCCTTTCTGCTTAAGGCCATCTTGCCATCTGCTTCCTCTGTTCCTGGTATTGCCCACAATTTATTTTATCCCCATTAACGAATGATGATACATGATGAGAGGCAGAGTCAAGCCTTGCTGAGCCTTTTTGCCTTTGCCATGAGTCACAAAGAGATCTGCAGAGATAGTTGATTATATAGCTCCCTCTCTGTTCTTGTGAGCTAGTCAACCTTTAGTAAGTGTGCTGAGTTCTGAGACTCATTTACCCTTCCTTAAAATCAGGTAGATCTTGCTTATTTCTTAAGGCTATTGTGAGTTAAGAGTGTATTATCAACACAAAAGTGCCTAAAATAATCATAGTAAGTTATCAGTAAATGATTCTTCCCATCATCCATATATTCACCAATTGAACCAACATATTTTGAGCTTTTCCAATGTATATATCAAATTAAGTGATGTCATGGGTTCTAGAAAATAAGACAAGACCATGACCCTCCAAAAAAGCTTCAATTGTAGCTGAAAAGTATACAGACAAGTAATCCCTTCATCCAACAATAATAAACAGTATCAGGAAAGGTGTATCTAATGAGTGTTTGCAAATGAGAGAGATAAGGGACAGAGAAGTTATTTGAAAAAAAAAGATGGCTTAATTTATGTTGAAATTTTTATAAAAATTATAAACTCACAAATGCAAGAACTTCAATGAACCCTCAATAGGAAAATACAAAGAAAACTATACCAACACACATAGTCAAATTTGAGGAGGGGAGAAAGTAGAAAAAAAAATCTGAGGGCTGAAGAGATGGCTTAGTGGTTAAGGTGCATGCCTGTGAAGCCTAAGGACTCATGTTTGACTCTCCAGGTCCCAGATACACAAGGTGACTCAAGTGTGCAAGGTCGCACATGCACACAAGGGGGCGCATGCATCTGGAGTTCAATTGCATTGGCTAGAGGCCCTCTCTCACTCTCATATTAAAAAAATAATAATAAAATTAAAAGAACATCTGAAAATCATTCTGAAAACACGGATGCATTACAGGAAAATAACATTAACCCACTCCATAAAACAATGAATAATCTTATTAAATTGTTGATAAAAAATAAAATCTGAGCTAGAGAAATGACTTAGTGGTTAAGGCACTTGCCTATGAAGCTTACAGATTCAGGTTTGATTCCCCAGTACCCATGTAAGCCAGATGTACATGATGGCACATGTATCTAGAGTTCATTTGCAGTGGCCACAGGCCTCTGTCTCTCCATGGGATATTGTCTACAATTAAAGAAGTTGTCAATAAAAAAATTTTTTAAGGGAAAAAAACTTTAAGAAATCTACCAAGTTAGAAGTTGGTATTCAATGAAAATATATATTGACATTGAATATGAAATAAAGACAAAACTCATGTAACTTCAGCTACCTGGTTTTTGACAAATATGCCAAAACCACACATTGGAGAAAGGATAAAATTTTTAACTAATGGTGTTGGGAAAAGTGGACATCTATATGTAGAAAAATGAATCTAGACCCTTCTCTCACCCTGCACAAAATTCAACTTCAAATGGGTCAAACATATTAATATTGCACCTGAAACTCTTAAATTACTAGAGGAAAAAGTAAAAAGAACATTTGAAAACAAAGCTGTAGAAGAGAACGTTCTTCAGAAACAGGACCCTGGCTGCCCAGAAAATAAGCAAACAATTAACAGATGGAACCTCATGAAACAAAAAAGCTACTGTATAGATAAGGAAACTGTCAACTTAGTTAAAAGTCAACCAACAAGAAGGGAGAAAGTTTTCAGATAAACATCTTCCTAGCCTGTAATAATTATGTCAATAAACAAAATAATCTTGAAAAAGAGCAAAGAATATGTACACTACTTAATTTGAAGATCTAATAAAGCTATTGTAATCTAGGTATTGAGGTATAGAAAAAAATAGATAAAACTAACAGAATGAAGAATAAAAATCAACCTACTTATGCGTCATCAATTACTTACTTACAGATACACTCATGGGGCTGGAGAGATGGCTTAGCAGTTAAGGTGCCCACTGCGAAGCCTAAGAACGCCCGTTCAATCTCCAGGTCCCACGTTTAACCTGACACAAAAGTGACACAAGTGCACAATGCCATGCTTGCCCACAAGGGGGAACACACATCTGGAGTTTGTTCACAGCGGCTGAGAGGCCGCTGGTGCGTCCATTCTCTCTCTCTCTCTCTGTCTCTCTCAAATAAAAAAATAATACACTTGTGAATTTCATGGGGCAAGGAATCTTTCTGGTGAATGATTTGGGAAGAGCTAGGTTACCATACTTTACAAAAATCAACTCCTTCCTTACACCATGCACAAAAAATAATTTAAGGTCGCATTGTAGGGGTTGGGGATGTGGTGCATGCCTTCCATGCATGAAACCCTGGATTTGATGTCCATAAGACCTTATTTATAATCTAGTCCTAACAGCCCAATCATCTGTGTAAAGATGAATATGAAAAAACACCTTCTAACATAGTTATATAACTACATACAACCTAATATACAACTGGGGTAAAAAATAACTGAGGCTCTTTGTACATTTCATACAAAATTGTATCTAAATAAAATTTAAATCTATAGTTGAGAATTATTCAGAAATAAAGGAGGGAAAGGAAATTGGAGGAATTCAAAAGGTACGAACACTTTCGTGTATTAACACATAAAATAGCCTTGAAAATCGTCTTCTAAATGGGATTTTAAAAAGAAACTGAAAAAGAGGAGATTAACTGATGGGAAGAGTATTGCAGGCAGAGGGTTCAGGAAGTGCAAATGCCTTCAAGCAGAAGTGTACTTGACTTGCCTAAGATTCAGCACACAATCATTGTCAAGAGCATGGGCTTGAGGAAGAGATGTGCACCTGTCTGAAATACTTTATTCTTCATCCAGTTTCCTGACACACAACTCCCAAAGCCCTTGGAATCTCGTAGGTGACAAGTGCCTTGTTGTATGTTAATAACATGGCTGATCACTGGAGACTTTTGGATGACCTTATGGTGGAGGCTGGTTGCCAGGTAAACCAACCAGTGATTTGAGGGTTAAACTTTCTAATGCCACAGTGCACCTTCCTGGACAGGGGGAGGAAATGAGATGAACTTCCAGACCAAAGTTATGGAGGAAGGGATATTATTTATTGGAGCTTACAGATCCAGGGGAAGTTCCATAATGGTCAATATCAATAGCTAATGACATGCTTAGCCACCACAGCACACAAAGCAAAACTACAGCCACAAGGTCACACAGCACACTTCAGGAACTCCTGCTAGGCACATTTGCATATCTTTACAATGGAATCTCAAACCATTAAAAGTCAAAAGGGGAGCTGGAGAGATGGCTCAGTGGTTAAATGTTCAAACTTACAGGGAGGAAATAGAAAAGCTAGTCAATATAATGGTCTGAGTTCGATTCCCATTAAAAAGTCAAAAAGGGGAGTACCCAATGGTTAAAAATAGGCCCTGAGCATACCCATATTCATTCTCATATTCATTCTCTTTCTCTTTTTCTCTCTTTCAAATAAATAAATAAATATTTTAAAAAAAAAAAGATTAGAGGTCTGGAGAGATGGCTTAGTAATTAAAGCATTTGCCTATAAAAATTAATAACAAAAAAAGATTAGGGGCTAGAGACACGGCTTAGTGGTTAAGGCACTTGCCAGTGAAGCCTAATGACCCAGGTTTGATTCCCCAGTACCCTACGTAAGCCATATGCAAATGGTGGTGCATGCTTCTGGAGTTCATTCACAGTGGCTAGAGGCCCTGGCACACCCATTCTCTCTTTCTATCTGACTCTCTCTCTCTCAAATAAATAAATATAAATAATTTTTTAATATATTAGTTTTTGGAACACTTGATGGTGACTAAAGGGTACAATTTCCACAGCAGGAGTGGTTGTTTTCATTTAAAATGTCTCCCATAGCTTTGCATGTTTATAAAGAAGCATCATACTTGATCCCCAGCTGGGGAAGCTTTTGGGAGGTGGAGCCGTGCTGGAGATATGTCAGTGGGGGTTGGCTTTGGGACTCATAGTCTAGTCTACTTGCTAGTGCTAGCTAACTCACTCTTGCTGCTTCCTCCTACTAACATTTGGTAACGTGAGCCACCTTCCTGCTCATGCCATGCTTTCCCTGCCATTACGAAGCTTCCCCTAGAAACTGTGAGCTGAAATAAACCCTTTCATTCTATGAGCTGTTTCTGGTTGGGTGTTTTGTCACAGCAACGAGAAAGGAGCTGCAACAGAGGACATGGGAGCTCAGAGCCCTTTTTCCCATATGCCCTGCTTAATATATCGCTTCCATTTGAATCCTTTATAATATCTTCTATAATAAGTGAGTAATGTGAGTGAAGTGTTTCCCTAAGCCCTGTAAGCCACTCTTGAAAATTGGCAGAACCCAGACATCATAGGGATTTGTTAGGATTGAGTGTAGAATATCAGAGAAATGAAGATATTAAGGATGATTTGGAGTTTTCAACTTGAGCATAATGAGAATTTGGATCCTTCTCCCTAATACACACACACACACACACACACACCTGATGTGACTTCAGTGCTAATATGCATTCAACCATCCATTACATCTGCTTTCTTCTCCCCAGAGTCTCAACAATGGTCATTCCTGACCCCTGTCCATTTCAACTCCGCTTATGGGATAAAAAGTCTTATTTCAGGCTTATAGATTCCAGGAGAAATTTCATCATGGCAGAAGAAGTTGCCTCACTCCACACATCCACAGCAATGAGAGAAAAGCAATGCCAACAAGTATGAACAGCAGAGCTCAAGCTGGCTCTCTACACACCGCTTAGAGCCTGACTTAGGATCCACCCTCACTGACATACTTCCACCAGCAGAGCTGTGCCTGCTGAAGACTAAATTGGAAGTGCTATCAAAAATACACCAGGCTATGGGAGACATACATTTACATTCAAACCACACATTCCACCCCTGGCCTCCATAGACTCATGACTACCTTACAATGCAAAATGCACTCAGTCTAACTTCAAAAGCACTAATAGTCTTTACCAACTTTAAAATTATTCAAAGTTCAAAGACTCATCTGAGATTCAAGGCTGTTCTGTAACTGTGAGCCCTGTAAAATCAAAATACAAGTTACATAGTACTAACACATAATGGCATAGAATAAACATTCCCATTGCAAAAAGAAGGCATAACAAAGAGAGACTGGGGCAATATAAAATCAACATCCAGCAGGTAAACATCAAACATCTGCAGTTCCAAGTCCAACATCATATTCAGTGAGGAAGTCTCTGGGATTCTAATTCTGCTCCTTTAGCTGGGAAGCTCATAACCCAGGGAAAATTCCATCCTGAGCCAGCAGCTCTCCATGGCAGGTGTTCTACAGTCCTGGTATATCTAAAATATCCTTGGGTCTACACTGCTAACTACAGATTATCTTCATAGCTCCAAAATGGCTCTCCTGAGTCTCCATACAAGGATTTCAATCCTGCTTCATATTGCCACATCCCAGCAGTTCCTGGAACCTCGACCTGCTTCCATGCATTTTTCATGCTTACAAAACCAGTACCAGGTGGATGTCATAGCCAAATTTGTAAACCCACGGGGCAATAAAGCTTAACCTTAAAGATCAGGATACTCTTTCACCAGTCTTCCTTCAAGCTACCTCTTTTCAAAAGAATTTATATTCCTACTAGCCTGTGTCATCAATGGATGGGTTTCACCCACCCTCAGGTATCTTTTCCATGGTGCCAATGCAAAAGAGGGGATCCACTCTTAAGGGTGGTACTCTCCCTCAACAATTGCAGCTTAAGTAACCTAAAACCAGTCTCTTTCCCTATAACTTCAAACTTGCTTGAATTTTTCTTGTGATAAACTGTGCATCTTTCATAGCTTCCTGTTCTATACTTCTACCAATCTATCACTTTTCAGTTCAACTTTGTTCAAATTCTCAGATATGGGCAGAAGAACACAGCAAGCCTTTCTTCCAGTAGCCCAGTTCCAACAAAATTCTCTCCTTTCCTTTTTAAGCTTTATAAACAAATCTTTCGTAGTCCACAATTCTCTGTGCATTTTCTGTTTTCAAACTCTCACCAGAAGAGCCCATAAAACTGGGCACACAGCACTGCATGTCTTCTCAGTCCAAAGGACCAAATCCTTCACCTTCATCCCACAAACACATTCCAAAAGACCAAAACCCACATGGTCAGATTCATCACAGCAACAGCCCTATTTCTCAGTACCAATTTTTTTAACAGCTACCTTTGCATTGTTTGGACAAACACATAACCAGAAGCAGCTTAAGGGAGGAAAGTTTATATATATTGATTTCAGGCTCACATATTCCAAAGGAAGCTTTGTCACATCAGAGGGAGGTGGCTTACTCCATACATCCACAGCACAGAGAGAAAACCAACACACACCATCAAGCACGAACAGCCAGAACTCAAGCTGATTCTGCACATACCAAGTAGGGCTGGATTCAAGCTCATGCCTCCCCTCCTTAGTGACACGCTTCCTCCATCAGGGCTCCATCTGTTGAAGACTAAGATCCTACTCTGCTGGAAATTGCCCAGGGCCCCTCTGTTCCTTCCTTCCTAAATTGGTCTTCCCCAAATTATCAGGTAATTTAGTAATCAATTTCTGGGTTTCTTCCCAGTCCCTTTAGATTTGTCATTCTCTCACTCTGTCTTGTCCTCAACTCCACCTTTGCTATGAATTTTGTTTTAGAAATCCCCCTGACACATGTACTAAAGTCTTAGGTTACAGGTCACTTATATCTTTACCATAAACTCCAGACCTGGGAAAAGGCCCAAGACATATTATATGGACCTGAACAAAAATGTGCATATCACAAAATTTGAAGGTAAACCATTAGATGAATTTATGTTCTAGACAAGATGCCCAGACAAAGGTTGAGGGAGGCTAACCCACACCCGTGGCTCCAAAGACCTGAGTGCCCTACTAGGCTAAAGCATGACATGAAGCTGGGCTAGTGTAAGTAATCCACTCAACACAGGTGTTTTTTTTTTTTTATAAGGCATCCTTGTCTAATTTTCATTATTTCATCATATGCAAAAAAAAAAAAAAAAAAAAAAAAGTCCCAGGTTCAACACCAGACAAGTACAACTCGCATTCACAAAACTTGGACACTTTTTTTTCTTTGTAGGAACTACATTAAAGCCTTTATAGAGCCCCTTAAACTGCTGCCCTTCTTGCTTAGTATATTTTTAAAATTCAATAAATAACCATGTTTTGTATGGCACAATGCAGGTTGGGCCCTAGCTAGGCCACCTGCTAATATGTATGCCACAGTGCAGGTCAGGCCCTAGCCAGGCCGCCTGCTAGTAGGAACCAGAAAGTGGCTTCTGTGGACCTGGCATCCTGCACAGGCCTGCTGTGACAACAGCTACAGCCTATGACCGTGAGCAACCTGCTGCGAGATGATCTGCCAGGAGACGGGCTGTCATAGGTCACAAGAAGGGAACCACCCCATACAACGATTGGCCAGCCAAACCCTTAAAAACCCCTACACTTCCTTGAATAAAGGAGTTTGCAGCAGCTCACCCTCTGCTTGCTTCCACCCAACTCCCGGTGTCTGTATCGTGATTCGATGCCTCTCACCCCCTACCTGGCGGAGACCCTGCATCCCCTCCTGGGCTAGCCCTAGAAGGGACCCCAACAATGTTTCTCTGATACAGGAGATCAGAAGGCCATTTTCCTAGCAGCATCCTTTGTCTTGCCCCACGTCCACATGTTGTCATTCCTCCTACACTCCCAAAATGGAAACAGCTCTTCTCTCCTGAGCATGGTTCCTTTTCCTGTGATGTTAACATAACTGTGTGATTCATACCCAGTGAAAGTTGAACTTTGAATAGTAACTGCAGATCTGAGCAGATGAAGTCATTTGATGAGAGTCCCTACTTGACAATGCCAACATCCCTCCTTTTCTGAATAATAATAGAACCAATTCAATGCCCTCTGCTTCCCTGCTATTACAGTGTTGAATTCAAGTGTCAGTGTGACCCAACTGTTTATCGGGTAAGAACTCAATTAATTTGTGTCCAGACTCATTAATTGCTCTTAATTCTCATTTGACCAATGTGTTGGGATCCTGGCCCCTGGTTCCACTTTTGCATGGAAATCTCCCTCTTGGTAGAAACACAACATGAGCAGGCATTCAGAGACTCACTGCTGATTCTGCTGAGAACTTTTCCCTATCACCACAATTGCTGAATTCCCTTGAATAAATCTCAGCAATAGGCTCAGAGAAGCTGCTTTTTTAAAGACAGGTTAAAATATTATAAATCCTGGTAGGCTCTTGCATGTTTTTTTTTTCTTACTTCATGAAGGGAGCCTTATGACACAGCATAAAGAATGCTGACTTTGAGCCAGCTATGGCCATGCATGCCTATAACCCCCCAGTCCTGTGGAGGGGAGGGTCACTGGGGCTCATTGGTTAGCCGGTCTGACTGAGAGCAAACAGAAGCTCCAGGTTAAGAAAGACATCTGATGCTCTTCTCTGGTCTCTGAACACATGTGCCCAGAACACACATTATCTATACATTGCATATACTATATACGCCAGACATACAAGAGAATCCTGGCACGGATGCAATGCACACACTGACATAGACGCAATGCACACACTGGGTTTTAAGTGAACAATTGTTCAGCAAGAGAGACTATTCCTCACTCTCCCCATAATACGCTTGTGATCTGAGTGTTCTTGTAAGACCCCAGTCTCCATGTTTGTAATGGCAACGGGTTAGAAAAGATGGGTTTTAGAGGTGCAGTCTTAGGGCCGGTTCAATTCCCATCTCTTCCAGTTTTCCGCAATGTTCTTTAGGCAAATTAAATTCAATGGTTGAAGAACCCAAGTGTCCTCCAGGCATTGTTCTTGACTCTGTCCCTTAAGTGGATGACTTTGGGGACCAGTCATGTGCCCTGGGGAGTGTTCTCAAACAGCTAAACAGCTTAAGAAATCTGGAGAGTCACTAAATAGGTTCTGATTTCTCCAGAAGCTCACTTTACATTTCTGAAGTGTTTCAAAAGCACTTTGTTGGTTTAGTTTTGTGATGGGGTCTCATGTAGTCCAGACTGACGTTGAACTCATTATGTACCTGAAGATGGTCTTGAACTCACGATCCTCCCATGCCTTGGTTATGAGGTGTTGGGGATTCAACCCAGGGCTTCATGCCTGCTAGGCAAGCACTCTCTGAATTAAACTATATCTCCAGCCTGAAAAGAACTTGGGGGGGGGCATCTTTAGACCATGTAGACACTTCCCACTCTTTGAGTAAAATAACCAGTCTTATCATGAATGAGATTGTGACACACTCAAAAAGACAAAACTTTCTAAGTAGAGACACACAACAAAATCTTTACTAGTCTATGCTTCACAAATACTCTTCCACTCCATTTGTTTATGATCATCATTTGTTTGTGTGTGAGTGTGTAATTGCAGGTGCACGCACGCCACAGAGCTCTCACTGCTCCCCCTGCCGCTCGCCCCTGCCATCCTGGCCGTGTTAAAACCCTGGGAATATGGAACAGCCTCCAGGTGTGGTAATTGAGTATACCTCTGGGCTAAGAGAAGGGAAGGCCACCTTTCCCCAGCTACTAGCTCTGCACACCACCCAAGTCCCCTCCCTCACAGAGCAATTTCTCCACTCTTTCCATAAAACCCACTGCCTGGTCCACCCTCATTCGATTTTTCTGGATCTCCTGCTTTTCAGGTATGAGCCTCACTCCTTTATCCCCTCTCTCCCTCCCTCTTTTTCTGAGGCACACCCCCCCTTTCCCTTCTCTTCTTGCCCTCTCTCTTGTCTCTCTCCTCACTTTCCTTTGTCCCCTATTACAATAGAGTCTGATATACAAGAAGCTGTCGGTTTTGGTCCTCCCCAAAATCTAACAACTAGTGTGTATGTGTGGAGGTCAGGCAAGGTTGATCCTTGCCTGTCTACCTCATTTGAGGCAGGGTTTCCTGCATTGGATTGTCACTCTGCTGTTTTTTGCTGCAGTCACCATGGGCTTCTGGAATGCTCTCCTATCTCAACCTCCCACCTCATCATCGGTGTCAGCATCAGCTGCTAAGATTACAGAAGCCAGCCCCAGTTTCCAGCTTTCTGACTCTCTCCATGAGGTCTGGGGATCGAATGGACACTCCAGGTGAGCTGTTTCCCCATCCCTATTCCAGTCAACTATTTAAAGTGTTAATCTCTTATTTATTTACTTATTTACTTTTTTATAAGAGAAAGAGAGAGGGAGAGAGAATTGGTGATCCAGGGCCTCCAGCTACTGCAATCGACCTCCAGACACGTGCACCACCTTGTGCACATGTGCTTGAGTCACCTTTTGCGTCTGGCTTAAGTGGGACCTGGAGAGTTGAACATGGGTCCTTGGGCTTTGCAGGCATAAGCACCTTAACCACTAAGCCATCTCTCCAGCCCAAAAGTGTTAGTCTCTTAATGGCCATTATCATGGATAGTTGATTTTAAATGGAAGAGGCAATTTTAAAAGTTAATCATAGGCACAACTCTAACCTGAGATTGATAAGAACAGAGCTCTACTTCAGCTTTAATGAGCACGATTTAGCTGACATGTCATGCAGTGTGAAATTGGGGAGGAAACTGAGAGCAACCCAGCAATGAGGAATTCCTTTAAATGGCGATTGTTCTTATCCAGCTCATGAGAACACTTATGTGACTAAAAACTAAACGCTTACTGTTTCCTGCCCAGTTCCAAGGCTGGAAAGGTTTCTTCTTGAGGTGGGGGGCAGTTGAATTGATGGATCAGCCATTAAGGCACTTACCTGTGAAGTTTGATTCCCTGGTACCCACATAGGGTCAGATGCGCAGAGTGGCACATGCATATGGAGCCTGTTTGCAATGACTAGAGGCCCTGGCATGTCTATATTCTCTCTCTCTCTCTCTCTCTCTCTCTCTCTCTCTCCAAATAAATAATTAAAATAAAATATTTTAAAATAGTTTAAAATATATTTATTTATTTTACATAGAGAAAGAGGCAGGGGGATGGGTAAGCCAGGACCTCCAGCCACTGTAAAGGAACTCCAGATGCATGTGCCATCTTGTGTATCTGGCTTACATGGATCCTGGGGAATCAAACCTGGGTCTTTTGGTTTTGCAGGCAAGCACTTTAACCACTAAGAAATCTCTCCAGCCCTAAAAAAATATTTTAAACTTCCACTTCCATCCTTTGATTTGGGTTCAATGCCCTGAAACAATAGATAGAATTAAGAATAACTGTACACTTTTGAGCGTGAACACTTCCAAGAGTGATCACTAGAGCTGGGGAGATGGTTTAGTGGCTAAAGTGCTTGCCATGTAAGCAGGTGTACCCAAGCCCAGATCCTCAGAACCCACAGAAAAAAACACCAGAGCAAACAACTGTGGTAGCACTGGCATCTGCTCTCCTGTCTGTAATTCTTCTCTGTGAAACTCCGTACAGTCAGTGAAATAAAGGAAATGATTGTGGCGTGCCAGACGTTATGCAAGCTCACGCACAAGGATAAGAAATGACAGCGTCTGACCTCATGCCCAGTGAACTGTCTTGTTTTTCCCGTAGAATTCATACTTTTCTGTCACTTAAAGAACTACAAGGAGGGTTGGGGAGATGGCTCACTGGTTAAGGCACTTGCCTGCAAAGCCTAACGACTCAGGTTAGATTCTCCAGGACCCACGTAGAGCCAGATGCACAAGGTAGCCCTGGCATCTGGCGTTCTTTTGCAGTGGCTGGAGGCCCTGGTGTGCCCATTCTCTCTCTCTCTCTTTCTCTCTGTGTGTGTGTGTGTGTGTGCCTCTTTCTCACACTCTCTCAAATAAATAAATACATTTAAAAAAAACAAAGAACTATAATTAATGAGTTAAGAGCTCCAGATCTGGAGATTTGAAGCCATCAAGGCCCTGCCCATGCCCTATGGCAAGCTGGTATGCATCACCATGCTGGACTTTGCACTTCTATTAAGAAAAGATGGGGACTGGAGAGATGGCTTAGAAGTTAAGGTGCATGCCTGCAAAGCCTAAGGACCCAGGTTCGATTCTCCAGGTCCCATGTAAGCCAAATTCACATGGTGGCACATGCATCTGGAGTTCATTTGCAGTGGCTAGAGGCCCTGGAATGCCCATTTTCACTATCTGTCTCTCTCTCCCTCTCTCTGTCTCAAATAAATAAATAAATAAAAATAAAATCTTTTTTAAAAAAAGAAAAGAAAAGATGGGTGGGGAGTTCCAGGAGCATCTTAACCTAATCAGAAGAGTAGATTTTTATATTTAGACCTCTGTAGCTATGGTTGCAAAAAGAGTGGGCACTGGGCATGATTGAGTCAGAGGTTATGGTAAAACAGGGCATATACCAGAAGTAGAGAACTGTTGTGTTGGGAGACAAGCATGAAGGTTGCAGTTACAAGGTCCAAGTTCAAATTATTTCTTACTACTCGCTGAGAGTCCTTTGACAAGTAATTTATGCTCTCCAAATTTTATTCTCCTCAACTCTACACTGATATAATAAGGTTGACGGGAGGATTAGCTAGAAGAGTGGAAATGAGGTGTTTGGCTTCCCCCCCCCCCATCAAAAGTTGAGAACCTGGGGATGGAAAGATAGCCTAGCCATTCAAAGAACTTACTTGCAAAGTCTGCAGGCCCGGGTTCAATTCCCAAGCTGCCAATGTAAAATGGACACAAAAAAATGGTGCAAGCACCTGGTAATGTTCATTTGCAGTGGCAAGAGGCCTTGGTGCGCATTCTCTCTCTCTCTCTCTCTCTCTCATACACACACATACACACACAAATAAATAATTATTTTATAGTTGATAACTTGGGCTGGAGAGATGGCTTAGCGGTTAAGGCGCCTGCCTGCTAAGCCCTAAGAACCCGCTTCCAATCTCCAGGTCCCATGTTTAGCCAGATGCAAAGTGACGCAAGGGCGCAATGCCACACTTGCCCACAAGGGGCACATGCACCTGGAGTTTGTTCACAGCTGAGGCGCTGCTGGCGCGCCCATTCTCTGTCTCCCTCTCTCTCTCTCTCTCTCTCTCTGTCTCTCTCTGTGTCTCTCTCCAAAAATAAAAATTAAAAAAAAATTTATAGTTGACAACTTGAAATTATAACCCCAGCCTCAATTTCATTAACCCTGGCAGCTGTTTCTTGTCACTGCATGTAGAACTACAAGGGGTAAATCTAAGGCCAAGATCCAGAGAATTACCAAACACATGACCAAGGACTTACACCGTTCATTCCTTTACTCATCTCCTCCAACAACAGTAACCACATACCCAGGCACGAACAAAGCCCCTTCTCTGAGCCTTGTAACTGACAGAGCTTGTACGGCCCCCAAGCTCCACCAGCCCATAGTCTTGTGGGACAGAGAGATATTGTAACTAACGGAAACGATGAAATGCTTCACGGGGATGTTAAGATGAGCACATGTCTCCTCTTACATCCTCTGTGCCTTTTTGTTTTTTGTTTTTCTCTGAACACCAATGACTAGCATAGGAGGGAGAACTTATAATGTAACCCTGGAACCCTGTTTCCCAAGCCCTAACGTCTGCTTCCTGTCACTGTGTGTGTAAGTAATTGCAAGTGGCTTAGTTAGGTGCCCCGGATTCAAAGAGTTAAGGAAATTATGCATAGATCTGCCATTAGCACTAATGGGAGGGGGGTTACGTGCACAAAGCCTCCACACACCGAGAAGAGAATAGACGCTTCTCATTCATACATAATAGATCTGTAGAAAAATTAGCATGTACGCTTTTAGGAGCTGAACTTGAAGATGTACCTTTTATGGGAAATATGTAAATAAGGAGAGAGGATTCCGTGAAGGACAAGTGTGAGGGGCTCCTTGTCTGATGCAGGAACACCTTGTCAATTTGGCTTCTGCATAAAGCACAACTGCGTGTCTCTACAGAGGTTCCCCCAGCACGTTCATCTTCCTGGTTCATTACCAAACTTCCCCAGACACAGCTTACTTTGCCATATTTTCCAGGTTCCCTGGGAAGAAGGAAGTGAGCCAGTGCTCTTCATAGGTCAGCAAGCAAGGGCTCTTGAGCACATTTTCCTCAGAAGCATCGCCCCCCGCCCCAGCCAGGGGTTACTGTCAAACTGCTTTATAAGGTAACCTGTTTCAAGAACGAGGAAATAAGATATTCATTGTAATAGTGTCAACCCTCCCAGTTCGCTGGTCACCTCTGCAGGCCACAGAAATGGAAAATACTGGGCAAGACTGAAATGAAGGGACAAAAAGCTACCTGTGTCCCCTAGTTTTCTGTGCCAGCCCAAAGAGAAAGGAAATTCTCTCTCCCCACTGTGGACATCAACTTCCTCTGCACTCCTTCCCATCAGCCCAGTTGCTCATCTGACATTTGTGAGGTTGTGTTTCACTCATGGGCAATGTTGTGACAGAAAGGTGACTTCCATCCAGAGCTACCAGCAGAGTCCCTTTCTCAGCTCATTTCTGAGACTAGGTCGAAGGCAGCCTCTTTCACAATCCCACAGATGGAGCGCCCTTGCTCTGATTCACCCTCCATAGTTTATCCCTTGTTCCCGCCCCAATGGAGGGGTGGTACCCAAGGCAGGCTGCCCGACTGGCCTGCCCAGCCATCCTTCTAGCCCGACCCATGACCCATGGCTGGTTCTGTGGACCTGGAGTTGCTCTACAAGCAGTTGAAGCAGATAAGAGGGAGCTGAAGGAATCTTTATTGGAGAGTCTTTTTAGAGATTCTTGTCCCACTTCCCAAAGACACACCCTGCATGTGGTGGGTGATTTTGAGAGCTGAATAAGGAAGATTCCTAGAATCCTGAGAGGGCTACGGAACGCCCATTTCCTCAGGAGGAGGACACAGGAAGATCCCCAAAGATGCTGGCCTAACAGCCTAGCCAATAAGAGAACTGAGAACCAAACTTGTCCTCTGGCCTGGGCACACGTGCATACACACATACACATACACACAGACGTGGTGTGCACACCACATGTGAAAGGAAAGACATAGCCAAACACAGGTGCCTCTTTCCTGTGGAGGTCAGGATTTTTAGCTGCTGCTGCACTGCCAGAATTCCCCATCCTCACTCCAGCAAAGCCCCTGCCACCTGACAACATGCTCCGACGAAGCAACAACAGCCTGGAACACGTCAGAGCACGCACAGACACACCAGGCCCAGAGACACTGAGCCTGGCCTTCATGCTGCCTGTGAAATCACAGACGCAGAGCAAGCACGACCACTCTGATGCTCTGATGCTCTGTGCTTCAAAATACCAAATGGCCCCCATCTTTTCCAGAACCATTGTTCTTGATTTCCTAAAGCTACATCAGAACGGATTCGGAACATGAGACAAGAGGGAACACTCATAACCAGCACCACCACTGGTTATGGGTGACGTGGACAAACTCCATCTGCCCATTAAAAAAGTTAAGGGTCGCCGGGCCTGGTGGCGCACGCCTTTAATCCCAGCACTCAGGAGGCAGAGGTAGGAGGATCACTGTGAGTTCGAGGCCATCCTGAGACTACATAGTGAATTCCAGGTCAGCCTGGGCTAGAGTGAGACCCTACCTCGAAAAACCAAAAAAAAAAAAAAAAAAAGTTAAGGAGCATTATCAAAATGTGCACCTATCAGATATAGAACATAGATATTAGATATATAACATATATATATATCAGATATATGACATAGAAATTGATATTTTTGTAAGGATATCTAAAATGCATGTTTTATGTAATTTAAAATCCCAATTAGATTGCTTCTTGCTAGTACCAATCATTATCCTGAATGACAGCGTTTGGAAGGAGAGAGTTAAAGAAGTAAAAAAAAAACTGAGAAAGCTTGAGCTGGCATTGCGCATGCAAATGAATGCATTATGGTAGTGGGTTTTTTTCCACTGAATAAATTTACATCAGTTAGATCTGATGTAATTCTGCGACCAATGAAACTTAAATATATACATATTTTGTCACAAAAGCCCTCACAGCTATAAGCCTTTGATTAAGAGCTATTGTAAAACTAAGAATAAATTGCCATCAAGCTGTTTTCAATGTGACAACTTTTATTACTCATTTTTACCCATAAGTACACTTTAACAGGTATTTTTCCAGTACCCAATATAAGAAATCTCCTCCAATTTTCCTATTAATTTCCTAGATCTTATAGTAATTTTCATAAACTGATGAAATTTCATAAACTCCCATCATAAAGAATAAATACTGTAAACTGTTTCTAGCCAAAGACGTGTGTGTATGAGAGAGAGAGAGAGAGGGAAGAGGGAGAAATGGAGGGAGGGAGGGAGAGAGGAAGGGAGGGAGGGAGAGAGATACGTGGCTACTTTATATATTTCCAATTGAACCCCAAATTCATTGCAAAATAAAGCTGTGGAGACTATGGTGAGGGAGCAGTCACCTGCCTCCTCTGTTTTTTGATTCCATTAAGCCATTGCAAGAACAAGAACAGGAACCACCATCCCAGGCATTTGACTTGGTCACCTATGGAGTCATCGCCAATTAGTATGCAAGGAAAACAGCGCAGAAGCAGGCTGCAGCCGCTGCTGTAACACGGCAAGTGATCTTCCCATGTAATTACAATTTGTTTCATCACAGTCATTTCACGTGGCAAATTAGTGAAGCTGCGATTAGGGAGCTTTGCATGGTGGAGCTGTGACAAGATTATGAAAGAGTAGCCTGCCATGAGGCTATCAGATTTAAGGGTAACAAATAATTCAAAGCACTGGTAATCATAACCAGTTGTTGAGTGTCTGCATGCCAGCCGCTGTTAGCCGGGTTCTGCGCTCAGCAGCCTTAACATCCAGGCACTTGTTTCCATTTTACAGTTGAGAAAAATGGTGCTGGAAAATTCCATGGCTAAGTCCCATAGCTCATAAATGGCAGGGTTAGGATATCAGTCCAGGCTGGTCTGATCTTAAAGGCTGAACTCTTTCCACAATGCAGCTGTGCAACAAGAAATTAGAGAATGAATGGATGTCCTCAGCCAAAATCATACTAGGTTAAAAGAACAGTGGCTGCAATGGCCAGAATTTCCTAGAAGTCACTAAAATCATCTTTTTATTTATTTTTATAATATCTTTTTATTTATTTGCTAAGAGAGAGAGAATAGACACTCCAGGGCTTCTTGCCACTGCAAAGGAACTCCAGATAAATGTGCTACTTTGTACCCCTTGTTTTATGTGAGTACTGGAGGATCAGGCTTTGCAAAGAAATGCCTTTAACCACTGAGCCATCTCTCCATCCCAATCGTCTTTCTTCATGCGTGTGAGTGTGCATGTGTGTTCATGTCCATGTGTGTGCAGGTGTACATGTAGGGGGGTGTCCATGTGTCTGCACATTGGTCTCTCATTGGCCTGAAGTTCACCACGTAGGCCAGACTGGCTTGCCAGTAAACCCCACAGGTCCTCTTGTCTTCAACTCCCCAGTGCTAAGCTTGCAGGCACATGCTGCCACCCCCAGTATTTTATGTGAGTACTGGGAATCCAAGTCAGGCCTCTGTGCTGCAAGGAAAAGACAGCTATCTCCCCAGCCCCACTGAAGTCATCTTTAAAGACCACCAAAGTAGGGGTTGGGGAGATAGCTCAGTCAGTAAAGCTCTTGTCACACAAGGGTGAGGACACAGCACCCATGGAAATGCAGGATGGGTGTGGAAGTGACCTGTAATCACACGACACATGAAGTGGAAACAGAGACTCCCCAGGCCTCGCTGGCTGCCTAGACTAGCTGAAGCAGCAAGCTCTGGGCTCAAGTGAGAGATGCTGCCATGCTAAAAGAAATAGGAGATCAGGGCTGGAGGGATGCTGAGCGGTTAATGCACTTGCCTGCAAAGCCAAAGGACCCAGGTTTGATTCCCCAGGGCCCACGTAAGCCAGATGCACAAGGTGGCACTTGTGTCTAGAGTTCAGTTGCAGCAGCTGGAGGCCCTGGTGTGCCCATTCTCTCTGCCTCTCTCCCTCCCTACCCGCCTCTCCCTCAAACAATTCAATAAATAATTCTTTAAAAAAAGAAAAATAAATAAATAGGAGAGCAGGTAAGGAAAATTCCAGCATCAACCTCTGGCCTCATACACACTGATACTACACAGGAGTCTACACCCACAAATGTCCACTCTGGGCCGCCACACTCATACATGTGCACACACACCCATACCCACATATGTGTGCCCACACATATACACACGAACACACACACACACACAAACACACACACAAATTTCCTCCAAAGTAGAACTATGTTACCATAGGCCTAATAGTGTGTTGCTATTTATAAGGGTTGGTTGTCAAAGAAGGCTAATCATGTTTCTATTATGAGATGATATAAAATTGTTAATGGTAGTTGCCTACTGTTTGTATTATATTTAATATCTAGAAAAGTGTTTCTCACACATTTTTCTCATCTGATGCATACGGGATGGAAATGTACAAATCTGAACATGGAACTTCACAGGATATCCCAAAATAAAAGTAACAGCAGTACTTCTCAATTACCAGCAATGAACATTAGAAGCATACAGATTTAAAGGTCAAAATCTTTACTTGTGAACCGGCTGTAGTGGCGAATACCTTTAATCCCAGCACTTGGGAGGCCGAGGTAAGAGGATCACCATGAGTTCGAGGCCACCCTGAGACTACATAGTGAATTCCAGGTCAGCCTGGGCTAGAGACCGAGACCCTACCTCAAATAACCAAATAATAATAATAAATAAAAATCTTTACTTGTGGAATCTCTATTTATATCAAGTATGTGATGAATCAGTTCATGGGGACAAGGAAGGTAACTCACTATGGGATCTTGAAATACACTGGCTTATTTCAGAAGGATGTTGATACTACCTGATTCGTGCCTTGGGCTGAGTGTGGCTCCTCCATCCTTCCTTCACGTGAAGTGCTTTCCATAACAGGTGACCTCGAGCTCTGAGTGATGGGTACATGGTTACTCTTGTTCCCAAATTCCACATCCCATCTCTGCCTCTCCAGTCTTTTTCTTCCCTATGCCCACTCAATCCTCTTCTTTTTCACTCTACAGGCCTTTTAAGTCCTCAGTGGGACCCCACACATTTAAAAAGACCTTGCCAACAGCAAGTCTATTTTAATACCCAGCACCATGTTGGAGTCCGTTGCCAGGGTTCAGTGTATGTACCCAGCTGTTCAGCCAGTCACACAAAAGCCACAGCAGTGTGAGGTTAGGAAAGATGTATCTCTAGGTACCAAGATCACATTAGGAATTTGCCAGTTCACCACAGGGCCAGCACACTGGTGAAGGTTTGCACTGTCAACCTGACAGAACCTGGAGTCACCTGCGAGGGATCACCTAGATGAAGTTAGCCTCTGGATGCTCCTGGAAGGAATTACTTTGATTCAAGGTTAGTTATTCAAGGTCTGTTTGACCTGTGAGTGGCACTATTTCATGGGCCGGGAGCCCTGCACTCTTTGTAATGAAGGGAGCTGCCTGGGCGCCAGCATTCATCTCTCTCTGCTTTCTCCCTGCTGATGTTACAATGGGACCGGAGCTTTCTGCCCTGTTCATGCTTTCCCTGCCATCATGGACTCGACCCTCTGGAACTGTATGCTGAAATGTATTCATTCCTTCCTTGAGCTGCTTCTGGTCAGGGATTTTTGTACCAGCCATGAGAACTAGATCCATAGATCCAACAGTCTGTTTTCTGGTTGAGGACTCAGGAAGGGAAATTCTAACCCCAGAATCCCCATACTCAACCCCAAGCTTCCCCCAGTCTGAAAGGAGTCTCCCCAGAGCACCAGGTCCTGGGGATAGCCCTCAGCACAGTGGTCTCTGCTTTCTCTCTCTCCATGTCCATCTGCCCCATTAGCCAAGAATATCCACCAGCTACTCTGTGCTGATCCCTGAGTTCCTGGGACTTAACCCAGGGCCAGGCACATGACAGATGTTCAATACGTGTTTTCTAGTAAAAGTGATATCAAGAAATGAATCAAGTAACAAATCACTGGTGAGAAATTTATCACTGGGGTTATTCTTTAGGTTCTGCACTTATTTCTACCGTTCCTTTGTAGGAACCACATATACATTTTCCCATAGATACACTTACCATGATGAAATCTATGGACTGGATGAGAAGAGTTCTTGAACTTGAATTAGGCTCTGTGAGTGAGTGTGGGGTGAGTGTGTGTGTGTTAAAGGGGAGTATGAGACTTATTTTGCTATGTGTTGGTTTTTGTGTTGTTTTGTGTTTCCATGTGTTGATTTTTTTTTATTCTAATTTGTTTTGATTTCGAGGCTGAGTCTCACTCTATCTCAGGCTGGTCTCAAACTCATGCTGATCTTCCTACTTCAGCTTCCCAATGCCCTTTTTTTTTTTTTTTTTTTTTTTGAGACATGGTCTCATGTAGCTCAGCATCACCTCCAAATCACTGTGTAGCTGAGGATTACCTGGAAATTCTGATCCTCCTTCCTCCACCTCCCTCCAGGCAAGCAACATCATGCCCAGTTTTATGGGTTGCTAGAAATCAAACCAAGGACTTCATGCATGCGAAACAAGCACTCTACCAACTGAGCCACAGCACAGCCCTGCTACTTGATTTTTTTTTTTTTTTTTTTTTTTTTTGAGAGAGAGACAGAGAGAGAGGGAGAGGAAGACAGATAGAGATGCCAGCAGCAGTCTCTCAGCTGCTGTGAACGAAATCCAGATGTGTGCACCCCCTTGTGGTCAAGTGCAGCATTGCACCCTTGAGTCACTTTGCATCTGGGTAAATGTGCGATCTGGAGATTGGAACCGGCGTTCTTAGGCTTAGGAGGCAGGCTCCTTAACGGCTAAGCCATCTCTCCAGCCCTGCTACTTGATTTTTTAAAAATATTTTTATTTGTTTATTTGAGAGAGAGAAAGAGGGAGAGAGAGAGGGAGAGAATGGGCATACTAGGGCCTCCAGCAGCAACAAACAAACTCCAGATTCATGTACCACCTTGTGCATCTCCCTTCTGTGAGTCCTGGGAAATTGAACCTGGGTCCTTTGGCTTTGCAGGCAAGCACCTTAACTCCTAAGCCATCCCTCCAGCCCTACTTGACTTTTTTTTTGAGGTAGGGTCTCACTCTAGCCCAGGCTGACCTGGAATTCACTATGTAGTCTCAGGGTGACCTTGAACTCACGGTGATCTTCCTACCTCTGCCTCCCAAGTGCTGGGATTAAAGGCATGCGCCACTCTGCCCTGCTTGACTTTTTTTAAATTTTTATTTATTTAATTGAGAGAGGGAAAGAGGATAAGAGAGAGAGAGAATGGGCACTAAGGCCTCCAGCCACTGCAAACAAACTCCAGATGCATGTGCCACATTGTGCAGCTGGCTTACATGGGTTCTGGGGAATCGAGCCTCAAACTGGGGTCCTTAGGCTTCACAGGCAAGTGCTTAACTGCTAAGCCATCTCTCCAGCCTTGATTTTTTTTTAGGAGGAAATAAAATCCTTCCCTGTCTTGAAGGCCTAACCCAGTTGCTGTACAGAGAACAGCTGAAGGAACCTCCTTATTACGCCCATGGTAGTGTGTCAATGCTGGCAATATCTACTCCAGCCACGAGAGCAAAATCCACTCCACTGGGAGAGAAAATCATTTGCAAAGCCTCCACAGACTTCTGCATTGGAAAGACGGAGGAACAAACCATAAGACGCCCATTCAATCTGGATGTTTCCTGAGAAAAAGGAAATGGCACTTGAACCTTGAAATATCTCCTCTGGGGATACACAAACCCTCCAGGGGGGAAGAACTAAAAGACAATACCTTAGGCAAATGCACGAGTTGTTCACAAAGTATTTTTGAGGTTAATTACCAGAGTTCATACTGAGCTGCCGGTGGTGTGTGCGGTGGCCGTACCCTGTAGGCCGACTAGAAAACAGGATGAGTTTGCTAAGGTGCCAGCTCCCACAGGACGCCAGCCCTTCTTCCCCAGCCTGTTTTGCGTTGTGGGAGATGGCAGGCAAGACACGAAGTGTGCTTAGTGACAGGAGTAACTTGGATCACAAAAGCACTGAGCTCTGCTTTCCAAAGGTCTTTCCTCCCCACCACCCAGAGCACGTAGCGTTCTAACCCGTGAGCTCACGAAAGGAAGAGCCAAGCTGAGGCTTGCTTTGTAACCTCAAAAACTAAGCACGTTTTCGTCACTTTGGGCTGCTCTGACAAAGTATGACAGACAATGATTTGTGTTTGTTTGTTTGTTTGGTTTGGTTTTTTCAGGTAGGGTCTCACTCTAGCTCAGGCTGACCTGGAATTTACTCTGTAGTCTCAGGGTGGCCTTGAACTCACAATGATCCTCCTACCTCTGCCTCCCAAGTGCTGGGATTGAAGGCATGAGCCACCACGCCCAGCAACTCTGATTTGTAAACGACATAAAATTACTTGTTATAATTCATGGCGGTGGGGGTGAGTCTCTAACGTGTGTGTGTGTGTGTGTGTGTGTGTGTGGTGTGCATGTATGTGTATACATGTTCATGCATGTGTTGGTGCATGCATGTGGAAGCCAAAAGGTCAAAACCGGCTTTCTTCTAGCATTCTCCATCTTATTTATTGAGCCAGGATATCTCGCTGCACCCAGCGCTCACTGATTGGGCTAGGATAGCTAACTAGCTTGCCTGGAGATCCCCCTATCTCTACCTCCGGAGCACTGGGGCTTAGCGTGCACCACTTACACGAGTGCTGGGGCAAGCACTTTACTAAGTGAGCCATAGCGTCAGCCCCTATTTTCTCTTTGAATGGCACATCTCTTATCTTAGGCAAGCAACACTTGCAAGGGAAAACTGAGGAAACTGGTTTGGTGAAACATGTGCATTTGTGAGCAGCAAGGACATGGCTACAGAGAATAGGAAGAATGTCCCAGCCCCTCTCGGTGGCGATGTTAACACGAGAGGAACTCTGCACTCCTCAATGGCCGCATTCTCCTTCCTGCCACTTGCCAGGGTGCTGATGCTCCTCCACTCCTCCTCCTCCTCCTCCGACGCCGTTACAGTCTTACTTGGTTCCTCAGATGGACAGCGCTCAGAGCCACCCCCCACCTCCTTCCCCTGGCAGCATTCTGTGGGGCCTTATTGTCTCTACTTGTGAACAGTGGTTTTGTGTGCATGTGTGTGTGTGCGTGTGTGTGTGTGCTGACTTTTTTCAAAAGTATCTTTTAAAAGCTATCACCTAACACTTGGTTGTAGTGGCGCACGCTTTGAATCCCAGCACTCGGGAGGCAGAGGTAGGAGGATCGCCATGAGCTCAAGGCCAGCCTGAGACTACATAGTGAATTCCAGGTCAGTCTGGGCTAGAGTGAGACGCTACCTTGAAAACCCAAAAAATAAATAAAAATAAATAAATAAACAAAAAGTAATAAAAACTACAGTCTTATATGAATATGAAGCAAATAGATATGGTAGAAATAATCATGTGGGTTTTTTTTTTTTTTTTGAGACAAGGTTTCATGTAGCCCAGTCTGGTCTCAAACTCACTATGTAGCTGAGGATAGCCTTGAACTTCTGATTGCTTCCACCTTTTAAAAAATATTTTATTTTTATTTATTTATTAGTCAGACACAGAGAGAAGGCTGGGATTACGCCCATGGTAGTGTGTCAATGCTGGCAATATCTACTCCAGCCACGAGAGCAGAATCCACTCCACTGGGAGAGAAAATCATTTGCAAAGCCTCCACAGACTTCTGCATTGGAAAGACGGAGGAACAAACCATAAGACGCCCATTCAATCTGGATGTTTCCTGAGAAAAAGGAAATGGCACTTGAACCTTGAAATATCTCCTCTGGGGATACACAAACCCTCCAGGGGGGAAGAACTAAAAGACAATACCTTAGGCAAATGCACGAGTTGTTCACAAAGTATTTTTGAGGTTAATTACCAGAGTTCATACTGAGCTGCCGGTGGTGTGTGCGGTGGCCGTACCCTGTAGGCCGACTAGAAAACAGGATGAGTTTGCTAAGGTGCCAGCTCCCACAGGACGCCAGCCCTTCTTCCCCAGCCTGTTTTGCGTTGTGGGAGATGGCAGGCAAGACACGAAGTGTGCTTAGTGACAGGAGTAACTTGGATCACAAAAGCACTGAGCTCTGCTTTCCAAAGGTCTTTCCTCCCCACCACCCAGAGCACGTAGCGTTCTAACCCGTGAGCTCACGAAAGGAAGAGCCAAGCTGAGGCTTGCTTTGTAACCTCAAAAACTAAGCACGTTTTCGTCACTTTGGGCTGCTCTGACAAAGTATGACAGACAATGATTTGTGTTTGTTTGTTTGTTTGGTTTGGTTTTTTCAGGTAGGGTCTCACTCTAGCTCAGGCTGACCTGGAATTTACTCTGTAGTCTCAGGGTGGCCTTGAACTCACAATGATCCTCCTACCTCTGCCTCCCAAGTGCTGGGATTGAAGGCATGAGCCACCACGCCCAGCAACTCTGATTTGTAAACGACATAAAATTACTTGTTATAATTCATGGCGGTGGGGGTGAGTCTCTAACGTGTGTGTGTGTGTGTGTGTGTGTGTGTGTGTGTGTGTGTGTGGTGTGCATGTATGTGTATACATGTTCATGCATGTGTTGGTGCATGCATGTGGAAGCCAAAAGGTCAAAACCGGCTTTCTTCTAGCATTCTCCATCTTATTTATTGAGCCAGGATATCTCGCTGCACCCAGCGCTCACTGATTGGGCTAGGATAGCTAACTAGCTTGCCTGGAGATCCCCCTATCTCTACCTCCGGAGCACTGGGGCTTAGCGTGCACCACTTACACGAGTGCTGGGGCAAGCACTTTACTAAGTGAACCATAGCGTCAGCCCCTATTTTCTCTTTGAATGGCACATCTCTTATCTTAGGCAAGCAACACTTGCAAGGGAAAACTGAGGAAACTGGTTTGGTGAAACATGTGCATTTGTGAGCAGCAAGGACATGGCTACAGAGAATAGGAAGAATGTCCCAGCCCCTCTCGGTGGCGATGTTAACACGAGAGGAACTCTGCACTCCTCAATGGCCGCATTCTCCTTCCTGCCACTTGCCAGGGTGCTGAGGCTCCTCCACTCTTCCTCCTCCTCCGACGCCGCCGTTACAGTCTCACTTGGTTCCTCAGATGGACAACGCTCAGAGCCACCTCCCACCTCCTTCCCCTGGCAGCATTCTGTGGGGCCTTATTGTCTCTACTTGTGAACAGTGGTTTTGTGTGCGTGTGTGTGTGTGCGTGTGTGTGTGTGTGCTGACTTTTTTCAAAAGTATCTTTTAAAAACTATCACCTAACACTTGGTTGTAGTGGCGCACGCTTTGAATCCCAGCACTCGGGAGGCAGAGGTAGGAGGATCGCCATGAGCTCAAGGCCAGCCTGAGACTACATAGTGAATTCCAGGTCAGTCTGGGCTAGAGTGAGACGCTACCTTGAAAACCCAAAAAATAAATAAAAATAAATAAATAAACAAAATAAAAAGTAATAAAAACTACAGTCTTATATGAATATGAAGCAAATAGATATGGTAGAAATAATCATGTGGGTTTTTTTTTTTTTTTTGAGACAAGGTTTCATGTAGCCCAGTCTGGTCTCAAACTCACTATCTAGCTGAGGATAGCCTTGAACTTCTGATTGCTTCCACCTTTTAAAAAATGTTTTATTTTTATTTATTTATTAGTCAGACACAGAGAGAAGGCTGGGCATGCCAGGGCCTCCAACCACTGCAAGCAAACTCCAGACACATGTGCCACCACTGGGTTACATGAGTATTAGGAAATGGAAGCTGGGTCCTTAGGTTTCACAGGCAAGAGCTTTAACTCCTAAGCCATCTCTCCGACCCTGCTTCCACCTTTCAAATGCTGCAGTTATAAGCATGAGCCACCACATCCATTTTTATGCAGTGCTGGGGTTGAACCCAGGGCTTCATGCATGCTAAGCAAACTGAACTCCATCCCCCCACCCAATCATGTGATATTCTTAAAAGTCTCCTTTGGGGCTGAAGAGGTGGCTTAGTGGTTAAGACATTCATGTGCAAAGCCAAAGGACCCAGGTTTGATTCTCCAGGACCCACATAAGCCAGATGCACATGGTGGCCCATGCGTCTAGAGTTTATTTGCAGTGGCTGGATGCCTTGGCATGTCCATTCTCTCTGTATCTGCCTCTCTCTCTCTCTCTCAAATAAATAAATAAATATTTTTGAAAGTCTCCTTTGCTTTGATAAGTTCTCTCAGATGCCACAAAACACTAAAGCTCTGGCGAGAGGCCAAAGAAAGCATTCCCTTCTACAAGCTGCCCTTATTTGCTCTAAAATAACCATGAGCTTCAGTCAGGAGCTTCACCCTTGTAGGCTCTGACAGCCTCAACTATTCCCTTTGCCACGATACCTAATATGCTTTTTGAGTTTTGGTCTTGACTCGCTTTGTGGTTAGATGTTGGCTTCACTGCCCAGCTCTGGGGACACACACAGGGCCCCCAGGGAGCCCCTTCTCTAGAAGAGCACAGACTTCCAAGTCAGGCAGAACTAGGGTTGGGTCCTGGTCCACAGCTAAGCACATTCATGGTCTTGAGCAGAGTCCTGACGAGTCATGGGAGGCCTAGTTTGCTCACCTATAAAAGGAGAAATAGGGCTGGAGGGACGGCTTAGTGGTTAAGGCGTTTGCCTGCAAAGCCAAAGGGCCGAGGTTCGATTTCCCAGGACCCACGTTAGCCAGATGTAAGGGGAGGGGGGGTGTGTCTGGAGTTTGTTTGCAGTGGCTGGAGGCTCTGGCACACCCATATTCTCTCTCTTTCTCTCTCTCTTTGTCAAATAAATAAATAAATAAATAAAATAAAGGAGAAATAATGACCATCCCTGGTCCAGGAGGTTATCATGAAGATTAAATGAGAATATATATAATCTCCTTATGTATACATAGAATATGTATTATATATACATATATATATATATATATATATATATATATATATATATATATATATATATATATATAAAACATACACATATACTGCAGTATATAAAAGACCGTGACCATTACAACCTGGGTGGGATCCAGACAATGTCCTTAAGTGGTAACAAGTGGCAATTGAAGAAATTGAGCTTAAAAATAAAGTGTAAATGAACATCATAGTTGGTTCTGACAAGCCTGCTCGTTTATTCAGGATATGTCTACCCAGGGTCCACACAGTGCTGGAGACAGGCCTAGGTTAACAAGGTGTGATATGTTAATGAGGACCTGGCATGTTTTGGGAAAAGCAGGCCATAGAAACTAAGTAAAGACTCTTGAAGCAGATTCACCAGTGGAACAAAGATGTGAGGGTGTGTACTCACTGTGCTTGGATACTTGATTGCTTAAAGTATCTTGCTTGCTTTTTTAAAAGAAAAACTGGGCTGGAGCGATGTTTTAGCAGTTAAAGGAGCTTGCTTGATGAAAGTCTGAAGGCCCGGGGTTTGATCCCCTAGTACCCACGTAAAGCCAGATGTACAAAATGGCGCCTAAGTCTGGAGATCATTTGTAGTGCTAGGAGGCCCTGATGTCCCCCATTTTCTTTATCTATCATCTATCTATCTATCTATCTATCTATCTATCATTTATCTATCTATCATCTTTCTTTCTTTCTTTCTTTCTTTCTTTCTTTCTTTCTTTCTTTCTCTCCCTCTCTCAAACAAATGAACAAAAAAAAAAAACAACTAAAAACCTACCTGCAGTAATGGCTCCTAAACTCTGGCTCAGGTTGGAGGCAGCTCTCTGCCAACAAGTGTAAGAGGGGTGAGGAAGGGGGTGTAGCTTTCCTGGAGCCCCATCTGAAAGAGCCCCCCCAACCCCCAAAGAACCAGGACCAGGGAATGTCTGCCAACAGTAGTTGCTGCGGCAGATCTGCCAACACACATCAGGAAGGCTACCAAGACGACGCAAACTCAATCGTCCCTTTAAATTAACATCTCATCACATCTTTCTACAGGGTGTGCACGCGCTGGGAGGCGGCACTGGCTGGGGCCCAGGCCACCCCACTTCCTTCTGTAGTTGTTTATAAAAATTGAAGAGGGAGAACCCAGCACTGGTCTCAAATTATTCTCCTCCCGGATCGGAGGGATTCAGACATCAACAGATCCACTGTCATCAAGCAGAGGGTTCTGCTTGCTCTCCTAGACAAAGAGAACCCAGGGCCAGCGGCCTCACATGTCACCCGCACCGGATAAAGGGAACGCAGTGACAGAGGGACAGCTTTCCATAGGCGCGGCTTCCTTCCTTCCTTCCTTCCTTCCTTCCTTCCTTCCTTCCTTCCTTCCTTCCTTCCTTCCCCATTTCTTTCTTTTTCTTCTCAATACCTTTGTAAGAGGCGGCAGAAAAGGCTCTCCATTTGGGCAGGCTTGCCTGGTTCGAGGGAGGGTTAAATAAACAATGATAACAACACCAATCAACCCTCTTTGCTTACAGCCTGCGGAGTCAATCTTCCTCCTGGCTGCGGAGCTACCAACCAGCAAAGGCAAACTAATTAGACACAGACGAACACTTAGGCAATCACACCTTGTGAATGTAAGCGTCTTCCTGTCATTTTGCAAGTCTCTCAGCTGCCTCTGAGCGTGAGACAACAAATCCCCTGCAAACAAGTTCCTCGCTCTCCCCAACCCCCCCCCTTAGTGAGACCTAACGGATCACAATGGCTAGAGGTGAAAGGTGGCAGTCTCGTCAGGTAATGACATCTCTCCAACAGCCCATATTAAAACAGCCGCACTTGTTTAGACTAGCCTATTTGCACCTACCTACAGAGGGCCTTTTTAATGTAATTATTAGCCTTGGATGCCCCGCTTAGGGTTTGAAAATATCGTTCATTTTCATCTTGCTTCGGCTACCGCTGCTATCATCTCCCATTCTTTCTCAGTCACCTCATCTTCCCACAACCAAGTGGAGAAGCACACATGAGCTGGAAGGGTTGAATTAACAGGAACAAGTTGGCAGGTGAGCTATGTGACGAAAAAAAAAAAAAAAAAAAAAGGAAAAAAAAAAAAAAAACTAAAGGAGTTGACAATATATTCTAATCACTACCTGTCTGTGGAAACCTTGAAAAAATTTAAATGGCTTTTCTTAGAGAGACCAAAAAGCTGTCAGTAATCGACCAAACCTATACATGTAAAAGCAAAACAGGCTGAAGTCAAATAGCAGAATTTAGCCAGTAAACAACAGTACATTGTTTGAAAAAAAATAACAGAAGGAAACTAGGTTTTATTGACAGGGTGGGTCAGGAGTTCTGATAACTGTTCATCATAACCCAGGATTTGGCCTTTGACATTTTAAGTAGCTGGAAGGAATGGTCCCTCCTGACCTCCCTCTGTATTAAACAAACAAATGCATCACCATGTAAAAGTTTGGCAGATACATTACAGGGCTGTAGGTCAAAGACCAGAATTTCTAAGTTCCCCGGATGGTTTCCATCTCGGCTTATAAGTATCCAGGTCATATTCGGGCAGAGCAGTGAGGCGATTTTATCCATCCACTATTAATTGTTAAATATCTGTTGATGCTCGGAGCTGTGCCCACTTGAAAATGATGCAGTTGACTTTCTGTCGAGATGGGTTTCCATCTTGATTCTCAAATCCTATTGGTGCTGTCATTGTACCACAGTTTACCGCCATCACTTATTCATGAGTGTAAGCAGGAAGCGTTTTTTTTAACTGCTCCAGCTTAAGCCATCACTACAAAGAGGCTTTTGTGTAAAGCAATGAACACTTTCCTATTATCTATCATCCTATTATCCTATTAGAGATCTTTTTTGTTTTGTTTTGTTTTTTCTTTTTTGTTGGGGGGGGGTTCAAGGTCTGGTCTCACTCTATCCAGGCTGACCTAGAACTCCCTGTGTAGTTCTAGGCTGGCCTTGAACTCATAGCTATCATCTTAGTGCTGGGGTTAAAGTCATGTGCCTCCATGCCCTCTGTCTATTCTATACCACTTTCTTTCCCTCCTCCTTGTTCGCTCCCACCATCCCCAGTGGAAGAAGGATGTGATGGAAGTCTGTCACCAGAACAGTAGAGCAGTCAGGGCCATGGAGATTCCAAGGACGTGAAAAGGATGGGATGAATCTTCACGGGAGAGAGGGTCCCTGAAAAGGAATGTCCAGAGCAAGCTTTATTCTGCATTTGCTAACCTACAGCTTGGTACTGATCTTGCGCTAGGTAAATAGTACAAGAAATACAATGTGAGATCTGCCCTCGTCTGATCTACTGAGGGCAAGAGAATGGAGGGCAATCGAGGAGGATTCTACCCTCAACCTTCTGACTCCAAGTCGCCTGCTCAGCTGTGCAGGGACCACAAGATAACGAGAATTCAGAATCAGCAGCAAGAGATGATTGCTCGGAACTGAAAATGAGGACAAAAATTCACTTCACGATGAGAGAGGTCAGATGGAAATGGCCTTGTTTTTTTTCTGATAAATGGCACAATTTTAACAGAGGTAAAATAAGAGTTTTTCTCACTAGTTCTCTTTTCAAAGCAGGGGAGAGAGAAATTTTGTACCAGGATGCCATGCCAATGCAGATTAGCCCCTGGGATGCCCATCCACAACCCGCCCCAACATGTGATAAAAAAAAAATAAGCCCAAATGGTCACAACACAGGATGGAAAGTGGCTGCAGCCTTGGCACCTAAACATGGCAGGCCATCTGAGGGCCACTCAAGAGGAATTTCCATGAACTGCAATTGTGAGAACAGAGTGAAAAAGCCATCTCTTTTCTCTGAAGCCACTCTATGTGGAGGACCTTGGAAAGGAGGACAGAAAAGCTCCTTGAATTCAGTGTCTGCTCCCAACCCAACTCCAGAACATGCTGAGCTTCCAGAATATTCCTGGCCCAGCCACTCCTAACTTTGCACCACTTTCATGATGAGGGTTTTGGGCAGACAAATGACTACTGTCAGAAATATTATAAGCAAGAAATAATGTGGGAAGACACTCGAGAGAAATGCATGCGGGGGTGGGGCTGGTATTTGCCTTCTAGAATCTATCATGTCTCAGCCTCAGTCTCCCCCTTCCCCTCCGGAGAGTCAGAGATCCCAATGTGCTACACAGAGCCTGAGTCTGAGCACAAAAGGCTCCCTGTCCCCGTCTGTGTAGACCCAACAGTCAGAAGTTATCTACACACAAGTATGAAATGAAGACCAGGACTGGAGGGATGGCTTAGCAGTTAAGGCACTTGCTTGCAAAGTCAAAGGAGCCAGGTTCAATTCCCCAGGACCCATATAAGCCAGATGCACAAGGTGGTGCATGCACCTAGAGTTCGTTTGCAGTGGCTAGAGGTCCAGGTGCACCCATATTCCCTCTCCCTCTCTCCCTCTCTCTCTCTCTCTCTCAATTAAAAATGAAATTTTTTTTAAGATTTAAAAAATAAAATAAAATAAATAAAAAAATAAAATGAAGACCATTGGGACCACCTTGTCCTGCCTTGACTGGACAGACTCCCCATACACATAGAAAACACTAGGAGGGAAAATACTGGGGGCTAATAAAATCCTAGGCTGAGTAGGAAAATTCTAGAAGATTCGATGCATACTCTTTTTTTTAAAGGAAAATAAATAAAATATTAGAAAACATGTGTTTATCCTTCATGCCACAAAGGCAGGAATACACAGGCTAGAATAAATACTGAGTCAAAGTCAAAAATAAAGATGGGACTAGAAAGAATGTATATTTAGGGTATGGAAGACATTTGAAATATAAGGGTCAAATAGAAAATCTGTAGTAGAGGTAAGAATTAGAAAATTTTTCCACTATTTTTTTTTTTTTATATTCTGGTGAATTTTCTCAACTGGCTTCTTCAAATTACTGGGTGTTTTCTATAGATATGAAATATTAAAATTGACCGAGAGTAGATATGGAGCAACAACAGATATATCTCAAAATTTCTTTAAAAATTTAACAACAAGAAGGTGGATGAGAAGAAGGACAAAGAAATATAAGGTAACAACAACTTCCATTGCATTATGTGTTAGAGAAAGAGAGAGAGAAAGAGAGAGAGAGAGGGACTTTGTGTGCAAATGTGTGTGCATATGGAGGCCAGGGGACAAGCTCAGGGGTCATTCCTCTCAGGCTCCATCCGCCTTTTCTCTTTTTTAAAAAAATTTTTAAAATTTTATTTATTTGTTTATTTATTTGAGAGAGCAATAGAGGGAAAGAGGCAGACACACACAGAGAGACAAAGAGAGAGAGAGAGAATGGGCACACCAGGGCCTCCAGCCACTGCAAACAAACTCCAGACGCATGCACCACCTTGTGCATATGGCTTATGTGGGTCCTGGGGAATCGAACCGAAGTCCTTTGGCTTTACATGCAAATGCCTTAACCACTAAGCCATCTCTCTAGCCCCATCTCTTTTTTTTTTGAAAGAGACACAGAGACAGACAGACAGAGAAAGCGGGAGAGGGAGACAGATAGAGAATGGGCGCGCCAGCAGTCTCTCAGCTGCTGTGAATGAAATCCAGATGTGTGCGCCCCTCTTGTGGGCAAGTGCAGCATTGTGCCCTTGTGTCACTTTGCATCTGGCTAAACATGGGACCTGGAGATTGGAACCAGGTTCTTAGGCTTAGCAGGCAGGCGCCTTAACCACTAAGCCATCTCTCCAGCCCTAGCCCCATCTTTTAAAAAAATATTTTATTTATTTATTTATTTATTTATTTATTTATTTATTTATTTATTTATTTGAGAGAAAGAGGAAGAGAGAGAGAGAAAATGGGGACACCAGGGCCTCCAGCTGCAACATCTGGCTTATGTGCATCTGATTTACGTTGGTCCTGGAGAGTTGAACTGGGATCCTCTGGTTTTGCAGGTAAATGGCTTAACCCCTAAGCCATCTCTCCAGCCCCCTGCTCCACACTTTTTTTAAAGACAGGGTTTCTTCTTGGTTTGGAGTTCACCAAGTAGGCTAGACTGGCTGAGCTCCAGGGTTCCTCCTGCACCCCAGCCCGGGTAGAGCAGTGGGATGACAAGAGCACACCATCACACCTGGCTTTTCTCCATGGGTTCTGAGGGTCAGACTCCAGTCCTCATGCTTGCAAGGTAAGCACGGCACCAACTGAGCCATCTTCCCAGTCCCTCCTATTATAATATTCATAAAGATTCTTCTGCCAATCTCATTTACTTGTGCTATTTTAAAAATATTTAATTAATTTGTTTATTTGACAGAGAGAAAGAAAGAGAGAGAATGAGAATGGGCACGCCAGAGCCTCCAGCCACTGCAGACAAACTCCAGATGCATGTGCCCCCTTGTGCAGCTGGCTTACATGGGTCCTGGGGAATCGAACCTGGGTTCTTTGGCTTGCAGGCAAATACCTTAACCGCTAAGCCATCCCTTCCAGCCCCACTTGTGCTATTTTTTGAAAGTTCTCTCATTTTTCTACTTTATGATTTTTCCTTATGTCACGCACTTTAAAAGAGCTAGAAGGACTGCTTGTAAAACTATAAAGCATAAAATTATAGGATCACAAATTTCTTCATGAAACACATATTGAATGCCATCTATGATGGTTAATGTTACATACGAAGTTAACTAAGCTATAGAAATACAGTTATATGGTCACATTCAGACCAGATGCTGCCACAGAGGTACTCTTTAGATGTAATTAGTACTTATACTAGTAGTTTTTGAATAAAGCAGATTATTTTCCACAATGTGGATAGCTTCCTCCAATCAATTACCTTAAAAGAGCAGGAATGGCGGCCTAGCCGAGAGTTAAAATCCCAAATGCCTTTGGGGCTTAGTTGAGTGATTTACTGTGTAAATAGGGGTTGGGGACTGTCATCAAATGGTGTTGGTGTTGGCCGTTCTCATGTGCCTCTAGCCAGCACTGGCCCTTTTACTACCAGTCCCTGTCCTGTTGTTTAAAAGTATAACTTTAACACTCTCTGAAATCCAGATATTTGGAACAATACATGACTAGAAAGTTCAAAAATGCTGAAGCTTAACCAGTCTCTAATTATGCAAGATGTGCTCCTATCAGATGCAAGGGTACCTCTTTTTATTTACTTATTTATTTGAGAGAGAGAAGGAGGGAGGAGAGAGAGAGAGAGAGAATGGTCACGCCAGGGCATCCAGCCACTGCAAACGAACTACAGATGTGTGCGCCCCTTGTGCATCTGGCTTACATGGCTCCTGGAGAATTGAACCAAGATCCTTTGGCTTTGCAGGCAAATGCCTTAACTGCTAAGCCATCTCTCCAGCCCTCTTTTTTTGTTTTTTGAGGTAGGGTCTCACTCTAGCCCAGGCTGACCTGGAATGCACTATGTAGTCTCAGGGTGGCCTCGAACTCACAGTGATCCTCCTACCTCTGCCTCTCGAGTGCTGGGATTAAAGACAAGCACCACCATGCCCAGCTCTAGCCCTCTTTGTTACTCATGCACTTGACAATTTCATGTATATATTTAATGTCTTTTGACCATGTTCATCCTCCATTACCCTCTCCTGTGCCCCTCCCACTCCCACTAAACTCCTTCCTTTTCCCAACTTTCTTCGTCAATGTCATTTTTTTTTCTTTTTTGTGATCCACTTAGTTTAATCAGGGTTGCTTGCATGTGCATGGGCTGGGGGTTATTGACCAGAGCACAGGTAACTTGCCTGTAAATGGTAAGACCCTCCCACTCCATGA
Source organism: Orientallactaga sibirica (assembly GCA_036365145.1). NCBI lineage: Eukaryota > Metazoa > Chordata > Mammalia > Rodentia > Dipodidae > Orientallactaga > Orientallactaga sibirica. Next base: position 12,310,001 of record JAEOAD010000027.1, read on the forward strand.
CACAATAATGATTGCCCCAGTCTTGTGCAGGTCATGTGCAGGTAACCATAGTTACTGTAAGTTTATGAGTATGGCTATGCCATGTGCAAAAGACAGCACTCTCCCCCTTTCCTCTGGCTCTTACATTCTTTTGGCCCATTGTGAGGGACTATCTCATACATTTTTAATTTTTTTATTATTTATTTACTTGAGAGAAGGAAAGAAGCATAGTGAGATAAAAGACAGAGAGAGAAAGAATGGGAGCGCCGGGGCCCTCAGCCACTGCAAACAAACCCCAGACGCATGTGCCACCTTGTTCATCTGCCTTATGTGGGTCCTGGGGAATTGAACCGAGGTCCTTTGGCTTTGCAGGCAAACGCCCTAACCACTAAGCCATCTCTCCAGCCCTATCTCATACATTTTTATCATTCCTTTTCTGAGCAGAGTAGTGGGAACTACCAGTGGCAATTGTGTGGACCAATTGATGCCATGAGTTCAGCCAGAAAAGGTAGTCTCCATGGGGAAGCTGGAATTACACAGGACAGAGTGCCATATGGCCCCTCGGTCAGGGGTACCATTAGAATACATCAAATGCTTTGCCTTCTCTCAAATTGCTGGCTGGGGTCTTCTCACTGCACCTGACCACCTGTCCCTGTTTCCTTCTCTGTTACAGAGATTCCTTCCTCCTTTGTACTGGTCCAGTGCCATACACTTGGCTTCTGCCTGGCACAGCTGAGGTGAAGGAGGCCAAAGGCCATCAGGACACCACAAGCTCAACCAAGGTCTGTCTGTCCCCCTTCAGCTCTGTCTAACACTAGAGAGAGGTCATTTGTCTTCTGGAGACAGAGCTGAAGAGGATTACCACTGAAGAATCCAGAGATCTTGAAGATTATCTGTCTTTGCTGAGCCATGAGGTTGTACCGAGGTGGGAGACACCAAGCCCATACATTTGTGGGCAGTGATTTTGGAGTCCCCAGGCTTGTTGGATCCATCTTGCCCTGTGAGGCAAAGTGCCCTGTACTTGACTCATGTCCAGATGGAAAATGAGTTGCATCCGTTTGTGGACTGGAGTGGTTAAAAGACAGAAAAAATCTTTCTGTTGAAAAGAAGATAATTTAGGAATCTAAAGCTGAATGTAGACAGAAAAGAAAATATATATATATTCCTTCTAGCTCTGCCCTGAGTTAGAATGGCCTCCAGAATAGCTTTCAGCACTACTCACGTGGCTGTCCAGACTGAAGCAAGTCGCCTGTGCTTTATGCCACATTTCCTCCTAATTAATGCTCCTCATGCCTTCACAGTGGCACGCTCTGAACACCCCATCATTCCTTGCTCCAGCCTTCTCCCAACAGTAGCTATCCACCATGTCCATGGTCCATGAGAAGTCAGACCTTCTCTGGGCTTGCAAAACTCAAGAATGCCTGTTCCTAACAACACTGAAAAATGGGGCTACCAGCCGGGCATGGTGGCACATGCCTTTAATCCCAGCACTAGGGAGGCAGAGGTAGGAGGATCACCGTGAGTTTGAGGCCATCCTGAGACTACATAGTGAATTCCAGGTCAGCCTGGACTAGAGTGAGACCGTACCTCGAAAACCAAAAAAATAAAATAAAAATGGATCTACCTTTGTCTCTCAGATAGCTTGGTACAAGGAGCCAAATGTTAACCCTCAGACATGGACCTTTTTATGCTTTTTGTGCAAAAAAAATCAACTTCCTTGGACTGGAGATGGTTCCATGGTGAGGGGTTTGCTCACAAGCATGAGGCTCTCCAGCACTCACATACAAAATGCCAGTGGTGGGGTCGGAGATCTAGATGGTTCAGTGGTTAAAGGCACTTGCTTACAAAGCCTGACAGCCTGGGTTTGATTCCCTAGCACCCATGTAAAGCCAGATGCACAAAGTGGCACATACATCTGGAGTTCGTTTGCAGTGGCAAGAGGCCCTGGTGTCTGTCTCTGCCTCGCTAAAAATAAAGTGGAGAACTGATAGGGGAAGACACCAGATGTCGACACCTGGCTTCCACACATGCACACGATGTGTGCTCACAGTGTGAACATGCAGACAAACACGCATGCACATCAATCATACACATGTAGAACTAAGTAAATGCACTTGAAGAATTGACGCCCTTGTTCATGTTCTTGGTCTGGCTCTGGACCCTTGGAGTAAGCACTCAACAAACACTGTCGGCTGATGAATAGATCAAGTCTCCTGCCTCAGCCCCTGTCCAGAGGGGCTCCCCACGGTTCCCCTTGAAGGCTTTCCTCACAGCCGAGAATGCCCGCTTCAGACGCCCCTGCTCCGAGGTGAGCTCACACGGAGAAGAAGAAACACGGGCACAGTGAGGCTCCGACTTCCGGAAGGCAGGACTCAAAAACGGCCAGCGGCACTTGAAAGCCCAATTTTACTTTCATTCAGCAACTTTACTATTTTTCAGATGAATCATTGATGTGGAAAGAGAACTTCAGCGTAGCCTGTACTGACTGAACCTCCTCACTGAGGAGTGCGGAGACCCCGGGGGTTTGGGTTTCCTGCCTCTATGGTGTTCTGTGGACACTGCCAGCTCTAGGCTGTCACTAATCAAAGGTTGATTTAAGTGACACTATCGGCTCACCCTTTGTTCTCTCTCTCTCTCTCTCTCTCTCTCTCTCTGTGTGTGTGTGTGTGTGTGTGTGTGTGTGTGTGTGTGTGAAACTTGTGGTCACCTTGGGTTTGAATTATTTGCCTATGTTACATGTTGTCAGTGGAGCATATAGAAAAGGAGGGACTACTCATGAAATATGGTCAGGTCTTAAAACTTGAACTTTCGGATGCTGACACGTGCTTTCAATAGAATCTGGACTCCTCTGTGTGTCTCATACATCATCTCAAATTACCAGCATCTTAATTGTCTGCCAAGACCCTTCCCAAATAACCATAGAGTCTTCCTTGCCTCTTCCATCAGATGTGACGTCTCCCCAGCTCTGGTGTCAGACTACCTCAAAGCTGGTTTGGGCACTGTACAGTCTCAGCTGCAGGACTTGGGAAAGCAGTTTCATCTCCATGTGCTCCAGCATAATATAGAACCTTCCTCAAAGGACTTGGAGAACCCCAAAACCCAGCCCATGGAGCCAGGGGGATGCTCAGAGGGCAGGAACGCTTGCTGCACAAGCTTAAGGACCTGATTCGATCCCCAGCAGCCATGCACAAAGCCAGGCGTGGCCACGCATGCCATCCCAGTGCTGGGGGCAATGGAGAGAGGAGGGTCACCGGGGCTCGCTGATCAGCCAGTATAACCAAAACCTGAGGAGCTCCAGGTTCAGTGAGAGACTGTGTCAGGAAGTACGGTGGAAGCAGAATACAGAAGACAGCTGCACACACTCTCTCTCTCTCCCCCTCTGTCTTACACACAGAGACACACACATCACACATCACAGATTTAATTCAAGATTTTACAAAATCATATATACACCCTTTCCCCAAGGTGTGGAAATCCCACATAAATGAAAGTAAAAATCCAACCCATGGAAAGCCCTCAGAAGGGCATCTAGCACATATGTGTAATTATTTACTTGGAGCTTAATGTCATTAGGTGCCAACAATAAACTCTAACAGGACGTGAATTCTTGAAAAGTTCTTAACTTACGTCCTTTCTTATGTGTATGGTATCTGCCCCCACACCTACCTCTTCCCACTTTTCTTGCTTGGTTAAGGAGGCCATTTGTTGGGTTTAAAGTGAGTTGAGGGTTAGATGAAGTTTCCTATATTATTGTTTTTTTTTTTTTTCTCATTGCTGTGACCAAATTCCTGACAAGGCAACTTAGTGGAGGAAGGGTTTATTTTGGTTTACAGTTTAAGAAGGGATGCAATCCATTATCATGAGGCAAAAACAGACATGGCAGCAGGATCATGGAATGGCTGCAGTCGGGACAAAGAGCCCATACAGGAAGTGAGGCCAGGCTAGAAAACCTCAAGACCTACAGGCAGTGACACTTCCTCCAGCAAAGTTCCACCCCCTAAGGTTCAAGCACCTTCTAAAATAGTGCTGCCAGCTGGGGACCAACTGTTCAAACACCTAAGTCTAGGAGGGACATTTCACGCTCAAACCACTCATCTTTAAATAAGCTGCTTAGGAGGGCAATATTTCCCTACTTATGGTGAATATGGAAATTAATCTTGGGAGGTTGACATGGAACCCAACATACGCGATGCTCTGATAATATACTTGTTATTTTTTGGTTGACAATCTTATGCCTATATATGGATGTGAGGGCAATCTGGCTGTGACCTGTGTCACCCCATTGATCGCCAGGGTTGATTTGGTTAATCTGGCTGGCTAGGTGGTTGTCCCCTTCCTCCCTCACCACTCCATGGGCGTCCCTCCTTATGCATACTCCGATGAAGAGGATGACCTTCCCTGATCAGAGGAGGCAGACCGATCTTCTGTCAAGGGTGTACGGTAACTGAACTCCCTTCGAGAACCTCCAAGCAAGCTCTCAAGAGTCTATATCAAATTCTGTTTCTACGTCCGTTCATAAGGTATATATCTTTTAAAATGCTCACATATAAGAGAGAAATAAGCTATACCACAAAAGCATATTTTGCCTCTTGGTAACTGCCAAGACTTAAAAGTCTGACAGAAGACAGAAACTTGCCCAACATGCAAAGTTGCCGTCCACAGTTCTCGGAGACCGTCCCAGGATGCACAAATGCTGCAGTGGACGGCAGAAACATCTGCCTATATTTAGCAGTGACTGTATTTATTCTTGCTGTGATCTACTTCCAGCATCATGCCTCTCCGATCCATGGCTATGTTGTGAGATATGATCGCAGCTTCATTATTCACCTTGCAATAGCTATTTTTAAAATGTGCTCTTATGAATGCAACGGAAAGCTAACTGCTTCAGATGCTCCTAGATACCTTCTGCAGTCAGCACCAACCGATGTTACCATCTGCTTTTGCCCCCTGCAATGGTTCCCTTAAGATCGCCTTTACTCTGTCTCCTTCTCCTTGCCTGGATGCTCTTGTCCTAAGCGTTGGCTATTGTAAGCTGCTCTGGTTGGCCTTTAAAGAGATAAATCTTCTGGGCTTTTCTGGGTATCTTTATTTTTTGCACAGGTATGCGTAATATGGTTTGGGGTGTGTGTGTGTGTGTGTGTGTGTCAGAGAGAGAGAGAAAGAGAGTTATGTGTGTGGTATATGCATGCATGTGAAAGTGCCCATGTGGCACCCATGTCCTCACTTGAGGCAGGGTGCACTCGCCTGAGGGGGCTAGAGGGGTACATCAAACACTGGGAAATGCATAGCCATACCCAGTTGTTTACTGGGATCCTGGGATTAAAGTCCAGTGACCTCTCAGGCATCATGTCCTCTTGCTTGCACAGGAAGTGCTCTTAACTCTGATCCATCTCTCCAGCCCTAATTATGTATTATGTGTGTGGGGGGGAGTATGTTTGTATCTGCATATATGTGGGTAGATGTGTGTGTGCATTGCTCTTCACATTATTTCTTGAAACAGGAGCTAGGGATAGTGGCTCGGCAGGTAAACGTGCTTGCCATGCAAGCCCAAGGGCCAAAGAGGGCATGGTTTGACCTGAGTTCAATTCCCCAGCCCCCACATAAACATCTGGGTGTGGCCACACATGGCTGTAACCCCAGTCCTGTGGGAAGCCGAGATCAGAGAATTGCTGGGGCTCACTGGTCAGCCAGTTGGACCAAAAGTGGCAGCTTCTGGTGCAACGAGAGAGTCTGTCTCAGTGAAACACACAAACAAGCAATGAAGGAGGACATCTGATGCTCTCCTCTGGACCTCGCATGTGTGCATGAATATCATGTGCACCTGCACACACATGAATACACCTCATACATGATACCGCATATATTACATACACACACATGTGGCATGTGCATGTGCAAAAACAAACAGATAGGGGTTTCTGCTGGAACCCAGAGCTTACCAATTTGGTTATTCTAGACCACAAGATTGTCCTGAGCATCCTCTGTCTTTCCCTCCCAAACACTGGAATTACTAGAAGATAGCCATACTCACCGGGAATTTTACATGGATGCTGGGGATCCAAAATCATATCCTCATGCCTGCGCAGTAAGACTTTACTAACAGAGAGGCCATCTTGGGCAGCAGAAGACCCACTCTGATGGGACTCAGTAAGAATGGAATGAGGGGGGCTGGAGAGATGGCTTAGCAGTTAAGGATTTGCCTGCAAAGCCAAAGGATCCCCGTTTGACTCTCCAGGACCCACATAAGCCAGGTGCACAAGGGGGCGCACACATCTGGAATTTGTTTGCAGTGGCTGGGGGCCCTGGCGCACCCATTCTCTCTCTCTCTCTTTCCCTCTTTCTCTCTCTCAAATAAATAAATAAATAAAATATATTTTTTAAAAGAATGGAATGAGGAAGAATGATGGAAAGGCAGGTGTGCTCACGGCAGGGAGAGAGGTTCCAAGGATGAGCACCAGTGAGAAGCCCTGGCCACCAGGGCCTGAGGAGCAAGGAAAGGAAAATGCTGCTGCCACTGCTGGAACCAGAGGTGAGGGCCAGAAAGCCAGAGTTGTCATCTAGGAGAACCCAGGCACGGAGTGAGTGGATGTCACAGCCAAGGGCTCAACTACTGCAGAGAAGGGCAGTGGATGAATCTTCTGGGGGAGAAGGGAGAGAGCAAGTGTAATGGATATCAAATTGCATGCATCCAAGCTTGGAAACAAACCCGCGTCCCATCCCTCTGCACACCACTGCAAACCTTCATCCACAGGACCTGCAGGGAGGTCTAAGGAACTCCCTGCTTGTCTCTGCTGCTTACTGGAAAAGACAAGGCCTTTTCATTCCTAAATGTGGAAAATAGAATCACGTTTCCAGTAGTCTGAACATAAAATGTCCCTCATAGCCTCATGTGTGTGTGATTAAGCCTCCTATTGGATCCCCAGCTGGTGACAGTTTGGGAGGCAGAGTCTTGCTGGGGGCAGGCTTTGGGGTATTATGGTCTAGCTCCCCCTTACCAGAGCTAGCTCCCACTCACGCTGCTGCCTCTCAGCTGCTGTGACAAGATACGATGCCCAGCCTCTGCTCTGCCATGCCATGAGGAAATTCTTGAGACTATAAACTGAACCAAACCCCCTTTTCCATATGCTGTTTTTGGTTGGGTGTTTGATCCCAGCCACGAGAAGGTAGGTAAGTGCTACAAGCTTATTTGTGAGGACGATTCTGTCAGATGCTCCAAAGGTTTGTACTCATCTCTTTAACAGTTGTGCAGACATAATCAGGAGAAATTTATTTTCTCTTTTCCAGTTGATAACACTTGGAATGAAGACCACCATTAATACAGTATTTGCAGCTATGGTGGTGGTATACATTCCAGTTCTATGCAGAAAGCAGCGACTTGGCAGAAACTCCAGGACAGAATCTTCAGTCCAACATTGTGCTGGGGAGATGGCTCAGCAGTTAAGGCACTTGCCTGCAAAGCCTAACAGCCAGGGTTCAGTTCCCCAGTACCCACGTAAAGCCAGATGCACAAAGTGGTACATGCTTTCTCCCTCTCTCTCTCTCTCTCTCTCTCCCTACCTTCTCGCAAACATATAAGTCAAATTTATTTTGAAAAATTAGGCACCTCACCCCAAAGAGTCTCAATTGAGAATCATTAAATTAAAATTAGGGACATATGAGTAGGAAGCTCTATCATAGAAATTTTTACCCAATGTTCTTTGATCTATCAATAAAATTTAACATCATTCTGTGTTGTGGTTTTAAACTGTTTCCCATGTTACTCTCAAGATGATTTTATGAGTTAGAGGTATCTACCCAAGGGAAACAGAAATTAACTTTCACATAATTTCATGTTCTTTAAAAGATATGGATTTACTCCAAATTGAAGCTTTGCACAGACAGAATTAAAATGAGTTTGCCGTTAAAGAGTAGGGCTGTGGCATTTCTGAAAAATTAAAATAGGCAATGTAAAACTTCCCTTGATAAATAGCCTTCCAAAGCCATCGCAAGTCCCTCCAGGGAATGACCAGCACAACGCATGTGAGCGGGTACACAGCTTTGACTCCCACACAGCCCTCGTGGGACACAATCCTGTTCACACCTCCTATTTTTATTTTGTTAGCTCATTAATTTTACATTCTACCTTTTGGGGTTTTCAAAACATTTATTTGTTTACATGTCACATGTCAACATTTTGAGTTTAGGGACTATATCCTTGTTCATTTTTATTTCATTACCTATGTTGGTAACCTACTGTATATATTCACTGTATGTGGCATGAATACACTACTTTAAAATATGTGTTTCTACAAATGAGCCAAGTGAAAAAGTGCCTCTACCAGTGATATGGTGTGTCAATTTGTGCCTCTCCCTCACACCAGCCAATGGTACCTTTCTCAACCCTACTCCTCTAGATCCAGACCTGGCTCCCCTCAAGAAAAAGAAACAGAACAAAGAAAATCTAGACCCCAGATCCAATGATATCATGCTCAATTTCACATTAATTAAGTAACTATTAGTTTGTAATCCATAGTTTTTGAAAATGCTCTTTTTTTTCAGGCAAATATATGTATTTAATGGGTTTCCTTAAATTTTGAATGATCTTTTGATTTTCTATTATTATCAAATCTCTCTTCAGGTCTCTCCTAATGAATCCTAGACACATATTTACTTATTTTTACTGTCATTTGCACGTGTGTGGTGTGTATGCATGTGTATATGTGTATGCATGTTCATATGTGTGTGCATGTATGTAAGTGGAGGACAGAGGTTGAAGTCAGATGTCTTCCTAAATCTTAGTTTTTGCCTATCGGGCCTCTTCCTGTCTCCACCGCCCCAGTTCTGGGGTGACAGATGCATATAATCATGCTTGGTTTTGACATGACTGCTGAAGATCCAAACTCAGGCCCTCACAGCCTTGTGGCAAACACTTTACCCACTGATCCAACTCCACATACTGGTGTCGTTTTCAATGAAAGTTTAAAGCTACCCGGCCACCTCTAAGATGGAGGATATGGTTTGTGAAAAAAATTTTTTGAAAGGAAAAGAATAAAAAGTACCCACAAATCTCTCCAGCCACGAACTTCAGTAAAAGGGAAGTCTGTAAACGCCATTCTAAAAGTGTGTCTGTGGGGGGCTGGAGAGATGGCTTAGCGGTTAGCGCTTGCCTGTGAAGCCTAAGGACACTGGTTTGACGCTCAATTCCCCAGGACCCACGTGTAAGCCAGATGCACAAGGTGGCGCATGCATCTAGAGTTCGTTTGCAGTGGCTGGAGGCCCTGGTGTACCCATTCTCTCTCTCTCTCTCTCTCTGCCTCCTTCTCTCTCTCTTGTCTGTTGCTCTCAAATAAATAAATAAAAATAAACAAATTTAAAAAAAAAACTGAGCATGGTGCAAAAGGACCAGCACTGATGAATTTTAATACAGCGAGGCAAAAACGCAAGGCCTGTCACACCAGCTGGTCATTCTTGCTTCGGCCATTTAAAAAATGGCTTTTTTTGTATGTGTGACTAACAACAGAAATGTTGGTCTCACTCAGTCACAGCTGTAGGTCTGGGCTCAGAGCCCACTCTCAACCTTGCCCCCTCCCTCTCCTTCCCCCAGGCTAGGACGGAATGAAAGGGTCGGGATTGGCAGTAGGCACAGAGAAAGGGAAAACCAAGATGCTTAAATCCAGATGAAAGAGTGATTCCTACAGCAGCTCCGACCTTAGCCCATTAGGTAAAGTTTAACCCCTGCAAAGCAGGTCACTTGGCAAAAATGGGGAAAATGCAAACTTCAGGTTGTAAGGCGGGGCGGAGGCGAGGGGTGCCGCTCGGCCGCATATGGTGTTCCATTAATAGGTATCACACCCCATAATGGGAACATTTTTATACAAATGTGCTCTTTGGAATCCAGCCAAGAGCAGGGCACCCTAGTGAAATCACAATGCACAGCTAATGAGCTATTTTTGGTGAATTTGGCACTAGAGACTAATAGAACCAATTTGTCCCCAAAATGTTAAATCATTTAGCGCATCTTTGGAGGTGCTAAGTGCATCTAGAACTTTTCGAGGCTGTCAATAAAAATTAAGAGACGACTCCGAAGCCTTCGGTCTTGGCTTGTGATCCTTTATCCTCAGAAGAGAGGGTCGTTGCACACCTGAGGAGATGGCGCCAGGCCAGCCAGCTGGGAGAAGCCAGTGGGTAAACCGAGTCACAGAAGCACTCACCTGACTGAGGAGACAGGGCGAACATTCTTCATGGGCCACAATGACAACCTGGGACTCCTTTGCAGTCGATGGCCTCTTTTCCCTGTGCTCAGCCACCCTCTAGCACAGTCTCTGGTCATTGCCCAGGCCCAGAGCCAGGATTTTGTCACTTCACCATGGACCACTTTTCTGCAAGTTTTGCCATTTCCTCTCCACCAGCCCTCAGCCCTACAGCCCTGATACATATTTTTTAATTTTTTATATTTTATTTTTACTTATTTATAAGAGAGAGAGAGGGAAAAAATGGGTCCACCAGGACCTCTAGCCACTGCAAACGAACTCCAGACACATGTGCCACCATGTGCATAAGGCTTACATGGATTCTGGGGAATCGAACCTGAGTCCTATGGTTTCATAGACAAGCCCCTTAACTGCTAAGCCATCTCTCCAGGCCCCTGATACGTTTTGTTTTCATTGTCACCAAGAACTCCCTCCTATGAGCATCTTCACTCTTTAGTCCCCTTGCATATGGAGACAAGATGAACCTTCATTAACTAACACTCTCAAAAACTTATCCTCAAGTCGGGCGTGGTGACGCACTCCTTTAGCCCCAGCACTTGGGAGGCAGAGGTAGGAGAATCATGGTGAGTTGAGGCCACCCTAAGTCTACACAGTGAATTCCAGGTCAGCCTGGGCTAGAGCAAGACCCTACCTCGGGGGAGAAAAAAAACTTATCCTACTATTTGGAAACTTTCAACAGCTCCCTGGCCTCTGCCACATGAAGTCAGAGCTCAGCCATCTGGCTGTCAAAGCCCTTTCTTTATAAGATGACACCATTCAACCAAGATAGCCTTGTTTTCCACACGCTGTCTTATCCTGCCTGGCTCAGGAGAATCATTAGCCAGCGCTGAGTAAGTGAACCCTCACTCTTGCTTGCCCTGAGCCCACTAGATAGAGTGAGCAAGTTACGACCGAGCGGCCAGAGTAAGAAACACTAGAATCCAGAAGTAAAGCAATTTAAAGCATCTGCCCTTGTGAAAAGCAATTTAGATCCCGGGTTCAAATAGACTGTTTGCTTAGTCTATGGCCCACCCTCCCCAGCTCTACATAAAAGACCCTTCTTCCAAAGCCCAAGCTTGGTACAAAGCAGTTGACCTATTTTCATTCGGCAGGAATAGATAATTTCATTGAGATCGGTGATTGACCCACATGGTTCCCGTCAGTCATCCATCCTGACTCTGCGCCTTCACGCCTCTTTCCGCAGGCTCCCTCCAGCCCAGTCCATCCACCAAAATCTCATTCTGCAAGGCTAGTCCTGCTGCTGACAAGCCTGCTCTATTCCAACCCTCTGGGCTTAATCTTCAAAAGAACAGGGCTGGAAAGATGGTCCAGCAGTTAAGGAGCTTGCCCAGAAAGCTGCCAGGGTTTGATTCCCTAGTACCCACGTAAAGCCAGATGCACAAGGTGGTGCATGAGTCTGAAGTTCATTTCCAGTAGCTAGAGGCCCTGGTATGCTCATTCTCTCTCCCTATCTCTTCTTATCTCTCTATCTATCTATCTATCTATCTATCTATATCTGTATCTCCCCCTACCTTTCTCTGTCTGCTTTCAAATAAATGCATAAATAATTATTTTTTTAAAACAGTATGTATAACATTCCTTGTTCCTAAAGTTAGTTAATCACTTAAAAGTAGGAGGGTCATGATTTAGACTTAAGTTTTCATGTTACTATGATCATAATGTCATGATCATGGTAATTTCCAAGTAAACACCTTCTGATTGGTCAAAGATATTTACACTTTAGGGACCAGGGAGATGGCTCAGTGCATAGAAAGCTCATCACCCATGAGGAGCTGACTTCAGATGTCCAGCAGCCATGTAAAAGCTGGGCATGGTGGTGCAGGCCGTAAATCCCAGTGCTGGGGACACACAGGGAGGAGATGCCCCCAGGCTTGCTGCTATCTAGTCTAACTGAATTGGTAAGCTCTGGGTTCAGCAAGAGACCCTTTCTCAAAAAAATAAGATGAAGAGATGGAGGAAGACATCCAACTGCATGTGTACATATGTGCACAAGCATCCTCACCCATGTGTCCACGCACAGATGAACATGCATAGACACACATAAGCTACTCTACATGCACATACAAAAAATAAATAAATTCGCATGTTAATGCATAATGGTGTTGAGCATATTTAAGGAGCTCCAAAAACCTAGTCAGACAATAATTAGACATGTTCATGAGGCAGTGTTTAATCGACTCCAGATACCACATCGGAATGTTCTCATCTAACGGGCCACTCTATTAGAGAAGACTTTTTTAGAGCTCTCTTTGAGAGGCAATTTCCCTGCGTCTGGATGCAGGCACCATTGCAGTGTGAGCCAGGGTCATTTTGGGGCCACGGTGCCTAAAACGTGCTGCACCTTCTCCACCTTTCTTCTGCCAGCTGCAGATACCCCATGATGCAGAGCCCTCTGGGTGTTAGAGTGTGTTAGCACCAAAGGGCAGAAGGAATCAGGTCTCCGAGTCACCATGTAGAAGGGCTTTCCTGCCTGTCAGGATCCCCGGCATCGAACGGTTACACATATGAGAAGCGGAAGGCCTTTTGTTGTAGATAGCTGCAGAAAATCTGAGGTTCGTGGTCACAGACCAACACCTGCTCTGCGACAGGAGAATTGCCACTGAGGGGAAGAGAGGTTCCAGATGAGAAGCAATTGGACTCCCAGGATGAGATATCAAGCTGAAGGCTAATTGGCTTCCAGAATGTGCCCCGGTACATTAAATGAGGAATTCAGGCATGTCCCACCAGCCCAAGGACAGTGGTGTGAGTAACGTATCCAAGCCCACGCTGACAAGGATTATGTGAAGATAACTCGATCCCCTGTCTCCGGCTCAACCCATTTTCTTAAACCAGAGCTGGATAAATACAACGGTCACCACTCGAGATCTGCACCTGGCTGTTCCGTGGGCCCCTCAAGTTCAGCATCTCTAATACCAGCCTCATCTTCCCTCCCACGCAGCTTCACCTGGGGTTTCTCCTTCTGAAGGTCTGGTTGGTGGCACCAACATCTATCTGGAAATGCACGGTGACTGCCACCAACAAACTCACATCTCTGCAGCCCGTGCGCCCCAGCTCTTCCTGCAGAGCTTACTGACTCCACCATGGCAGCTGTGTGCTGTGATCCTTTGAGCACGCATCTGTCTTTCCACCAGAATATAACCTCCTTGAGGAGAACCAAACTTTTCATTGGCACAGTTACAACATTCAAACATTTACCCAAAGAATGAGCACATGGGTGTAGATGTAATTATAAGATAAACACAAGAGCTCAGGTATTCTGTGAAAATTTGCAAAGAACACATAAAAAAAAAAATCTTGGGTTGGAGAGATGGCTTAGCGGTTAAGGCGCCTGCTTCCTAAGCCTAAGAATGCTGGTTCCAATCTCCAGCGGTTCCAATCTCCAGGTCCCACGTTTAGCCAGATGCAAAGTGACGCAAGGGTGCAATGCCGCACTTGCCCACAAGGGGGCACACACATCTGGATTTCGTTAGCAGCAGCTGAGAGGCTGCTGATGCGCCCATCTCTGTCTTCCTCTCCCTCTGTCTCTCTCCCCCCAAAAAAAAATCTTTAGGACCACAGGTTGGTTGGACAGAATTTGTACCTATGGAAACAAGAGCATTATCCATACAATAAGAACTTGAAGGCTGGAGAGATGGCTTAGCGGTTAAGGCATTTGCCTACAAAGCCAAAGGACCCAGGTTTGATTCTCCAGGACCCACGTAAGCCAGATGCACAAGGAGGCACATGCAACTGGAGTTCATTTGCAGTTGCTAGATACTCTGGAGCTCCCATTCTCTCTCTCTCTCTCTCTCTCTCTCTCTCTCTCTGTTTCTCTGCCTCTTTCTCTCTCTAATAAATAAATAAATGTGTTTTTTAAAAAGCAAATTGATCAATTGGACTTTGTAAATATTGAGAGCTTTGAGTTTAAAATACCCCATCAGGGAAGTGAAGAGATAAAGACAAGGTAGCTGGAGAGATAGCTCAGCATGGAAGAGTGCTTGCCACAAGCGTGGGGGTCTGAGACTGCCTGGGTTCAATTCCACGGGACCCACATAAGCCACACTTACATGGTGTGGCCACGCATGACTGCAAGCCCAGACCTGTGGGGAGCAGAGAGCAGAAAATCACTGGGGCTCATGAAAACCGTGGCTCCATATTCAGAGATTCCATTTCCAAGAAATACACGGATGAGAAGTAGAGGAACAACACCCAACATTCTCCTCTGGCCTCTGCATAGGCACACACAGTCATGCTCATATGCACATACATGTGTATCTAACACACACACACCATGTGCCAAATGGCACCACAGTGAGAACTTACATGTGCGCCTACAACATGCCAGTTAGTGATCCCAGCGCTCACCATGTGTGCATGTAATGCCAATGCAGTAATGATGCTGTTGCGATTAGGCATATTGTCCTAGAACGGTGCCGTGTAAATGTTAAATAACTTGTGCAGTATCAGGTATCCGAAAAATGGTGGGTCTGTGGACATTTGAAGGGAATGAAATTGTCAAGTCACCCTAATAGCTTTAGCAAAAAATTATGTCTTAAAGTACTTGTTATGGACCCAAATTAAACCCCCAGAACTAAGGTTAAAAAAAAAAGCCAGGCATCATAGTTCATGTTTATAATCCCAGTGCCAGGGAGACAGGAGAATCCTTGGGGCCAACAAGTTTAGCCTACTTGGTAAGCTCCAGGCCAGTGAGGGCTCCTGTCTCAACAATAGTGCATAGTATGTGAGAAATGACACAAGGTTGTCCACTGGCCTCTATACGCACACACGCAAGTACACATTCACTCACACACAAACACACACACTTTACCCTCAGATAAATAAGATGAGAAATAAAATGTGTTTGTAGCTATCCTTGTCATTTTAATAAGAAGTTATAAATAAAAACCATTTAATTAGACATGATCCAAAGGGTTCCTACGTGTCATCGAATTCTTTTCCCTAGTCCTTGTCAGGATGGAAAGCTGGCATTTCTGCTAACATTGTGGGAAGGCAGGAGTCTATGTGGGCTCATTGGATGTCATCAAAAGCAAGCCTGGAGCTGGAGAGGTGGCTTAGTGGCTAAGGCACTTGCCTGCAAAGCCAAAGGACCCAGGTTTGACTCCCCAGGACACACTTAAGCCTGATGCACAAGGTGGCATATGCATAAGGAGTTCATTTGTAGCAGCTGGAGGCCCTAATGGGCCCATTCTCTCTCTCTCTATCAACTTCTCTCACTCTCTCTCTCTCTCTCAAATAAATAAATAAAAATATAAAATACTTTTTTGGAAAAAAAAAAAAAAAAGCAAGCCTGTACTCAAGAGGCAAGAGGTAGGAGGACCCCTGTGAGTTCAAAGCCACCCTGAGACTACACAGTGAAATCCAGGTCAGCCTGGCTAAAATGGGACCTCAAAAACAAAACAAAACAAAACAAAACAAAACAGAACAAAACAGAACAGAACAGGACAAAAACAAAAACAAAAAAAGCAAGCCTGTTTATGTTTATTCTACTCCAGTGTCTGGATCTAAGTTCCTTTGAACATAGAAGGGAGTAAAAGTTGCCATTTATCAAAACTGGCCTAAGTAAAATTTCCCACTTGCCTTCCACAAGATCCGCCTCACACACTTAGGCACATGGGCAGCCACCTCTCCAGATCTTTCTTCTGTCTTCTCACTGTCAAACATGCCAGATGTGCCTTGCCATCTTGTGTGTGTGGTGGTGGTGTAACAAGTACCTATGAAAGCCCAGACTTGTTCTTCTTGTAAGGAACTTAAGATAAAGAATCTTTTGGTGATGTCAGGCTCAGCGGAACCATTCTTTCTGTCTAAGAAAACTTACGCAAGCCATAGATAACCATGTGATTTTATTTGGATAGCGGTAAACTCCGTCTTGTGTCTCACTATCCCACGTGTTATCAGTCACAGAAGACTCAACCAAAGTTAGTCCGTGTGACAAACATAAACAAGTAAAGAGCGGCTGGAGAGATGGCTTAGTGGTTAAGGCCCTTGGTGGAAGCCCAAGGACCCAGGCTCGCTCTCTCTCCAGATTCCACGTGAGCCAGACGAGTTGAATGCTGGCCATCAGGCTTTGCAACAAGTGCCTTTAACTGCTGAGCAATCTCTTCAACCCCTGGGATAAACTTAATTCAGCTATAGTTGATTGGAATGTTTACATTAAGCCATAATGGAAGTTAGCTCAATTTGTCAAGCCTCTCCTGCAAAAACAGGATTTCTGCCCTCTTCCACTCTCTTTTTCACTCTTCCTCCCGTCAAAGAGTGCTAGCTCCTTTTTGCTGAGGCCAAATCCACCATTCCACTGCTTCATTACAAATTGTAAGATAATTGCAGGAAATGGAAATGGAATTTGACCTGCTGAGGCTTCATTCCTGGGTCCTTTTAAAACATATTTGGTTCTCTGAAGCAGTGCCTCACAACTGTACTCTGTTCCTCATTGGTTTCTGATTCTGTTTGTTCTTGGCCTCTGCGTTCCTCTTTCGATTTTCTGCAGGTTAGCAAGCGCTGCCTCTTCTGCTTTTGAAACTTGTCTTTAGGCATGCTTTTGTTTGACAAGGAATGCCAAGGCTGAGCTGACAAAGTCTGTTTGAAAATCTCTTTCCAGGTATACAAGATCAGTGAGCCTGTTCAGTGTGTACTGTGATTAGAATTTGGTCTTCAGATATTTATATCAACATTTCCGTTTCAGGGAGAGGTGTTTTCTGAGCCTGCCTGTCAGAGAAAACAGTCTAAGAGGTTGGGAAGTCTATCATTTATGTATTCAAATGTAGAAACGCTTTTGTGGCAAAGCCTTGCTTTCCTCCCTACGTATGACTTAAAAGAAAGGAGGCCGATTCTGAGCAAAAAGTCATTGCTCCTCCCAGGAACCAGAACACACTTCTCCTTGGGAGTTCCGGCCCACAGAGAAGAAGCTTCAGGCTTAAATTGGAAAGATTTAGGAATTTTTAATTAAATGAGTTCATCTCTTACATGATTTTCCTTTGAGGGCAGAAGAATTGGGGAAATTATGACAACTGTTAACTATTGAAGGAGGATTTGTCGCTATGAACTGATATATTAAAAATACAACATCCTGCTGGGCTTGGTGGCACATGCCTTTAATCCCAGCCCTTGGGGGCAGAGGTAGGAGGATCACTGTGAGTTTGAAGCCACTCTGAGACTACATAGTGAATTCCAGGTCAGCCTGGGCTAGAGTGAGACCCTACCTCGAAAAACCAAAATTATATATATATATATATATGACATTCAACTGTCAGTAGGTATGCACACTTAACTGGATTTTTTTCATATAAGAGCATCCATGTTAATTCCATTCAGCAATATCCCTTAGATCATCAAGTGCACTTGAACATTCAATACATTTTACCTGAGATCTTGCAATATGAAAACACACTGTTTCAAAATAAAAATTCATTTAAAAATGTTGCTCGTTTCTTGGGCTGGAGAGACAGCTTAGCGGTTAAGGCACATGCCTAAGAAGCCTAAGGATCCTGGTTCGATTCTCCAGGTCCCACGTAAGCCAGATGCACAAGGGGCTCATGCGTCTGGAGTTCATTTACAGTGGCTAGAGACCCTGGCGTGTCCATTCTCACTCTCCCTCTCTCTCTTTGTCTCTCTCTGTCTCTAATAAATAAATAAATAAAAATAAAATCTGTAAAAGATGTTGCTCATTTTAGAGAATTATCTAGCAGGTTATGAAGAAAAGAGATTCACCTTGGCTGCCAAAGTTACATTAGACCCCAGCAATCAGGCTTACCCTATCCTAACGTGCCATAGTAAATGTTTGCAAAGGGCAGTAAAATGGAAAGTCAGAACAAAGGGCTGTCACTGTCTGCAAAGTTAGCAAGTTTTTAAAGCATTTTGTATGCCTGTACAGGAAAATGACTTTCATACTTGATTCATCAAACGAATAATGTGATGGACAGACAGGAGGCCCTCAAGTCATGTACCCAGAGCACTTCCTTAGCCATCCCAGTTACCAGGACCTGGAAGAGGACATCAAATATTTCCACAACTCAGACTGTTAATAAATTCAGAACAACCTTCTACTGGGTTTAAAAATTAGATTACACTTGGGCTGGAGAGATGGTTTGGTGGCTAAAGGCTCATGCTTACAAAGCCTGACAGCCAAGATTCAGTTCCCCAGTACCCATGTAAAGCCAGATACACAAAGTGGCTCTTGAGTCTGGAGCTTGTGTGCAGTGGCAGGAGGCCCTAGTGCACCTATATTCATTCTCTCTATCTTTCAATACATAAATATTTTTTTTAAATAGACTACATGAGAGTGGCTTTATTTTTTGTTTTGTTTTATTTTTTCAAGGCAGGGTCTCGCTCTAGCCCAGACTAGACTCCAGCAGTCCAGCCGGAATTAATTATATAGTCTCCAGCTGGCCTCGAACTCACAGTGATCCTCCTACCTCTGCCTCCCTAGTGCTGGGATTAAAGGCATCCACTACCACTCCCGGCTTTATTGGCTTTTTATAAAATCTGGTAAAGAGTATATTTTATTAATTAATTCATTAGCAAAGGAAACTGATCACTTACTCTGTGCTAGAAAATAATCTAGGCACTGATGCTACAACTATGAGTAACATAATTCCTGAACTCAAGACGTCACCATGTGGACTGGAGAGATGGCTTAGCGGTTAAGGCACCCACCTGCGAAGCCTGAGAATGCCCGTTCGAATCTCCAGGCTCCACGTTTAACCAAACGCAAATGATGCAAGGGCACACCGCTGCACTTTTCCACAAGGGGGCACACGCATCTGGAGTTCATTCACAGCAGCTGAGAGGCTGCTGGTGCTGGTGCGCCCATTCCTTCTCTCTCTCTCTCTCTTGCTCTGTCTCTCTCAAATTAAAAAAAAAAAGAAGAAGTCACCATGTAGGGAAGGCAGACAAAGAATCAAACATGCTCTCAACGAGGCCAAAGATAATTGGGATGATGAATCTGGATCATCAACTTGACAGGATCTCAAACCACCTAGAGAAAAAAATCCTTTTTTTTTTTAATTTGAGAGAGACACACAGAGAGAAAGAGAATGGGCATGCCTGCGGCCTCTCAGCCACTGTGTACAACCTGAAGACGCATACGCCCCTTGTACCCACGTGCAACCTTGCACACTTGTGTCACTTTTGCATCTGGCTAAATGTGGGTCCTGGAGATTCAAATGGGCATTCTTAGGCTTTGCAAGCAGGCGCCTTAATTGCTAAGCCGTCTCTCCAACACCAGAAACAAATCTTTGAACATATCTGTGAGAGAGTTTCTAGATTAGGTTAATTGAAATGTGTGGTAGTTTGAATATATCCCTCCCATAGACTCAGGAATTTCATTAAAGTTTATAACTTGGATTTCTAGCTACCTGAATGGAAGAGGTATCACAAGAATGGATCCTGGGGTCCAGCCCTAAGGTGTATTTGGGGTACATCTGAATTCCAGCCTAAAGGTAGGTGTTTACCAGGTATTTTGTGGTAGCAACAATATAAGTAATCTATTAATAAAACAACTAAAATATCCCAACATGTAAATAATAATAGCCATTTAAAATGCTTTGCATGATAAGTGAATAAAAGCATCTTAGATAATATTTTTGTGTGTGTGTGTGTGATATGTGGTGTGTGTGTGATGTGTGTCATGTCATGTATGTATGTTCATGCATGTGAACATGGGTATGCACGTGCCATGGTGCACATGTGGAGGTGAAAGGACAACTTTCAGGTGCTGGTTCTCATTTTCCACTTTAAAGGAGAGTCTTACTGTTCACTGTTCCATTCACCAGGCTATCTGGTCCCCAAGCTCACCACCTCCCTACTCACCCATAAGTATGATGGAATTACAGATACCTACCAGAGATCTGGCTTTTTTTGAGAGAGAGAGGAAGAGAGAGAGAATGGGAGTGACAGCGGTCTCTCAGCCACTATGAATGAACTTCAGACACTTGTGCCCCCTTGTGGGCAAGTGTAGCATTGCGCCCTTGTGTCACTTGCGTCTGGCTAAACGTGGGACCTGGAGAACAGAATGGGTGTTCCTATGCTTCGAAGGCAGGTGCCTTAACAGCTAAGCCATCTCTCCAGCCCAGATCTGGCTTTTTATGTGGCTTCTGGGGATCCAAATTCCATTACTTACACTTTTGTGAAGAGCACTTTATGGCATCTCCTCCACCCTGACAATACGTTTTTTTTCTGAGAACGACACAGAGAGAAAGAGAAAGAGAGGGAGAGGAAGACAGACAGAGATGGGCACGTCAGCAGCCTCTCAGCTACTGTGAACGAAATCCAGATGTGTCCGACCCCTTGTGGTCAAGTGTGGCATTGCACCCTTGCATCACTTTGCATCTGGCTAAACGTGGGACCTGGAGATCGGAACCACTGGAGATTGGAACCAGCGTTCTTAGGCTTAGGAGGCAGGCGCCTTAACTGCTAAGCCATCTCTCCAGCCCCGACAATACATTTTTAATATTGTCAAATCCATTCTTTTTTTTTTTCCCCTGAGCAACATGGACATAACTATGTTCCTATCTCAATATACTCTTCTATCAAAAACAAGAAGTTTATAGCCACTAGACTCAGACCCTAAAATGTATGGGTGTTTTCCATTCAAAGGCACTGAGTAATGGTCAACTTTTCTTTAATTGTTCTCAAGGGTTAATCAGTGATGGTGATACACATTATTAAAAGGTTCTGAATCCATCAGAGAAGGGTCAGCTTACAAAGCAGCCCTCCACTGAGAATGATTCCTTACTGACAACTGAGGGCCGCAGCCTTGCTTTGAAGTTCAACCCAGAATATGATGGTTCTCTGGACTGTGTTCTCTTAACGTGAGGAACTCTATAACATAAAAGAAAAGGAGAGGAAAGAAGTGTGTGATACACGGCTAAAGAAATGGTTTTCACACCAAAACAGTGAATGGATGCATGGCCTGTCCTGGAGTGCCCTCCACTGAAGACCAAGGGCAGGAAAGAGGCATGCTTCTTTGTCTCTGCAGGTTTTGGATGACACGGTGCTTTTGTTTCTGTCTTTTATATACTGAAGGGCTAAGTCCAGGCCAGATACATGGAGTGTTGCCTTAAAAAAAAAAAAAATGCTGCAAGATTGTCTCTGTCCTGTGGGCCAGAAAAAGTGTCAGGATCTGGACTGATGGAGGCAGACAGAAAAGAACGAGTGTCGTTTTTCTCTTCCATTCCATGTCGCATTCCTGCTAGCTTTAACCAGACACATTATACAGAATCTCTTGTTTTTGTTTTTTTCTGCAGAAAAGTCCAGAGTTCTGAATGAATCCCCATGATAAGAATACCTAATAGACTTGGGGAGGTGTTGCTACACTCACAAATTCAAATAATACAAACAAATAGGGCCTTGCGAAACATGTCTAAAACCGAGATCCATGTTAATGCCTATGGCCTACCAGCTTAGGACAGAGGGCCCCAGAGAGCAACACTTCAGAATTCCATAACCACCCCCACTTCAGGAATGAAGAGTCGATAATCATTTGTTTCGGATGCACAGTAAGCAAGCAGGGAATCTGAAAGGTGATGGAGGAATATTCTTACTGGGGATAAAATGGAAATTATTTACTCTAGCATTCCTCATTATCCTCTTGATTTCCATCGCACTGACACTAAGAGGCCCTCTCATCTCCCCCACGCTCCCCTCTGCTCTTACAAGTCTCTTCTTCCTTTGATTTCATGACAAAAATTTGCAAGTCTGAAACATATTTCACCTGAGATGCTAATATCCCAGCTCCAAGGAATAAAAAAAAAAAAAGGACTGGGGAAGGCCCACTTTTCAAATCCACATCAGCCTTTTAGGAGGGGAAGGCTGACAAGCAGAATCACAAGTCCGCTTACCAGTGTGTTGGTAACACTTACCCATGTTGCTTTCACTGGATTTTTCTAGGACACTCATTTCATGCACAATTCTACATTTATGTCAAGACAGAATAAAGAATTATTTTAACTATCCCTGATTTTTTTAAAGCCTAAATTGTGCTCATGCTTGCTCTCTCTCTTTCTCTTTCTCTCTCTCTCTTTCCTCTCCTCTCTCTTCTTCATAGGATTACAAATACATTTGGTTGTGGTCTTTTGTTATGGCAAACAGTTCTTCCTGAAAAGGAAGCTATCTGTTAGACCAGAAATATTCCCAGGGCCTGGAGAGGAAAATCCATTAAAGAGTTTAATTCTGCTAAAATAAGATCCCTAGCTGCCCAGTGCCTGAGGCAACTCGTATAAAAGATGCAATTTGAAAGATCGACTAAGTAGGCTCTGTTGTTTTCTTAGTACAGTAGCACTCTGTCCAATGGCCATAACTCCCTAAAACTCTGCCCCCAGTTCTGCCTCCAATTCATCAATACCTCACTTTGGAGCAAGCTTGAAAGGGTTCCGCTGATTATCATCCTAAGTCAGCCAACACACCAACTGTGAGATCCTAGGCCCTGGCTTCTTTATTGGTAAAATGAATTTTAAAACCTAGTTTAAATTTTTATCTTACACAGTTGTCCTTAAAAAAAACATTTCCACAAAGCACTTAGCAGAATACCCAACAGAATAGAGTAAGCTTTCAATAATTATCATTTTCTTCCTACCCCAAATTTATCCCTACCTAGGACTTTTTTTTTTTTTTTGAGAGAGAGAGGGAGAAAGAGGTGGGGGGTGGGGGGATAGAGAATGGGCACACCCAGGCCTTTCAGCCACTGTGAACAAACTCCAGACACATGCGCCCCCTTGTGCGTATGTGCAATATTGCATGCTTGCATCACTTTTGTGTCTGGCTATTCGGGGGACCTGGAAATCTGAACAAGTGTTCTTAGACTTCACAGGCAAGTGCCTTAATCACTAAGCCATCTCTCTAGCCCTTTATTAATTTTTTGTAGGGGTGAGGGAACACCAAATAAGAGACAATTCTCCAAATAAGCAACTTATTATGAGCCTATAATCACTCAACCAAAAAGACCACTTTTTAAATAGCTATAATAATTGCATGCAAAGTACTTGCCTTCAATAATTTATCCCAAAGGGGGATTATGCTTGTTGATACAAGCCCTGAATGTAAATCAACAAGTCAACATGACTGATTAGTTTCTAATTTGTGTAGTTTGGGAAGGATTCTAAAGCACACGCCCCAACACACACACCCACACACCAGCCCACACACATATTTCTTGGGGCAATTATAGGAGACTTTTACTCTAGAGCTGACTATGCTCAGGTGGTTCATGGACTTCTACTTAGAAGACTGTGTGACTGTATTCTGATTGCTCCCACACGATCTTGCAGGTAATCACAGCAAGCAAAGTGTGTCATCAAAGGGGAAACTCCTTAGACAAAAGAGCTTCGTCTCCCAGTCACGAAAGCTGATCTCATTCTTTCCCAACAGGGAAGAGGAGTCAAAGCCTGATTGTGCAGAGTTTCAGGAAGACCCTTGAAAGCTTCAACCACCAGTGACCCTTCTCCTAGGAATCCAGTATTTCCCCTTGGATCTGGCCACACTGACTACAGACATCCAAAATGAAGCAAAATCGCTAGGCTCCTGAAGACTCTAACTTCAGTGTTTCATACAGAAGGAAAGATCTGGAGCATGACGGAAAGCTTGTTCCCATCACTCAGCCCTCCTGATGGAGGACTGGGGTGTGAGGTGGCTATATAAGGGGCCACGAATGGACCGTGGCTTATGATAAAGCCCTAAGACCTAGTCTGAAGCTCATCTCCTACCAAAAGAAAATATAAAAGAAAGCAACAGGGCTGGAGAGATGGCTTAGCGGCTAAGGTGCCTGCCTGCTAAGCCTAAGAATGCTGGTTCCAATGTCTAGAGGTTCCAATCTCCAGGTCCCACGTTTAGCCAGATGCAGTGACACAAGGGCGCGATGCCACACTTGACCACAAGGGGGCGCACACATCTGGATTTCGTTCACAGCAGCTGAGAGACTGATGGCGCGCCCATTTCTGTCTTCCTCTCCCTCTCTATCTCTCTGTGTCTTTCTACAAAAATAAATAAAAAATAATTTTAAAAATTTAAAGAAAAAGAAAGCAACAAATTCACATACCTTGAGTTGTTCTATTAAATGTATCTCTTTAATGTCTGTGGGTTTTTTTTTCTTATTTTAATGAGAGAGAGAGAGAGAGAATTGGCATGTCAGGGCCTCCAGCCACTGGAATCAAACTCCAGACACATGGGCCACCTTGTGCCCATGTGCGTCCTTGTGCATGCATCACCTGGTGTGTCTGGCATACATGGGATCTGGGGAGTCGAACATGGGTCCTTAGGCTTCACAGGCAAGCACCTTAACCATAAGCCACCTCTCCAGCCCGATTGTTCACTTAAATGGAGAGATAAAGTGCTTTGACCACAATCCTTTCTATCAACAGACTTAAAATAGAGAACGACAGGTAGTTCTTACTCTCCCAGCAAAGCCCCTGGCCT
This sequence comes from Orientallactaga sibirica, assembly GCA_036365145.1. Classification (NCBI taxonomy): domain Eukaryota; kingdom Metazoa; phylum Chordata; class Mammalia; order Rodentia; family Dipodidae; genus Orientallactaga; species Orientallactaga sibirica. The sequence continues at coordinate 12,334,633 of JAEOAD010000027.1, forward strand.
GATTTCAATCCCATTATCAAAGGACCATTTGCCTAATTTATTTATTTATTTATTTGACGGAGAAAGGGGGAGAGAGAGAGAGAATGGGCGCACCAGGGCCTCCAGCCACTGCAAACAAACTCCAGATGCGTGCGCCACCTTGTGCATCTGCCTCACGTGGGTCCAGGGGAATCGAACCTGGGTGGGTCCTCTGGCTTTGCAGGCAAACACCTTAACTGCTAAGCCATCCCTCCAGCCTGCCTAATTTTTTATTTAAGGAAGATTTTCATCAATGTGTCATTGACAAGAGCATGGTCACCTCATGTAAGGAACAGTTCTTCCCCAGGGATTTTATTAGTGGGAAGTTGAAGCCAGCTACTAAGGAAGGGCCCAGGTGGGCCACAGGAGGGAACACGGTATACCTACACACACTCTGCATGTCCAGCAGGGCAATATGCAATGGATTTCCATGACTGATGTGTTCCTGACACTCTAAGAAGAAAGCGGGTTGAAGGGAGAAAAGTGAAAACCTGCACTGGTGTATATTCTTGATTTTACTCATTTTGGGGGAGTAATGCAGCCTGCAATAATATATAAATGTAAAAGAGCACATTTTTCAAAGACCAGGTCATCTACCAATAATTCTTTTTTTCATTTTTTTAGTATTCTTTTAATTAACAACTTCCTTGATTGTAGACAATATCCCATGGTAATTCCCTCCCTCCTCCCACTTTCATCTCTGAAACTCCACTCTCCAGTCTATCCCCTCCCCCTCTCAATCAGTCTCTCTTCATTTTGATGTCATGATCTTTTCTTCCTATTATGATAGTCATGTGTAGGTAATGTCAGGCACTGTGAGGTCATGGATATCCAGGCCATTTTGTGTCTGGAGGAATAATTCTTAATATAATTGTTGTTCTAAACCTTCTATGAGTATTTAATCCCCAGCCATATCTAGTATGTCCTGTTTATTTTTCCATTGTATGGATGTGGAAGAAGAGGCATAAAGAGATCTGATTAATTATTTGCTCTTGGTTACAGAGGGAATACATATATGATAGAACTTGGATATCAACACAGGAATTCAGACCTTGGAGTTCAACCTCCATCTTTTTTTTTTTTTTTTTTTTTGCCCACTCATGACGGAATGCTGAGGGTCCACCATTGTTCAGGTCACAATGGTCGCTGTGGGGTCATGAATACAATTGTCATTGAATGTCCAGAAGGCATCATTTCCAAGTACTCCTCCCCTTCCTCTCCCTCTTACATTCTTTCCTTCTTTGCTGTAATATTCCCTGAGCCTTGAAGATTGCGGGGACAGGGGACTACAGATGTGTCATTTAGTGCTGAGTGCTCAGCAGTCACTGATTCTCAGCACTTTGATGAGTTTTGAGTCACCCCAGTTGTCACTACCATCTGAAAAAAAATTCTAATAATAATCTCTAAAAAGAAGCTTTTATGACCAAAGGTGAGAGCGGCACTAATTTATAGGCATTGACATAAATATTTAGAGGGCAAATTGGTGAACACAGCATATCCATTTAACCAAACAATAGTCACAGCTCCCCCCCCCCACCTCCCAGGGACTATGACGTTCCCAACCATCCACCAGCTTCTGAGGTTTTCAGTACCAGACCTGAATTCTTACCTGTGGAGTGGGCCTCGAACTCAATCAGAGCGCAGGTGGTTACCCCCATGACAGTCACTGTTGGAACTCATCCTCCTAAGCAGTAAATGAACAGAATGCTGGTCAATTTACTACTAATAAAATAAGAGCAAACAAGTTAGTACACAAATTGAAACTCAGAGGAACTAGTGCCTAAGCGTTCAGGCTAATAAAGCTGGGTGCTTCAACTGTGGATGTTGGAGTCTGAAAGAAAGACTCAGGTTCAGATGCTAAGCAGATTCTCGAGCATTCTAGTCAATGTCATGGGCTGAATGCTTATGCCCCTCCAAATTTTCATGTTGGAATCCTAACCAAGAGGGGGGCCTTTGCCATGATTCTTTTTTTTTTTAAGTATCTTCTTGAATTTTATTATTTTTTTTAAATATGTTTTTTTTATTAGTTTTTATTTATTTGAGAGAGAAAGCGCGATACAGAGATAAGTAGAGAGAGAGAATGGGCAAGCCAGGGCCTCCAGACAGTGCAAATGAATTCCAAATGCATGCAGCTCCTTGTGCATCTGGCTTATGTGGGTCCTGGAGAAGTGAGCCTCGAACCGGGGTCCTTAAGCTTCATAGGCAAGCGTTTAATCGCTAAGCCATCACTCCAGCCCTAAAAATATGTTTTTATATTTTATTTATGTATTTATTTGAGAGAGAGAAAGAAGCAGAGAGAGAGAAAGAGAGAGAGAATGGACATGCCAGGGCCTCCAGCCACTGCAAACGAACTCCAGACTCATGCGCCCCCTTGTGCATCTGGCTTATGTGGGTCCTGGAGAGTTGAACCAGGATCCTTTGTCTTTGCAGGCAAATGCCTTAACCACTAAGCCATCTCTCCAGCCCAGTAGCTGCTAGCAAAGGTGCCATGATTCTTATTACTGTTATTGTTTGTCACACTGGCGACTTTGTATCTGAGTGAACATTTGGAGGTACTGAGCCTTCCTCACAGCTTTCAAAGTGAGCCGACTAGCGGAGATTACAAATATCACTGCAGCTGAGCCTTCGCAGCAACGCTAAGGTGCTCACCGGGACCAAAACCCTCAACCTTGGCTTCATTATCAAGTTCCCCTAGCTGAACTAACCCAGCCCACACCATCAAGTGTTCCCTTGCAAATACAAATCATTACCCAATAAGCCACAGAGGTAGAGACTGTCCACAGCCGATAAAGCTGTGTGGGTCAGGGCAGCCAGTCTCTGAGGCTTGGAGGAAAGGGAGCGCAAGCAAAGCATTAATTATATAAACAGTTACTTGGAAAAAAAAAAAAAAAAAGCTTTAAGCAAGTGTTTTTAGATTCTCCTTTAATTAGGATAAATACTGCTTCACTTTCATCTTTAGGTGAGCTCCCAGACTCTCCCAAGCCTGTCTTCAAATACCAACTAGAAACCCACGGAGACTGTTGGAATGAACTAACTGTGTGCACTTTAAAGCCACTTTATCTTTCTGGATCCGGGCTTCGCCATCTGTACAATGAGGAGATTGGAGGGAGAAGTCTCCAAGGCTCTTGGAGTAGACTTTCCGCAGCTCTGAGCAGAGCAGTGGGGCTGACATCCCGGCTACCTCGCTTTCCCAGCTGCTCGTGTTCACTAGATGCAGTATAACCTCTGAAAATAACATTTGTTTAATGAATTTCAAAAACTGAAAACTGCAAACACTCAGATGCCCAACAACACTCTAAGTGTGCCACTCACTTCATAAGGGGGTGGGGAGAACGCCAAAATAACAGGTGGACAAAATAATGTGGAAACACCTCGAAGAATGACTGAAAGAGGCAAGGATGGTCTTAGTGAAGACAAAGTTGTCTCTTTGGTGTTTTTTTTTTTAATTTTTTATTGACAACCTCCATACAGACACACAATGTACCCTGATCATAATCCCCTTCCTGTTTGGAGAGGGGTTTGTAAGTTTCTGATTTTTATTTCTTTTAGACGGGGCCTTCACTCTAGCCTAGGCTGATCCCAGAACTCGCTCTGTAGCCCAGGCTGGCCTTGAACTCACAGAGATCCTCATACCTCAGCCTCCTAAGTGTTAGGATTAAAAGTGTGTGCCACCATGCCCAGCTCTCTTTTTTTCTTTAAGTGACTTATTATAAGAAACATTCTCTTTATTTATTTTTTTTAAATTTATTTATGCCTGTGTGTGTTTTTTTTTTGGGGGGGGGGGCGGGCAATCCAGGACCTCTTGCCGCTGCAAACAGAACACTGGACACTTGTGCCACTTTCTGGGTCAAACTCTATATAGGTGGCTGGGGACCTGAAACCGAGCCAGCGGGCATGGAAAGCCTTTAACCACTGAGCCATCTCTTTATAGTTCCAGAACTAGAATCTGTGGGTTAGGATTAGAGGGAGAGAGATACTAGATAAACTTTCCAGCCAAAGTGATGACTCGATGTGGAAAGAGACGCTTTCTATAAGTGCGCTCGGCACTGAATCCTGAATAGGATGGCCAAAGAGCAGAAGCCAGACAAACAAAGGAAGAATGAATGATGCTGAAAAGCCTACTTTTCAGGACTGGAGAGATGGCTCAGTGGTTAAAGATGCTTGCTTGTAAAGCCTGATGGTTGGGGTTTCATTCCCCAGGACCCATGTAAAGCCAGATGCACAAAGTGGCCCATGTGTCTGGAGTTTGTTTGCAGTGGCAGGAGGCCATGGCATGCGCACACTTGCTTCCTCTCTCTCTCTGTCAATAAATACAAACAGGGTTAAAAATAAAAGAACATGGCTGGAAGGATGACTTGGCAGTTAAGGCACTTGCCTGCAAAACCTAAGGACCCGTATTCGACTCCCCAGATTCCACATAAGCCAGATGCACAAGGTGATGCATGTGTGAGGGTGAGCATGTGCACAAGGTGGTGCATGCATCTGGAGTTCACTCGCAGTGGCTAGAGGCCCTGGCATGCCAATTCTCTCCCTCTCTCTGTCTCTCTCATAAAAATTAAATAAGTAGGGGCTAGAGAGACAGCTTAGCAGTTAAGAACTTGCTTCTGAAGCCTAAGAACCCCGGTTCGAGGCTTGATTCCCCAGGACCCACATAAGCCAGATGCACAAGGTAGCACATACATCTGGAGTTCATTTGCAATGGCTGGAAACCCTAGTGCAGCCATTCTCTCTCTCTTTTCTCTCTCTCTCTCTCTCTCTCTCTCTCTCTCTGTCTCTCTCTGCCTCTTTCTCTCTCTGTCGCTCTTAAATAAATAAATAAAAATAAAAATAAAATCAAAAAATAAGTAAATAAATGAATAAATAAATAAAAGAACAGTCCACCTTTCATCTTCATGTAACGGGGAACTTTTTTTTTTTTGGAGGATTGTAACCTAGGAAATGACCTGATCATGTTTGTCTGATATAATGTTAGCTGGGGTAACAGTGGATTGAAAAGGTGACCAGACCGGGTGTGGTGGCACACGCCTTTAATCCCAGCACTCGGGAGGCAGAGGGAGGAGGATCGCCATGAGTTCAAGGCCACCCTGAGACTACATAGTGAATTCCAGGTCAGCCTGGGCTAGAGTGAGACCCTACCTCAAAAAAAAAAGAAAAAAGAAAAGGTGACCAGACTCTAGCCAAGAGACGTGCTGGGAAGCAGTTCTAGAGAACTGTGCATGGGGTTGGGGCTGGGGTGGAGAAGGCGCTTTCCACAGGAAGCAGGGGAGGAGGCTTCGCTGACGCTGGAACAGTTCCGCTGAGGAGGTCTAGGATTCTCACCGGGGCAGCTGAGCGGTCAGGGTCGCAGTCACTGAGAGAGGAGCACGGGAGAAGCAGGAGCAGATACGAGCAAAGGGATCAGCTAGGGTCTCCTGGGGATTGTGGGGAGTGGAGCTAAGGAAGGCATCACCACCTGTCCCTAACTGCAAAAGATCTCTGCACTGAGCCAGTGTGCAGTCGTCCATTTGTCCCAAGTCAACACGTCCCTCCCAGGAAGGGAACGAAGATTTTGATGAATCCTAGCCATCACAAGGACTGCTACTGCTGATTGGTTATTTGTGAATTTGACAGCTGCCCCTCCTCCCCACCTGCACTCATAGGCACTGAAAGTGGACCTTGGCTGAAATCGATTGGCCATCACCAACCTTGACTGTGACGACACCCTCCCTTCATCTGACTGGCCCTTTTGACTTTGTCTTAGGGAAGTTGCAATCTGGCTTGCCACAGGGGTGTGGACGAATGTATATTGTAGATAGTTCCAGGATGCTGGGATGTACATCCAAACCAGACATGGTTTAGGGGAGGAATGGGTTTATTTCAGGCTTACAGATCCAGGGGTAGTTCCATCAAATGATGGAAGAAGCTGGCTCCCTTTCATAAATCCAAGCAGAGAGAAAGAAACCGCCGGCAGCCAGCAAACACCAAAAAGCAACGAACACAAACTTGCAGCAAGCAGGACCCCAGAGCTCAGACTTCTTTCTTACTCCTTTGGGCTTGAATCAGATCCAAACCCAGTGACACTTTACTGCTGGACTCCAGGATCCACCACCAGTGACACGTCCTCCAGCCACTCGGCTGGAGATCCAAGTTATGAATTTAGTTTGAACACCTGAGTCTATGGGGGACGTACATTCAAACTACCATAATGTGCGTGTGCTTTCCGTGGTGCTTGTGTACACACAGAGGCCAGAGGACAACCTTGGGTCCTGGAACTGGCCAAGTAGACTAGACCAGTGGGCTGGCAAAACCAAGCACTGCCTCTTGAGTGCTTGGATTAAAGGCACGAGCTACAATGCCTGGCTTTGGTTGGTTGGTTGGTTGTTTGAATGTGAGATTTAAGGATCAGACTCAGCTCCAACTGAGCTACCTTCCTAAACCCAGGAGTTTTTTTTTTTTTTTTAAGTGATAAAGACTCCACTTTTCTTTCTCCTAAAGGTTGTTTCAGCCAAATCACTTTAATCTGCTATTTTAATTTCAAAGTAAAAGGAATGTTAAATTGGAACAAAAGAAAGAAACAGAATGTTCTCTGAGCCCTAAAGTGCCTGAAGTCTTGAAGCAGGCTTCAAGGAGTATTCATTTCTCAAAAAGCCTGTCATGTTCACGCTAAAACAATTGTAAGCACCCTGAGGGCAAATAGATTGTGTGTGTCTGTGGCTGCCCCGTGGCAGCTAGTGTGTGCCCTGTGTAGAAAAACCTCCCAATACCAATGTTCTAACAATCAGATTCGCTCCTTTAACTCCTGGGGTCTCTTCCATATTATGTGTCGTGACAGCATCCTGTTCTTTGGTTATGTCATTGCTATCATCGGAACTGTAAGCAGTCAGTGGGATTTCTGAAGACAGCCAGCTAGCTCAGATTTTGTCTTGCCTTGCGTGGTCAGCAGTAGCATGCAAGATAAAACTGTTGATTCAGATATGTGGTTTTGTGTAGACTAAATGGATCCTGCTACACTCTCCCTTCTGAACGTAAAATAAATGCCTCAGCTGAAACAAGACTAGAATAAGTACTTTGAAGCCTACCCTAAAGATACATACATGTCCCTCTATGGTAACCTCACTATGTCATTTCTCCCAGAGTTTGCCCTGACTTGGACCTCTGCCCGCTACACCTGGGATGGCAGTGTGACCTTCGGTTGGTGATGTCCCCATGTAGGCTTAGAAGAAGCATTGCTAGTTTGCAGCCTTTAAATCATCAGACACAAAATGGCCTGGATATCCATGACGGCACAGTGCCTGTTACTACCTACACGAGACCGTTGTAATAGGAGGAAAAGATGATGACATCAAAATGAAAAGAGAGTCTGATAGAGAGGGGAAGGGGATATGATGGAGAGTGGAGTTTCAAAAGGGAAAGTGGGGGAGGGAGGGAAGTACCATGGGATATTGTCTAAAATTAAGGAAATGGTCAAAAAAAAAAAAAAAAAAAGAGCCGGGCGTGGTGGCGCACGCCTTTAATCCCAGCACTTGGGAGGCAGAGGTAGGAGGATTGCCATGAGTTCGAGGCCACCCTGAGACTACAGAGTGAATTCCAGGTCAGCCTGGGCTTGAGTGAGACCCTACCTCGAAAAACAAAACAAAAAACAAAAAAAAAGAAAGAAAAAAAAGATCTTGGTCCATTGCAAAAAGTTGCACGCACTGAACAGACCTTATATGAAAAGGGAGACAGAAGAGAATGAGAAAGTTCTCGGCGGACCAAGGAAGAGCAGAGCTGTGCCGCCCGATCACAGCTATCCACCAGTATGGACTGAAGCGCAGGGAGAGCAGCAGAGCCTCATGTCACGCCATCCAGCTCCACGGAGAGCCAGTGGTGCTGAGGGAACAGCGGTCACATATCTAGGAAGGTGTGAAAGGAGCTGTGTAACCTGGGAACTGGCTTGTAGCTCCATACTACCCAGGCCCGGGCCCTGGAAAGCCATGGAGGTGTATGTACGTAAGAGTGCCACAGAAAACATCCTTAATCCATTTCGTTCTTGGGAGATGTAGGTGTCCTTAAGGTATCTGGTGTAGAACTCCAGCCCCACTGCTAAGCACTAGGAAATCTGCTTGGATCAGGGCAGTAGAGCACGCACATGAAGTGAGCACACACCAGTGAGATAGTGCTTACCACTCAGTCAATAGCCTCTACAGCAGCCCCTGACTGTCCCCAGGCTAGCTTGGCCTTTTTCCCAATTTTAAATATAGTAGTTAAAAATAGTCTTTTTTTTTCTCTTGCAATAATTCTCTTTAAATACAGAAAGCCAGGGCTGGAGAGATGGCTCAGCAGTTAAGGCACTTGCCTGTGAAGCCCCAGGTTCCAGTCCTAGTACACATGTAAGACAGATATACAAGGTGGTACATGCATCTGGAGTTCATTTTCAATGAATGGAGGGAGTCCTTGGCAGGCCCATTCTCTCTCTCTCTCTCTCTCTCTATATATATATATATATATATAGGAAAATATGTAGATATATGTATGCCTCTTTCTCTCTCCCTCAAATAAATTAAATTTAAATTCAGAAAGTGTTCCTTTATAACATGTTCCTTTACATACTCTTATAATCCCGATAAAGTCATATAATTAAAATAATCAGTACATATACAAAAAAAAAGAGAAAAAGTTTTCAAAATATTTATAATTATTATAATGTATTTACAATGGTTTTGACCTTTTTATTGGCAATTTTATACATATATATTGTATTTTCATCATAATCCTTTCCCATTACCTTCTCATGTGCCCCTTCCTTCCAACTAGTCCCGCTTCCACACTGATGTCTTTGCTCCCCGGTCACTCCACGATGGAATGCCGACAGGCCCAAGGTTGCAGAGGTCTCGTGAATGTGATGACAGCCACTGCGCAGGTGTGAGCACACTGGCTCATCCTATCTGGATGACCATAGCATGCTTCTGCTCTCTCCGTTGCTCAGAGAAGTTTCTCTTTGAAGTTGGCATTGGTGACTGGGAAGACATAAAACTCTTCAAAATGTGGAAATTAAGTGACCCTACGTAGAGTGCTCAGTGCTAAATGAGACGGCTCTATCACTCCCTCCAAAGCTCAGGGGGACATTGTATAAGAGGGGCAGAAAGAACGTAAAGAGCCAGAGGGTTGGGGAGGAGTGCTTAGGAACACTCTTTGCGACCTGAAGTGGCTGTTGCACGCATGACCTCACAGAGACTGTCAGAGACCATACCTACCCAAGACCTGCACAACGCTGGGCCTGTCAACAATCTATCATGCATGGTATAGGAGGACAAAAAAAAAAGATACCAAAAGAAAAGAGTGGAAAGAAGCAGGGGTTCAGTGGAGAAGGGGAGGCATGAGAATGTAACAGGAGAAGAAGATTATGATCAAACTACATCATAAACATACATAAAAATTGCCAATAAAGTTGCCATGAAAAAAATTGATGATTAACAAACATAATGATAACCAATATTTGGGGAGATTAAACTCATGGTGAACTTAAATTTGTCAACAACAAATGACATGATAAATCTAAGCAGAAAGTTCACATTAATGTTGTAATAAAGTAAATTATTTTTTTTAAGCTGATCCAGCCAGGAGTGGTGACTCAAGAGGCAGGGATAGGTGGATCACCATGAGATCAAGGCCACTCCGAGACTATATAGTGAATTGTAGGTTAGCCTGGGCTAGAGCAAAACCCTACCTTGAAACCCCCCCGCCACCAAAAAAAAAAGAAGCTGATCCAGGCTGGATCAGCAGTTTAGGCACTTGCTTGCAAAGCCTAAAGGCCTGGGTTTGATTACCCAGTACCCACATAAAGCCAGATGCAGAGTGGCACATGGGCCTGGAGTTTGTTTGCAGAGGCATAAAGCCCTGGCGTGCCCCTTCTCTCTCTTCCTCTCTCTCTCTCCTTACAAAAAAGCTGATTCTCTGAGAGGACAAAATTTACAAATTGTTGGTAAGACCAATCAAAACTTTAAAAATTAAAGAGGCTGTTGATTAATTATGATAGAAACATAACCACAGATTTGTGGCAATTCTAAGACATATGAGAAAACTGTCATCAACTTTGTGCCAATACCTCTTGAAACGTGGGTGGAATGAACAATTTTTTGAAAAATTTTTAAACTCCCAAAATTGAAGGAAAACCATAAAACTAACTAAACCAGGACTAATTAAAGAGATTGACTAGTCTAGCCAGTACTTCCTCTATAAAAAAATCCCAGGCCGGGCTGGAGAGATGGCTTAGCAGTTAAGGTGCCTGCCTGCTAAGCCTAAGAACGCTGGTTCCAACCTCCAGGTCCCACGTTTAGCCAGATGCCAAGTGACGCAAGGGCGCAATGCCGCACTTGACCACAAGGGGGCGCACACATCTGGATTTCGTTCACAGCAGCTGAGACACTGCTGGCGCGCCCATCTCTGTCTCCCTCTCCCTCTCTGTCTATCTCTCTGTCTCTCTCCAAAAATAAATAAAATAACAAAACAAAAAAATCCCAGGCCCCTGGTTTTACTGTGAGCAGTCTCCAAACTTGAAGAAACAATTATCCACATTTTTCTGGCTTTGAACTTGAATTGCATTATTTTTGATACATAAAAAATAATAAGCATTGTTCTGCTGGGGAGATGTCTCAGCAGTTAAAGGTGCTTGCTTGCAAAGCCTGTTGGCCTGAATTTGATTCCCCAGTGGCTATATAAAGCCAGATGCAAATGTGGTGCATGTGTCTGTAGTTTTCTCATAGTGGCAAAAGGCCCTGGCACAGCTACACTTTCTCAAATAAATTTTAAAAACTTAAAATAAATAAACATATATATCAATGTAGTATTGTTATGTCTCAATGCATGTATGTACAACATAATATTTAAATCAAATTAAACATAACTAGCTCCTCAAACATTTGTCTTATCTTTATATAAGAATATTTAAAATCCCTTCTCAGAGCTGGAGAGATGCCTTAGCAGTTAAAGCATTTGCCTGCAAAGCCAAAGGATCCGAGTTTGACTCTCCAGGACCCACGTAAGCCAGATGCACAAGGTGGCACAGGCATCTGGAGTTCTTTTGCAGTGGCTGGAGGCCCTGGTGCACCCATTCTCTCTCTCCCCCTCTCTCTCTCTGTCTCTCTCTCTCTGTCTCTCTCTCTCTCTGCGCCTCTTCCTCTCTCTCTCTCAAATAAATAAATAAAAATATATTTAAAATCCCTTCTCCCTTTTTGAAATATACATCTACGCATAGTCTCTCCACACTCACGCCTTTTCACCAGCCTTCTTTCTGCACAGCATGATAGGGGGTAATTTCTCCCCCAGATGGCACTTCACCAGGTGAAGAAACTTAAACACAAATGTCCCTGTGGGAAAGAAGAGTGGCCTATTTCTAAATAAATCCCCATGGAAGCCCAAGTCGTGTCAGAGGAAGCTGGGGCCCACATAGGCTCATAACAGAGGTAGTTTATATATTTCATTTGGAAACTTAAGTGGCAACGTAAGGTCATTGGTCCAGGCAGGTCTGGGAAACAGTAGCTGTTCCAGTGTCTGAAAGAAGAGGTGTCTGTGGGAGGATGTCAGCTGAGGTTGAATTGGAAGGACTTGATTGTATTCTGTTCTATGAGGATCTTAGAAGAATCGAGAAAAGTTACAGCCCAAGTTTCCATCTTTTTCAATAATTATTTCAGGAGGAAGAATTATGTAACAAGAAATATTTCTGTTGTAATTTCTTGCTATAAACTATGTAACAAAAAATGACGGTGAATATTAACAAAGGTGACTTTGTTTACCTACTGGTCACTGTTTAACTACAGTTAGAGTTATCAATGTTTTTACTTGAATGAGGGAAACAGAAAAAGAGAGAGAGAGAATGGGCACACCTGCGTCTCCTGCCAGTGCAGTCAAATACCAGCTACACGCAGCACTTTGTGCATGCGTCTTTAGATGGGTGTTGGGGAATGGAACCTGGACTGTCAGGCTTTCTAAGAAAGCACCTTTAACCACTGGACCATCTCTCCAGCCCCTCAGAAGTATTTTTGTCTAGTCAGACAATGAGGAAAGAGAATTCAACACTAAAGCTCGGCATAGGGAAACATGCTGTCTCTGCTTCCCCTGGGCTAGGCGCTCTCTTGGAGACTATGAGGTAGGAGGTGACCACCTCCAGCCATCACGCAGGCTCTGTCCTAATCCTGATCATGAATCACTGTATGCTATTCTTGAGCCCCGTTCTGTAACCCAAGTGATAGGAAGAATGCTGCTATCAGGTTTCTCGACTGAGGATCCACAAATAGCAAAGCAGTCACATTTAAAACAACAGAATTGTTTTTAACATTTTATTTATTTAGTTATTTATTTACTCATTCATTCATTCATTCATTTGAGACAGAGAGAAAGAGGGAGAAAGAGAAGGGGCATGCCAGGGCTTCTAGCCACTGCAAACGAACTCCAGATGCATACATCACCTTGTGCATCTGGCTTACATGGGTCCTGGGGAATCAAACCTGGGTCCTTAGGCTTCACAGAGAAGCGCTTTAACCACTATAAGCCATCTCTCCAGCCCTAAACATCAGAATTTTTATTTAGAATTCACTTATTAAAGAAAATATGATATAAATACTTTGGGGAAGGGGAATTTTAACGTTATTTTTCCATTTTTGTCATTTTCATAATGTATATATTTTATTCTCCCCACTTGCCCTTTCTTATCCCATCCCCTCCCGTTAGCACCCTTTCCCTTCCTCATTGGTCCCCATCTTACTTTCATGTCTTTATTTTTTACCCATTGAGTTAAACTAGGGTTGCTTGCTTGATAGTGGGTAAAAGGTTATTTACTGGGAATAACTTACCAGTGGCAACACTACAAATGGATCTGATTCCCTTCTCCCAGCAACCATGGGCTAGTGTGGGACGAGTGTGGTCTCATGTATTGTAAAGGAGATTTTTTTTTTTTGCAAGTTAAAGTCATTTTATAACTTACCTGTGTGTTTGTTTAATGTAGAAAGATGCTGTTGCCTTAGAGATGCTTCAGTTATTCTTTTCTGTTGAAGTCAGCTTCACAGTATGTTAACAATATTGATTCTGTACCCTTGTTCAGGTCCATCTGTTCTACAGTATGCTATTATAAATTGGAATAGTTTCTTATGTTGATCTTTCTGCCCACAACTAGAAGCAGCTGAGAAGATAGTAGGATTCATTACACTTAAAAAATTATTTTGAGAGAGACTGGGAGAATGGGTATGTTAGGACTTCCTGCCACTGCAAACAAATGCCAAAGACATGAGCCACTTGTGCATCTGGTTTTACATACGTATTGGAGAATTGGACCCCAGCCATCAGGCCTTGCAAGAAAAAACCTTTAACCACTGAGGCATCTCTCCTCACCTCATTGTACTTTTTTTTATTAGTTATGCTCATAATGTGAATACATTCATGTTGGTACCATCGTTAGCCTCCTTCCTGTCCTCCCCCCTCCAAAGGGACCCTCCTCGTTGGGGAATGTGGGTCGTGCATTGTAGGGGTAGCCATCAGTTATGCGGAAGAGAAAATGTCTCTGTGCATAATGTCCCAATTTGTGGCTCTAACAATCTTTCAGCCCCCTCTTCCATGAATTTCCCTGAGCCATGTTGGGTTCATTTTAGATCTGCTTCAGTGATGAGGTCTGGCGAGCCTCTGTGTCTCTGGATCTCTTATTTGATAGGAGTTGAGTGTTCTCTGTGTCTATCTCCTTCACCCTTGTGTTGGTCCCAGATTCACCAAGGAAGCAGCACTCTTGCTCATTTCTCCCATTACTCTATGGTTTCAACTGGGACCCTGGTTGACAAAAGAACAGATGTGGCAAAAGAGAGACAAAGGAGAAGAATTTAGGATGTTGATGAAAGAGCCATAAAATTACCTGTCTTACAGTGGAGTGCTCAGCACTAGCTGAGCCGTCTCTATCACACCCTCTGAGAGTTGGGGCCATGACAGAAGAAGTGGTGGAAAGAATGCGAGAGCCGAGGAAAGTGCGAGAAAGAAGGCTTTGCAACTCTGCCTTCCACAGTGGCATTGCATTCAGGACCTCACAGTGATGACATCACCTGCATCCAGACCTGAGTAACACTGGGCCCATGAGCATGTTGTCCCTGATGATGGACAGAGCAAAACAATGACATCACAACAGAAGAAGGAGTAGTTGAAAAGACGATGGGATTCCGGTGGGGGGCAGGGAGGGACAACTCTGAAAGGGGGCACAAAAGACAGTGGTAGAAGGGGATTGTGATCAGGGTACATTATGTATATGCATGGAGTTCTCCATAAAACAGCTAAAAGAAAATGATTGTCTTAGTCCTAAGACTTGAACTTTCCATGAGCAGTCTTGGTTTAGGAAAAATATCTTTTATCCCTAGCTTCCCAAACCTCTGTAGCTGAATTATAATCTCCCTTGAATTTACCTATATCATCCATGAATCTTAGAAATACCCACTCATATACACTTTGGAACATTTCGGGTATGAAAATGTTTTTTTGTTTGTTTGGTTTGGTTTTTCAAGGTAGGGTCTCACTCTAGCCCAGGCTGACCTGGAATTAACTATGTACTCTCAGGGTGGCCTCGAACTCATGGCGATCCTCCTACCTCTGCCTCCCGAGTGCTGGGATTAAAGGTGTGCCCCACCACGCCCGGCTTCAGGTATGAAAATGCTATTGGGTCATCTAAAACTAATGTAGGAGAGACGCCTTCTTCTGACCAGCATGTGCAATTATGCTCTGCACTTCATTCTGCCCATTTGCACCAGCCTCTTTCCGGTTTTGCTATTATTTATGCTTCAAGACCCAGCTCTAATTTCACCTCCCCTGGGGCCTTCCGTGAACAGGGACGCCATATTCTCCCTGAAGGGACTTATTCCTTAGACGTATGGTCTATCTGGGCTTAGATCAGAATAGACTTTAAGATTATCTTCCTTACAGCCCAAATCTTTACAGCTTTGTGAACTCACCCCAGCTCCTAGCAGTGCTTTGCTCATAGCGAGGCCTTCATAAATGTCTCACTGACTAATTATTTGTCCACGGTATGGGAAGCTTTAAAATATCTTAATAATTACATGAAAGCTATTTGTTTCTTTGCTTTTGCATTTGTTCTTGCCCTGAAGGCGCATTCAGAGAACAGATAAAGAACCTGAGGCAGGAAGACCACCGTGCTACCCTGTTAGCAGAATGGATGGGGCTCCTGAAACGTCATGGTAACTGTCACGTGTTCCCCCTTTTCTGGGAGGCTGTCCTCTCCCTACACCTGATCTCAAGTTGCCTGAGGACAATCACATCCACTCAACACCCCAAAGCAGAGAAGCAATGAGTCCCCAACAAGAAATGCTCTACTCTCAGAAGATGTTGGGATTAGTGGGTTTCACACCTGAAATTAACAGTGGGTTTTCCAGCATGACCTTAAATTATTTAACAAGCCTTCTCTGACAAACACTGTGAAAACTATTCTCGTTGAACATTGTTTTCCTTTTATAACCTCTGGTAGAAGTGACCCTCTTTCTCCCGCTCTCTCTCTGAGGACGCCATCACCTGCAAAACAAGTTTGTCATGCACGAGTCTCTTTCCAAGCCCAGTGAGGGAATCAGGGTTAAGCACAGTGCAAAAGTAAGTCTAGTTTCCCAAGAGCATTCCTCAACTTCCTAACCTGAATAATTCATACTGCCTGGACAGGACCAGACCATCACGGCTACAGGGAGATGGCCTGTACTCTACACTGAAAGCCTCGCCTGGACAAACTGTCTCTTCCTCGCAGCAGAAAGCTTTGCTTCGTGTACAAATCAGAGCGCTGACTCAAGGTCAGGGTGATGACCACTGAAACTTAAATTAGGATATCAGGAAATAAGACTTAGTACTTCCCAATGGGTTTCTCATCTTTTCACTCAGAAAACCATGCAAATGAATTTTTTTTAAATTTTTTATGACATTTTAATAAATACTTGCTATATAACCACATCTTAAAATATAAATCAACTATTCAGAGTTAACAATTAGATTTTCAAAACATGTAATTTCCTTAAAAATTTTTATTTTATCCATTGTACAGCAGTTAAGAATAAACTTGCCTTAAGATTTCAAATTTGACAAGCATGTGGCAAGTTTTATAAAGTACCAAACAAGATATAGTTTTAAATATAACACATACTTATTCTATAACCTTAAGCTATTTATCATAAAGCTTTCTCATTGTTATTCACTCACTTCCGCCTCTAAAATAAGCCCTGACCACAGAATAGTGGTTCTCTGCTAGGGGTGACTTTGTCCACTAGGGGACATTGGGTAATGTTACAATTTTGGTTCTCATAGCAAAAAGGAGTGTTAAATGGCATTTAATGTGTAGAGGGCAGATGCTATCAAACATTCAACTCAGAGGATGGTCCACAACGAAGAACCCAGACCGGACGCTGGTAGAGCCAAATGTTTTAACTTCTGTAGAAAACTCAATCCCATCTTATGAGCAGCATCTTATGGCTGCTGAATGGCAAATAGAATTTAAAAGCCAACTAATTACCATTACCAAAAGTAACAGTTAATTTTATGTAGCAAAATGATTCTCAGGATAGTTAAAGCACAAAAGGCAACTTAGAATGACAGAAAGTAGAGTATACAGTTGGCCCTCCACATCCAAGAGCTGAGTCAGTATGTATTGAAAATATTTTTTAATTTTTTGCATCTGTGCTGTGTACATGTGTACACTTTTCCTGGCCCCTATCTCCTAAACAGCACAGGATACAACTATTTACACTCTGTTGGGTATTATAAGTACTCTAGAGAAGACAGGAAATGTAATGAAGGATGTCTGAAGTTATATGCAAATACTGTCATAGTATAGAAGAATCCACAGAGAACTGGAATTGGAGAGTCCACAGCATTTGTTGTTGTTGTCGTTGTTGTTGTTATGAAGGGACTCCTGAACTCAGTCAGGTATGAAGCCTGAGGGATGCTGACTGGATACCACTTATTTTCCTTTGAACCTGCTCTGCCTTTTTTCCTTCTTTAGGGAAGGTGGTGGCACTACGGGCCTTCAACAACCCACGGCCTCATGTCCGCTAGGCAATCCCACTGTCACTTAGCTACCTCTGTAGCCCTGCTCTGCCAGTTTAATCGGAGAATAAGGACTGTTGTGAAGTAGCTATGTAAACCATTTCCTTTGCTCGTTTTTCTAGGCTATGGTCAAATTTAATAATATATAAAGCACCTTGAAAATGGCAAAGTGTTCAGAAAATGTCAAAATGTAAATAGTTTTACTTATTTCTTCAAGTTTGTCATACCCATTAATTTTCTACTGCTTAAATTGTTGTTGTTGTTGTTGTTTTGCTGTATCCCTTTTACAATAATCTCTCATAAATGTTTCACAAATGGCAGAGCAGATATGAAAGTTCGTACAAAACTGTAAATCAGTTGCTTTCTTTTCTCACCCACAAAAATTCTGGTTGAAAAGTACCTGTATCATAAGAGGGAGCCCAATTTAAAACAAACAAACAAACAAAAATCCCATTCTTACTAGGTAAAGACACTGTTCAGTAATCATTCACTTACGTCCTCCCATCCTATGTATTTTCTCATGGTCAACAAACTGATTTAAATGGTTCAAGCTATCCCACCATTTAAAGAGAAAAGTATCTACAACAGTTTTAAAACATGGAGTTAACTTAATTTCATCATTGGCTGTTTTTTTCCTAAGTTCTTTCAGTTTTTCCTTAGACACATAGCAATAGCTTTTGATCTCATTCAGATCTGGATCCAAGGTTACGTTCTTCCTCAAAAATAAAATATAATCAATTTCATGTTCACCCCAGATACCACCTGATTGTGCCTTACAGTAAATTCACACGCGTTAAATTCTTCATTTCATCTGGACGAGCCTCTTCCAAGGGTATCCCCAGCTCAGCTTTAAAACGCCTGTGTGCTGCTCGCCTTACCCCAGTGGCATTGTTTCCTTCAGGCTCGCCTGGATTACTTAATGGATGACTACAGCAACTGCTGGTAGAACAACCTGGAAAGGTAATTTTAGCATCTGATCTCTGCTGTAGCAAAGGCTTATTTTCGGTGTTAAATAAAAAGACGCTAAAAGCTTGCTGCAATGATCCATTGTCAATGTTTTCATTTAGGTGACAATTCTTCTTGGTGTCAGCTCCAATTTTATTGTCATTTTCACCACTAAGAATACACATCTCAGCCAGAAGTTGAGCTTGTTGCTCATCGAGATGGTTAGTATTTATTTCAGGCATTGTGACAAATTGTCTGATCTGTCCTAAACACCTTCCACTCTGGACCTGGTCCCCTCATTCCATCCCTGGCTCTCCCCTGAAGCAGCCTAATGGCACATCAGGCATGAGATCACAACTGAATTATTAAACAACAGCAAAGTAAATCTCACCATGTTCTGTTCTGGCTTTGTGTTGGGGACGTGGACTGTCCACACCTCCAATAGCAGCTCATTTAGTTTTGGTGTTTAAACCATGGATTTTGTCATATTCAATGGACATGCCTGAATTTTCAGTATCTTAAGAGCTCACGTGGACACTAAATGACAACGAGGGAAGAGAGAACCAAGACTCCAATGTGTCTGGAGACCATCAAGGCAGAAGAAACAGGTGGCAGATGTCTCTAGGGATGGGTAGAGTGCTGGGTCCCTGACAACCAACGTTATTCACACAGAACCTCTTTGCTGAAGATGCCCAGGAAGCTGCATTAGTAGTGACAAGCCCAGAATATTCATCTATAGAAGCACTCAGGAGTGGGTCATTAAGGAGATTTTCAGGGTGGGTTTAAAGTGATTGAGAAAAATAATGATGAATAGGAAGAACTCACGTAAGCTTTACGTGGGTAAGAAAACATTGGTTTGGTAGTTCATTGTTAAAAAAGAAAGAAAAAAACCGGGCGTGGTGGTGCGCGCCTTTAATCCCAGCACTTGGGAGGCAGAGGTAGGAGGATCGCCGAGAGTTCAAGGCCACCCTGAGACTACATAGTTAATTCCAGGTCAGCCTGGACCAGAGTGAAACCCTACCTTGCAAAACCAAAAAAAAAAAAAAGAAAGAAAAGAAAGAAAGAAAGAAAGAAAGAAAGAAAGAAAGAAAGGAAGGAAGGAAGGAAGGAAGGAAGGAAGGAAGGAAGGAAGGAAGGAAAAACTATAAAATTGAGGACTCCTACCCACCCACCCCATGTCAGATACCTATGGAGAACAGAACTAGGGGTCTTCTGTGTTCTTCAATGAAAGCATCCATAAGCAAGGGCCACTGGGCTACCTTTATCTAGACAAGTGGGCTGAAGGACAAAGATGGAGCAGAGAGGATCAGTGCCCTTCCTCTCCCAGCCTCAAACAGGCAATCACATGCCAGAGCCGGGCATCACTGAGCTCTGCTCGCAGTCTGGGAACCTGACGCCACCACCCATGACTTGCCTGGAAAGCTCTCTCCACATTCCCATAGCGTACGGGGCCATCTCCATACAACCATCCTCTTTCCTACTTCAGAGTCGGCTTGGAGATAGCGCAGTGCATACCGGTTGGTTTCCTGATAAGATTGTAGATGGTTTACAAACTCACTAACGAGGCCTGAGGACCCCAACTCGATCTGAACTTCTTTCTGGAAGAAATCCCAAGTTTCATCCTACCCACTGGGAGGGTGGATCTTCAGCTGTTCCACGATAGACCTGAACAACAAAGAAACAGGAAAGTCATGATTCTCTTGCCAAGAAACTGACTCCAAAGCCAGCTTGCCTCTGCCACTGCTGATAGCAGCAAGGTGAGGGCCCTCCAGTGCCAGTCAAGGCCCAAGGGGCCTGGACTATAGTATGGCAGAAGACCCAATGCTCCCAGCCACAGGGTTCAACAGAAGACAAGCTCCACCTTGGGGTGCCGAGGTCTGCTCTCCTGCACCAAATCTCATGCACAGGCCGGCTCTCTGAATGATACTGCTGAGGTGCGCGCACATGGCACAAAGAAGATGCAGCTCTTTCAGGTGAGGGTGGGCTCCAGAGAAAGAGGATGAGTGAGAGAGGGAGCTGGACTTCAGACAGTAAAGATGGGAAGATGGCACTTGCCTTTAAAGCCAAAGGACCCAGGTTCGATTCCCCAGGACCCATGTAAGCCAGATGCACAAGATGGCGGCGCATGTGCCTGGAGTTTGTTTGCAGGAGCTAGAGGCCCTGGCACTCCTATTCTCATTCTCCCTCTCTCTCTCTTCTCTCTCTCTCTCTCTCTCTCTTTCTTTCTCTCAGTCTCAAATAAATAAATAAAAATAAATATTTTTAAAAAGAAAAAATATATAATCTAGACTCAATTACATTTCTATCAAAGCAGGCATTAAATACAATGTTAATATTGTTATGAAGGAAAGGGTATAGAAATGTTCTGGATGTTGATCAGGTGGGGACAATGTCCCCACACAAACTCTATGAGTTTGTCAAAACACAGACCTGTGCAACATAAGCTAGTGTTTCTATGTGTGGATTACACTTCAGTAAACCTGATCCTGCAACTTCCCGAGGGGAAAATAACTTTGGTTGTTTAAACTTCATCCCAAAGCGTTTCTATTGTTTGTAATAAAGAGTTCTAAGTCATATGCATCAACAGATGTATAATAATTACCAGTTACTTTCTCATTACTGGGGAAATTTTACATTCAAACCACAACAGGGAGATAAAGACAATGTGAGATGTATGTGTATATTCACACGTAAGAGAAGGAGAAACAACACAATTCCGACACTTGTGGTAACACAGAAGTCATTGTGCTCGGGTGAAATACACCAGGCACAGAAAGACAAGAAGCACACATCTCGTTCGTGAGTGGATTCAAAGCAGCTATCCTCTCAGAGGCAGAGCAGTGGTATGGAGGTCATCAAGCACAGAGAGATAAGGAGAGATCCGTCCAGGGGTAGAGGTACAGGAGATTGTAGGAGGGAATTCTGAAGTTCTTTTTACATAGGTGACTATAGTTAGCAATATTGCCCTGGGTATTTTGAAATATCTGGAAGGGAAGATTTTTTGAATGTGCTCACTGTAAAGAAATGGTAAACATATGAGGTGATGATGTGGAAAGTTCTGTGATTATTACACAATGTACACATTGTAAGGTCAAGATGGACTCCCAAGATGGAGTCGCCAGAGACATAAGGAAGTGAATTATCCACATTCCCCAAGAAACCACCCAGCCACTATCCCTTCCTTGCCTAACAATACCCCCAGGTCATGGTTTCCTGCCCCTTATCTCCTAAGTGGCCTGGTCACTGTTCTGGTCTCACCCCTAGCTTTTTGAAATGGTTAATGTAAAGAACAAAGGAGTTCTTTTCCTTTCCTCACCTTCCCCCAACTGACCCTATAAAGCCACTGCCTGAGGAACTCAGGTGGGCTATGCTCCTCTCTGTGAGCCAGCCCTGGCAGCTCGTGCTTTTCCCAAATAAAAGCTTTCTTTTCATCTTTGCCTCAGAGTGGTTTGCTTGGTCGTGGTCACTCCCGAACCTTACACACATGCTTTGAAATTTCACATGGTATCCCCCTATAATTATGTACAATCATGATGTATTATTTAAAAAAAAATTTTAAAACAAAACCCTTAAATGTTATATATTCCTGATTTCTGTTGTGTTTTCTGGCTTCTTTTCTGGTGGTGGTTGTTGTCACTGCTGTCTGCTTGTTTTCTGAGGCCAGATCGCTGGCACCCAACCTGACCTCAGACTTGCTAAAGCTAGCCTTGAACTCCTAATCTTCCAGCCTCTACCTCCCAAGTGCTGGGATTAGAGGCCTATGCCACCATGCCTAGCTTTATGAGGTTAAATTTTCATGTTTCATGTTCACTCATAAAGGTAACATAGCTTTGGAAATCCATTACTTTCCTCATAAAACATAACATACACACACACACACACACACACACACAAGCTGGCACAACAATGCTAACTGTATCAAAGCCTAAGAATATAAAGGAAATTTACATTCAAATGATTGTTAACTAAGAGCAATTTTTCCATCCAGAGCAGCTACCAGAGAAACGATTTACCCTCTATATTTATCACAGGTATGGAGTTTGATCTTTTTATAAAAAAATATTTTTATTTATTTTTGAGACAGGTTGAGACAGAAAGAAAGAGGCAGACAGAGAGAACAAGAGAGAGTATGGATGCGCCAGGGCCTCTTGCTGCTGCTGCTGCTGCAAAAAAATAAACTCCAGACACATGCACCACTTTGTGTATCTGGCTTTACGTGGGTATTGGGGAATTGAACCCAAGCCATCAAGCTCTGCAAGCAAGTATCTGCAACCTCTGAGCAATCTCTCCGGCCCTGGCATTTGCTCTTCATTCCCGTAGAGAAGTTGCCACATTCAGGAACTAAGCCACCCACAAGTGAGATCTCATGTAAACCAAATTGGCCTCAAACACTCACTTTGAACTTCTGATTCTCCTCTCTCCATCATCTGAGTACTGACATTAGAGGCAGGCACCACCACTCGCAGGTCACGCAGTGCTGGCCATCGAGCCCAGAGCCTTGCGCATGCTAGGCCAACACTCTGCACTGAGCCACATTCCCAGCACACGTTCAATTAAAGATAACGCCTTTAACTGAAACAAGTTAATCAATTTGCTTCAGCCATTACTACGTTAAAACCAACATGTTCCAACTAATTTAGAAGATAGTCACTGGTGACTAGGGAAAAGAAAATCTTACAGCCAGGCATTTCTTTTCTGGAGTCCAGATCTCTAACAGGGATCAATCCAGATATCTCATCACCTTGCCACTCCTTTAATGTAGCTCCAAGCTCCTATTCTTTCTTACCAGCCTCATTTTCCCTCCATGAGGATTCTTTCAACTAAACCCTTTCCTTCCTGATGGAAGATCTTTGCTTTGTTTTTTTTTGTTTCTTGTCTCCAAGTCATATGTATATATATATAGTTTATTGTCATTCAAATCAAATACATAAATTGACATTCAAACATCTTAAAATTAAACTTTAGAAACAAAATTTCAACATTCAAACAGGAGTAGAATTGATAGGGATCACTCAGAAAAGAAATTTGTTGTCTAATGCAGAATATTGATAAAGATCATTCAACAAACATCATGCTTTGGGGTCATCATTTTCCTCCTCCCTGCCCCCATTCCACTGGGGGCCCTCCTCAGTGGGATTGCTGGTATTCACCATGGGGTTGTGGGTTATGAGATGGGAGAGCAGCAGTCACTCATTGTAAAGGGGACACGGGCAGTGCCTCTGGACATTCCCTTCCACCCTGTGGCTCTGACAATCTTTCTGGCCCCTCTTCTGCAAAATTCCCTGAGCCATGGTGGGTGTGTTTTACGTCTGCTTTAGTGTTGTGTTCTCAGCAGCTTCTGGATTTCTGCTTTGGTGCTTTTTGAGTATCCTCAGTGTCTGTCTCATCACCCTGGCACAGGCTGTCAGGCTCCCCATGAAAGCAGCACTATTGCTCATAGCGCCAATTCCTCTGTGGTTTCACCTGGGCCCTGGCTGACATGTGGAGGGTGGTTCATCCTCCCGGTTCTCGCTGCATAGGTATGTAACCAATGACTCTCTGACTGGCTAAGAGATCCGTTCAGTGGACAGGAAGACAAAGGTGGAACTTGGAACAGAGTCAGAATCCAATGGAGACCAAAATCATGGACTCCAGTGAGAAGCTCCCACAGTATTTAGCCAAAAGAGAGACTACACGCATCCAAATCTCTCTTCATTAACAAGGCTTATTCCATCCAACCTAAGCTGACCTCACTGTCCATTGGACAAATCTGTTTTCCTTTTTCAGATCTTTGCTTTTTTGTTCGGTTTTGCCTGAGAACAAGTCTCTGTGCTGCAGATAAACTTGTTAGGATTCCTCCTCTTTCTGCTGAGCATCCTTGCCTCTGAGCTTTTGCCTGCATCAGAAAGATTTCATGTCATCCATACACATTTTCCCAAACAGATGAAATATATGATAGGTGTTATGGTGCATATCTGTAACTCAGGAGTCTTAAAGGTTTGTTGGGAATGAAGTTCAGATTTCCAAGTCCGGAAGTGGGTGTAGGTAGGGACGTGGCACAGTTGGTGGAGTGCTTCCCTAGCCTACATATAGCCCTGTGTTCAATCCCCAGCACTTCATAAAACCTGGTGTGATGGTGCATGCCTCTAATCTCAGCACTGGGGAGGTGCAAACAGGAAGAGTCCCCACGGCTCACTCACTAGCTAGTCTAGCCTAACCGTGGAGCTCCAGGTTCAGTGAGAGACCCTATCTGCAAAATAAGGTGGAGAGCAATTGAGGGAAGATTATGAACATTGATTGATGGCCTCCAAACACGTGCACATACAGACACACACACACACACATGGGCACCCATGTACACAGGAACACACATAGATGCACGCACACACAGAAGAGGGAAAGAGGGAGAGAGTTCTGGGAATGCTAAAGAAATCTCATGGTGGGAAATTCGGTCAAACAAGAACCAGCCTAGCACAAGAGTACCGTCAATTCATCTGCCCTCCTACAATGAGCTCCTTAAGATGGTGGTGACAAGGATGATGCCCACCCTCATGATGCAACTGCTATTTCAGTACCAGTTTAAAGGTTTTGAAGCCACGCACATGCCTCTCATCTGATTCTCCTGGTGGCCAGGTATTATGATCCCCAATTATAGAAGAAGAAAGCAAAGGATCAGGTTAATGACCTGTCCAAGGTTATGCAGCTAATGGACATGGACTGAAGGCTCAGACAGTCTCGGAGCTCTAACCCTTGGCCTGTACAAAACAACTCAAGGATGGTGGGTAGGAAAATCAAGGAATCACCCTTGTTCTGAAGAAATGCAAATAGAATGTTCTCTGAGAATTCACGACCCCAATGTCTCCAACTCATAAAATTCTAAGTGCAGAGAGCAGGCTGCTGACACCTGCAAAGCAGAACAGCAGTAAAGACAGAGCACCACCATGGAGGATGATGAAAGCTGATTGGACCAGCTGAGGTGACACAGGAAGCCGTGCATTAACAGCTGCGATTGAATAGTTTGCTTATTATGTACACTGCGTCCAGGTATGTCCTGAAAGAATCTTTGTATTTTTCCACCCCATATTTAACCAAAAGATCTTAAATCACATTTAAGATGATGGAAAGTACAAAGATGACATGGCTTCATCTGGGTATCTGGTGGCTGGGAATGGAGGGAGCGTTCACTCCCCTGACAAAAACAAACAGGCCTCAAGTTTTCAGAGTCTGCGGAGGTGGCTCAACGGGTAGAGTACCTGTCATGCAAACGTGAAGACCTGATTTTAATTCCTAGCATCCTTGTAAAAGAACAGTCATGGTCCATGTCTTTAGCCCAGTATGGTGGAAGCAGAGACAGGAAGGTCCCTTGGGTCTGCTGGCTAACTTGTCTAGCTGAGTCAGTGAGCTCTGGATTCAGTGAGAGACACTGTCTCCAAAAACAAGGTGGAGAGTGATTAAGGAAAACACCAGACATCAACCTGTAGCCTTCACATGCACACACACACACACACACACACACACACACACACACACACAGGCACCATACACACGCAAAGCCTCCAGCTTTCAAACTTCAGTTTGAAGCATGTGTTAGGAAGAGGTAAAATTTCCTGCAGAGAAGATTCTTTAAACAAACTTCTATTTAAATTCAATCTGCCCCCATTCCCCTCACCACCAAAAATCATGTGGGGAGGCAGGCAGTGCAGGCGTTTTTCACTGCGGGAAAATCCCAGTGTGAGCTGACCCAAGGCCCTCTGGAATCCAGGCAATGGATGGGAACATTGATTCGCTGATTGGATGGGGCCGCCTTTCAGTGCACACAGTCAGCGCCGGTGGATGCCCAGGACTCTTAGGTGGATATTCAGAATCCCTTCTTCCTTTGAAGCCTCTTCTTCTATCCTTTCTGATCTTACTCCTTCCCCAAGCATCCCAGTGAAATTTCAGTCCTAACCCCTTGGTCCCAACCTTTCTTCAACAGGAATTACCAAAAGTGGAGGAATGAAGAAGACATGTGGATGATAAAAATAGAAAAATCCAACTGGGTGCTTGCCTTCAGACAGGAGTCCGGCTTCCTTTGGATTGGGTGCACCAACTCCAGTGTTTGCTTGGATCTCTGACAATACAAAACAAGTCACAAAAACCCTCTGCACAGAAGGTTTATTAGGAAATAACATCTTGGGCCTCACGGGTACCAGCACCTCAAGGGTATCACAGGCCTCTGGGTAGAACAGAAGACCCCAGGGTGCGGGGTGGGCCAGTTCTCTTCACCCACATGAGCAGCAGCACCAGCCAGCGAGCTGGGAGTGGGATGGGGCGCGCTCTTGCCTCCATCCTTCCCCCGAGTCATGTCACTCTCGAGTCACGTCAGTCTCCAGCTTAAACCTCTGCTGTTTCCAGTTGCCTCGGAGGAGAAGAAGAAACAAATCCACCTCCCCAGAACTGTGACACAGGGGCTTGCCACCACACCCCGCATTCCACCATGAGTGCCAGGGATTCACATCAGAGTCCTTATGCTTGCGCAGGCGGAGAATGGGGACTTTATGCCACCACACCCCGCATTCCACGTGAGCGCCAGGGATTCACATCAGAGTCCTTATGCTTGCGTGAGGGGCGGGGGGGACTTTATGCCACCACACCCCGCATTCCACCATGAGTACCAGGGATTCACATCGGGGGGGGGGGGACTTTATGCCACCACACCCCGCATTCCACCATGAGTACCAGGGATTCACATCAGAGTCCTTATGCTTGCGTGGGGGGCGGGGGGACTTTATGCCACCACAGTCCACCATGTACCAGGGATTCACATCAGAGTCCTTATGCTTGCGTGGGGCGGGGGACTTTATGCATTCCACCATGAGTACCACAGAGTCCCCGTGGGGCGGGGGGATTCCACCATGAGTACCAGGGATTCACATCAGAGTCCTTATGCTTGCGTGGGGCGGGGGACTTTATGCCACCACACCCCGCATTCCACCATGAGTACCAGGGATTCACATCAGAGTCCTTATGCTTGCGTGGGGGGCGGGGGGGACTTTATGCCACCACACCCCGCATTCCACATGAGCGCCAGGGATTCACATCTGGGTCCTTATGCTTGCGCAGGGAGGACTTTAATCACTGAGCCATCTCCTCGACCTCCCCGATCTCCAAACTAGAAGGTAGATAGGGAGCCGCCAGGATCAACAGTGGTTTAGTTATGTTGAAAAGAATCAAGCAACCATATAATAACGTGAAATCACATTCCGGATGAATAGGCCTTGGTGGTGAGCCTTGGGCGTTACTTGGTGAAGGGGTGCAATATACACAAACATACACGTTGTCCTTTGGTTCTTCAAAGAAAGCTCAAATCAAGACAGGGACAACTGGCTGTCATGAGAAAGACTACTTGACAGATGCACACTTGAGACTGGTTTCTCCATCACAACGTGTTCGTCAAGACATATAGCCAGGATAGCTCAGAGTTGCTACCTTAAAGGCATTGCTTGGTTCAGAGAACCCTCCACCTCCATGGAGCAAGAGAACTATGGCAAGGTCATCAACTCAAGGAGTTTGTTACTTTGACAGATTAAAACAGCCTGGGGGATGGGCGGGGGGATGGCTCAGTGGCTAAAGGCACTTGTTTGTAAAGCCTGACCACCAGGGTTCAGTTCCCCAGTACCCACATCAAGCCAGATGCACAAAGCAGCGCGTGTGTCTGGAGTTCACTTGCAGAAGTAAGAGGCCCTGGCGTGCCCATTCATTCTCTCTCTGTGTCTTTCTCTATGTGTCTCTCCTTCCAAGTAAATACAATTTTTTTTAAAACCGCCTAGGGGATAGCTGTAATTTAAGTTGTATTCCACAGGGTTCCAGAAGTCTCTCTTATTCTCCACCTAACTCTTTATTTATTTGTTTAGGAGAGAGAGAGAGAGAGAGAGAGAAAGAATGTGCACTCCAGGGACTCTAACCACTACAAACGTACTCCAGATACATGTGCATCTGGCTTACTTGTGTACTGAGGAATCAAACCTGGTTCCTTAGGTTTCACAGGCAAGCCTCTTAACCGCTAAGCAATCTCTCCAGCCCGCACCTGACTCTTAATGGGATTCAGACAGCATGGAGTTGTTGGCCACATGTTCTTTACCACCAACTGGTTATGATTAGTCATTCCATGTCAAGAAAACAGGTAGTTAAAATTGTTCAGAGAGGCTGGAGAGATGACTTAGCGGTTAAGGCACTTGTCTGCAAAGCCTTAGGACCCAGGTTTGATTCCCCAGAACCCACATAAGCCATATGCACAAGGTGGTGCATGCATCTGTAGTTCATTTGCAGTGGCTAGAAGCCCTAGTGTGCCCATTCTCCCCACCCCCCATCTCTCTCTTTCTTTCTGTCTCTCTCATAATTAAATTTTAAAAATAAAATATTTTTAAAAAAACTGTTCAGGGAACTTTGAGAGGATAAAGACATGGAGAAAGATTCATATACATAGGAGAATTGAAGAGGAATGAAAGAATTCATTGTCTCTAGTATTGGCCCAAATGCCAGCTGTTTCTAATCAATAGAATGCTCTGAATGGATGATTTCTGTGAGAAATGGGAAACATTTCAGTAACAGACACCTACAAATGGGGGAGACTAGACATTGTGCCCCCATGAAAGAAATGTTTTCAGAGGTACAAGTGCATATTCAGAATGATCACGAACAAAGAGGCAGAAATATTAAATTAAAACTGAAACCCAAAGACTTAGGAGGGTGAATTTATTTTCTTATTAAACCCCACGATCCGTGATATAAATCATCTATTCCCTAAAGATTAACAAAATCAACATTAATCAAAGTCAAAACATTGATTCCAAATACGCTTAAGTATTTCATGTTGATGAGATGCAGGAAAAGCATTATTTTGCTTATGGATTAGCATCTTCCCAGCTCTGTAAATATTGACAGTAAGAGCTTCAGGAAGGGGTGTCAAAAATTCACTAATAACTTTTCAAAGTTTTGGACAAGTAATATTTTTTAATTTTATTTTTTATTATTTTTATCAAAGAGAGAGAGAGAATTGGCACACCAGGGTCTCCAGCCATTGCAATCGAACTCCAGACGAGTGTGCAATCTTGTGCACATGTGCAACCTTGCTCACTTGTGTCACTGTACATCTGGCTTACATGGGACCTGGAGAGTCAAACATGAGTCTTTAGCTTGGCAGT
The DNA here is from genome assembly GCA_036365145.1 of Orientallactaga sibirica. Classification (NCBI taxonomy): domain Eukaryota; kingdom Metazoa; phylum Chordata; class Mammalia; order Rodentia; family Dipodidae; genus Orientallactaga; species Orientallactaga sibirica. The sequence goes on from JAEOAD010000027.1 coordinate 12,363,777, forward strand.
CAAACGCCTTAAACGCTAAGCCATCTCTCGAGCCTGACAAGGACTATTTTTGACTGGCCCCCATGATGAGAAGGCATTGGGACCTAGTTTAAAATCTTCAAAGAATTAAAACCACTATTTTTTCCCTTAAATGAAATTTCCTTGTTAAAAAAAAATATATATAGTAGTTTTTAATTCTTTTTCTTCTCTGGCTAAGGATTGAGCCTTTATCGCCTCTCCTGTTCCACTGGCCATTACGGGATGGATCATGAAAGTCTACATTCAACCATCAAGGCATCCTCCATAAACAGAAGCTCACAGACCAGGTCAGATGGACTTGTCCCCACACTTTGTTCTTACAGGTAGGAACTTTCCCTTCTGCCATTCTTTTGTCTACCTGTGTACCCACAGGATCCTGTCTTTATCAATGAGCTCCAAGCAGCCTGTGGGATGACCTTGGATGGATGATCATAGACTTTCTCTGGAACACAGCGAGCTCTTACCGTTTTCCTACTCAGTGCTTTATTTCAGAAAAGTTTTCACTGTTGTCTGCTAATTATTTATGGCTCCATGGGTCCTGTGCTAGTCTATACAAACAGCTATTGCAGGGCTGGAGAGATGGCTTAGCGGTTAAGGCGCCTGCCTCCTAAGCCTAAGAACGCTGGTTCCAATCTCCAGCGGTTCCAATCTCCAGGTCCCACGTTTAGCCAGATGCAAAGTGATGCAAGGGCGCAATGCCACACTTGACCATAAGGGGGTGCACGCATCTGGATTTCGTTCTCAGCAGCTGAGAGGATGCTGGCACACCCATCTCTATCTGTCCTATCTGTCCTCTCTCCTCTCTCTCAAAAAAAAAAAAAAAAAAAAAAAAAAAAAAAAAAAGCTATTGCATAGATTTTAAATGTTCCTATCTGTCATCCTTATCTTATCACCTTTTCTTTATTCATTTTTTCCAATGTTTTATTGTGGCAAAATATGCATAGACCTTCTCTAAGGGCATAGTTCAGTAGTACTAAATACATCACAACATTCTGCACCATCACCACCATCCAATTTTTCTCCAATCCTTTTATATTGTCAAATCAAAATTCTGTATTCACTAAATAATAAGTCCCCCTCCCCAAATACCTGGAACTACCATTTTACTTTTCATTTCTATGACTTTGACAATCCTACGTACATTATATAAGTAGAATCATAAAAAATAAACTATCCTCAGGGCTGGAGACATGGCTTAGCAGTTAAGGTGACTGCTTGCAAAGTCCAAGGATCCAGGTTTGATGCCCCAGTACCCATGTAAGCCAGATGCAAAAGGTGGCACATTTGTCTGGAGTTTGTTTGCAGTGGCTTGAGGCCCTTGCATGCCCATTCATTCTCTCTCTCTCTCTCTCTGTCTCTCTCTCTCTTACACACACACACACAAATAAATAGAAAATCTGTCCTCTTTTGCCTGACTCACATAATCGTATTATATCCTCAGAATTCACCCATGTGACATGTATCCTTCATTTTAAGACGGAATGGTGTTCCACTGTGTGCACATACCAAGTGTGCTTATCTATCTATGCCCTGACAGACAACGTGTGTTTCTTCTGTGTTAGCTAGCGCAAATGCTGCTACCATGGACGTGTAGAGGACTATCTCCAAGCCTTACTTGCAGATCTTTTGGGTATGTGCCCAGAATTGGAATTGTGGGGTCATATCCTGAGTCTACTTTTAGTTTCTTTAAAGAGCTGCCATGTTGTTTTTCAGCAGCTGGGATAATTTTACATTCCCACCAACAGTTACCAAAGGTTCCGATTTTTCTACATCCTTACCAACTCTTAGTGGTTTTCTATTTTGTCCATAGTTACCATCCAAATGGGTATGAGGAAGTAACTCCTTGTAGTTTTTTTTTTTTTTTTGTAATTTATTGATTTTCTTATAAAAGGGTTGCACACATAGACCTCCCTTTCCTCCACCCCAATTCTGCTGAGGGTCTTCAGTGGGGCAATTGGTAGTCACTGTGGGGAGTAAGAGGCCAAAGTTACTGTCTGCAGGGACGGAGGGAAAATGGTGTCTCAGGCTAGTCCCACCACCCTGCGGCTCTTACAACCTTTCCACCCCCCTCTTCCTCAATACTCCCTGAGCCTTGGTGGGCAAGATAGAGATCTGATTTAGCGTTGCTTTCTGTGTGGACTCTGGATCTCTGTTTTTATGAGGTTTGAGAGACAACAGGGTCTGTCACCATTTCCCTGGAACTGGTTTTCAAGCTAGCCATGAGAGCAATATCCACGTGTCAGCACTTCCTCTGTAGTGACTTCTGGGCCTGCGCAGATGAGGCGGAAGCAACCCATCTCCCAGTAGACAGCTGGCTCTCTTCTTGATGCGTCCTGTTCTCCTCCATCCCTGAGTAGATCATGATTTGCATTTCTTTCATGATTAGTGATGCTGGGCAACTTTGATCGTCCTTATTGGTCATCTGTAAACCCTCCTTTTTATTGTGCATTCGTATGTGTGGGTATGTTTGATGTGTGTGTATGAACACATGCATGCCATAGCACACATGGAGGTCTGAAGACAACCTTGGGTGGAGGTGTGTGTGTGTGTGTGTGTGTGTGTGTGTGTGTAAGTTAGTTGGCTGGGTTTTTTTTTTCCCCAGGGGGAGCAGATTTTACTACTTCTCATGTGCCAGTCTAGCTGTTCCAGAGTCTCCTGGCTCGGCCTCCCAAGACCATAGTTATGTTGAGATCACAGATGCATGTGCCACTTTGTTTTTGGCTTTACATGGGTTCTGGGATACAAACTCAGGCTGGCAGGTCTACAAACAATTGCCTTTAACCACTGAGCCATCTTCCCTATCCCCTTTTGTATATTTTCTTCGGAGAAATTTCTATTCAGGCTTTCATATACAGCTCCACATTTCTGGGATGAACATCCAAACCAGACACAATTTATGGGAAGAACAGGATTTATTTCAGGCTTATTGATGCAGGGAAGTTCCATCAATGGCAGAAAAAACTGGCCCCCCTTTCATAGATCTAAACAGAGAGAAACCACCAAAAACAATAAGCACAAACTGACAATAAACAGGACCCCCAGAGCTCAGACTCTTCTCTACACCTTTGGGCTGGATCCGCCCCCAGTGACACCTTGTCTGGGCAGGCAACTGGAAACCCAAATTACAAGCTTAATAAAACACCTGAGTCTATGGGGGACATGCATTCACACTCAGACTACCACCAAGCCCTTTGCCCATTTGTGAACGGAGTGGTTAGATTTTTGTTGTTGTTGTTGTTCGTGAGGTTTAGGAGTTCTCTATATGTATTTTTAATTTATTTGACTTTTTAATAAAAAGGTTACACACATAAACCCCCTCATCCCCACCCCAATTCTGCTGAGGGTCTTTGGTGGATTTATTGGTATTCATTGTGGGTCCAAAGAGGTCTCAGTCAGTCTCTGCAGGGAGGGGGAAACGTGGTTTCTCAGGCTAGTCCCACCCATCCTGGGGCTCTTACCAGCTTTCTGCTAGTTTAATAAATGATTTGCAACTATTTCCCCCATACTATGGGTTGTCTTTTAACTACATTGATAATACCTTTTGATTTTTAATTTTCATCAAGTCTAGTTTGTCTATTTTTTCCTGTATCACCGGAATCTTTGATGCCCTATGCAAACATCATTGCAAAACTTAGTGCTGGGAAACTTTGACCGTGTGTTTTCTCCTCAGGGCTTTGATAGGAGCAAGGCAAGGATAGCACTTTCACTCATTCAACAGGGAACTAGAAGTTCTGGCCAGCGCACTTAGGCAAGAAAAGAAAAGGCATCCAAATTAGAAAGGAAGAAGTAAAATTATCTCTGTTTGCAAGTAATATTATCATATATACCCTAAGTATCCCACATACAAAGAAAACCTGTCAGAATCCTGGGCTGGGGAGAGGATTTAGTGATCAAAGCCTACCATGCCCGATTCCATTCCCTGAGTCCCCACATAAAGCCGGATGGACAAAATGGCTCATTTGCAGCAGTGGCAAAGACACCAGCATGCTCATATGCATTCATTTTTTTCTTTCTGTCTGCTTCTCTCTCTTTCTTTTTTTTATATTTTATCGATTTTATATTTTATCTATTTATTTGAGAGAGAGAAAGAGATATTGGGTACACCAGGCTCTCTAGCCAATACAAACAAACTCCAGATGCATGCACCATTTTGTGCATCTGTCTTTACATGGGTACTGGGGAATCAAGCCTGAGTCCTTAGACTTTGCAGGCAAGCGCCCTAACTGCTGAGCAATCTCTCCATCTCTCTGTCTCTCTCTCTCTGTCTCTCTCTCTCTGTCTCTCTCTGTCTCTCTCTATTTATTTCTCTTTCTCATAAATAAAGAACAAAATATTTTTAAAAGAAGAATAAATGAATTGTGCACGGTAAAAAGAAACAAAGTGAACAAAACTCGTTTGCATTTTTATTCACTAACAACGAACAATCTGACAAGGAAATTATAAAACAACTCCAAAAGAATGAAATACTTAGGCATTAACCAAGGAAATAAGAGACTTTTAGAAGGAAAATTATACAACCCTGTTGAAAAAATAGATGCAAATGAACGGGAGCAATCCCATTTTTACAGACCAAAGACTTAATATTGTTAGGATGTCATTGTCACCCAAAGTGGTCTGCAGATTGGGCGCAATGCCCATCAGAATTGCTGCTTTGTCTTGCAGACATAGAAAAGCCCATCATCTTAAAAATCATGTGAAATCTCCAAGGATCCCACACAGCCAAAGAATCTTGAAAAAGAACAAAGCTGGAAGACTTACATTTTCTGATTCCAGCACATTCTACAAAGCAACAGCAATCAAAACGTTGTTGTATTGATATAGATGGATCAATGTTTCTGCCATGTAAATAGACTCATAGACTAATGAACTAGAATAGAGAGCCCAGAAGAAACCCTTCACCTATATGGTCACATGAGTGCTAAAAAGGGTGTCAAAGCTATTGAATGAGGACAGGAGAGTCTTTTTTTTAACAAATAGTTAAATACAAATAGAAAAGGCTGGCCACCCACATGTAAAAGAGGGAAGGTGGAGCTAGAGAAATGGTTCAGTGATTAAAGGTGCTTGCTTGCACAGCCTGTCAGCACAGGTTCAATTCCCCAGTATCCACATAAAGCCAGGTGCACCGACTCATGCATCTTGAGTTCATTCGCAGTAGCCGGAGGCCTTGGCACACCCATTCATTCTCTCTCTCTCTCTCTCTCTCTCTCTCTTTTTCTCTGTTTCTCTCCTCTCAAATGAGTAAAAAAACATATAGTTTAAAAAGAGTGGCCAGGCATAGTGGCACACTCCTTTAATCCCAGCACTCAAGAGGCAAAAGTAGAAGGATCGCCATGAGTTCGAGGCCACCTTGAGACTACATAGTGAATGCCAGACTACAATGAGACCCTACCTTGAAAAACCAAAAGAAAACAAAGTGAAGATGGATCCTAGACTAATTCCATATTTAAATTTTTAGCTCTATTTTTGTGTGTGTGTGTGTGTGTGTGTATGGGCATGTGTGTGCCAGGGTATGCGTGTGGAAGTCAGAGAACATCCTCAGGGTGTTTCTCCTCTCCTCTGACCTTTTGACACAAGATCTCTCTTGTTTTGCCAGTGCTGCTTACAAGCTTCCACATTCCGCTGGGTCTGCCTCCCATTGCCATAAGCAAGTTGGGATTTACAGATGGATGCTCCACTTTGCATTTGGCTTTACATGAGCGCTGAGGGGGATTGAACTTATGTCTACAGACTCACAAGCAAGTGTCTTTAACTGCTAAGATGTCTCCCAAACCCCTAGTTCCATATTTTTGAAAATCACTTCAAAATGGACCAAAGGGGCTGGGGAGATGGCTCAGTGATTGAAGGTACTTGCTTGCAATGCCTGCTGACCAGAGTTCAATTTCCTGGTACCCAGGTGAAGTCAGATGCACTAAGGCTGGAGTTTGTTTGCAGCAATAAGAGGCCCTGATACAGCCATGCTCAATCTACCTCTCTCTCTCTCTGCTTATAAATACATAAATAAAAATACTTTTAAAAAATTGATCAAAGACCTACATGTAAGACCTACATCCTCCAGGATGCTGCCCACTTCTTTTTGGGACAAGGTCACTCGTTGACCACGAGCATACCAATTAAGCTAGATCGACTGGCCAGCCAACTCCAGGAATTGTCCACCCTACGCGTCCTCAGCTCTGGAATTTCAGGCGTGCACCAGCACACCCAGCATGTAAGAGCACTCCGCGCATCACACCCATATCCTCAGGCTTGCAGGCAAGCACTTTACCAACTGAGCTATCTACCCAGCCCCCTTATCCTTTTTGGAAATTTAATAGGGAGTGATTTCCTAAACCATAATATCCCTCAGTATGTTTTCATCTACATTTATCCTCCCTGCCCCCCCCCCACCGCCCACAAGTTGGTTGGAAAAAACTTTCATCTCACGATAGGTTTTATGCCTGCTCACCATTTTTAAAATTTTATATTTTATTTATTTTATTTTATTTTGAGAGAGAGAAAGAGGCAGAGAGAGAGAGGGAGGGAATGGGTGCGCCAGGGCCTCCAGCCACTACAAATAAATTCCAGATGCATATGCCTCCTTGTGCATCTGGCTTTCGTGGGTCCTGGAGAGTCGAACCAGGATCCTTTGGTTTTGCAGGCAAATGCCTTAACTGCTAAGCCATCCCTCTAGCCCAATTTCTTTTTATATTTTTTTTTTTTTTTTTTTTTTTAGGTAGGGTCACTCTCTACCCCAGGCTGACCTGTAACTCACTCTGTAGTCTCAGGCTGACCTTTGAGTGCTGGGATTAAAAACGTGAGCAACCATGCTGGCTTCCTTTTAGTTTTTCCTTTTCTTCTTTTGTCTCCTTTGCTTCTTGCATTTTTTGTTTGTTTGTAAGCTCTTTTTGCCAGAGACAAGGAGTGAGGGGAGGGAGAGGGAGATCATGCTGCCCATAAGTTCTTCAGGATTCCTCCTCTGAAGTTTTCCTCAAATCCATGGAACAATTCTCCTTCAGATTTCCACGTATCATCTGTCTCTTGCTTATCCTTCCCTCTTGAATCTGCCTGTTTCTTATATCCCTGTTTCTTGGGGGTTTTCTGTCTAAGGCAAATACTTTCTTGAAAGCTGCTGTAAGGAAGGGCAGCCTCTGGCTTCAAATTGGGGTTACTATCGCAACAAACTCACCAGAGTTGCTGTGTGTCCTGAAAGCACATTCTCCTTGCTCACTCATCAGGCAGGTTGGGTGTTTGTGTTGTGATTGGTGGGAAACTCGCTTTCTGCTCCCCTCCAACCTCACCTCAGTACCTAGGAAGCTGGGGGGACTCTGCAGACAAGATAGGTGGTACCTCCACATGGCTCCCCTTGTGCTACTCTGTGATTGAAGACTGACTGAGTCAACACAAGGACATGCCCCCTTCTCAAGCCTACTTCTCTCTAAAGGAATAAATGATCCTTTGAAGAATTACAACACGGACATTTAAAGTGGTCAGATGATGCTGAAATTAGAAGAGGTTCCTGGGATGTCAGGGTCCACCTGTTTTAATCACAAGTTCTCAAGACCATCCAGATATAACTCATAATGCACTTCCTGTATTTTATCAAAGATAGGGTTTCTTCTTTATTGTTTGTTATGCTCATTGCTTCAAGGAGGTTTTAAGGAAGATTGGTGGCTAAAAATGCTTTTGAACTCAAAGATCTTCCTTCATCCCTTGCCTGCAAATTTGCTCCTCGTCCTCCATCTTGTCTCTCAAACTGCTCTCGGAAGATGACGACTTTATCTCCTAAGTGCGAAATCAAAGCCTTTTCTTTTTCCCTCTCTCTTCTTCCATCTCATAAATTCTGGTTCCTATTCAGTCTTCACTCAATTATAGATGTTCTCCCAGGAGTTTTCCTTTCCTTTCTTCAAATGCCCTCTCTGGTGAAGTTTACACATTGTCAAGGCTTACACTACCCACTGTGTGCTTTCTTCTCAAATGTTTCTCTTCTAACCTGATCCTCCTGCCAGCACTCTGTACCCAGGTTCCAAAGTCTATTTGATACCTCCGCCTCCACAGACACCTCCTTGTATATTCTAAGTGACTGTTTCTAAGTCACTGTTCTTGTTTGTCTCACTGCCTTAATGATTCCTCTGAACATTAGTTCCCTTGTGCTGTCATAATAAACTGGGGTGGGGGGGGGGCTTCAAACAAAACAACCTATTCTTTCACAGTTCTAAACACCTCAAGTCCAAAATCAAGGTGTCAGCGATGCAATGTGTCTGTCTCCCAAGGGCTCAAACAAGGAGTCCTTCCTTGTTTCCTTCGAACTTCTGGTGGTTGCCTCTAAAGTTGTGTTCCTGAACTTATAGCTGTATGACTTCAATCTCTGCCTACGTCGTGATATGACCTTCTTCTCTTTGCGTCTTTCTCTAAAGCTCTCTCTTCTTTTCCACATAAACACACCCACACTCACTTCACATGACCCCATCTTAACGTGAGTACATCTGCAAACACCCTGTTTCTAAACTAAGTCACATTCACAGGTGATAGGACTTAGAACCTGCATATATAACATGCACATACCTCTTAGGAGAACATGACTACCTCACCACACTTGACAAAATATATTTTGGAGGGCTGGGGATATAGCTCAGTGGTAGACTGTTTGCTTAGCAAGTGCAAGATCCTTGGTTCAATCCCAAACATACATATACAAATATATATATATGACATGTTTCTTAAAGTAAAGTAAGATGTTATGGAACTTCTCTGAGCCTTTAATATTCTAATTTGAATTATACTTGTGAATCTCTAACAGATATTTTCACATGGAATTTTTCTCAAAGTCATATGACCACACAGGCCTTAGTGGGGAGCTGCTACTGTTGTTGTCTGTTTAGATGAACATGTTGTGCCCATCAAACAGCATCAAACAGCTCTCTAAATATTAGTCTATGCCCTTAGAGTAGTGATGCTTTCGCTTTTTTACATCTTTATTTATTTATTTGCAAGCAGAGAGATACCAAGAGAGAGAATGGGTGTGCCAGGGCCTCTATCTTCTTCAAATGAACTTCAGATGCATGCACCACTTTGTGCATGTGGCTTTACGTGGATTCTGGGCAATCAAACCAGGGTCATCAGGCTTTTCAGGCAAGTGCCTTGACTGCTGAGCCATCTCTCCACCCCTCTCTTTTTACCAGAAAAGTTTTTTTTTGTTTGTTTTGTTTTTTGCAGCCGGTGATCACTAGTAGAGTGACTCAAAATGCAGCCAAGTGCCGCAAATAAATGACTGCTGAGTGCTCAGTGCTAAATGAGACATCTTTATCACATCCACCAAGACTCAGGGGACACTACAGAAAAGGCAGCAAACAGAACGTAAGAGCCAGCAGGTGGAGAGGAGTGCTCAGGAATGCTGTCTTCTGGACCTAAAGCGGCCATCACATTGCATTTGTGATCTCATAGCAACTGCCGTCACCCACGCAAGACCTGGACAATACTGGCCCAGTGGTGGAGGAAGGCAAAATATAAGACATCAAAATAGAGACGGACTAGCTGGAAAGCAAAAGGGGTACACTGGGAAAAGTGCGGGGAAAGGAAGACAAAGTAAAGGGAGGGAACTATGAGCAAAATATGCACATGTATGAAAATTGTCAATAAACTGTTAAAACTAGGTGACAACACAACATTCGCAGCCTGGAGCCCTTCAAAGGACTTCCAATAGCAAAGTGTGCGTACTGCCCAGCACTCCTTTTATTGTCACGTGTGTATGAAATCACCCGGAGGAGGTGTAAAAATAATGCCAATTCCTTAGGTCTGGAAGGGAGTTCTGAGATTCTGCATTTTGCATTCCATTTTAAATTAACTTTTTAAACTGCTACATAAAATCATAAAAATTGTACACATTTACAGGACACCTCTGCATGACTTACAAGTCTGGCGCTGCTAATACTGCTTGTCCCCAAACACACTTGGGGCTAATGCAGTTTGAGTTAGATGTCCCCCATAAACTCATGTGTTTTGATTGCTTGGTTCCCAGCTGATGGCAACCTTGGTATTTAATTCCTTTCCCCCACCCTTTCCCTTCCTCACCTCCAGTTTGAGTTGCAGCCACATTGTGTTTGTCCCTTGAACTCGTCCTCCTCCATTTTCATGATGGTAGTTTAGGCCTTTAGTGGTTTTCTATGGACTGTGAGTAATCTTCTGATACATCTTACTGCCTTTAAATCTTGTCCCTTCAAGTAGGCTGTAATGGTTCACATTGGCTGTCAACTTGACAGGACCTCCAATCAACTAGGAAACAAGCCCAGTGAGGGAATTCTAGATTAAGTTAGCCTCTAGGGATGCCTGCAAGCAATTTCCTAGGTTAGGTTAATTGGGATCCCACCCACCCTAACTGTGTGCAGGCAGCACCATGCTACGGGCGAGGATTCTGAACTGTGTAAAAAGGAAAAAGCTAGCTGAGCACCAGCCTTCACCACTCTGCATCCTCACTGTGGACACAATGTGACCAGCTGCCTCAAGCTCCTGCGGCCATGCCTTCCCCACCCTGATGGGCTATAACCTCAAACTGTGAGCCAAAATAAACCCTTCCTTAAGCTGCTCCTGGTCAGGTATTTGGTCACAGTAACAAGACAATAATACACAGACTTAATCAGATCTTACGTTTAAGTTTACATGGACATATCCCTGCTCTTCAAATGAAGTACCAGCTGCTCAACATTGACAAATGCCAACCTCAGCATCTTTCTCCAGCCTTGTTCCCATGAACACACCTGGCATAAACACCTGCTGTGGTCACAGTAGGCTGCGCATTGTGCCCTGAAAACACCAGCACGTTCTCATCTCCCAACCGGATCCAAGTTCCTCCTTGCCAGTCAACATCTTTTCCTGCCTTCTGAACCTAGTAAAAACTTCTCATTCTTCGTGGCTCAGTGGATGAACTGCTTGTCATGCGACTCTCAATTCCTCAGTTTGGATCCTCAGACCCTATGTAAAAGCTGGAAGATGTGATACCAGGGTGCCTGGGGTGAGAAAAGAGGCAGAGCAGAAGCTCACGGGATGGAACAACAAAAGACCCTGTCTCAAAAACAAGGTGGAAGGCGAGGTTCAACCTGAAAGTTGTCCTCTGGCCTCTGCAGGCACACACGTGTCTGCATTCATGCACACATAGATACACATATGTATACATACTTGCATGTGCATAAACACGAAAGAAAGAAACTTTTTAAAGAATCATCTTATTCCTTAGAGACTAGTAGAACTCCCCCCTTTGCTCATGTTCCCCAGTGAGGGTTGATTCCCACCTCTTCTGTTCTGACAGTATTTGGGTCATGACTGTACTTAGAGTGCCTCTAATGCTGTCCCACAATGTTGTTTATGCACCTACATTTCCAGGTGGCCCCTTAAGAGCAGCAGTTATTCATGACTCATCATATGGGTGTATTGATTTTAAAACAGTCAGCCAGGGCTACAGAGATGGCTTAATAGTTAAGGTGCTGGCTGGCAAAGCCAAAGGATCCAGGTTCAATTCCCCAGTACCCATGGGAAGCCAGATGCACACGGTGGTGTATGCATCTGCTGTTCATTTGCAGTGGCTGGAGACCCTGGTGTGTCCATTCCTTTTCTCTCTATCTGCTCTTTCTCTGTCTCTCTCAAAGAAATAAATTAATCCAATTTTTTTAAAATAGCCACATTTTGGATGCGTAATTAGGAAAATTAGTGTTTGTGATGGAAAAGAATCAACTGGCTATGGATCCAGAGGCCAGACCATATGAATAGAAATACAGGGGAGTGAGTAGTTAGCTCAGTCGTGTTACTCTTGTTTAGACCACACGTTTTAATCTTGTAAAACGTTCATCTTCTGGCATATATGACCATTTCACTAAGGGAGTCCAAAGGCTCCTCTATAACCACGGATGACGTGAGAGAAAGTTTGTGGTCTCTTGTAGGCAGGGACTACACCTCTTATCAGCATGTAAGAAATTATACTAAATGGATCTTCACCCTTCTGCTCTCCAAAAAAGATTTCTGGGACCACACCTCTCAGGAGACAAGCATTGAAATGGAAGGATAGGGACTAGGTTGAAGTGGAGAAAGGCATCGACATCAGTGTATGAGGGCTGGAAAGATGGCTTAGCAGTTAAGGTGATTGCCTGTAGAACCTAAGGACCCAGGTTTGATCCCTCAGTACCCACATCAGCCATATGCACATGCGGTCTGGAAATTGTTTGCAGTGGCTAGAGGCCCTGGTGTACCCATTACCCACTCCCCCCCTCTCTGCCTCTTTCTCTCTCTCACTCAAATAAGTAAAAATAAATATAGTATTTTTTAAAGATTAGCATATGAAAGAAGCCAGGTGGCATAAAGGCTGGAAACCCTTCCCCACCAGGGCTGCATATAACAAGATAGCATACATGTGAAAAAAAATCCTGAGCTATGTAAATGCAGAGAAGGCAGATTCTATGTAAATAGCCTATAAAGTCTCAGCACACAGATGCACCAATGGCCTCATTAGAGTTCCTGTTGTTTTTCAGCTCTCTTGCTTGCTTCCATCCTTGGGCACATTCTCTTTCTGGTGAGACTGTCTCTATGTTTATCATATCAGTTACTAGAAGCCAATTTCAGATCTAATTTTTGTAGGAGCAAGACCAGACTAATTATCATTTTTAGCAAAAAAAAAAAAAAAATCATGATTCTTTTTTTTTTTGGTTTTTCAAGATAGGTCTCACTGTCAACCCAGACTGACTTGGAACTCACTATGTAGTCTCAGGGTGGCCTTGAACTCACAGCAATCCTCCTACCTCTGCCTCCTGAGTGCTGGAACTAAAGGTGTGTGCCACCTGGACATGATTCTTTTATAAATATTTCTTTATTGATTTGTGGGAGTGGTGAGAGAGAGAAAGAATGGGAAAAGGAGAGAAAGAGAGAGAATGGGCTACAAACAAACTCCAGAAAAATGTACCACGTTGTGCATCTGGCTTTACATGGGTTCTGGGGAATTCAACCCCAACCAGCAGGCTTTACAAGCAGGTGCCTTTAACTGCTGAGCCATCTCCCCAGCCTGTCAGGATTCCTAGCAGATCAAAGCCTGAGAAACACTATGTACAACTTACAAGTGGACAGTCACTGGTGCCTACCTGAGCTGCTAATGATGTCTGAGTGTTTCAATGTGAATTCTCCTGGTCCAAGTCGAAACATAAAGCAATGAAATATTACTAAAGTAGATTTAACAGCCATAAGGAGAGGAACTGATAAAGATTTAGTGAGCCTTTTGAGAAAAAAAAAAAAAACTTGATCTTCAAGCTTTAATGATCCTTTTCAACATTTTCTGGCCAGTGACCATTTACATCTGGCTAGATGGGCTAGGCTCTACCAGTTGCTGTATTTATCTGAGGTAGGAGAAAAAGAAGTTCTTTTTCCGTTTTATCTTTGGGGTCTGTGCAGTGCTTCCAAGGGACAGATTCCTAAATCATACTAGAAACCACCCACTCTGCCGTTGGAGAATCCACTCAAACCCAAGGCCATCTTGATGAATATGAGAGCTAAATGAAAGTTAAATTTGTCACATTCTTTACTGTGCCGCACACTTTCAGAGTTTCACAAAATTAAAAAAAAAATCCACATAATTAGTTTAGCTTTACCAGAAAAAAAAAAACTGAATGACAAGGTCAGCCTCCTGACCTTTCAGTAAATTAGAGAAGATTGCCATAAATTGCACAATATAATGAAACACCAATTTGCATATTTGCTGCTATATTAAAAGGGATCAGTTTTAGCTCGCAAAGCAGAACAAACAAAAACATGCATTTTAATAACTCAAATTACTCCCAGGAAGTGACCCTCAGCAGAAAGCTTGATTATCACTACTTAATTAGAAGCCTTGGAAATCCAAATCCTCTTTTAAATCCTATTCTGGGTACAGTGAAAGATGAAGCCATGAGTTTTGTCTAAGATTCAATATTTACTCTTTACTAATATGTTTGCTGGAGAGACTTCCCAAGCATTATAAAGACAAGCGAGGAAAAAAATTTAATATTCAAAGAAAGAGTGCACAAAAACCTGTGTTGGCTTGCAGGTGCAAAGCAATTAACAAGCTGGCATTTACAGTGCTTTTAATTAATTAATTAAAAATGCAAAGCTGACTTTCATTTCTTTAAATGTTTGAACATTTTATCCATCAATAATAAAGCTCTACGTGCTACTGGGTGACAACATCCGGTAAATGCAAAAAGAAAGAAAGAAGAAAAAAAGCCCAGTGTCAAAGAAAGTGGGAGCAGTTTGGAATTTGCTACCCCTCCCCCACCAGTGTATTACTAAACTTAGTGTCAAATGAGAGGGGAAAGTGACAATATTTGATGTGACATGTTAACCTTGAGTATGAATGAAAACAACAAAGCTTATTACAATTATACTCACCATTAAGGACTTGCCATTCTGGTTCCTTAGGGGAGCAGAGCCGTTTGGAGTTGAGACTGTGTACCTCCATCTTGCTTATAAAGGTTAAAAACATAATTAGCAGAGGGAATTCCAATAATTTGCAAAAGAAGTGGGTAATAGCTCCTAACATCGCACTGCTGTGGCTAATTTTACAGCTGGACGCTGTTCTAACAACTACTTCCCTATTCCCCATGAACACATTTTTGGTCAGTACATATTTTAAGACAACACCATTAATGTACTTAATTAAAACATAAATACTACAGTGCTACCTCAGTAGGCATTCACTCAGCTGGAACTAACTGTATTTGCTTAATCTACAATTTTAGATGTATTAGCAAAAATAAATGTTGGTGAATGTAAGAGCCTGATTACATATCTTGGGTAAATTGGTGATAATGAGTCAAGAGACTTTGTGTTCATTCACATATATTAGAATAAGAATCATTATGAAATTAAAGCTAAGATTAATCCTGCTAATGACACCACAGAGCATCTGGGAATAAGATAACCCAGATGTCAGTTTCACTGTGGTACTCGGCTGCTATTTGATAGAGTAACCCTTGAAGTGTTCTTCTAAGGCACATAGCTGCTACCCCCTAGTCCCAGCACTTGAAATGCAAATGAGTGACAAGATAGTCTAATAATGAGAGCAGATTCTAGCAGTAAAGAAAATGAATAAATTAAAAAAAAACCCACCATCCTGTACCACTGATAAGAACAAGCAGCGGGTACCCTGATGTCCTCAATTAGGGCGGATGACATCTGCTGAGTAGTTCTCTCTAATAAAGCCCTCACTCGGTATTCCAAAGCACATGATTCTAACACTGTTAACATTTTAATGTCCTGGGCGTGCGTGGTAACATTAATTACAAGATGATGTGGATGACTTCTGAATCTCTTTCATGTCTTCAGCAGAAGAGAACACGGCTTTGATATCATAAATAAAATGGGGACTCCTGCCAAGCATGAAAGGTATCCTGAAGTCATTCGCATCTGCTAGGTCATCCCGAACCTCTGCAGCCAGGCAGAGAATCCTCTGGGCATTTACAGAGGGTCGGCAGCTCCACAATTTAACAGAGAGCTCTGTGACTCTCAAAGAGCTTCTTTCCCTTATGCTAAATGTGAAATTTTTTTGTTGCTGTTTTTAATTCCTAATGAGCTTAAAGCCCAATTAATAGTTTCCTAAGCACAGTTTGCCTTCTTAATGGTTATCTTCATGTGCTTTGGCAAATGTCACCAGGGCTTTGTTTGTTGGCTGGGAGACAGGGACAGCTTCTCTCTCCCCTTAGTCAACAGACTGATACAAAGAGGGACTGGCACTCTAAGGGACCTTATGTGGACAGTGAGGCTGGGAACGCAAGACAGAAGAAACCGATTGGGTCTCCTATTACATAACTGGCACTGTAACACCATCACACATGAGAACGTGGCTACGTGAAACCAGAGCATAGAGAGATCGTGTAGTATGCTAGTTCATCCCTGACCATTGAATAAGCGGGAGGGAGATCTGAACTTCTGTCTCATTCAGTTCAGTCTAGGCTCCTATGCTGGGCATGGTGGTCTCTGTGTTGTAATCACAGCCAGCACTTAGGAGGCAGAGGTAGGAGGACGTCAGATGTCAAGTAAGGTCCTGTTTCAAATCCATGCTTGTGCCAATTATGGAGGCTATTCAAAGATGATCTAGGCCTCATCTTTTTACTTTTTTTTTTTTTTTTTGAGGCAAGCCCAACAGATTGGCCATTTTATGAGAGAGATGGGGGGGAGTAGAGAAATGGTGTGCCAGGACCTCCAGCCCCTGTGCATATGTACAATCTTGTGCATGTGTCACCTTGTGCATCTGGCTTACATGGGATCTGCAGAGTTGAACCTGGGTCCTTTGGCTTTGCAGGCAAGCGCCTTAACCACTAAGCCATCTCTCCAACCCAGGTCTCATCTTTTGAGATACATGTTAAGGTTCTATTCCCAGACCCTCCCTTCAAGTCAGCACCGGTACTTTGACCAATGACACACAGACTGATGCTTTAAAACAAATGGTGTGTGCTTTGCCTCGTCCCCTCCATGGATAACATGATGTCACCCTCGCCCTAGATCTGAAGATTACCTGGAGTATGAGGAAGAAGGACATCTTTGTTATGTACATTTCTGAGATGCAGCTACAGCCCCACCTATTCTGACAAAGGCCATACTATATAATGCCCATGGCCAGATGCACGCATGTGAACCAGCCTCAGGAATGGATGAGGAAGGATGGGGGGATAAAAGCCAGGGAAGCTGTGACTGAAAAGGTGGCCCAAGGTCTCAGATGGAGAATGCGAGGATTGCAGTTTCATGAAACCCAGTGGGTACCACTTACATCATCATATGGGTCAATGGCTCCCCCTAGAGTTTTGTAGCACCCAACCTGCAAGTTCATCTGCAGTGTCCTTGTCATTTCTGTGACTCCTGGCCAATCTGTGACTCCTGGCTCCAATCATTTGATAGATTAAACCAGATTTGCAGAGTGGGCAGTGCAGAGAGTTCATTACCGCAGCCGCCGAGCACATGGTTCAGCCTACAGAGGGCTCGCTCACCCAAAACATCAGGAACAAACGACTCGCAAGCAAATTGATTAGGGCACTTGGCCATGAATCAAAATCTATTCCAGATATGACAGATGATTGTTGCTAGATCCATGTGAAGTGATGCTACCCAGTCACAAACCAAGATGGCTTAAACAAATGTGAAAAGAAAAAGACACAAGACCCTTTGGCCTTTTCATAATTGACTCGCTGTGGTACTGATTTGCTTCCAAAAGATGCTTGAAAGAAAAGAGAAAATGAAACACGGCGCTGAGGAAATAGCCCATTGGAGTCCAACTCTCCCCCCTCTCTGCATTGCTTTTCCAGCTCTGTTTGGATTCAGTGATAAATTCTAATTCTCTACTGTCAGCTCCCCCTGTTCGAAGGCGCCACAGTTTACTGGAGTCATGGCTGAATGGGAGAATAAAAGTCCCCAGGGCCAATCAAAAGTTCCCCAGGATATTGCTTCCCCAAGTCTGCAGAGCTTATGAACTGGATAGAAGCAAATGAGTAGAAGTTCCTTGAGGAGTGCCAGGATGGGTCTCATGCTGAAAACTACGCAGAGTTACAGTACCTCTTCTCACTAGTCCCAATGGTTACTTCTTAGTGTAAACTCGCCTAGATTCAGACTCACCCTGAAAACACATCTCTTCGTGTGTCCACAAAGGTGTAACTGAGATGGAAAATCCCACCTTGGAGTAGGCAGCATTGTGCCATGGGCTGGGCTCAAACTGAACAAAAAGGAAAAATAGGTTAGGCACAGCCGCTCGGGAATCCCAGCACTCGGGAAGCTAAGGTGGATAGCCATGAGGTCAAGGCCAACCTGAACTACAGAGTGAGTTCCAGGCTAGCCTGAGCTACAGTGAGATCCTGCCAGAAAGAAAGAAAGAAAGAAAGAAAGAAAGAAAGAAAGAAAGAAAGAAAGAAAGAAAGAAAGAAAGAAAGAAAGGAAGGAAGGAAGGAAGGAAGGAAGGAAGGAAGGAAGGAAGGAAGGAAGGAAGGAAAGAAAGGAAGGAAGGAAGGAAGGAAGGAAGGAAGGAAGGAAGGAAGGAAGGAAGAGAGAAAGGGGAAGGAAGGAAGGAAGGAAGGAAGGAAGGAAGGAAGGAAGGAAGGATGGAAGGAAAGAAGGAAGGAAGGATGGATGGAAGGGGGAGGGAAGGTCAGAAGGACGGAAGGGGAAAGGAAAGGAAAAGAGGAAGAGAAGGGAAAGGGAAAAGAAAGCTGAGCCCCAGCATTCATGTCTCTCTTCTTCTTGACTATGAATGCAAGGTGAGTAGCTGCCTTCTACTCCTGCCACCATGCCCTCCTGCCATGACCCACTGTACCCTCAAACTGTGAGCCAAAATATACTATTCCTTTTTTATTTGCTTTTGTCAGGTATTTTGTCACAGCAAAGAGACAGGTGACGAATGTACTCCCCTTGTGGAAACTCCCTGTGGCTAGGTTTGTCCAGGGAGTGTCGGAAAGAATATCCAGGGAATGAATTAGCCTCACCTCTCTGTGGCAGTCCTCTTCTGCTTATAAAAATACTGATTAGTGAGAGTGAGGGCATCTAGAAGGTTCTAATCCTGATTGAGAGTAGACAATCCCTCCAAAAGGAGATGCTGAGCAGTTTATCTGCTCCCAAAAACACAGGGCTAGGCTACAATTCAATCCACTGCTATCCTCCAGCCTCGTAACTTCCTGATGAAAGAGATGGGTCACAAAGCTCTGCTCCACATTCCATTCTATCATGCCTTCACAGAGGCAGCTTCCTCCCAGAGAAGGCTTTCCACAGGGACTTGGTGAAACACACTCACCCTCCAATCCACAACTCAAGTGTTTGCACATAAAACCTCCCCAAACCCACTGGACCAGAGGTGAGCAGCTCTCTTTGGCTCTGCGCCTCTCTCAAATCACTGAGCTCACTCTACTGTGTAATAACTTCACACGCCCGCCTCCTCTCCTAGGAGCGGGGCTCTGGGACTAGATATGGTCATGTTTTCCCCGGCCCCTGGCATGGTAGCCTGTACACAGGAGGCCCTGTGAATATCCTGCCTGAAAGAGTTGCTGGAATATTGATGGCAAGGGGTTGCATCTAGATACTGGGCCATCGTGGAAGATAAATCATGGCCCGTATCTTCTTATCAGGGGCTTAAGGAGTGGATGACCCTTCTCTTCTGACAGATAACACTTTATCTCTCCCTTCGTGAAGGCTTCAGCACGCCTTTATGCTTCTCAGATCCTTTTTTGGTGTCTTAATAAGGTGTCCTTAGGTAAGTCTCATCCAATCAGCATTATTTTGTGCCCGGCTGTGACAAGATAACTGGAAAATCAATGAAAACAAAGGCGGAATGGCCCGAGTGCTCATGACGGAGTGGGCTCCTAGGTATCTTTTACGCAGAATAATTTATGGAAACATCCTTTAAATGCAGACGTTTCCATCTGTTTCCCCTTCACTCTTGAGGGAAAATGAAACAGAAAGATATTCAGTCTGTTTCCAACCTAGCATTTTTAACCTCTGCTTCTCGGAATTTGGAACTCTTGGTCCGACATCAGAAAATATGTGGAGATGAAAATCAACAGTAATGGATTATTTGTCAACTTGGCACGGGGAACTTGGGTACTGTTCCAGGGATTTCAAAGACTCAGTGTATTTAGTCTGGTGAGGAAGAAGACTTCAAAGTAGCTTAGAAATAAGTACAAAAGAGAGATGCAGTTACCACTGGCACAAGACATGGGAGTCAGGTGAAGTGATATTTGCACTTAGTAACCAGGTAAAGTGGGAGAAGAAAGACCAGGAAACAATAAAGGAAATGAAGGCAAGAGAGCAAAGGGGGACAGAGGCTGCTGAGGCAGAGAAGTGTGAACAGTAGGTGACGCTATGCCTGGGCATGTCAAGTGCCATGTTAAAGGGCTCCAGAGCCCTTGATGCTTGGGGTGGGGGGGGGGGCGACATGATTCCATCCATGTTTTGAAAGAGCATTTTTTCAAGGATATTGAGGACAGAGGCACAACATTCCACACACATACAAAAAGAAGGTAAAATGGGCTAAAGAGAGATAGCTCAGTGGTTAAAGGCACTTGCAAGCGAAGCCTGATGACCCAGGGTTGATTCCCCAGTACCCACATAAAGACAGATGCACGAAGTAGTGCGTGCGCCATTTTGTTTTAAACCAGAGTCTCTTTACCTGTTCTGGAGCTTGCAGGGCTCCAACGATTCTTGAGTCTCTGCTCCCTGCAGGACTGGTGTTTCGGGCTCACATGGCCATGCCCAGCTGTGGACATGAGAACTGGAGGTTCAAGCTCTGGTGGTCTGCGGTCCGCTGAGGTCCTCATGCTTGCACTTAGCCATTGAGTCGTCTCTCTGGCCCTTACCTCTAATTCTTATGTCTTGAAATGGAGAACTGAATGTTTTATGTTCTCATTTAACAGAAATTTTTGTTCTTTCCATTTCAAGGCATGTGCCTACCAGTTCTGCTTCTCCGGGGCTTATTGGTAAGTTCATGTCGCATCTGCTGAAAGTCCTTAGCCTCCAGAGTTGTAGAACCTTAACTTTTGTCTCTACTCAATTTCTCACCCAACTTCAGGATCATTTGGACTAACATGGGCTCACTCCATCTGTTGTGGCCAGCTGCAAACTTATGTTAAGAAAATATGAACATCTCTCCACATATTGTCCCCACAATTCTGCTATTTCAGCCCAGTCAGTAGACGGTGATGCGTGTGATCGAGCCTGGTGACATGACAGTGCATTTTGATTCATATGTTCACTTGTTTTTCTGTGATGACATAACATGTCCAGAACTATCTTCCAAGAGTTTTACAGAAAACTGTCACCAAAGGACATTAAATGTGGCATCACAAACCTGAATTTTTAATTATTGGATCTGCTCACGTAGTGTCCAGTGTTATTTCCTAGGATTTCTTTAACACTTCTTGCCAAACAGCCTGCACAGTAACTCTTACTTAACCACAGTTGGTTCTTCACTGTCTCTCTCTTCTGTCTTTCTTCTGGTAAGAGAGCTCCTTTAATAAAAGTGAGTGTCTCAGAGGAAACTTCAATCCCACAGCCTCCCTCTACTGCGGCACTTAATGCTGTGTGTTTAACACCACCTTGGGGATTACACTTAAATCCTGGGAAATCTTTGAGCAGCAACACACTGGCAACAGGAAACACTCACTCCCCTGAGATCTCAGGGACTGGAGAAGAGCTGGAGCGCTGAGCTGCTTGGGAAAGTAGACCTCTACAGATGGGAAGATAATTCAGGCTGCAGGCTTCACACCTTCACACAGGGGTTCAGCCATGAGCAGCCCCCAAAGGCCTGGGTTTTCTTCATGAAACATATGGACAGGGCCTCAGAGAACTGTGGTAGTCTTCGGAACCATCTCTCTCCATCCCTACTTGCAATCAAGAGCTGAATGATGCCATTCCAAAGAGAGAGTGAGGGTCCTGGAGATTCACCAGCGCTACCACCACCAGCCACCCAGCCCAGGCGGTACTGAATTTCTCCTGGGGCTTGCTTCTTCAGTGCTGCTAGCCAGATTTTGTCTTACTAAAGCTAAAACCCACACCCCTTTTGTCCTCTACACACAGTTGAACATTCTTTAGGGAAGGGTTTTGCATACACTGTTTTCTTTATAGGAAATACATTTAAACTTACAGGGCATGGCAGAGCACACCTATAATTCTAGCACATGGAAGTCTGCGGCAGGAGGAGGCAGCATAGACTCAAAACAACCTGGATTGCAGCATGAGATCCTATCTCAAGAAAACAAGTGTGTGTGTGTGTGTGTGTGTGTGTGTACGTGTGTGTGTGTGTGTGTGTGTGGTGTATGCATGTGTGTGTGTGTGTGTTTAAAAGTATTAATGGGGGCTGGAGAGATGGCTTAGTGGTTAAGGAACATGTCTGCAAAGCCTAAGGACCCCTATTGGATTCTCCATGTCCCACATAAGCCAGATGCATATAGTGGCACATGTGTCTAGAGTTTGTTTGCAGTGGCTGGAGGCCCTGGCACACCCATTCTGTCTGTCTGTCTGTCTGTCTGTAATAAATAAATACATAAATAAATAAATAAATAAATAAATAAATAAATAAATAAACAAACAAACAAACAAAATCTTTAAAAAGCACTAATGGGGCTGGAAAGATGGCTTAATGGTTAAGGTGTTTGCCTGCAAAGCCAGAGGATCCCAGTTTGATTCTCCAGGACCCACGTAAGTCAGATGCACAAGGTGGCGCATGCATCTGAAGTTCGTTTGCAGTGGCTAGAGGCCCTGGTGTGCCCATTCTTTCTCTCTCGCTCGCTCGCTCTCTCTCTCCTTCTTTCTCTCTCTCAAATAAATAAATATTTTTTAAATAAATAAATAAAAAGCAATAATTCCAGGCTGGAGAGATGGCTTAGTGGTTAAGGCACTTGCCAGCAAAACCTAAGGACCCATGTTCAACTCTCCAGGTCCCATGTAAGCCAGATGCACAGTGACGCAAGCGCACAAGGTCACACATGCACCCAAGGGGGTGCACTCATCTAGAGTTTGACTGCAATGGTTGGATACCCTGGCACACCAATTCTCTCCCTCCCTCTCTCTCTTGCTCACTTTCTCATTCTCGCATTAAAAAAAGGCCGTCTGTTGGGCTTGCCTCCAACAAAGAAAGCACTAATTCCCAGAAGCACTTCCAGAAATATTATTATAATCACCACTTAGTGTTAAGATCAAAGAACACAGTCTTCTCTCTACAAAGCTTCGGTTGGCATTAACTCTGCTTGCAAGCAGGGCTGGGCCTGACATTATTATCATCGTACGTTGGATGACCAGGCTCTTGATAAGACTTGCAAAACCCTCTCCACGTTATGTTACAAATGGATCACTAAATGTTGGCAAGGATCCACTGGACTACAAAGCAAATGTTTAGGAAGAAATAAAAGATCTCTTATTAGTGAGTTCCACCTTTCAGCTGGGAATGATGGCTCGTACCTGGAATCCCAGGACTCTGGAGGCTGAGGCAGGAGGATACTATGAGTTATGAGCCAATCTGGATAATACAGACTGAGAATGCCCCCAAAAAAATGGACTGCAGAGATAGCTCAGCAGTTAAAGATGCTTGCTTGCAAAGTCTGTTGGCTCAGGTTCGATTCTTTAGTACCCACATAAAGCCAGATGCACAAAGTGGCACATGCAACTGGAGTTATTTTGCAGTGGTGGGAAGCTCTGATGCAACCATTTCTCTCTCTCTCTCTCTCTCTCTCTCTCTCTCTTTCTTCCTTCTCTTTCAGATAAATAAATATTTTTTTAATAATACACTTTCAATTGAGGGTCACGGACACTGGCTACAATGATCAATCATGCCAACAGAGAATTTTTATGATGTACTAAAATTAAAAACAAGGGCTGGAAGGATGGCTTAGTGGTTAAGGCATTTGCCTGCAAAGCCAAAGGACCCAGGTTCAATTCCCCAGAACCCACGTAAGCCAGATGCACAAAGGAGTGCACACATCTGGAATTCATTTGCAGTGGCTGGAGGCCCTGGCACTCCCATTCTCTCTCTCTCTTTCTCTGTCAAATAAATAAATAAAATATTTTTTAAAAATTAAAAACAAAACATTTTCTACATGCTTCCAATCCAGAAAACTACCTGGTAGTCTGTGTGGATTCACACCTTGTTCTTGTAAGGAAGTTCAAGGACATTCAATAAGTAATAAACCATATAAGTATTTTTCCTTCAAAAATCCATTTTTCCCATTTTACCAATTGAAACACCTAGGCTGAAGGAAAGGCGCTCCTGATCTGTAGGATGAAGCAGTTGAACAGGGGAGGGGGAGAGATGTATGGAAAGGATTCCGTGTGCTTAGCTGGCAAGGTGGGCTGCCCTCAGCAGGTGACTTTCTCACCCGGGTATAGAACAAAGGCAGTGCCTCATATCTCGCTCATGACTCAAATGTTTTAGATTTCCCCACATTTCCTGTCCTTTGTCACCCTCAGCTTTTCTTCTGACTTCTCTTTTTTTTTAATCTATTTTCTTTTTATTTAATATATTTTATTTATTTATTTGAGAAAGAGAAAGAGGCAGAGAGAGAGAAAGGGAGAGAATGGGCACACCAGGCCTCCAGCCACTGCAAACGAACTCCAGATGCATGTGCCCCCTTGTGCATCTGGCTTACGTGGGTCCTGGAGAATTGAACCAGGATCCTTGGGCTTTGCAGGCAAATGCCTTAACCGCTAAGCCATCTCTCCAGCCCTGAATTCTCTTTAAAAAAAAAAAAAAAAAAAAAAAAAACTTTATCCTGTATGTGTGCACATTCATGTGTGGGCTGTGTATGTGTCAGTGTGATGTGAATACAGGCACGCGCATGCACAGCACACATGCAGAGGTCAGAGAACAGCTACCAGGTCAGTCCTGGCCTTTCCACTTCCTGCATTTGAGGCAGGGCTTCTCCCTCTGGATTCTCACTCTGCTCGCTCTTTGCTTTGCGCACAATGCCAGTCCAGACAATTCTCTTATGTCTGCTCCCCAGTCAGCATCCACATGCTGGGTTTACAGAAGCCTACACGGCTTGTGATGTGAGCCTGGGGATGGAACAAACTCAGGTACACCAGCTGGAGCAGTGTGTTAGTCGGGTTTTCTAGAGGAACAGAACCAACAGAATGAAGAGTCAAGGACCCCGCAGCCACTCAGTTCACATGGCTGGAGGCCTCAGCTGTTCTAATCCAGCACTGAAGGCTTGGAGGCGTCCTGGAGAGCCGCTGCTCTTCAGATCATGCTGGAAGGCTGGGGAGACTTGGTTCCAATGCTGAGGAAGGACAGCAGAACAGGAAAGCTCGTGTGTAAGTGTAGGCACTCACCAGCAAACAGCACAGGCAGCCAGGTGGGAGGAAGGGGCTCTTTCCTCTCAGGGCTTCTGTACATACAGCCCACCACTGGAAGAGCTGCCCACTCACTCTGGAGGAAGGACTGGTCCTTCAGTTAATCCTTCCTGTATGCAACTTTAGAGATCTACCCATGATGAATGTCCGGATTCCTAATCAGACTGAGTTGACGGCAGAGCTTAACCATCACAGGCAGTGAGCACTGGATCCTTTGAGTCATTTTCCCACCCCCTGACTTCCTTCTCGAAGTGAGCTTCTTTGAGGTCTTTCAGGCTTCAAATGCATAAAAGTGAAAAATAAAAAATAAAAAAACTCTCTTTATAGGGCTGGAGAGATAGCTCAGCAGTTAAGTCGTTTGCCTGCAAATCCCAAGGACCTGGGTTTGATTCTCCAGTACCCACAGGAGCCAGATGCACAAGGTGGTGCATATGTCCTCTTTTTCTCTCCCAGCATCTCTCCCTGCCTCCCTCTCTCTCAAATAAATAAAATATTTTTTAAAACTCTTTGTATTGCTGGGCATGGTGGTGCATGCCTTTAATCCCAGCACTCGGGAGGCAGTGGTAGGAGGATCGTCATGAGTTCAAGGTCACCCTGAGACTACATAGTTAATTCCAGGTCAGCCTGGGCCAGAGTGAGATCCTACCTTAAGAAAAAAAAAAAAAAAAAAACTTTGTACAGAAATATATGGCTTACTTAAAGGTATAATAAATAAAGAAAATCACCCAGGGGCTCAGACAGTAAAGGTTTTGCCATGCATGCATGAAGATACAAGTTTGGATCCCCAGCACTCACATAAAATGCCAGGCCTAGTGGTATGTGCCTGTCACCCCACAGCTGGGGAGGCAGAGACAGGAGGATCCCAGGGGATTGCTAGCTAGCTAGTCTAGCCAGATCAGCAAGAGACCTTGTCTCAAAACTACGGTGAAGAGTAGGTGAAAAAGATGCCTCATATTCACCTGTACCCTCCACATACACATGCACACATACCTGTGCATGTATACGCACATGTGAACCCACACACATATAAACATGCAGACACACCACACACATACACATGCAAAAAAAAAACAAGGTCAGCTGGGCATGGTAGCGCATACTTTTAATCCCAGCACTTGGAAGGCAGAGGTAAGATGATCACCATGAGTTCAAGGCCACCCTGAGACTACTTACTTAATTCCAGGTCAGCCTGGACCAGAGTGAGACCCTACCTCAAAAAACCAAAGAAAGAAAGAAAGAAAGAAAGAGAGAGAGAGAGAGAGAGAGAAGAAAGAAAGAAATAAGGAAAGAAAGAAAGAAAGAAAGAAAGAAAGAAAGAAAGAAAGAAAGAAAGAAAGAAAGAAAGAAAGAAAGAGAACAAACAAGGCCATCCAGGTAAAAAAAACTCACGAAACTTTTATTTCTATACTAAGGAAGCTGATATGGTAAACTTTAATATTGCCCCCCAAAATTGACTCTTCAGTCTCTCCCCCACTCTTTTTATCTTTTTATTTTTATTTTTTATTTTTGGAGAGAGACAGAGAGGGAGACAGATAAAGAATGGGTGTGCCAGCAGCCTCTCAGCTGCTGTGAATGAACTCCAGATGTGTGCACCCCTTGTGGGCAAGTGTGGCATTGCGGTATTGCATCACTTTGCATCTGGCTAAACGTGGGACCTGGAGATTGGAACCGGCGTTCTTAGGCTTAGCAGGCAGGCGCCTTAACCACTAAGTCATCTCCCAGCCCATCCCCCACTCTTTAAAGCCATGAGCATAGGAAGGCAGATGAGCTTCACGAGGTAAGGACATGTGGATAGCCCAAGATGTCATGTCATTGCTAGAACTTGGTACAGTGTCCACCTAATTATACTTCTGTTAGCTTTTGAAGTTTAAATCAGAATGTGAGTTTTGAGGCAAGCTTGCAAGCTTCTCCTCACAGAGCTTCCTTGGAGGTTAACTCTGCCCGTGGGTGCTCCCCCACACCAGTACTAATGGCGAAGCTGTGTCTCTGTTTCACCTTCGAAAAGCATGCTGGGATTCCATCGTCCATTCTCCCAAAGCACAAGACAGCTAAGTCTGTCTTCTGAGGCCAATCACAGTCTCTTACCAAATGCCAACTTCCCCGTGTGTAAGTGTACAGCAATAACTTTGATGCTTAACACTGAGTCCATTTCCATAAAAGGAACACCGTCTTTCCATCTTCTTTCTCAAATATTTTTATTTAGGGATGGAGAGACAGCTCAGCAGTTAAGGCACTTGCCTGCAAAGCCTAAGAACCAAGGTTTGAATCCCCAATCCCCATATAAAGCCAGATGTTCAGTGGCACATACATCTGGAGTTCATTTACAGCAGTGAGAGGCCCTGGTGTGCCCATTCTCTCCCTCTCTCTCTCTCTCTCTCTCTCTCTCTCTCTCTCTCTGTGTGTGTGTGTGTGTGTGTGTGTGTGTGTGCGCACCTCTCTTCACTATCTTTCTGTTGCAAATAAATAAATAAATAAAATTTTTAATCTGGCTTTACCTGGGTATTAGGGAATCAAACCCAGGCCATCATGCTTTACAAGTAAGCCACCTCTCCCGGCCCTCTTTCCATCTTCTTGATCCTGTGTTTCAGGTGATGGAGACAATGCAGTGCTTCCAGACAACCTGCTATGCACCCTCATGATTACTGTTAAATCCCGGAAACCTAAAAGCTATAGAAGGTGTAGCAGATTCAACCGGGCACTGGATAGAACTTTTCCTGCCCTCGGGCTTCGTAGCTGGTGATGGCAAGGACAGTCAGTAGAGTTTGTTTTCCTCAGATATGGCTGCTCCCCACCCTTCTCCCGTCCCAGGATCTCCATTCCCGCTAAGGTGATCTTTCAGACCAAAATCTACTCAAAACCAAATGTAGTCTTTGAAGGATAAGCCTTTTCATCTGAGGCTATCCAGTAGTTCTAACTATTGGCTATTTTCAAAACTCTGTTTTCCTAACAGCATGTCACCACCGTATTTCCCAACTCCCTCCAGATGGGAAAAATAAAACATAAGGAACTTGTCCTGCCTCCACTGCCTACTGGCGTACAGAAAAGAAAGCATTTTTAATTGTCTTTAAAACAATTAGATGAGCGGTAATAGTTGAAAGATAGAGTGACGGCAAAACATATATTTTAAACCTACAGCTATTACTTTCAATGGCATGGGCCCAACCCTTAAGTGACTGGTAAATAATAGTCCAAGCAGCAGGTAGTCTTATGCGATTTACCTTAGCTCACATTTCATCTTCATTTATTTTGGAGGCTACAGCACTGTCATAGGAAACTTTTCCCCTGGGGAGACATGGACACATGTCTTCACCCCAAATAGAGTTCAGGTGGCAGACCAAAGTATGATTACACCAATACCACTGAGTTTATCGGGGGTGACACTCACAGAACATAAAGAGGGCTTGTTTATAGGAACATGGGCCCCCGAAGCAGCCACTTTGATGGAGATTCCTGTATCAGAATTACTCCTTGGATGCTCCTCCCTCAGTCTCAGGATGAGTGCTTCTTTACAGAGCATCGGGACCCCAGAGCAGCCACACCAGGGAGAAGTCTCATTCCACCCTGAACGTCAACTTCCCTGTGGATGCTTCTAGAAGCTCCTTGTCCCTATCCAGGAGTCTGAGACCCAGAGCCGCCCTGCAGTGGGATGTTCCTTCCTCAGCCTGGGGATGAGGGCTGACTTACAGAGCTGAGAACCCAAAGCAACAGCATAGTGGGGCTCGCTCTATTGCATTTACCCCGGCATGGATGCTCTCCCTCAGCCTGGGGGTGAGGGCTTGCTTACACAGCATAGAGACTCCAGAGACCCATGCCTCAATGGAGCTCATTGGAGCTCCTTGTTCCTAGATCTTTTCCTCTATATTCTCTATCTCCCCCCACAACTCAGGTCCTGAGATCTTGTTCATTATTGTACACAGCTGGCATGGTGGGGGAGACAGGCAGTGGCACCTAAAACTCAGTGGGGTCTGATGACCCTCCTCACACCTGCTCTGGTGAGTGGCCTCAGCTGCTTTTGATAAATCCAGCAATAGCTGTTTACACCTTTCAACGCAGAGGAACTTTGCCATACTGCAAGCATACCAAGACTTTGTGCACAACATTGCTGCAGCAGTTTGAGATCATTCATTTTGCTTTTGTCTTAAGGTCGTCGGGGGCTGGAGAGATGGCTTAGCAGTTAACACACATGCCTGCAAAGCCTAAGGAACGGGATTCGATTCTCCAGGTCCCATGTAAGCCAGATGCACATGGTGGCACATGCATCTGGAGTTCGTCTGCAGTGGCTAGAGGCTATGGCATGCCCATTCTCTCTTTCTCTCTGCCTCCTTCTCTCTCTCAAATAAATAAGTAAATAAAATTTTAAGGTCATCAGGTATCTATGTAAGTCTCCCTCACCATTTTTTTTTTTTTTTCTTTTTACTTTAAGTTGAATTTTTTTTTACTGACAACTTCTTTAATTGTAGACAATATCCCATGGTACTTATCTCTCTCTCCCCACTTTCCCCTTTGAAATGCCACTCTCCATCACATCCCCTTCCCCTCTCAATCAGTCTCTCTTTTCATTTATTTTTATTTATTTATTTATTTATTTTTTGGAGAGAGACACAGAGAGAGACAGACAGAGAAGGAGAGGGAGACAGATAAAGATGGACACACCAGCAGTCTCTCAGCTGCTGTGAACAAAATCCAGATGCATGTGCCCCCTTGTGGGCAAGTGTGGCATTGCGCCTTTGCGTCACTTTGCATCTGGCTAAACGTGGGACCTGGAGATTGGAACCGGGTTCTTAGGCTTAGCAGGCAGGCACCTTAACCGCTAAGCCATCTCTCCAGCCCTCTCTTTTCATTTTGATATCATTGTCTTTTCCTCCTATTATGATGGTCTTGTGTAGATAGTGTCAGGCACTGTGAGGTCATAAGTATCCAGGCCATTTTGTGTCTGGAGGAGCACGTTGTAAGGAGTCCTACTCTTCCTTTGGCTCTTACATTCTTTCCGCCCCCTCTTCCGCAATTTCCCTTACCATTTTCCCAGGTGAACTTTATTACGTGGAGCAACACCAGGGGCCCTTGCTCACACACTTGTTTTGATACGACTTTCCAGAGTTGAAATCTTGACCTATCTACTGATGCACTCTTGGTTCTTCTTAAAGCCCTTCATCCTTTCTCACTGGGCTTCCATGGGGACTCTCATCCATAGCCCTTGCTTAATTGTCTGTTAACGTAGACATGACTATGTACGTGGCATTCTGTACTGGCTGTGTGCTGATTCATTTCAAGAAATATATCTTGTCACATTCTCAGCTGAAAGGAATGACATTTGGGAAGATTTTTCTGGAGGACAGTGTCAACATGTTCCCCTAGGAAGTCTAAATTCTTCTACTAGGTTAAGTCAGGTCAGAGAGTACTGGGAACTTCTCAGCTATGACAGAATATTTTTTTCCATGTGATTACATATTGGCAAAAAGCAATGACTCTATTTCCAGGGACTAAAAGCTAGAAAGTGTGGTAGGATGAATGTGTTTTCAAAGTAAGAACTCAAAAACATGTATGTAAGAGAACCTTTTGACATTTCATGAGACGTGGGCTCTGAAGACAGTAAAGACCAGATTTGTGACATCGATGACAGATAGTACATTGCATTCTAATGAGCTGAGGGCCCAAATGAGGAGATTCAGGGTTTGAAGTGCATGAGAAACACCCAGTGCTCCATGTAGCACACATTTGAATAAGTGGGTTGAAGGTCAGTGTTAGAGCAGGGATCACTAAGAAAATGTGAGCAATCAGTGGTTGAAGGGACCAGCCTAAGAGGAGGGACCTGACACTACTATTTGCACATTAAAAATATATATACCATAATGGAAGGCTGAGAAGATGGCTCAGTGGGTGTTTTCCACACAAGCAGGAAGGCCTGAGTCTGTATCCCTGACACCTACATAAAAGCCAGAAACACGTGTATAATCCCAGCCCGGAGGAGGCAGAGAGCGGAGCATCACTGGGGTTTGCTGTCTAGCTGATCTAGCTGAATCAGTGAGCTCTAGCTGCAGCGAGAGACCCCATCTCAAAAAGTAAGGCAGAAAGCAGCTGAAGAAGACGCCCCAAATCAACCTTAACCTCCATACACATGTGCACACACATGCACCCTCCCATACACAAATACACATGTACACATGCACACACAGCCCACACATATGTGAAAATGAAAAAAAATTGACAAGACTAGCAGGTTTGTTATCATTAAGTATGATTTTTTTTTTCTGGTTTTTAGAGGTAGGGTCTCACTCTATCTCAGGCTGACCTAGAATTCACTATGTACTCTCAGGCTGGTCTCGAATTCACAGCAATCCTCCTACCTCTGCCTCCTGAGTGCTGGGATTAAAGGCATGTGCCACCACACCAGGCAAGTATGAGTATTTTTATTGACTTATATCTTGAGAATATTTCAATGAAGAGGGGAGGTATTAACTTGTTTGATTAAAAAAAAGTGTAGGGCTGGAGAGATGGCTTAGTGGTTAAAGTGCCTGCCTGCTAAGCCTAAGAACCCGGTTCCAATCTCCAGGACCCACGTTTAGCCAGATGCAAAGTGATGCAGGGTGCAATGACGCACTTGACCACAAGGGGGTGCACACATCTGGATTTTGTTCACAGCAGCTGAGAGACTGCTGGCACGCCCATCTCTATCCGTCTCCCTCTCCCTCTCTGTCTGTCTCTCTCTGTGTCTCTCTCCAAAAATAAATAAAATAATTTAAAAAATTGTAGTTTCAAAGTAGGCCCCTCCCAGTCAAGGAAAAATATCTACACATATATCTACACATATCTACACATATATAACAAATTATTGGCAGTGTCCTTTAGGCACAGGAGTTAGAAAAGACATCCATTGTACATTTCTATAGTATCTGAGTGTTTTTATTTTTGAATATTTTTATTTATTTATTTATTTATTTGACAGAGAAAGAGAGAGAATGGGCATGCCAGGGCCTCCAGCCACTGAAAACAAATTCCAGACACGTGCACCCCCTTGTGCATCTGTCTTACATGGGTCCTGGGGAATGGAACCTAGGTCCTTTGGCTTTGCAGGCAAACGCTTTAACCACTAAGCCATCCCTCCAGCCCAAGTATCTGAGTATTTTTCTAACATTGCTTTTGCAAGTGTATATGGTGTGCATAAATGTGTGTGTGCATGTTCACGTACGTGTGGGCACAAGTGTGTGCATGTGCTTGAGGAGGCCAGAGGTTGACATCAGGTGTCTTCCGGGTCCCTTTCCACTGAGGCACGCTGTCTCACCTAAACTCAGATCTCGGCAACTGGGCTCGTGTAGCCAGCTTGCCCTGAGGATGCCCTGTCTCCACCTCCTGACTCTGGAGATAAAATGTTTTCCACATAAGGAGAAGAACCTGAGTTTATATCCCCAATACCCACATAAAAGCCAGGGAGAAATACAGGTGGGCCGCCTCACCTGGCCAGCATTTATGTGTGTGCTAGAGATTCAAACTCAGGTCCTCACACGTGTGTGGCAAGTGCTTTATCCACTGAGCCATCTTCTCAGGCCCCACTTTTCTGAAGCAGGGTCTCATGTAGTCCAGGCTGGCTTCAAGCTCGCTAAATTGTTGAGGATAACCTTGAACTTTTTTTTTTTTAATTTGAGAGAGACAGAGAGAGAGAGAGAGAACGGGCATGCCAGCAGCCTCTCTGCTGCTGAGAAAGAACTCCAGACACATGCGCCCCCTTGTGGGCAAGTGCGGCATTGCATCCTTGCGTCACTTTTTGTGTCTGGCTAAATGTGGGACCTGCAGATTGGAGCCGGGGTTCTTAGGCTTGGCAGGCAGGCACCTTAACCACCAAGCCATCTCTCCAGCCCAACCTTGAACTTTTTGATCCTCCTGCCTCCAGCTCTTATGATGGAGGCCTGCATTACTATGTCAATTTATTCATGCATGAGATGACTCCCAGGGTGCTGTGAATGCTAGGCAAGCACTCTACCAAAAAATCAAGCAGCTTTTTTTAAATTTGTTATTTCCAACCTCCAAACATATTAATATACTATGATCATAATACCACTCTTCCTTCCCTCCCCACCCATACCTCCTGTACCGTATCCCTTCTTTCCAACTAGTCTCTTCTATTTTAATGTCACATTTTCCTTCCTATGATACAGGTCTTGTGTAAGTAATGTCAGCCACTGTAAGGTCATAAATGCAATGGCCAGTGTGTATCTGGAAGACAGAATTGCAAAGCACTCTTCCCATTCCCTTGGCTCTTGATTTCTTTCTGCCACCTCTTCTGCAACAGAACTTGAGCCTGGGAGGATGTGGTAGAAATGTCTCATTTAGTGCTTAACACTCCACTGTCACTTCTTCTCAGCACTGTGGTCAGTTTTGAGTCTCCCCAGTGGTCACCGCCATCTGAAAAGAGAAGCTTCTCTAATCAAAAGTGAGAGTGGCATGAATAGATGAGCACAAATAGAGGGCAGTTTGGTGGCTATATCCATTTAGCCAGAAATAGCGGTTGCTTCCCCTAGTCCTCCTTAGTCATAGGTTTTGGACTAGGTTTAAGTACCAGGCAGGAATTCCCTCCTGTGGAGCAGGCCTCAAATCCAATCAGAGAGCAGTTGGTTTCCCCCATAGCAAACATGCCACCAGTGCACCGGTTACCACAATTGGCCTGGGGGACAAGCCATGTGGCTTGCAAGGTCCACTGCTGGTTAAGGCAATAGATGACTTTTCTCCCCCAACAGACTACATGGCTCTTTCCAGGATCAGAAAGTCAAATGCACTTAAGCATTTTTAAGCAGAAAAACAAATTCAAAGCTGAAAGAAAACAGCGGATACTTACCTACTATTTTGGTGAAATTTTACCGTTTCTTGGCTGTCTTCTTCAATCCTTGCCACTTTAACTTTCTTTTTAATTTTTTTTTTACTTATTGTGAGGGGGTTGAGCATACATGTGTTAGTCAGAGGACAACTTCAAGGTATCTGTGTTCCATCTTTAAAAAATATAGTTTTATTTAGTTATTTGCAAGCAGAGAGAGACAGAGAGAATGAGTGCACCAGGGTGTCCTGCCACTGCAAGCAAACTCCAGATGCATGTGCCACTTTGTACATCTTTATATGGCTTCATGTGGGTACTGGGGAATCGAACCCATGCCGTTGGGCTTTGCAGGCAAGCACCTTAACTGCTGAGCTATCTTTCTGGCCATCCATCTTCTTTTAGACAGGATCTCCTGCCACTGCAAAGGAAATGCCAGACCACAAACTGTCAGGCTAGCTGGCTTCAAATTCTCCTGGTTTTGCCTCCCACTGTCACAGGGGCGCATTGAGATCACAGATGGATGTGCTACTGTCTATGTAGCCATAAGTGGAATTGAACCCAGGCTGGCAAGCTTTGCAAGCAAGCATCCTTAACTGCTGAGGCATTTCTCCAGCCTCTTATTTTACCTTTCTATGTCTGCTGGGATCTCAGATTTTGTGGGGACACTGTGATCCCATGTAGGAACTAGCACACAGTACAGCCTGTCCTTGGACAGGCTCGCTGCTTCTCTTCGGGGGACTTCTCACCAGAAATGAAAAGCAAGCTCCTGCAGAATCCACTTGCCCTTGCTCACAGCAGCCGGCCAAGTCCAAGGAAGCTTTTGGTCAATTTCAGCCGCCCCTTCCTCTCCTACACAGTCTCTCCCAAGGCCATTCCTGCCTGCCCAGCTCTAAGCTGGCAGCTCTTCAGAGATGGTATCTGGACCTGAGAGGTCAGGCCCCTGGACCCAGAAGGCTCTGCTCTTTGCCCTGCAAGCTGCTTATTTCACATTCACAGATAGAAATTCACCCCCTGTTGCTCACAATGATGAACCTAATGGTTTCCTGGCATGCCAAGGTTCCCAGCCATCTGCTTAGCTGGCTGCATGCCCACATCAGAGGAGGTGTGCCATGATCGGATGGGGCGTGGAGAGCGACCATAGATAGGTTTCAATGTAGGCCCCAAGAACACGATGACGCCTTGTGCACAAGACCTCTGGAAGCTAACAGCCTGATGGGGCCCACATGTGGCCTTACAAGACAGCAGAGCAGCTGACAATTGTGGGTGTAATATCTTTCAGTCCAGTTTGCGTTGTGTAGCCTGTTTTCTGGTTGGTCATCAGATAGGGGCTTACAAAGTGAGAGGAGGCAGGATGTTTTCTGGTTAACCAAGCACAGGACAGAAGAAAGTGCTCTCTATGGAATCTGCAAATCATATGAAATTTACTAAGCTGCCACTGGGATTGTCTGGCCCCACCCCTGGGAAACGTGCCTTTCCATGGCCCTCTGACCTAAGGTTACAAATGTGAAATTGCAGAGGACATCTTTATGCTAAAAACTTATTTTTGCTGCTTACCTGAACACCTAATTTAGCGAGCGCCCTCTGTGTTTTTATTTGTTTAATATGGAAACCCGTCTCCTTCTCTTTTTCAAGCTGAAAAATAGGACCAAGGAAGCAAATTTAAGAAGAGTTGGAACACATGTAGGACATCAACTAAAATAGAATTGGGGCCACTGAGGAGGAAAAGTAATCTTTTATCTGAGAACACCCCTTTACCTATGCTTGAATTGCCTTGGGTGGTTGGAGGACATTAATACTTGAGTCTTGAGTTAAGTGTCAGTATCATTTCACAAGCATTTCATCTTCAGAATACACACACATACACACACACACATACACACACACGCCACAACACTGTCCCTTAAGCCCAATACCACAGCTAGCTGGAATGCTCTTCTTTTTCATTGGTACTTCTATCAATTCCTTTCTCCTTGCTGTGAATAAATATTATACCAGATGCAACTTATGGAAGGAAAAAGTGTGTGATTCAGCTTACAGCTCCAGAGGGTAGAGGCCATTGTGGCAGGAAAATCATGGCAGGAGTAGGAAGCTGGTATCACACCATCACATAAGCAGGGAGGAAGCAGAGAGAAAGAGAACAGGACACGGGGCCCAGCTAAAACCTCAGGGCCAACCCACCATGACAAACCTGTTCCCACCAAGCTTCACCTTCTAAGGGTCCCGAACCTTCCTGTACATCCCCACTGTGCTGGAAAAGCAAGTGTTCAAACACATGATTCCATTCAAGATCCACAGTGCCTGTCCATGTGAGACGAGGACAGCAATCACAAGTTTGAATCCAAGTTTTGCCACTAATTACAAGTCCTTAAGCACATTCCTTCATTATTGTGAAATGTCAACTTTGAACTTTTGCTTTCTCATCCTCATAGCATAAGTCATCATCCCACTCCACAGAGTTACTGTGAGACTCAAACATAGTAATGTACTAGGCACACAGTCCTTATGTAAACACAATACTTACTCCTATTATTGTTGTGATCATTGCCTTTGTTATAAGCAAGCTCACAAGCACAGGTATCCAGGAATTGATCACCTGAATCTGAAGCCTGACTCTCTCTTATAAATTACTTTGCATACCTGTATTCCAGGTTAGTCACATATCTGATAGACACACGTGCCAGGCCTGGCGAACAGGAAGTACCATGTATGTATTGGCCACTGTGGTGGTTTGAATGTGAAATGTCTCCCCCATAGACTCGTGTGTTTGAACACTTAATCTTCTTTTGGTGGTGCTGTTTGGGAAGGTTGTGGAACCTTTAGGATGTGTTGCCTTGATGTAAGAAATATGTCACTGAAGGTGGGCCTTAAGATGCTACATCCCAGGCCTGTTTGTTCTAACTTCCTCCCTGCTGATGTGATGCGATGTGAGCCTGCTTCCTGCTCCTTCCAGGCTTTCCCTGCCATGATAAGACTCCACCTTCTGGAACTACAATCCAAATCAAATCCTTTTCCTTCCATAAGTTGACCCAGCAACAAGAAAGTAACCGAGACAGCCACTGTTACTGATTCCTGTGAAGGGCTCCCAGCCCTCGCCAGGCCAATCCCCCTCTGAAAACTTTTGGCATGATGCTAGCTCTACACACTCTTTGATTCTTATAATGTGTCTTATGTTCTGCGCAGGGCCCAGAGCCTAAAAGGAGCTCACACAGTGTTCTGTGAAGATAATGAAGTCGAAACAGGCCTGTGAGCCACTGAGCTGGACAAGCACAGAGATGAGTGGGCCTCGCTGTGTGCATGCGTGGTCAGCCAGCCAGTAGATTGCCTCTGTTCGCTACATCTACTGCCTACCATGTACTGCACTAGGTGCTGTACAAAAGCTCTTATTTAGTGACTTAGCAACCCTGGAGATTAGCTTATTGGGTGCTGTCTTATAGCTTAGGTGTAGGCATTTGAAGATGAACCATCAGACTTCCTGAGGCTACAGACAACAGCCAGTGATGTTTGGCTGTGGACAATCTCTAAAGCAGACTGAGCCTTAGCATGCATGGGCCTTAAACAGGGAAGGGAATGGGGCCTGTTAGAACTGCAGTGAGGAGTAAATAGGATGAGTCATGAGAAGCGACTCACCTAGCAGCTGGCACAGATTCACCACATTCTTGGTAACTTCTAGGTGTGAATAGCAGAGTTGAATATCACAGTCATTCTCACTCCAAGGTCCATACTCAATACAAGCCGACCAAGATTGACCTGGAGGGGGCTGGAGAAATGGCTAGCGGTGAAGGCGTTTGCCTGCGAAGCCAAAGGATCCTGGTTCAATTCTCCAGGGCCCACGTAAGCCATATGCACAAGGGGGTACATGCGTCTGTTCTTCGTTTGCAGTGGCTAGAAGCCTTGGCACGCTCATTCTCTCTGTGTCTGCCTCTCTTCTCTCTCTCTGCTTGCAAATAAATAAATAAATATTAAAAAAAAAAAAAAAGAATGAGCTGGGCATGGTCCCAGCTCTCAGCACTCAGGAGCAGAGGATCACAGTGAGTTCAAGGCCACCCTGAGACTATATAGTGAATTCCAGGTCAGCCTGCACTAAAGAGAGACCCTGCCTTGAAAAACCAAAAACCAAAAAAAAAAAAAAAAAAGAAAGAAAGAAAGAAAGAAAGAAAGAAAGAAAGAAAGAAAAGAAAAAAGATATGGAAAGCAAGCATCTATTTTAAGAATTAGGAACACTTGGGGTTTTCCTCAGAGTTTCCTAAAGGAGGCACTATCCTTGAGCTACAGCTTCCATAGCATACTTTTTTTCCAGTGAGTTTGTGCATCTTATCTGCCCTTGAAGGTGGTGTCTTCTCTCACACGAGAGCTCAGTGCTCCTGAGTTAAGAACTCGCTCAGCACCACCAGAAGTAAGAAGCAAACTCCCCATCTTCCATCCTCACACTTCCTTCGCACTGGTGTGGGCCCCAGCCCTCCAAGCAGTCTGGTCACACCCTGAGCGAGCTTCTGTGGCACCTCATGCCTGCAGGGATAGACCATTCACTCTGACACAGCACTCATCTGTTCCTTTCCCCAAAAGGGTTCTTGACAGCCGGGACTTTGACTCCACTTGTCTTCAAAAGTCTCTGAGCTATTTCCCAGCTCTTTGGTAATGTCAGCTGTTTATAAACATGCGAGCACGGGTTAGTAACAGCTCCTCACACAGCAAGGGTACAAATCAAAATGGAGTGCCATTATGAAAATACCAGGTTCATAGGAAAAATTCAATATTTTATATATAAACATGTTTGTTAAAATGTTGCCATAGCTCTAATAACTTTACAAGCATAACCACATTTGATTCTCATAATAGCCCAATAAAGGCAGCGATTATCTTATTTTATTTATTTTATTTTATTTTTTGAAGTAGGGTCTCTCACTAGCCAGGCTGACCTGGAATTCACTATGTAGTCTCA
Source organism: Orientallactaga sibirica (assembly GCA_036365145.1). NCBI lineage: Eukaryota > Metazoa > Chordata > Mammalia > Rodentia > Dipodidae > Orientallactaga > Orientallactaga sibirica. The sequence continues at coordinate 12,402,332 of JAEOAD010000027.1, forward strand.
GACTGGCCTCAAACCCATAATGATCCTCCTACCTCTGCCTCCCAAGTGCTGGGATTAAAGGTGTGTGCCACCACACCTGGTTCTGTGTTCTTTCTTTCTTATTTATTTATTTATTTATTTATTCATTCATTCATTTATTTATGAAAGAGAGAAAGATGCAGAGAGAGAGAGAGAGAGAGGATGGGAGTGTCAGGGCTTTCAGCCACTTCAAATGAATTCTAAATGTGTGCGCCCCCTTGTGCACATGCTCAACATTGCGTGCTTGCATCACTGTCTGGCTTATGTAGGAACTGGAGATTCGAACATGAGTTCTTAGGCTTCACAGGTAAGTGCCTTCACCACTAAGCCATCTCTCCAGCTCCTGTGAGTTCTTTTGAACCCCACTACTGTTGGCCTTATTCTTAGGTCCCTTAAGCTACATTTCTGGTCCCACACTGTATTTCCCAAAGTGATTATGTTGACAACCCAAATCCACTGCTCCATGTGGTGATAACAAGGGTAGGTGTTGATAAGGAAAGGGATAGTAAAGTCTTTAACAAAGCCCTACATGATGCAGCCCCTGCCTAACTCAACCTCCACAATTCTACAACACCCCAGTGCTCCAAGCAAATATGGGCACTGTAGCTGCTAATCCCCAAGCCTATTCTCCATCTCCTGCCCACCCCCACCCCGCAATCACAGCTCAAATCCTCACCCCTGGGTCTGAAACTGGCTGCTGGCTCTAGTGGACTAGGATCTTTTTGAAGGTAGGGACTGTGTTCTATGACCTCTGTATCTTCAGTGCCTGGCACTGAGCTGGCATGGAAGAGGCATTAGGTATGGTCGTGTTCCATGAAGGAGCATGGTTAGTGTGACCTGAAATTGCCTTTCTGCCCTCCAACTTCAGCTACATGGTCCACAGGTATATAGTCTCTAGACAGAGAGGCAGACAAGCAGGTGGCACACACCTTTAATCAAACCAGTGTTCAGGAGGCCAAGGTAGGAGGATCGCTGTCAGTTCAAGGCCATCCTGAGACTACATAGTGAATTCCAGGTCAGCCTGGGCTAGAGTGAGACCCTACCTTGAAAGACCAAAAAAAAAAAAAAAAAAAAAGACTTCCGACACTGGAAAAGGAAATGGTATGGAAATCAATCATGTTGGCTTACCAGACCCTCAAGTTCTCAGAGAGCATAAATGCATTCACGAAGGCCCTGTCACTCTGGAGGGGAAGTTAGCATTTAGTCAGTCACATCTAAAAGTTTTTACTCATCAAATCAAATTGACTCGATTATTTCCATTTGATCTTTTTTCAAAGAGAGACAATGTTCCTTACTGCTCAGAGGATTTAATTCTAATTCTGAAGGAAAAAAAAACCTTAAATATTAACCTCAAATGTGTGCTGAATACCAAGTCAGATGGGTCCTGGAGCAGCAGGACACAGAGCTTGAGCTACACATTTCTTTTTTCAAAAGTATGCTAGTTAATAGACATATAAAGTGGGATGAAAGTGGGCTGGAGAAATGGCTCAGAGGTTAAAGTGGGATGGAAGTGGTCCAAATCTCCCAAATTGAACCTCAAAGTGAAGCAATCAGGTGGGTTCTGGAGGCCATTATTTGAATCCAAGACCAAAGGTATGAAGAACACAAAATGGAAAATATCCCCGATTATACATCATTCTGTTCTCAGATCTGCCCTGGCCCTTCTGAGAAAGGGGTTTCTTCCTGACTGGTCTTGTCCAACAATCAACGTGATCAATAAATTTAGTTCTATTCACACAGTCATTTTTAAACTACTTCTGGTCATTCATCTCAATATAAATTGGTATAAAAATGTCTCTTTAAATGCCCTCGGGATCCATGGATGATTTCCATTTGCACTTAAAATCTATGTCGCCACCCAAATGAATTTAATTTTTAAAGCCTTCTTTATTTTATTCATATTTGTTTATTGATTTAAGAAACAGAAAGAGGCAGATAGAAAGAGAGAGAATGGGCATGTCAGAGCCTCCAGCCGCTGCATGTTTGACCATGTGCACCTGGCTTACATTGGGTACTAGAGAATTGAATCTGGGTTGTTAGGCTTCACAGGCAAGCACCTTAATCGCTAAGCCATCTCTCATGACTAAGCCCCCAAATGAATTTATATCAATACTTGAATACATAAGTCAGTGGCATGCATAGGTGTCACATACACATGATTGTGTACCTATGTGTGTGTGTGTTTGTGGCTGTAAATTTTCACTGAAACTACTCAGGCAGTTCCTTTGATAAGTAAGTCATAGGACAAGAGAAAAAACCAGAAGGACTATTTGAATAAAGATTTAGGATGGTATTTCCTCCAACCTCCAACACTCGGTTCCACAGTAGTGCTCTTGTTAATAAATGGTGAGGTTAGTTAGTAATTGGCTGTCACACCCCATTTCTGTAGACAGCTGTACATCCCAAATGCTATAGCTGGAGGGTTAGATGTCCGCAAAAGGCTTGGTTTCAGCTTGGTCCTGTTGGGAGATGGTGAGAACTTTAAGAAGTGCCTAGCAGGAGGTCTTTCCATCATTGGGTATACATCTTTGAAAACCTTTGCCTCTTTTGTCCTTTTGTGCTTCCTGTCCATGAGCTGAAGGTTGTTGTTTTTTTCTGCCACATGCCCCGGCCACAATATGCTGCCCACACCCAACCAAAGGCCCTACAACAATACGTGTCTACCTGAGCATGGACTTGAACCTCCAGAACTGTGAGCCAGAGTAAATGCCCTCTCTCTTTAAGTTGACCATACCAAGCATCATTACAGCAACAGAAAGCCACTAACACACCAAATGTCGCCACGATGCATTCAGTTCTATTGAAAAACCAGAGTTTTGCTCCAGCCCTGGCAGGATGATGAAAACCAAGCAATGACTTAGTGTTTTGCCTTCCAAGGACGGGGCTATCTTAGGAGACCCTAATGCCACTAAGTCAGCCTTTGGCCTGTCATGCTCTCTGGGAGGTAGAAAGGACTGTTGTCTCAAGGACAAGGTCAAAGGACAAGCGTCTTTCACAAAGGCGGTTCTCCTGTAGCCGCTCGTGCAGTCACCAGCGACACTTCTGTAGGTGACACTGGAAAACAAAATTCGAAGTGAACTCGAGCAGACACAGCTAACTGGGAACTAGATACCACTGGAGAGGTTAATACAACGAAGAGGCTCTCCTGAAGCAATGCCTCCACTCTTGTTTTATTCAGCTACAGCAATAAATAATTTAATGCAATAATTTATGTGCATTTAAAAGGCTAGGTAATACAAGTGCTAGGATAAGCATGACTTTTGGAAACCTGATATAATACCTATCTAAAAACAATTCATATTTATTAGTGGAATAAATCCCTAAAATTCCTTTCTAAAGGCTTATCAAACCAAATTGGGTCCCAGCCCAACAAATCGAATTAGAAATCCGTGTAAGGCTGCTAACTGAGTTATTAAAGTGATCTGCATGGATATTCCCAGTTCACAGGGAACCCTTCTGTTTAGACATTTGGTCAAATGCTGCCCTCTCGCGGCTCCAGAAAGCTCTAGCAGGCCCTTGGATCACAAAGCATTCAAGGGCTTCTGAGAAAATGCCCAAGTAGTGGAATCTTCAGCTAGAACCCACCACTGTTCTAGATGAAAATTTTCATTTCCTGTTGACCTGGCTGAAAATGCCTATGTGTTCTTCCTAGAATTACGTTGGAACAAGTAAAAACATATAGAGAGAAGGGTAGCTTCCCGTGTGTACCATATTTCTGGCTCTTACGTTTGATGACCCAATGATGTGAGTTGATATGAAGGTTTGATGTATTTAGTTCTTTTGACAAGTGGCATAGCTGGAGAATCTCAATTCATTGAAAGGGATAAAGGTGGCTGCCAACTCTGTCAATTAAAAACGATGGAAACTGTATAAACGTTTTATTTCTACATCCTTTGCTATAAAAGTCAAGGTTGATAATGTTCTTTTTTTTTATAGCATTGCGTTTTTTTTAAATTTTTTTTTATTATTTATTTGAGAGAGAGAGAGAGATACAGAAATAGACAGGTAGACAGAGAGAGAGAGAACGGGCACGCCAGGGCTTCCAGCCACTGCAAACGAACTCCAGATGCATGTGCCCCCTTGTGCTTCTGGCTAACGTGGGTCCTGGAGAATCAAGCCTCGAACCGGGGTCCTTAGGCTTCACAGGCAAGCGCTTAACTGCTAAGCCATCTCTCCAGCCCAAGGTTGATAATGTTCTTAATGCAAGAGTATTGTTATCCCCTCAAACAGAAACACTCACCCGGCCGCTTCTGATTTAGCAGAGGGAATATCTGTCCCTTGAAACTTCTCGGAATGGTAGTAAATTCTGCTCATTTAGCAGCCACAGGTATTTAGCATATATACACGGGTTATACTCTTCTATCCCTTTGCCCCAACTCCTGTGACCCTCGGGGCCCTCCTGAGTTGGGCTATGGTATTCACTGTGGGCTCATGAAAGCCTCAGGAAGGTCAACTACATAAACCCTGGCAGGACAAATTTCTTCCTCAGACATGATTTTTCTTTTTTGACAGTTAAGGTACTTTGAATTGTAAGTAAGAGAACATGTAATCATACAAACTCAGATAATAAGAATATACCAATTTGTGTATTTGAAAGTCCACCAGCTGGAAAAGAAATAAATGAGAGAGAGTGGGAGAGGAAGAGAGGGAGGCAGGGAAGGAGAAAAGAAGGGAAGGATGGGAGAGAAAGATGGGGAGAGGGAGGAGGAGAAAGGAAGGCACGGAGGGAGGGAGGGAGGGAAGAAGCAAGGGATGGAAGAAGGGAGAAGGGAGAAAGAAAGAAAGAAAGAAAGAAAGAAAGAAAGAAAGAAAGAAAGAAAGAAAGAAAGAAAGAAGAAAAAGAGAGAAAAGCCCAAAGGCAACTGAGCATCAAGTTTGATCCAGGTATTCAACAATGCCACAGGGACTGAAGTATCGCTGCAAAGTAGAGTGACCATGGATCCCACTTTCACTGCAACCGTCCTGACTTGGTTTTGAGGCCCAGTCTTTCTAATTATAGCATCCACTCATCCACCCATCCACTCACTCATTTACCCATCTTTCCACAAAGCCGCAGCACTGCTGACTCTAACCCCACACTGCTAGTCTCAGAGATGTAATGGTGGAAGACATGGACCCAGTTCCAAAACATCTGGATCCTCCAGCACAGACTTCCAAGTGAGGAAGAGAGGGGTGCCGTCAGATGAGTGTGAAGTGTTGTCACAGATGTGTAAGATGGAAGTAGATTTGGGGCTCAGTGGGGACACGTGGGAGGGGTTTCTGATCCAATCCTGGGGCGCCAAGTAGTCCCAAAGCAGGGCTCAGTGATCAGCACAAGTCCTTTGAGTATAATGTGAACCAGTTAGACCATTTTCTTTTTTTTTACATTTTATTATCATCATCATTATTATTATTATTATTATTATTATTATTATTATTATTTTAGAGAAAGCGAGAGACAGAATTGGCGTGCCAGGGCGTCAGCAACTGCAATAGAACTCCAGATGCTCATGCCACATAGCGGGCTTGTATGACCTTGCACTTGCCTCATCTTTGTGTGCAGTTAGACCATTTTCTTTCTGCAGAAGCCAAGCCAACAAAATATGGCACTGTGCCAGTCTTACGCATTCAGCAATATGTCTCCATTTTTTGTAGTTTTTCGAGGAAGGGTCTCACTCTAGCCCAGGCTGACCTGGAATTCACTATGTATTCTCAGGGTGGCCTCCAACTCATGGGTGATCCCCCTATCTCTGCTTCCTGAGTGCTGGGATTAAAGGTGTGCACCACCATGCCTGGCTTCTAATATTTTTATAATGCAATGGCGGGTTCATACAGCATGCACCACAAAGATTGTAATTCAACTCCTCTGGGGCTGAGGTGATGGCTCAGTGGGTAAAGTGCCTACCTTATGAGGATCTGAGTTCAGCTCCTCAGCACCCATATAAAAGCTAGGCATTGCAGCATGGCTGTAGTCCCAGAAATGGGGAGGTGGAGACAAGCGGATTCCAAGCTCTTGCTGACTAAGCTATTTAGTTGAATCCGTTTGAGATTCTGTCTCAAAAATTAAAATGGAAAGCAGCTTTGAAATACACCTGTGATGTCAGCCTCTGTCTTCCAAATGCACGTGTACATGCAACCTCCACACACACATACACTGCACACATGTGAGTATGCCCATACCTGTGTATGCCACCCATATACACATAATTAAAAACTCCACATATATAATGTGGGAGATTCCTCTTTTAGTACATCTAACTCACAGAAAATTTTAATGTTTTTTTAAAATATTTTATTTATATTATCTGCACACAGAAAAAGACATAGAGGAGAGGGACAAAGAGAGAGAAAGAATGGGCATGCTAGGGCCTCCAGCCACTGCAAACAAACTCCAGATGCATGCGCCACCTTGTACATTTGGCTTACATGGATACTGGGGAACTGAACCTGGATCCTTAGGCTTCTTAGACAAGTGCCTTAAATGCTAAGCCATTTCTCCAGTCCTTCACAGAACTTTTGTTCTCCTTTAACACATCTATATGCCATTCTGTCTGTCTTTTGAGAAACATAAGAAAGCTAAAATTACATTACTTTGTAATCATATGGTCCCTGGGTGCTCTAGTATATTAGCCAATCTCCTCGGTCACCCTGGCTAAGTCTTACATCTCTAGTCTAAGGTCTTTCTAGCCCAAATATTCCACAAGTCTATGAACAGCACCATTAATAAAGTGGCCCTTCATTTTGTTTGTTTGCTCATTTTATTTTGAGGTGGGGTCTCTCCCTAACCCAGGCTGACCTGGAATTCACTGTGTAATCTCAGTCTGGCCTTGAACTCACAGTGATCGTCCTCCCTCTGTCTCCCGAGTGCTGGGATCAGAGGTGTGTCCCACCATGTCCGGGAGCATTTTTAGTATTGTGTTCACTGTAGACTGTCATTGAACGTGGGCTTCTCACCCTCCAGTCACCATCATGGTTCTCAGGAGACAAAGTCTTGCTTTTCTAATACAATTTTTAGCCATGAAAAGATTAAATAGTGGGCTAGGGAGGTGGCTCAGTGCTTAAAGGCACTTGGTTATAAAGCCTTCCAGCCTGGTGTTCAATTCTCCAGTATCCATGGAAGGCCAGACGCAGAAAGCAGCTCATGCATCTGGAGCTCATTTGTAGTAGTAAAAGGCTCCAACACGCCAACACTCCTCTTTCTCTTTCTTTCTTTTTTTTCTTTCTTCCTTCCTTTCTTCCTTCTTTTCTTCCTTCCTTCCTTCCTTCCTTCCTTTCTTTCTTCTGTCTTCCTTTCTTCCTTCTTTTCTTCCTTCCTTCCTTCCTTCCTTCCTTCCTTTCTTTCTTTCTTTTTTCTTTCTTCCTTCCTTTCTTCCTTCTTTTCTTCCTTCCTTTCTTTCTTTCTTTCTCTCATTCCCTCTTTGTCTCTCCACCCCCTTCCTCCTTAAAAATACATAAATAAAAATATTTTAAAATGAAATAGAAATGAATGTTTTCAGGGGAAAGTATATCTACATCTTGGTTCTAGATAAAATTATCACTAATGAATAAAAATACTTACTCTGTAAGAAACTTCTCTATCTTCTTTAACATATTCTCTGAATAAGCATGCTTTAGAAAATTGGGGGAGGGCATTTTGGGGAGTCAATTAAAAGATCTGGGGGAAAGGGGTAACTAGCTCAGTGGTAGAGCACTTGCTTAGCATGTCCAAAGCCCTGGGTTTGATCCCTGACACCAGAATGTATGTATGTGTTTGTGTATATGTATTTGTGGATTTGTGGTGTGTGTGTGTGTGTGTGTGTGTGTGTTATGGATAGGTATGTCTTAGTAAATATCTTGAAATTAATTTGAATACAAAAAAGACTTAAAACAGTGCTGCAAAAATGCCTATCAAGGGCTGGCGGGATGGCTTAGTGGTTAATGTGTTTGCCTGCAAGCCAAAGGACCTAGATTCGATTCCCCAGGACCTATGTTAGCCAGATGCACAAGGGGGCGCAAGTGTCTGCAGTTTGTTTGCAGTGGCTAAAGGCCCTGGCATGCCCATTCTCTCTCTCCCTCTATCTCTGTCAAATAAATAAAATATAAAATATAATGTTAAAAAAAGAAAAACAAAAACAAATTGTGTTTTTAAAAAAAATGCATATCAAGGAGGGAAATGTAGCATATTGCCAACTCAGATGATGTGTAAGCAGGCTCAGTTACAACTTTCTAATGTAAGGGCCTTATGAAGACTTAGGAAACATGGGTCCCATCTGAGTGTGTGACAAAACAGGACATGGCTTTGTGTTTGAACTTCCTCATGCACCCTGTCTCACATGTGACACTGCGTTTATGCACAGATTCCCGTGAGCTTAACTTTGTGAATGTACATTAAGCCTATAGTGCATCAGCAGCAACCTAAACTCCCACCCACAGGGAAATGCTCAGTGAACTATCACACAGAAATGCTGGAAGAATAACCTGGAGAGACTACTATGCATACATTTATATTCCTGTAGCAGTGTGGATAAACCTAAAACGACTACATTGTCAAGTACAAAATGCAAAACACAGGATGATACAGCATTGAACGACTTACAGTTTTCATATAACAGGGGCCTAGGAAAATGACTCAACACAAGCCTGAGGCCTGAGAGGGCCTGTGATTTTTATTCCCATCCCTCACATAAAAACCTGAGCATGGCTGTACCCCTCTGTAACCCTAGTCCAGCAGGAGCAAGGGGGCAGAGATCCGAGAATCACTGCAGCTGGCTGACCCCCCCTAAAATCAGCAGGTCTGGGTTAAATGGTAACACACAGCTGAGAAATAGAGGAAGACTGGAAAGCACCTGATGGTCTCTGGCCTCTGCACATGTGCACAAAGGGGCACACATCTGGATACACACATGTATATAGCACACACACATAATACCACATATCACACTCTGTATACACACATGTAAAAATAGTAAACAAAACATGCTATATGTTGTTTAAGGACTACATATATAAAGATAATGATATATATATGTGTACATACATATATGTGTGTCTATATTTCATACATATGAAACTTTTGTTAAAGTAGACAGGGAAAGAAACAAAACTCAAGGGTAAATGAGAGTTCAGCGAATTCTGTAGTTCCTCTAAGAGACTCAAAACAGACATTAGGCTGCCATTAGATCTGGGTGCCATGAATAAGTGCGTAATCCCTATGTTCTTTAGGGATTTCTTCTTTAAATTATCCTTTCAAGGCTTCTTTTAAAATCACATTCAGGGGCTGGACAGATTGCTAAGTGGTTAATGTGTTTGCTTACGAAGTCTAAGGACCCAGGTTTGATTCCCAGTACCCACATAAGCCAGATGCAGAAGATGGCTCATGTGCCTGGAGTTTATTTACAGTGGCTAGAGGCCCTGGCACATCCATTCTCTCTCTCTCTCTCTCTCTCTCTCTATCTGCCTCTCTCTCTCTTGCTGTCTTAAGTAGATAAAAATAAATAAAATCATTTTCAGCTAACAAAGTAAAAGTTGCTCTCAAAGGTTAAAAAAAAGAGGGCTGGAAGGATGGCTTAGTGGTTAAGGCATTTGCCTGCAAAGCCAAAGCACCCAGGTTCAATTCCCCAGGACCCACATTAGCCAGATGCACACATCTGGAGGTCGTTTGCAGTGGTTGGAGGCCCTGTCTTGCCCATTCTCTCAATCTCACTGTCAAATACATAAATAAATAAAAATAAAATATTTTTTAAATCTTATTAAAAAGGAGATTGGAATAGGGCTGGTGCATGGCCATGCATCTTTCCCACCTTTGCTCATCAGTACAAGAGTGTGGCTATTTGATGGGGGATAGAGGAAAACATGGACATGAATAGACCCTGCAGTACACCTGCATCCTACTATAAAAAAAAATTCTGAAGTCAAAATTTCAATTCCAGACTAACATGGAATTTGTACTTGGCACCAAAGTTTCTCTTCTTGGTCTCTGTCTTAAAATCTTCTAATAAAATCAAGAAGTGACCTAAATCCCATCATTTTCTTTATGCTGATAACAGCTCAAGATGTTTTCATGTTATTTCTGTCCAAATAAATAGACTAGAATCACAGTTGCAAGTGGCAGATTCATGACCCTATAAAATCAACTAGGAAAACATGGGATTTGATTTGCTCAGTAGATATAATTTAAAATATAAACAAACTACTCAGAGAAAATAAAAACCAAATCACTGTTAAATATATTTTCAAATGCTTCAATATGTGAGTAGAAACGTAATTTAAAATTACCCTGAAGTATCTTCTTTTTTATGAGAGAGACAGAACTGGTGCACCAGGGTCTCTCGCCACTGAAATCAAACTCCAGATGTGTGACCATTTTATGCACATGTGTCACCTTGTGTGTCTGGCTTACATGGGTTATGGGGAGTCAAACATGGGTCCTTGGGCTTCACAGGCAAGTGCCTTACCTGCTAATCTCTCTCTCCAGCCCTCTTCTTTTTTTAACTTATCAGATTGACAAAGATTCAGCTCAGAAAAGGCCATTGACTAATCAGTGAGTGGGACAAAACAAAAACACTTTCATCTAGTACTGGACGGAGGGTAAACCAATATGATCTCTATGGAAGGTGATTTTGTGATATCTATCAAAATTTACAAATGTTCACTTTCTTTGAGCAATAATTACATTTCTAGAATTTATCTTGACATTTTTTCCATATGTATGATACGTCATATTTGTTCTTTGTCTGTTTGCTTATTTGCTTGTTTGTAGACTGTAGTTCATTGAGTTGCCCAGGCTGGCTGTGAACTCTGTCACCCACTCAGGCTTTGAACTTGATTGAGATCCTCCTGCTTCAGCCTCCCCAGTAGCTAGTATTTCAGGCCTGTGCCACTAGGCCCAGATCTCTGCTCCTCTTCTTGCTGCAAGGATTTTATAGCAAAATATTAGGAAGACCTTAAATTCCCATTAATTAAAATCTAAATTAATTATAGTATAGTCATAAAACAGAGTGCAGTGTTGCCTTTACAAAAAAAAAAAACATGAGGAAACTTTCATGATTTGATATGGAAAACTTCAAGATTAATTATAACATATAGTACAGAACAGTGAGGGAGGAACATTACCATTCACATAAAGAGAAAGAACATTATGGGTCCGAAATGTTTCTTTTTTATATACTTTATTTATTATCATTTATTTGAGAGATATAAAGAATAGCCATACCAGAGCCTCCTGCCACTGCAAATAAACTCCAGACAGATACCCTTTTGTGCATCTGATTTTATGTGGGTACTGGGGAATTGAACCCAGGCCATGCAAGCACCTTTAACCACTGAGCCATCTTAGTCATTGGATACCTCTGAAACAGACTAGAAAATTCTACTGTCAATGATTCTGGGGAAAACAGAACAAAGCATGTAGAAAACAGGAGCAATTTTCTTCTATATGCTATATTTTAAATTTGGATTGTAAACCTTGTGAATTTTTTAAATTAAGTTAAAAGTTTAAGTCATTAATTTTAGCTAAATAGTAAGAAACTTGTGGTAGAAGTTCTACGGTGTTTTTCTTTTTCTTCTTTTTTGAGTTTTTGAAGTAGAGGCTCGCTCTAGCCCAGGCTGACCTGGAATTCACTATGTAGTCTCAGGGTGGCCTTGAACTCATGGCAATCTGCCTACCTCTGCCTTCCAAGTGCTAGGATTAAAGGTGTGTGCCACCACGCCCAGCTATAGAAGTCCTAAATTTTAACAAGGGACTCATAACTATAATGAGGATGCACCAGCAACCACCCGCCTTCCCCCCCCCAAAAAAGCATGAATAGAGGAGTTATAGAGCAAGGCAGAGATAGGAGGGGAAGTATCCTCATTTTGTCTATTTTAACAATTTTGCCCCTTGTAAAGGCTCCATACCAAAACCAAACCAGATTTTTTTTAGAAAGCAAACCCAATTAGGATGCTTATCCAACCTCTGTTAAATGAAGCCCCAGTTCAAATTTATAACAAAGCTTAAAAATTCAGTGTTTTTTTTTTCCTTTACCTGATTTTCAACTTGACTGTGCAATTCACCAGACCTAACATGAAATCTAGAAAAAATTTTCTTCTTTTGACAAAGTAAAAATTAGTCTTCTTGGCTCAAACGCCTTCCAACCTTCATAAGTACATTTCCAGTAAAAATGAAATCCATGGTGTACGAGGTGGAACCCTTGGAACTGTTGTCAGGGAGCAACAGGGCTCGCGATGTTGTCCCAGGCAGCCAGAGGAGGGCTGTTCATCTTCCCGGGTATGCTGCTAATTTACATATCTGATCATTGACTTCTGCTGCGTTTTAACCCACTCGCAAGACCACTATGATGGTGAGGAGTTTCCAAAAAGATAAATTGAACTGGAAACCTCAACATGGGTATTTCTGGCTGTCTTTTGATAGAGTGGAATTCACAGTTTTGAAATGCCACTGTTGCCTTCCATTCCTTCAGATGTACCAACGCCCATCAGAACATCTAGAGGAGATCCAAAAACCATGAGCCTTGCCTCCTGGTGCCATGGCCACAGAGGCTCTCCCAGCTGCTGTGCACAAAGGCCTCTCAGCTTCTTCTAGCCCCGGAAGATCTTTTGGCAGTCTCTCCCTGGATCAGGGAGGTAGAGCTTGTCTTCTGCTGTGAGCAATAGTCCATATCCATTTCTCTTCTGAAGTAATTTCCTCACTGGAATTCTAGGCAACAAATCCCTTCCCGGCGTCCTCCTGGAAGCTTAGTAGGGAATGGGAATGTTCTATCTGTGGATTCATTAGCATTTGTCTCACAGAATGAACATTCAAAGGGAAAACTACATCATTGCAGTAGAGTGAAAGAGCTATGCATGGGAAAGAGAAAAGGGAAGTCTCTCAGTTTCTAGTTGATGAACATTTTTTTCTATAAACAACAAAATACAATGTATAGAAATAGAAGGACAACTTTCCACGAGGACTTTCCTTTTAAAGCTATGAAAAGGCTATAAAAACACCTGACAAAGCTACCACCCCACACACCTTGAGAGGCACCCCCGATAGCACCCCTGGCAGTGAACTCTCAGGCTTTTAGTTAGGACAAAAACATTCCCCCCAGGGCTGGAGAGATGGCCTAGCAATTAAGGTGCATGCCTTCGAAGCCTAAGGACCCCAGTTCGATTCTCCAAGTCCCACGTAAGCCAGATGCACAAGGGGGCGCACACGTCTGGAGTTCGTTTGCAGTGGCTAGAGGCCCTCACGTGTCCCTTCTCCCTCTCCCTCTTTCCCTCTCTCTGTCTCAAGTAAAAAATAAATAAATAAATAAATGAATAAATAAATAAATAAATAAATAACAATATTCCCTGATCTCGGTGGCTATCTCCGTCATATTGGACTTTTAAAACGAGTTTCAAACTAGTCTTTGCCATGAGCTCCCACCCCATTGCCTTCCTCACTTAGGCGGGCCTGGTAATTTCTCTGACTGATTCCTCTGGCAGCCTGGAGCTGCCTATGGTAATAACTGTGACACTCCCTTCTCTTCCTCTCAAGTTGAGGATTCATTAAAAAGAAGGCATCAGGGCTGGAGAGATGGCTTAGTGGTTGCTGCCTGTGAGAAGGACCCGGTTCAAGGCTTGATTCAAGCCAGATTGAGGGGGTGCATGTCTGCAGTGGCTAGAGGCCCTGGCGCGCCCATTCTCTCTCTCTCTCTCTACCTGCCTATTTCTGTATCTCTCTCTCTCTCAAATTAATAAATAAATAAAAATAAAATATTTAAAAAAAAAAAAAAAAAAAGAAGGCATCACATCTTGCTAGAGAAACAAAGTTGATTCAACATTGAATGCTTCCATTCCTTGCGTACAAATGACAAATATAAGTTGCATACACACACACACACACACACAGCCATGTCTGCCATGGGCAGCAATCCAAACCAATAGCCATGCATCGACTATTATCCAAAGTGCATGTGTTAAAAGGTACACCCTAGGCTTAAAAAAAAAAAAACCCTTCATCGTGTTTATTAGCTGCATTTGTGGCTTTTATTCCCTCTCCCTTTTATCAAGAAACTTCCACCCCATTCCAGGCATCTTCTCTAGTTTTCTTTGCTGGATGTTTTTCTGGAACAAGTTGGAGCTCCATGTACAAAATGGTATTTCAAACCTGTGCTCACCCTTTGCTACATGCCTGGGTTAAAAATGGCCAAACTCACTTTTAATTTAGTTAAATAAAAAAATAAATAAATAAAAAGATGTCTCCAGGTTAAGACCCTGTATTCCAAGTTTCAGCCCAGAGTGAATTTGTATGGCCAAGTTATAAACCCCTGAAAATAGGAAAGTAATGCCGTGAGGATTTAAAATAATAGAAAATGTTTCACATAATATAAATCCATAAGCAGTGTATTATATTTAAGTCTTAATATCTACATACTTGGATTATCTTATATCTTGACAATCACACAAAGTAATCTTACCCGCTCGCCTCCTTTTTGTGACTCTGGTTTTCATTCCTATGTATTAACAATGCCCTGGGCCATAAAATACTGTATTAATATTAGTTTGTCACAGCACACTAAATTTAGAACAACTCATTAATACTAGAGAGTTAAAGGCAGTCAGCCAAGAGTAGCAGGGACTAGAAGCTCTTAAGGCTGTAAGTTATGCAGATACGCCACTTGAACTGAGAGCCAGCCATTCTTCTTGTTCCTAATAAGAGATTCTATTAGGTGTAAGCTGATGCTAATTCTAATTAAGAAGTGGTGGGGAAAGGCAATTGTGACACTGTAGGTATAGTCGATACGCAACTGGAGTAAATCTATCATCTCACTCGGCCTCCTGGTCACGTGAGATTAGTGGTGACTGCACGGAATGAATATTCCTCCTGCCATCTACATAAAAAATAACTTTGCTGCCTATTTGCCTCTGTGTGATAATAATCAATGTTCCTGGAAGAAGTCTGCTCATCAGTGCTTTTTCAAAAGTGAACATTTTGCGGCTCAGAAAATCACCCCAGCTGCACAAAAAGTTTCGACTTTTTACAAATAAAAATCCTTTTCTAATGGATACTTCTGGACCTGTTAGGCCTTTCTTGGGGCTTGTCAAATATTAATTTTTTTTTAAATTTAGTCCCTTGCTAAGCTACAAATATTCATGTTTAACACCAAGTAGCAGTTCAGGGGCTGACGACTTGGTGTGTACCTTCTGAATGATGCATACAAAGCAGCAGTTAGCACAAAGAAAAAGCCACCAGATTGGTCTCAGGGAAACCCAGTGTCTGAATTTTTCATGACTCCTCTAGCACTTAAAGAAGGGGAAAAAAAGAAAGAAAGAAAGAAACTGGCTACTAGGGTAGGAAGAGCAGCATCAGGCAGGTCAGAGCCTGGGACAGAATGCATGCGGTCTTGCCTGGGGAAAGCAAAGGGGATTTAAGCTACTTAGGAGAATTAGAAAGGGCTAGGGGAAGAGAAAAATTTGCTTTGTTTCGGTATTTTATAAACACCACAGTAGCCAAGGGAAGAAAAAAAAAAAAAAAAGAAACTAGAAAAAGTCCATGGTGCTAACTCCCTAGGGCTCCTGATTTTTGTTCTCTAAGGACACCCAAATCTTACCTTGCCTTTAGGGCTGCGAGGCTTCTTGTTAAACTTCCTTGAACTGTGCCTTTTCTGGCATACTTGCCCACACTTATAGATTGCTCCTCCCAAGAAACAGAAGTAAAACCAATTCAATTATTTGTTTCCCTTGCTGGGTTCATAAACACCTCCATGGAGGCCAGGGCCAAGCAGAAGAAGGTGACACCTTAATTAAACAGATGCCCAGTGACTGAAAGATGTTCCCCACGTGATGAACTCTGCCCTATGTATAATGCTTTATAGAAAAGAAATCTAAATTGCATCCAGCAAACCAAATGAGTAACGCGTGTGGAAGGAGAAAAAAAAAACTACAGTGTTTAAGGAACTGATGACTTCCCCTGTCAGTGTTTCATTAAGCACTGAATGAGTTCTTTGCTATTCTTGGTCACATCTGATTTTTTTTTTTTTTTTAACTATAAGTCCCTTTGAACAGTTGGGAGTAAGAGAATTGCCTTTGATCACCGAATTCTTCTGAATTTTTTCAGTCAAAACGAGGCCATTTTCACTCTGACTTCGGGTATTTTTATGAGTTTTTTATTTCCCTCAAGAACATTCCTGGGCATAGCTTTCCAGGCTAGGAAGAGCCCTGAACAATTAATGTATACATTTTTACATAAATGTTTATAAATTTAACAAAGGGAGTGAGCTTTACCCCCAAGAAGTTCCCCCCTCCCCCAAATCCCCACCCCCCACACACACACACACACACACACACACACACACACACACACACCCTGCTCTTTTTGAAGGCGGATTTCTAATGATGACCCTTGGCGTGTTGGACCACATGGGATTCCTCGGAGAAGAGTCGGATGAAAATGAGTCTATTCTCATTTCAAACAGAATTTTGCTGAAGTCCTGATCAGAGCGTCAGCATGCCGTCCGGGGAGAGCGCCGCGCGCGCCTTGGTTCGCCGCCGAGCCGCGCTCTCCGGGTAATTGTTGCCGGAGCGCGGTGACTTGGCTCTGGGATGTGAGCGGTCTGGATGCGCTCCGGCTGTTACTCTCTGTTTAAAGATTTAAACCATCGGGGTATGAGAAGGCTTTTTGATGTTCATTGAACACGGAGCTTGGGTACAGGAGCAGGGGCGGGCGGGGGGGGTGGCGGCGGGAAAGGGCTTCACCAGAAGGCAATCATCTTTCAGAGCCAGCAGTCAGATGGGGAGAAGGAAGGTGGGGACGTGGCCGCCTCGCCGCGCAGTCGAGTCCCAACAAAGGGAGATGAAAGCGGCCCGGTGGGCGGGGCCGGGGCGGGGGCTGGGGCCAGCGCCCGCGGCGGGGCGGGGCGGGCGGGGCAGGGCGGGGCCTCCTCCCCGTGCACTGGAATCAGCGCTTCCAGCCTCGCTCGGTCTTTAAAACACACGCGGGTGTGGCTGGGCGGTAGGTGGGGGGAGGGAGGGGGCAGTGCCAGGTGTACATTGGGGTGACTTCGGTTGACCCTGGACTTGCAAAAGAGCCTCCCAAGGCTTCGTTATTTTATATTTGTTTTATTTTATTTTATTATTATTATTATTTTTTTTTTTGAAATTCCTTAATGACTCTTTGGACTCAGATGAATGTCATTTCCAGTATTTGCAGCTACAACCCTGCAAGAAGGCCATCCTTATGGTGCATTTTTTTAAGATCCTCCTGATGTTTTCAGCCCCCACCCCACCTCGCCCCAGGGTAGAACCTGCATCTTGGCTTTAAGAACTTAATAATGGTCAGGTAGAAAAGGAAAAGGAAGCGCCTCCCCCCCTGCCCCCCGCCCCCGACAGAACCCAGCCCAGTTTCTTCATAGGCTCTTCTGTGGCAAAACGCCAGCTTTTTTTTTTTTTTTTTTACACTTTGCAGCCCTACCAGGCCATGTTACCGAGCTTGCGTTGCTTTGTATTAATTAGTCAAGAACCAACATTACCTTGTTGTTTTCCCCAGGCGCCTGCACCAGACTGGCAGCACAAGCCAAATTCTTAACAAATGTGTATGCTGAGTGAGTGAATGACCCCAGGAAATGACAGCGTGCATTTCAATTTATTCTCTGCTACTCCATCCAAAGTTTTGGAGAAATGCTGTTTTAAAAAAAAAAATGCAAAAACCTTTAGATTTCTCCCCCACCCCTCCCCATCCCTGCCCCACCTCCTGTAACAGCAGGAACCCTGGCCAGGCAAGCACAGCAGCAGACAGCTGATCCTTGGGAATGCAACTTTCCTACAGAGGAAGGCTGCTTAGCCCCTTACCACAGGACTCAGGGCAACTAATTTCACTTCCCTAAGCTTCAGTTTCCCCATCCACAGACTAGTAATATGAAAAAAGAACTTCTCTGAGTTGAGAAATTCATGTAAAGTAACTAGAACATTGTTTACTAATGTTTCACAAAAAATTCAACTGCTGTTGTTAATATTATTGCTATATATCAGCATTGTTCTCCAAAATATTTTCAACATGACGGCATCAGGAGGGGACTTTAGACAGCTCAGTGGTTAAAGGTGTTTGCTTGCAAAGCATGGTGGCCCCAGGTTCGATTCCCCAGTGTCTACAGGAAACCAGATGCACAAAGTGGCACGTGCATCTGGAGTTCTTCCAGTGGCAAGAGGCCCTGGCGCACCCATTCTCTCTCTCACTCTCGCTCTTGCTCCCTTTCTCTCCTTGAGAACAAATAGAAGGAAAAAGAAATAGAAAAAAAGTGAGTCTTGGGATGAAGAGATGGCTCAGCAGCTGAGAGTGCTACCCGTGTAAGCATGAGGGTCTGAGGAGGCCTGAGACCACCTGAGGTCAATTCCCCAGCACCTAGGTAAATAGCTGTGCACGCCCACACACATCTGCAACCCTAGTTAGATACTAGAAAAATTGCTGGGACTCACAAAAACAGCAACTATCTCATAGTAACAGGCTGATGAAGGATGGCAGGGGCGGGGTAGGGGGCTGGGCAACATCTGATATACTCCTATGATAAGGGATGGAGGGGGGACGTCTGACTTTCTCTTATGGCCTTTGCATTCCTGCACACAGGCGCATGCATCCGCACACACATGTGCATTCACTACACACAAAAAAAGTGAGTCTTGGGCTGGAGATGTAGTGCAGTTAATAGAGTGTTTCCTAGCATCATGCACTAAGCCTGGGCTCCATTCCCAGGAACACATGAAACCAGCACACCCAGAGTTTAAAAACAGGAGGACCAGTAAGCTCAAGGCTATCTTCCACTACACAGTGAGTTTGAGGCCAACCTGGCATACGTGAGACCCTGTCTTCAACAGCAGTAACAACAACAACAAAAAGAGAGTCTTCATAGAGGCATGAATAATGTGCACTGTAACCTTCTGGCCTCCTCTGGTCTAACCTGAGCTATTTCCACCTCCTAGAGTTGCTCTTTCATCACTAAGACCTCCTCATCTCAGATGGCAGCAGCAGCGGCCTCAGCCACCCGAGCAGGCAGCCAGAGTGGGCCCTGCCTGTTTGAACACAGCTGTGCCCATTGTCTCAGCTCCACACAGCAAAGAGACCACTGCTGGAGAGGTGGCTCAGGAGACAAAGAGCTTGCCATGCAACACTGAGTACCACACGGCCACGGCCCACCTGTGCCAAAGGCTCCATCCAGTCAACCAGTGTCAGGAGAGGTGACCCACGGCCAGCTCTTGGAACTTAATCACAGCTACTCCACACCAGGTCAGTCTCATGCAGCCCTTACAACAACCGTGTAAGGCAGGGTAGGGTTTCCAAATGAAAACATGATGTGTAACGTGAAGACCATTAAGCTCACTGGCATTTTTACACAGTTCTCCTGGAACATTTTGCTCAGCAATCACCAGGCTGGACAAGGGCGCTTCACTGTCTCTGAGACTCGATGCCTCAGCTTTTTCCTGGCCTCGTGGTTCCACTAGCTTCATCAGCAGAGGGAGGGAATGAAGTGTGGACCAGTCTAGGAACTGGGCTAAGATTCCTGCCAGAAAGACCACCAAGTGCTGCCCCTTCATTGACCCTGTGAAAACCACAAGCCTTCCATCATGCGCTTCTCTCTTCAATGTCTCCCACCCTCCCCATCCTGGAAATGGGAGCGTGTCAACCAACACCATTACCAAAAGAGTCCGTTTAGCACCGCTCAAATCCAGGGAATCACGATGGCCAAATAGCTTTGCCCCATGATTGAGACATGATTGAGAGAACTACCGTTTCTTTTCCTCTAGCCCGCTAACGGAAAAGGCTGAATCTCTAAAAACAAATTGATTGATGATATAATTTAACATCTTCATAAGACTTCTAGTGGCAGAATCAATCTGCCCCTAGCACCACCACCATGCGAAGCAGAGAAAGAGAAAAATCGCACCAGTTGCTTTTCTTTTATTACACTTCCGGGTGCTCTAAGAAAAAAGAAGAAAAAAAAACTCTCCAGAAAATCAATAAGGCAGATCGTGCCCAGCAGTACCCCATTACAGAATTAAATCCATATGCCAACACAAAAACAATGAAGAGCACCAACTGGCAAGGGACCCATTTGCTTTGTTTGACTTTAACTAACAGAATGAGACACAAGACTGGATGTAATTTAATGCAAACCTTGGCCTGTCCTGGTCATGCATATGACTGACCCTCGGGGCACGACCATCAATTTTCTATTAAAGATCAGAGATTTGACATATCAAAGTCAACATCTAGCCGAATAACTGCAGAAACTTGATAATAATTCTTGGGTGGATTTCACAGTGGCTTTTCAGTAAAGTATTAGAAAGGTAGCCGATTTCAATCCTGACCCTGCAAGATCTGAATATGAAATAAAGGATTTCAGCTTGATCTCCCCATGATGTGAGGATGAATGTTATGGTAAATGTTAACTTAGTGCTCTGAATAGCTCAGTAATAGATGGGTTTAGGCAGTAATAGGTTTAAAATGTCAACTTATTGAATAATAATTTGGTGTTGTACAAATACTATGTGTAAGAAGGGATTTGTTTTGCAAATTTTCAAATAAATGAATGGATTTACGATGTCCTTGACTGTTTCATTGTTCTGGTCAGAATCTTGCAGAAGAATCAGAGTTAGTTTGTGCTTTCTCTGGTCTTGCTGTCTGTCTGCATTTAACTATGTAGTTTTCATAATTACTGAGCCTTTTTGAATTCTGGTCCTTAATTGAACTCCCCCCTGCTTTGGTCCCCAAAGCCAGGATGATGGCATGATTTTCTAATAAAAATAAAAACTCAATTATCTTTCCCTATAAAATGTTTCATGACACCAATAGCAAAACCTTTCACCAACCCAGCTGTAAAATGTTCAACTGTTCAAAACACAGGAACTGAAAAAGAAAAAGTCTCTTTCCCTCACCGAACTCAGCCCTTCAGTCCAATTATAAGATGACAGCTCTATAAATCCTGGAGGAACATAAGTGTGGGCAAAACAGAATTGTGACTGGGACACTGAGAGCCTGGGACAAACACCTCCACCACGGGCTGTGGAGAAGGTCCCTAGATTCTATAAGCAGACCCCCTCCCACCCCCAACACAGCACACTTCCAACCATCCTGTATGGAGTAAATAGGAAAAGATGCCAAGAAACTATCCCATGAGCTCTGGGAATACTTCAGACCTAATAGCTTAGAAATCTCGGGAGGGGGCTGGAGAGATGGCAGGTAAGACATTTGCCTGCAAAGCCAAAGGACCTAGGTTCAATTCCCCAGGACCCACCTAAGCCAGATGCACAAGGTGGCACATGCGTCTGGAGTTTGTTTACAGTGGCCTGTGGCCCTGGCTCGCCCATTCTCTCTCTCTCTACCTCTTCTCTCAAGAAAGGAGGGAGGGAGAGAGGGATGGAGGGATGGAGGGAGAGAGGGAGGGAGGGAGGGAGGGAGGAAGGAAGGAAGGAAGGGAGGAAGATAAATCTCTGGATGACATTCCAAGAAGCCCACTTGTGCCTACGAACCTGGCTGAGTAGCTGTTCGTGTGATAGAGGGCATGTCATGATTTCCCGCAAACCAAGACACCTTTCACGGGTGTACGGATGCTCTCACCTCACAGTACTATGTGCTTGAAATGGTCCTGGACGGATCTGTGCAACCAGTGAGTTCCATGGCTAAGCACATCTCTGCCCTGTGGCCTGGTCTGGCTTCCCATGGAGATGACCATCAGACCGGCACTGGTACTGGTGGCTGAAATGGAAGAAGGGAGCTTTAGTGAAGAGAATGACACAGGAAAACAAAAGTGGCCAGTAAAGAGTGCATCACCAAACAAGTGATGATCTTGGGTAACAGGATGTAAGTTCCACTGGGGATACCTTGATTCAGTGTGGAAACCCAGACCTTAAAATTACTCCTTCAAGGGCTGGAGAGATAGCTTAGCAGTTAAGGCGCCTGCCTGCCAAGCCTAAGAATGCTGTTGGATTCTGCAGGTCCCACGTTTAGCCAGACATAGTGACGCAAGGGTGCAATGCTGCACTTGCACACAAGGGGGTGCACACATCTGGAGTTTGTTCACAGCAGCTGAGAGGCTGCTGGTGCACCCATTCTCTTGTTGTCTGTCTCTGTCTCTCTCTGTCTCTCTCTCTTTCTCTCTTTCTCTCTCCCTGATAACAACAACAAAAAATACTCCCTCAAAAAGTATATTAGGAGTTGGAGAAATGGCTTAGCAGTTAAGGTACTTGCCTGCAAAACCTAAGGACCCGGTTCAATTCTCCAGGTCCCACATAAGCCAGATGCACATGGTGGCGTATGTGTCTGGAGTTCTTTTGCAGTGGCTAGAGGCCCTGGCGCACACATTCTCTCCCTCTCTCTCTCTCTCTCTCTCTCTCTCTCTCTTTCTTTCTCTCTCTCCCTCCCTCTTTCTCTCCCTCTCTGTCTCTAATAAATAAAAATAAGTCTTTAAAAAAGTGTATTTTAAAAAGTATATTAGTTCTTTTTCTCGTTGCTGTGACCAAAACATGAGCAGTAACTTAAGGAAGAAACACTTACTTGGTTCATGAGATGTAGCCCACCATGGCCAGGAAGACATAGCAGCAGTCCCCAGCTGTGGCAGCAGGAACTTATTCACATCTCAGTGGATCAGGAAGCTAGGTAAAGGAAATGCAGGTGCCCAGATGCCTTTCTCCATTCTCACTTCTTACTCAGTCCCAGACTTCAGCCCATGCGACGGTGCTCACAGTGAGGGTGGGGTTTCCCTCCTCAGTTGAACCTCTCTGGAAACACCCTCACACCTGGTGGTGTGTCTCCTAGGTAATTCTAAGTCTAGTCAAATTGACAATGAAGGGTAGTAATCACAGGAGTTAAGGGGACCCAAGTGCGTATACAACCCTGCCAATCAGTCATTGGTTGAGGATGGTCCTGAAATTCCTTGGCATTGCCAAACTATTGTATGAGGAGGCAGAAGGCTTTGGGAGCTTTAGAAAGTTCTCAGAAAGAGGGCTGGAGGGATGGCTTAGCAGTTAAGGCATTTACCTACAAAGCCAAAGGACCCTGGTTCAATTCCCCAGGACCCACGTAAGCCAGATGCACAAGGTGGTACATGTGTCTGGAGTTCATTTGCAGTGTCTGGAGACCCTGGTGCACCCATTCTCTCTGGCATGTCTCTCTCTCTCTGTGTCTGTGACTTTCTCAAATAAATAAAACTTAAAGAAAAAAAAACAGGAAGTTCTCAGAAAGAATGTATTGCTGGAAGTTGGAAGTCAGGCACCATGCACTAAAACGGAGAGACAGATAGGCAGCAACCTATAGCCTGTGCTGTGGGGCCTGGATTTTTCTTTTTTATTTTTTTTATAAAATATTTTTGATATTTTATTTATTTATTTATTTATTTATTTATTTATTTATTTATGAGAAAGAAAGAGGCAGCTAGATATAGAGACAGAGAGAGAATGGGCACACCAGGGCGTCTAGCCACTGCAAATGAACTCCAGGCACATGGACTACCTTGTGCGTCTGGCTTGATGTGGGTCCTGGAGAATGGAACCTGGGTCCTTAGGCTTTGCAGACAAACACCTTAACCACTGAACCATTTCTCCAGCCCAGCCCTGGCCTTTTCCTTTCTTTCTTTCTTTCTTTCTTTCTTTCTTTCTTTCTTTCTTTTTTTTTTTTTTAGAGAGAGAGAGAGAATTGGTGCATCAGGGCCTCAGCCACTGCAATTGAACTTCAGATGCTTGTGCCACCTAGTGGGCATGTGCTACCTTGCACTTACCTCACCTTTGTGCATCTGGCTTATGTGGGATCTGGAGAGAAATCGAACATGGGGTCCTTAGACTTCGCAGGCAAGCGCCAGAACTGCTAAACCATCTCTCCAGCCCACCCACCCCCAGCCTTTTCTTAATCTTTGACATGTATCTAACTAGTTTTTAAGTCATGAAAATATTATGAATCATGCAAAGCAACAAAAAATTTAAGCTGCATAAATAAGCATATATACTTTGTAAAACCCTTCTTTCTCCCAACCACTCTAATTCTAATTCTAATTCTCAGAAGTGTCACTTTGTACAGTTTCTGCGATTATGTTCAAAACCTTTGAGCACTAACAAACCCATGCACACACACATTGTCTGGTCATCTCTTTACTGCCCTGCACATGAGGTTCTACATGGCACAATTTCCTGAGGCTTGCTTTTTTACACAACCTGTCACGAACACGCTTACACATCAGTAACCTTGAAATTTGTCTCAAACTTTTTTTTTTTTTTTGATTTTTTGAGGTAGGGTCTCACTCTGGTCCAGGCTGACCTGGAATTAACTATGTAGTCTCAGGGTGGCCTCGAACTCATGGCGATCCTCCTACCTCTGCCTCCCGAGTGCTGGGATTAAAGGCGTGCGCCACCATGCCCGGCTTTGTCCCAAACTTTTTAATAGTTCTACTTTGATCATATTGTAATTCATTTAACATTGCCACTGTAACCATTTAAAGGGATTTTTTTTACTTATTTTATTTTAATTTTAATTTATTTGAGAGACAGTGAGAGAGAGAATGGCTTGCCAGGGCCTTCAGCCACTGCAAATGAATTCCAGATGTATACACCACCTTGTGCATCTGGCTTATGTGGGTCCTAGGGAATTGGACCTGGGTCCTTTGGCTTTGCAGGCAACTGCCTTAACCACTAAGCCCTCTCTCCACTCCCATTTAAGGTTTGTTTGTTTTTTCTAACAGCCAACACAGACATGGCAACATATACACAGAATGTGCAAGCAATACAAGCAGCTTGTATACACGCACCCCTAGGTGGATGATTAATGTTTATGAGGGGAATTACTCAAAGAATAGCCACTTTTTGAAAGTGGCAAATCTTGCCAAAGAAATTTCTAAACATTTCATGAATTTATATTTCTACCAACAACACATAAGTGCATCTATCAACAGTGAGGGTGGTCAAGCTTTTAAAATCTTGGGTAAATTAATAGATTAAAATGGCATATTATTATTTTCATGTATATTTCTTTTATTACATTTCTCATATATAAAATTATATCAAGAAGCTGGAGAGATGGAGCAGCGGGTAAAGGCGCATACTTCCAAAGCCTGCCAGCCTAGATTTGAATCCTCAATACCCACATAAAGCCAAATGCAAAGTGGCCCATGCATATGAAGTTCATTTGAAGTGACAAGAGGCCCTGACATGTCCATATACTGTTTCTCTCTCTCTCTCTCTCTCCTCACAAATAAATACAAATAGTTTTTAAATTTATATCAGGTAGAAGCAATACCTCTAAAACACCTTTCTGATATTTTTGTACTCTTTTTCTTTTCTAATTGCATGGACTAGTACTTTTAAACAATATTAAGTAATATAATGATAATTACTGAAATTTGTTTCTAGCTTTAATAAGAATAATTCTGATATTTTAGAATCTAGTATTTTATAATAGCAATATTTACCAAAAATGATCCTAGATATTTGTAGCTGGGCATGGTGGCACACGCCTTTAATCCCAGTACTCAGGAGGTAGAGGTAGGAGGATTGCTAGGAGTTCGAGGCCACCCTCAGACTACATAGTGAATTCCAGGTCAGCCTGGGCTAGAGCAAGACCCAACATTGGAAAAACAAAAGAATATACATATGTATTGAAAAGGGCTTCTGATTGCTGTAACCTTTAAGCTGAAGCCTACGAAGAACGTAATTATTAACGCATCTCATAGTCTTTAACAAAAGCAATGTACATTCTAGAAAGACTTACCACAAATGGGAAAACTTGGTGCCACCTACTCCAGGCTTATTAAGAAAACTCAGATTTGGACTGAATGTATAGTCAGAGAGTCATTAAAGAAGAAAGGAAAAGGGGGGACACTGTAACTAAGTCACATATGACTCCTCCTAAACCAAGAGAGGAAGGGGCATTGAGAAGCCCCGGACAGAGAATGGAGCTCATCTTCCAAAACAGGCAGCTGGCACGATAGCCTCCCACAGAGATGCTCCCAGACCCTGGATGGGAGCTGAGCCTGGACAACACTCAGGAAACACTGACAGTGTCCCCAAGGTATGACAGTTGAACATGAAGACAAAACCCTGTGCGGGCCAAAGTGGAAAGAGAAGAAAGGGCAGGAGTGGGAATGGCTTATCTTTCTGGGGCTTGTTGGCCATTGTGAACAAGCAACGTCAGAAACAGGTGGACATGCTTGTGTCTTTCCACAATGTCAGATTTGATTAAATAGCAATAAATTCCCAAGCTACCAAGTACTTCTGCTCTCACTCGGTGTCCATGGCCATTGACAATCACAGGTTCTTTATTTTAATCTTACTTATGAATATTATTAACTCTCGGATCATACATTACGTTGTACGTGGTAATACACACAGATAGGTTACGGGAGGCCTGAGAGGATTTTTAAAGAGGCTGTACCAAATGCGCAGGCTGACAGCTGCTGGAGAAATAAGGAGTCTCTGTGGGGGAGCAGTGAGAAGGAGAGGGCTTAGTGGCTAAAGCGCTCACCACCCCGCAAGAGAACCTGAGTTCAGATAAAGTCCAGGTGTGGATGCCTGTATCCCAGAGATGGCAGGATTGCCGAGACTCGTGGACAAGCCAGTCTATGCAAACTGATGCGTCCCAGGTTCAGCAAGAGACCCTGTCTCAAAAAAAGGTGGGGAGGGGGTGGCGCAGAGACCTGGAGACATGGCTTAGCGGTTAAGCACTTGCCTGTGAAGCCTGAGGACCCCAGTTCGAGGCTCAATTCCCTAGCACCCACGTAAGCCAGATGCACAAGGTGACATCTGGAATTCGTTTGCAGTGGCTGGAGGCCCTGATGCGCCCATTCTATATCTGCCTCTTTCTCCGTCTGTCACTCTCAAATAAATAAATATTTTTTTTAAGTGGACGCAATTTGATACCAAGCTCTGGCTCCCACATGTACATGTGAACATGCCCCTACACATACACGCATGCACACACATACACCCCATATTAACGAAGAAGATCTATAAGGCACAGACGTCCAGGTGTTCAGGGCGCAGAGTTGTCAGACACAGAGGTTGGCAGGTAGGGTCAAATGTCACCTTGGCGTGGGTTGTATGTCCAGGCTGAAGACACTGGATTCAAGGTGGAGCTCAGGGACAGAGGCAGAAGTCCTTTACGGTGGTAATCTTCCTTGATAAGACTTGTGACACGTGCCTGGGTGACCTCTCAGTTAGGACGCTTCTGTCATAGTCCCAGGTGACAGGATGCTATCTACAGTGATCCCTGGTGTCTGGTGTTTCTGACATGATTTGATATGTTTATAGATGTGATTATATATTATTTATCTGTATGTTCCCGGCAAATAGTGGTTGCTTACTGTATGTTGCAGTCAAGTTCACGTTGCTTGCAGAAAACACCTGACCAAGAGCAGCTTGTGGGGAGGGGGGGAAAGGGGGTTATTTTGGTTTACAGACTTGAGGGGAAGTTCCACGATGGCAGGGGGAAACGATGGCATGAGCAACATAAAGTGGACAGTAGCAACATAAGGTGGACAATAGCAACAGGAGAGTGTTTCAAACACTGGCAAGGGGAAACTGGTTATAACACCCCTAAGGCCGCTCCCAACAATATACTCACTGCCTCTAGGAGGCGCTAATTCCCAAAACACCATCAGCTGGGAACCCAGCATTCAGAACACCTAAGTTTCCGGGGGACACCTGAATCAAAGCACCACAGTTATAAACAAGACGTAGAGTCATTCTGGCTTTGCACATATGCTTAAAATGGAGTCGCTCAAGTCAAACTGTTCTTTATAAAATGGAGTAACTCAGGCTAGAGATGCGGCTTGGATGTAGAATGCTTTCCTGGCATGTGCAAGACCTTGGGTTCCATTTCAGTACTATAAATAAATGAATAAATAAATAATAGGGGCCAGGGAAAAGGGTCCATGGATAAAGGGCTTGCTGTACAAGCATGAGGACCTGAGTTCAGATCTCCAGCACCCACGGAAAATGTTGGGTGTGTTGGTACACACCTGTAATCTCAGTGCAGCTGTCACCTACCTCCTCCTCAACTGGACCTACACAGACATTCTTAACCTTGATAGCAACAGTAAGAGTGCCCTTTACATAGAAATGTTTTACAATCGTTTCTTAAGCCCTGTCAGCAGTCTCAGGCTAGCCTCGAACTCACCACACCCAGCCTCCAATAACTTTGTTTGTTTGTTTGTTTGTTTGTTTGTGCTTTTTTTTTAAGGTAGGGTCTCTCTCTAGCCCAGACTGACCTGCCATTCACTATGTAGTCTCAGGCTGGCCTTGAACTTACAGCACAGTGATCCTCCTACCTCAGCCTCCCGAATGCTGGAATTAAAGGCTTGCACAGCCATACCCAGCTTTTTCTTTCCTTCCTTCCTTCCTTTCTTTCTTTCTTTCTTTCTTTCTTCCTTCCTTCCTTCCTTCCTTCCTTTCTTTCTTTCTTTCTTTCTCTCTCCCTTCCCTCCTTCCTTCCTTACCTTCCCCCTTTCTTTCTTTCTTTCTTTCCTTCTTTCTTTCTTTCTTTCTTTCTTTTTTCTTTCTTTCTTTCTTTCTTTCTTTCTTTCTTTCTTTCTTTCTTAGACAAGGTCTCACTACGTACACCAGACTGACCTCAAACTTAAGGTCCTTCTCCCTCACCCTCTCACTGGTATTACAGGCAAATACCACCTACTGAGCTACTCACAGGTTTTTGAAAGGAATTTGAAAAATATCAAGAACCATAAGCCTGGACTGGAAAGATGGCTTAGTGGCACTTGCTTGCAAAGTGTGTCAGCCCTGCCTCAATTCCCCAGCACCCACGTAAAGCTGCTCATGGGCCCGAATCCTGTGCAGTAGCAAGAGACTGCCTCTCCAAGAAAGTGGAGTGCAGACAGCTCCTCTGACGTCCATATGCATAAACATGCAGACATACATCATACATACATACATACACACATGTCCACATATAAATAAATGTGTTTTTCAAAGAACTACAAGCCTATAAGTGAATGCTAAAGGAAGCATAATGTTGAGGTCAAAGATCACCACACCTTTGGGAATTTCAGGTGTTTCTTTTAAACTTTTTTTCTAAGTTTTATTCATTTGAGAAAGTCAGAGACAGAGAGAGAGAGGGGGGGGAAATGGGTGCCCCAGGGCCTCCAGCCACTGCAAACAAACTCCAAACGCATGCATCATCTTGTGCACCTGGCTTACGTGGGTCCTGGGGAATTGAACCTGGGTCCTTTGGCTTTGCAGGCAAATGCCTCCAGCCTGAATTTCAGGTTTTTATTTATAACAGGTCTGAGCTCCATGAACCAGGGTGACGTATACTCCTGCACTTCCTTTGTTCTTGTGGACTTGTTCCTTCCTGACCCAAGTCCCGCTTTGATCAAGACCCTGGCAGCCTGTAAGTAGCATTTCAGGGCAAGCTCAGTCAGCAGCCCCCAGCATAACACAGAGGACGGTGCAGAAGTATTGTCCCAGCTGCTCACGGACAGAGTGAATGGGAGAAACCACCCTCTGACCCTGTCTAGTGCTGTCCGGGTCTTCCCTCAGCTCAAACCCCTCTGCGTGATTGAACTCACTTGGACAGTCTTGCTATCAGACAATGTGCATAATTCTACACTGCACTTTTTTAGCGTCTGTGTCTTCTCTCATTCTCTTCCTGCCACCTTTCCTCCTCGTTGCATTGAATTGCCTGTTAGACCCCTAATTAAGCTTAGCCACTCAATTCAAACGACAGCTCTCTAATGAACCTTTCTTCAGCAGACTCTAGGACGGCCTTCTCCTTCCGTGATCCTTGGAGCTTCTCACATCTCTCAAAGGCCCTACCACGTTTAGCTTTGTGTCATAATCTAGTGCCAGTGTGAGTTACAAATTCCTTGAAAACCTTGTCTCTGCCCCAGGACTCGGGATAAAGCCTCCCGCAGACAGTCTTCTTCGACTCAAGCACGCCATGGTGACAGTCACAACAAATCGGGCTAAGCCAGAATTACAAGATTAAAAACTTCAACATGGCAGTGGCTTTACTCAGGAAAGGTTTGCCTGTATCTCGCACTAAATGTCCAGTGCAAGCTGCACGAGGGTCGGGGCGTGGGGGAGCTGTCATTCTGATGTCTCACTGATGTCTCAGGAACTAAGACCGATGGAAGTTCTATCTCAATAAGAGCTCCCGCGACGCTACAGCCAGCGACATAAACACGGACAATCGAACAGTGGCTCTTAAATCTTCCACCCAGAGAAAACCATGCCATTTCTCCTCGCATCTCATTGGTCAAAGCAAGTCACGCAGCTGTGACTGCTTTCCGGCCTGGATGGAGATGTGACTCCGCAGCGCAGAGGGAAAGAGCAAACGGGAGACGGAGGGGCTTCTTAATGACGTCACCAGCACCCTCCTTAGAAATCTTTCAAGAACTTTTTAGCGTCTGTGTCTTCTCTCATTCTCTTCCTGCCGCCTTTCCTCCTCGTTGCATTGAATTGCCTGTTAGACCCCTAATTAAGCTTAGCCACTCAATTCAAACGACAGCTCTCTAATGAACCTTTCTTCAGCAGACTCTAGGACGGCCTTCTCCTTCCGTGATCCTTGGAGCTTCTCACATCTCTCAAAGGCCCTACCACGTTTGGCTTTGTGTCATAATCTAGTGCCAGTGTGAGTTACAAATTCCTTGAAAACCTTGTCTCTGCCCCAGGACTCGGGATAAAGCCTCCCGCAGACAGTCTTCTTCGACTCAAGCACGCCATGGTGACAGTCACAACAAATCGGGCTAAGCCAGAATTACAAGATTAAAAACTTCAACATGGCAGTGGCTTTACTCAGGAAAGGTTTGCCTGTGTCTCGCACTAAATGTCCAGTGCAAGCTGCACGAGGGTCGTGGGGGGGGGGGGAGCTGTCATTCTGATGTCTCAGGAACAAAGACTGATGGAAGTTCTATCTCAATAAGAGCTCCCGCGACGCTACAGCCAGCGACATAAACACGGACAATCGAACAGTGGCTCTTAAATCTTCCACCCAGAGAAAACCATGCCATTTCTCCTCGCATCTCATTGGTCAAAGCAAGTCACGCAGCTGTGACTGCTTTCCGGCCTGGATGGAGATGTGACTCCGCAGCGCAGAGGGAAAGAGCAAACGGGAGACGGAGGGGCTTCTTAATGACGTCACCAGCACCCTCCTTAGAAATCTTTAAAGAATTTTTCTTTTTTTAATGATTTTTTTATCTTTAAATATTTTATTTTTCTTTATTTGAGAGAAATAAGCAGGGACAGAGAGAGAGCGCGCACAAGATAATGGGTGTGCCAGGGCCTCCAGCCGCTGCAAACAAACTCCAGATGCGTGCAACCCCTTGGCTTACGTGGGTTCTGGAGAATGGACCCTGGGTCCTTTGGCTTCACAGGCATGCGCCTTAAACACTAAGCCATTTCTCCAGCCCCCTTTAAAGATATTTTTCACCATAATCTGTAATCACCAAATCCGGATAAAGTGTCCCTCCAGTATGCTCAAGGGGCTTCAAGGCACAAGAGCTCATGGTCCCACCAGGTTACACTTTAGCCTTTGACTAGATCGAGGATGCATCAACCAACAGGAACCAAGTGGTGAGTCCATCCTGACACAAATAAAGTTTTAGTGGAATGTCATATGTTCTTTCATTTCTGCATTGTCAGTGACCACTCTGATGCTGTAGCAGAGAAGTTGTCAGAAAGACTCCCTATATCTCAACAAAAATGAGACTTACCCTCTGATGCTTTAGGAAAACCTTTTCCAGGCTGGGGAGATGGCTGTGGGTCATGTGTTTTCTGTGCAAGCATGAAGACCTGAATTTGGATCCCCAGCAGCCACATAAATGCAAGGTGGCTGTGACAACCTGCAGTAATCCCAGCACTGGGGAGGCAGAGACAAGGTGTAGCAGTTATGTTGTAGGTGCTGGGGCCGAAGCGCCTGACCACAAGCAGCTTCTGGAAGGAAAGGTTTATTGCAGCGTATAGTGTTGAGGGGAAGTTTCATCATGGCAGAAAAAGCATGGCACAAGCTGGAAGCTGACCTCACATTGTCACACATGAGCAGCAAGAGTGATCTCTGTCATGCTAGCAAGAGGGGCTTGGGCTAGGACATCACAAGGCCCACCCCAAGAAAGAGACACATCTCCCCAAGCAAGGCTTCACCTCCTGAAGGCTCTGCAACTTTCCCAAGTTGCCACCAGCTGGGGACCAAGATGTCCTATGGGGGACATCACAATCAAACCACCACACAAAGAACCCCTGGGGCTCACTAGTGGTCTAGTCTAGCTACATCAGTGAGCTCTGGCTTCAAGAAGAGAGAGGCATCAAGCAAGAAGGTGAAGGGCAAGCAAGGAACTCTTCCATTGATAGCTAGTCTCCGCACACATGTGCACATGCACCTCCCCATACATGTGTACTCACACACATATGAACATATATACACACACATACACATATACCACACATTACACACACATACAAAAATAATTTCTTCAGCTCCCGAACTATATCCTAAGCCCCTAGCACAAGAGTTTACCTTCTGTACAGCAATACCTGAAGGAGTAACTGGCTCATACTAGACACACAATAAATATATGTTAAAGGCATGGAGAGAAAAGCACATGTTTGCTACAGTAAAGTGTTCTTTAAAAAAATGAGCAGAAAAAAGGACCATAGAACTTTAAATAATGGCAAGATAAGTTCCTTCAGAGTCTCTGTTCCAGCTTCATATCCTGTCATTTAAAAATAAAAGTGAGGGCTGGAGAGATGGCTTAGCAGTTAAGGCGCCTGCCTCCTAAGCCTAAGAACGCTGGTTCCAATCTCCAGTTCCCACCTTTAGCCAAATGCAAAGTGACACAAGGGTGCAATGCCACACTTGACCACAAGGGGGCGCACGCATCTGGATTTCCTTCGCAGCAGCTGAGAGGCTGCTGGCGCACCCATCTCTATTTGTCTTCCTCTCCTTCTCTCTCTGTCTCTCTCTGTGTCTCTCTCCAAAAAAATAAATAAATAAAAATAAAAATAATAAAAACGAGAAGCCAGGGCGGGGGAGGGGGATGAGTGGTGCACACCTTTAATCCCAGCACTTAGGAGGCAGAAGTAGGAAGATCGCCATGAGTTCAAGGCCACCCTGAGACTACATAGTTAATTCCAGGTCAGCCTGGACCAGAGTGAGACCCTACCTCAAAAAAACAAAAATAAATAAATAATAAAAGTGAGTAAAGACTGGAAACCAACATTGATCTTCTAAGGCAACTGGAATTTCCCACAGTCTAGTTAGAACAAATTAAGCAACTGTGACACTTATGAAAGGTTTAAAAATTACAAAATTACTAAATCCACATCCATTTGCTCTGTAAAATATTTCATTCTCTTTGATTTACAAATCTGACTGAAATGAGGTGTGGACCCTTTCACGTAGTATTGTACAGCCTTCAAAAGCCTACAACCAGTATGGACTGCCTCCAAAAAGCCGGGTGTGGTGGCGCCCACCTTCAATCGCAGTACTTGGGAAGCAGAGGTAGGAGGATTGAGATGAGTTCAAGGCCAGCCTGAGACTACATAGCGAGTTCCAGGTCAGCCTGGACTAGAAGGAGACCCTGCCTCAAAGAAAAAAAAAATACTACAACTAGTATGGACTGCCTCCAAGCTGAGTGTCTAGAAAGTTCTGTCAGTATACTAGCTCAGAGCTTCCATGGCAAACACATAGGCTTCTGGGCCCTGGTGATTTTACAGCATAGGAAAAATAATAATAATAATAACAACAATAATAAAGTCTTAAAATCCAGACAAACCTGAGAAATGCAGCATACCAGCTTGTTTATAACAGCAACTTCAGCTCACACAGATCCACAATTTATTTGCAAACAGATTAATTAATGTCTCGGCAGCTGTTTGCAGCCAGTCTGCAATCTCACTGGGCACAAATGACACTTTTTTCTTCTTCTTCTATTCCATAGGGATAATTTTCAGCAATGCTCACGTTAGGTTTGTGCTGTACCAGCCCCCACAATTAAACCAAGTGGAGTCCAGAAGCAGCCAAGATGGCTTTCCGAGCTCCCCAGGCCAACCAGGTTTCTGGTGGTTCCCCTGAGCCCCCTTTGCCTGGGCTCCCTTTTAATTATGACCCCCCAAATTCCAGTTTACAAACAGATCTGCAAGAGGAAGAGCTAACATTTTTAAAAAAATAATAATAATGGTGTTTTCCTGGTACTTCTAGGTCCCTCAGGGTTGACATTCAGCAATGTGTACCGCTGGGTGTAATAAAAGCAAATGCTTGAATATTTTCCAGTAACCTGACAGAGAACAAACAAATGGGAGAACAAATGCCAAAGCGCCTACAAGTACCTAGCGTGGAAGATGGCCCTGCTGAAGCAACATGGCTCTCCTGATTGTATTTCTCTTCTTGAAGGAGAAAGAACCAGAAGACAAAACTCCCCAAAGCCGCACTAGGCTAAATTTCCTTTCTCTCCTTTGAACAGACTACACAGATTTTGTTGACTAATTGAGATCAATCCCAGTTGTAAATCGCCTCGCTATCCTGCAGCTTTAATTAAGCTACCAGAGGGAGCTGTTTATCAATTAACACTTGTTACAAATTATTAGTAATTATATGGACTTTGTATATATACTACAGCCTGCAAGACCAAAACTGCATTTCCCAGTTGTTAGGGGAGCAAATTGAATAGTTAATGGGCTATTTGGATGAAGGCTCCAGTCATCACCGTAATTACAGAATCCTTTCTTTGGCAAAACGGATTGCAAGTGAGTTTCAGCACTAGCGACAGTAAACACCATAAACAACACGCACGTCTTATGCCAGGGCTTAGCGAGACGATGTTCACTGGTGAACTTTCTAACGTGAACTTCCGGTCTCTGTTTACTTTTTGAGGAACAAATGTAATGGCAATGGGAATTCTAGGTACACGTTAATAATGTATTCAAGTGTTGAAGCTACCTCTTGCAGTATGCACTCGGTTCTGTGATAATTTTAATTGGCTTAATTGAGATGCACAAACCTGATTAATGTTTAATTCCTTTATATTAAAAAAAAGAGTCAAGTAGTTCGACATTTCTTCAATTATGTTAGATCTTTCTAGACTTCAAAGGAATGTTACATTAGACAGCTAGATACAGGCAAACTGATTAAAGAATAAAGACTCCTCATTATAATCTAAGAGTACAAAATTGGTTTGTGTAGCCTTTGAAAGTCAAAATTATGAGCTGAAACTTGAGCTACGGTAATTAACCCAATTTATAGTCATTTTTGCTTATGTGTTTGCTTATGATTAGTAATTTAAAATGGTCCATGGGATTGATTTACACATCTGAAGCCCATTCTGAGACCCAAAATGTTTTGTCCACAATTCTTAAAATATTGGAGAAATGTGTTTAGTGGCATTCATAAGGTCCTGTCAATCACTGGGGGGAAA
This sequence comes from Orientallactaga sibirica, assembly GCA_036365145.1. Classification (NCBI taxonomy): domain Eukaryota; kingdom Metazoa; phylum Chordata; class Mammalia; order Rodentia; family Dipodidae; genus Orientallactaga; species Orientallactaga sibirica. The sequence goes on from JAEOAD010000027.1 coordinate 12,437,662, forward strand.
GGGGAAGATTAAAAACAAGATTTGACATGGAATTCATTATTTTAGATATATAGAATACTAAAATATTTGTAATGTAATCTACAGGTTACACATGTAAATTTAACTTGCATTTTCTATGGCTCTCTGGGAAAACTGAAGCAGATACAAGTGCGGAGTACTTAAGGTCATACTCTAATTAATCTTAATAAATGATATTTGTAAAATAAATTCAGATGAAAATATAATAGGTAGGGGCACTTAACTATGCGCCACACTTACACAGGATTTCCCCTCCTCACACACCTTTGTTCCCCAAAGTGTTCAGAATTCACTTCAGGGGGAAGGATGGTGACAGTGTTTGACAGAGAAGCATTTAGGGAATTGAGGGATACTGCAGAAAGATCTGTCAGAAGTATTCAGAGTGTTTAGTACATTTGCTAAATTTTCAGCACCTCTAAGATCTCACTGATGCAGGGATGTGAAAATCCTTCGCTTGCTGAGGAACAATGCAGAGTAGAAACCCACAGGAAAGGGACAGAGAAAAACGCTTATCAGAACACCACCCAGGAGAGTCCAGGTTCTCAGAGCACACCACATGTTCTGCAACCTTTATAACATGTATGAAAACATGCTACTTACCACAGAAGCAAACATATGTAGGGCAGCTATTCTCAAAGTTGGTGTCATGGGACAAGCTGGACCTATATGCTCCCTAGAATAGCCAGCTTCATAGTAAGTAACTTCAGAAATGTACTGTATCCTCTTTTGAAGAGTAGCAATGTTCATTAACATAAAAATCCTCTACAGGGCTGGAGAGATGGCTAAGCAGTTAAGGCGCCTGCCTGCAAAGCCTAAGAACACCCGTTTGAATCTCCAGGTACCACATTTAGTCAGAGGCAAAAGTGATGCAAGGGTGCAATGTCATACATGTGCACAAGGGGACGCATGCATCTGGAGTTCATTCACAGCACCCATTCTCTCTCTGCCTCTTCCTCTCTCTCTGTCTCTCTCTCAAATTAAAAAAAAAAAAAAATTTTAATGCTCTACAAATTTTATGCAAGAATCATTTTCTCATCAAGTACCAACCTAGATTATGGAACATCCTTAGACTGCAATGGTGTAATATGAATCCAGATGAGATGTGCGCACTCTTTATTACAAATTTACACATGATTGCAAAAGAGATGTGGCTTTCCAGAGCATTGCTGATGACATGTGTCCACATGACATTTCTCACCATCCTCACTGGGGGAACAAGCTTTCATTCCCAGCATGGACATTGTCCTACCTCCACAGCCTTCTGCACGCGAGACTGGACGAGCAGTAACGTGCTCATCCTACGGTGATGATCCGCCTGGGTCCACTTGCGTTGCTCTACACTTGCTTCATCTCTGTAGCACATGTGCTAGAGCCTGCAACTTTAAAAGACGGAAAAATTGGGGGCTGGAAAGATCACTCAGCAGTTAAGGCACTTACCATCAAAGCCAAAGGACCCAGGTTCAATTCCCCAGTACCCACATAAAGCCAGATGTGCATGCATCTGGAATTCATTTGCAGTGGCTTGAGGCCCTAGCACACCCATTCTCCCACCCTCTCTTCCTCCCTCTCTTTTTTCTCTCTTTCCCTCTCCCTCTTTCTCTCAAAAATAAATAAATAAATAAATAAACAAATAAATAAATAAATAAATAAATTTTAAGTGGAAGAATTGTCTCAGAATTGAGGAGGCAAATATTGGGCTGGAAAGATGGCTTAGTGGTTAAGGCGCCTGCCCACTAAGCCTCAGAATGCTGGTTCCAATCTCCAGGTCCCATGTTTAGCCAGATGCAAAGTGACGCAAGGGCGCAATGCCGCACTTGCCCACAAGGGGGTGCACACATCTGGATTTTGTTCACAGTGGCTGAGAGGCTGCTGGTGCGCCCATCTCTATCTGTCTTCCTCTCCCTATCTCTCTGTGTCTCTCTCCAAAATAAAAAATATAAATAAATGAATTTTTTTAAAAATAAAAAAATTGATGAAAATATGAGTCCTAGACTGTTTTTAAGCACCAACCAGTCATTAAGTTGCCCTACGAGGTGAATAAGCAAAAGCTGGGTTCCCACAGGTAGGGAAGTCATTCATCTTCTCTATCCTCCACCCACAGCCCACCAACCCAGTCCCAGGAGGCTGCTCCTGGACCTGTCCCCTAAAATGACTGTGTACCCTCTTCAAAGAACACTTAGCAGTGGCTACACATGTACATCACGTAAGGCCAGTGACACATGCCCAGTTGCTGCCACTGGGAAGTCAGTGGAGGTGGAACAGAATTGCAAGCACTCCCAGAGTGAAGATCTGAAAGTAGTGGCTGAGGGGAAGAAGGGACTAAGACTTCTGAGTCATTAAGTCTTTCACACCAAGAACGACTCTCTCCCTTACCAAAACCCATTATGCAGCTAGAGAGATGGCTCAGTGGCCAAAGGTGCTTGTTTCTCTGATTTCCCAGTACCCACATAAAGCCAGATACACAAAGTGGCACATGCATCTGGAGTTTGTTTCCAATGGCAGGAGGCTTGGTGTGCCCATTCTTTCTCCTTCTCTCTCTCTCCCTCCCTCCCTCATATATATATATATATATACACACATATATATATATATATATTATGATATATATATATCATTATGCTTTACATTATTCCCTAAAATAGCAATTACAGGCTAGGGCAAAAAAATTGCCACAAATAAAGCAATATAGAAGTTGTGTAAAATAGCTATGAAAATGTGGGAAGAAGGGAAGGAAAAAGGAAGGAAGGAAGGAAGGAAGGAAGGAAGGAAGGAAGGAAGGAAGAAAGAAAGGAAAGAAGAGAGGAGGGAAGAGAGGAAGGGAGAAAGGGAGGGAGGGAGAGAAGGAAGGGAAGAAGGGAGGAAGAAAAGAGAAAAGGATTCAACATTGGATCCCCAAATGTTCAGTGATAAAAAGCTAACAACATCAGAGAATTAATGATGAAGACACGTCCTGGGGCAGGGGACTATGGTAAACATCAAAAATTTCTAGGATTGAAGAGATGGGATACCTCCTAGTGACTTGTTACCAGGGAGGCCCCTAAGGCTCCCCAGACCATCCATGCTATTGCCTAAGCTCTTGGTTGCCTGCCAGAACTAGGTGACAAGCCCTTTTTCTGAAGGCACCACATGCTTCAATTGCAGGACATTGAGAAATCAAGATAAAACTAAACTGGAAGTCTCCTCACTGCTGGCTGGCATAGTGCTGGAAAGTTCTATGTAGCCTGCTGGCAAAAATAAATAAATAAATAAATAAAGTCATCAGAGTCATAAACAGCAGTAGACTTGGCAAGCTACACCAAGTGGCCAGCCAGGCAAGATATGCCCACTAGTGCAACAGTGGCATTCTGTTTTGAAGGTAACCAACTGCTCTCTGACTGGATTTAAGACCCATTACATGGGAGGAATTTATGCCTGGTACTGATGACCTATCAAAAGCCTATGGCTGGGGCTGGAGAGATGACTTAGCAGCTAAGCCACCTGCCTGCTAAGCCTAAGAACACTGGTTCCAATCTCCAGGTTTAGCCAGACACAAAGTGGAGCAAGGGTGCAATGCCATAATTGCCCACAAGGGGGCGTATGTGTCTGGAGTTCATTCACAGCAGCTGAGAGGCCACTGGCACACCCATTCTCTATATGTCTCTCTCTGTCTGTCTCTCTCTCTGTCTCAAATAAAAATCAAAACAAACAAACAAAAGCCTATGGCTGGGATGGTCATAAGCCCTAAGGGAGAAGCTAGTTGGGATAAATGTATATAAATGTATAAATGTATATAAATGTATAAATGTATATAATGTCCACCAAATGACCCTCTAAATATTTATGTTTATGCTTATAGATTAGTGCTTCTCTTCTCAGATGGTGGTGACTACTGGGGTGATTCCAAACTCATCAATGCACTTAGAAGTGACAGTGGATTGTTTAGCACTAAATGAGACATCTGTATCACACTCGTCAAGGCTCCAGGACCAATCTGGAAGAGGCGGCAGAAAGAATACAGTACCCCAAGCATGAAGAGGAGTGCTTTGAAATGCTGTCTTCTGGACACAACGTGGCAGGCACTTTCGTGACTGCACAGTGGCTCTTGTTACCTGCATAAGATTTGCATGACATTGTGCCCACAACATATTGTTATGGAGGATGGAGGAATGCAAAAAAAAAAAAAAAAAAAAAAGATAACATCAAAATAGAAGAGGGACTAGTTGAAAAGAAGGGGTCCAGAGGAAAGGAGATGGGGTAAGGGTCACACAAGAAAGTAATGGAGGAGAGTATGATCAGAATACATTATACACATGTATGAAATTTTTCAATAAAAGTTTTTAAAAAGATTACCTAAGGGTTAGCAATCATTAGCCCCCTCACCTTGGTACTTGTCTTCAGTGGTCATGAAAAAAAAAAAAAAAAACAGGAAAAAAACACAGTGCTGAGAGTAATTCTTCAATGGAGAGGTGGAGACAGGAGAATCCCAGCAGCTTACTAGCCAGCTAGTCTAGCCTAATCAGGAGGCTTCGGGACAAGGAGAGACCCCTATTCCTGAGGATGGCATTGGAGATAATCCTCTGGCCTCCACATACACGCTCACTGACACACACGTGCACACACACACACACACACCTACACCCAAAATATAAGCACTGAAAATATTTTGAGGCATTAATCTTTGATACATACTCTCCCTGGGTTTTCCTTCATAATGAAATCTCTCTGGCTGAGGATGGCGCTAGACAACGGGAAGGTTGTTGCTTATGAACAGATGGGGACATCTCCAAACTCTTAATCAGGAAGCAATGGTATGGGCATCAGCCCCAGGCTTAGGCTCGCAGGGCCTTTTAGATCTTTCTTCAACAGTAGGCACAAGCAAACAAGGCTACAGAGCATATGCGGCCTGAGCAGGCAGCTACATGGTTTAAATTTCTTGTAATTCTTGTTCCGGTTAGCCCAAAACTGTCAGTAACTCACAGAGCAGGTGGGGAATTTATCTCCATTCCCTGGTTTCTCCCTGGGGGTAACTTGTGGGCAAGAAACTTACCTCTCTGTTCCCTGTGGGGGCTTGTAAGTGAGTAAGAGTTTCTTTCTCTGTTGCCTGCTGTCTCCCTTTGGGTGGCTTGAGGGGGACTTATCTCTGGCCTTTGTGGGTAATTCGTGGTTCTGTGACCTGGTACAGGTTTGTTTTAATACTGCTATTTTCTGCTAGACTATGTTCAGAGACTTAAAGGTGAATCAGAGTCAAAGTGGATTTATTCGTGGAAGGTTGGGGGCCATAGACCATAATGTAGTTTCCTCTATGATTTTACACTAGGGCATCATGTAAGACCTTGGGCAAGTCTCAGATACTCTGAGGCTCAGTTTTTCTAGATGCTAAGTAGAGAGCTGCATGTAAGGACATGAGGAGAGGGTTGGGGAAATGGCTCAGCGGCTAAAGAACTTGCCATGCAACTCTTTTTTGAGTTCAAATGCCCAGACCCCACCGAATAGCCAGAAGCTGGGGTAGGTGTCTGTAATCCCAGTGAGTCTAGTGAAAAGGAAGGCAGAGATAGGAGAATTTCCTGGAAAACTCTTGAATAAAACTGAGTGCAAAGACAAGAGAATTTGCCTCAAACGAAATGTGGTGAAAGGCAAGGACTGACCCCAAAGTTGTCCTCTGACCCTGGTATGGCATGCACATGCCCACACTAACACACAAACAGGCACACAATACACATATACACCAAATTTAAAAACCTTTTTGTTTTGTGTGTGTGTGTGTGTGTGGTGTCCACATGTCCATGTGCCCTTTCGATGACTCATGAACTCATCAGCAGTAGGGGACACTTGTCTGTGGTAGTTGGAGTCCATCAGGGTGTCCCACTCCGTAGCTCTTCTGCCCGTTCTTATTTGAGCCAGAATCTCTAACTGATACAGGACCTTACTGTTTTTCACCAGCCAGGGTTGACTTCCCTGTCTCTGCTCCCCTTTGTAAGACTGGGGTTACAGGTGCACATAGTTGCTCCCAGCTGTTTATGTGGGATCTGGAGATTCGAACTCAGGTGGTTTCAGGACCCCTTCAGGCCCTCACACTTAAGCAGGAAGTGCACCTAACCACTGAGCAATCTCCACTCTCCCTCCCCCACCCCCCAAAAAATTATTTTGAAGAACAAGAATAGAGAAAATAGACCACTCAGGAATCTAAAACTGTCCCTGTGACCAGCACTTAGGTCATTATAGTGACACGTAGGTGTCAGGTGAGGGGGTGGAACCCAGGAGTCAACTGAGAGGCTATGAATTTTTCCACAGAACCTTCTGATCAACTAAAGCAGAGTGGGGGAATCCAGAATGGTACATTTGGCATTCTAGGTTGTCACTATCAATCTGACTCATTCAAACCACATCAGGTAATCATATTTACTGAATGCACAGGTACAAAGACCCGCACAATGGTAAGTAAGACGCATGCATCTCTGCACCCAGGAACGTACAGCCTGGCTGAACACAGGCGAGCCCACCACCAATTGAAATGCAGTAGAATAAGAGTTAAGAGGACCATCAGGAGCTGAGGGGTCCATCACACATGAGGTCAGCTTACCTAACTGCAGGAGTCAGAAACTCCTTATAAGAAGGACTCTTGGCTGAGAACTATAAAATGAAAATGAATTACTCAGTTAAAAAGAAAAACAAGCCGGGCATGGTGGCGCACACCTTTAATCCCAGCACTCAGGAGGCAGAGGTAGGAGGATCGCCGAGAGTTCGAGGCCACCCTGAGACTACATAGTTAATTCCAGGTCAGCCTGGGCCAGAGTGAGACCCTACCTCGCAAAACCAAAAAGAAAGAAAGAAAGAAAGAAAGAAAGAAAGAAAGAAAGAAAGAAAGAAAGAAAGAAAGAAAGAAAGAAAGAAAGAAAGAAAGAAAGAAAGAAAGACAAAACATGGCTGGAGAGATGGCTGAGCAGTTAAGCCTGCAAAGCCAAAGGACGCAAGTTCAATTCCCCAGGACCCATGTAAGTCAGATGCACAAGGGGCACATGCGTCTGGAGTTCGTTTGCCATGGCTAGAGGCCCTGGTATGCCCATTCTGTCTCTGTTTGTCTCTCTTCTCTCTCTATCTCTCTCTCTGCTTGCAAATAAATAAAATAAAATAAAACAAAACAGTTGGCAGGGGCTGGTGAGATGGCTCCATTGGTAAAGCACTTGACTCTTAACCATGAGGAACTAAGTTTGATCTCTAGCACCCACAAGAGAATGTCAAGTGTAGGGGTGAGCAGCGGTACCACTACCTCTGGAGAGGCAGACAGGTGAATCTCTGGGGTTTGGTGGCCAGCCAGGCTAGCCTAGTTGGTGAGCTCCAGGCCAATTGGAGACCCTGTCTCAAAGGAGTGAACAATGTTCCTGAGAATGATACCACACCCATGAGTGCATGTGCACACACACACGCATTCACACGCACACACACACACACACACGCACACACACAGAGAATGGGAACAGTTTGGGAACTGGAGAGATGGCTCATCCATTGAAGGCACTTCCTTGCAAAGCCTGGCGGCCTGGGTTCGATTCCCCAGTACCCACATAAAATTAGATGCACAAAGTGACACATGCCTCCGGAGTTCGTTTGCAGTGGCAAGGAGGCTCTGACGTGCCCACATTCAGTCCCTCTCTTTGTCTGTTGTCTCTTTTTCTCTGGCTCTCTCTCTCTCAAATAAATAAATAAATAAAAATATTTTTTTAAAAACAGTTGGCAAGATGTGAGAAATGATGATTTGGGGCAGAAAAACCAACAACAGAAATGGTGTGTGGAGCAGAGTATTTAGGGGCAGAGAGCAGGCAGGGCCTTAGGACCCCTATGAAGAAGCCCCACATTCGTCCTGAGAGCAGTGGGGACAGAGTGAGGTTTTAGGAGAACAGGAACCATTATCCAGTCATTTAAACTAACTGGTACTGAGCAACTACAATGTGCCAGACTGATCCAAACGCTGGGGAACTAGCATCTGCCACAGAACAGGAAACTGTGTGGAAAATCAAGAAGCAAGAGAGGCAAGACCAGTCATGTGGACTCTGCCAAGGACTCAGGAGCTTGGCCAGGGAGGTGACCTGAGAGGAGGGTTTTCTTTCGGTTGGGTGGGAGTAGCACTGAGCGTGTTCCACACTTCGTCTTCCAGAAGAGCCAGCTCGTGGAAGCCTCCGAATGAAGCATTCAACTGCAGCTTTGACGTCCAGCATTTCATCAAGTGCTTGAATAGGCTTGTCCAGATTCACCTACACAAACCGTTATTAAAAGCACATGGAATCACAAAGAGAATCACTCGGCCAGCAGACGCAGCCTCCACCACGTACAAAAGCAAATACGACTAGGAAAATGTCCGCTAAACATAACCTTTTTCTGAGTCACCAGAAATATTGTTGGCAGCTGCTGGTGACAGCTTATTTCATTCCATTCTAATGATGTAAACTGCTCCCTCAGGATGATTTAGCTTGCTGCAGACAAAATGCTTATTGCTTCTTTTCTCGCAAAGAACACAAAACGATTGCTGAGGAACTCAAGCCCTAGATTCGGGATGCTAAGATAACTCACGGAGCAGCAGCCTTCTATGGAGAATAAGAATGATTTAACAGGATGCATTTTCCAGCTCCACATTTATTGCCACGCTACGTTCCGTATCCGTGTCGTCCATTAATCCAGGTTTTGCTATGAAGCCTGGAATTTGAGAAGCCAAGGGAAATTCTTGGCATAGTTCCAACCATTCCACAGCCAGAACGGAGTGATCAATAATGATCTTGCCTAGCGTCATCACGACAACTTGACAGAAGGCACACCTGCATAAAACCCACACGCTGTCCCCAGCTGTGAACCAGGGTGTTAAGGTAGTATGTTCTACATATCTTCCAGGAGGGATGGCTTAGTGGTTAAGGCGTTTGCCTGCAAAGCCAAAGGACCCAGGTTCGATTCCCTAGGACCCATGTAAGCCATATGCACGAGGGGGTGCATGCGTCTGGCGTTTGTTTGCAGTGGCTGGAGGCCCTGGCACACCTATTCTCTCTCTCCTTCTTTCTCTGTCAAATAAATAAGTAAAAATAAAATATTTTTTTTAAAAAACCACAGGCTTCCTGGACCTGCCTGAGAACTGTCTTAGCACCTCTGGGAATGCAGCACAGGACTCTGCACTGAACAAGCTCCCAGAGGAATGCCATCTAAGGGGTCACCTGAGTGGGAGTGGGCCCAAAGCTTACTGAACGACCTGCAGAAATAATAGTGTCTCACTTGTGGCGTACACAAATGCCGTGCTCACACACTCCTCTTATGTCTGGTTCCAGTTTCGGCCCTAGACTCCTGTTGTGCTCTCCTGGGTTCCATCTGTGAGACCTTGGGCAAGTTATGTAACCTTTCTGAGGTTCAGTTTCCTCGGCTAAAAAAATAAGGACAGCCAGGCGTGGTGGCACATGCCTTTAATCCCAGCCTTCGGGAGGCAGAGGTAGGAGGATTGCTGTGAGTTCGAGGTCACCCTGAGACTACATAGTTAATTCCAGGTCAGCCTGAGCTAGAGTGAAACTCTACCTCAAAAAAAAACAAAATAAATAAATAAATAAATAAGGACAATTCCACGCCTGACTCAATTGCTATAAGCACCACCTGAGTTAATAAGCAAATAAAAATAACAAATAAAAACCTAACACATAGCAAGTGATCAATAACTATTAATCATTGTGTTCGTCAGGGTTCTCTAGAGAAACATAATGGATAAGGTGAATTGCTATTGCAATGGAGATTTATTAGACCAGCTTCTACTCTATGACTGGACAGTCCAACAATGGCTGATCCATGTCCTGGACAGGCAGAGGACCCAGAAGCTGCTCAGTCTACGAGCCTGGATGCAGAAGTGTTGCAATATGGCACCGAAGACCTGGGGGAATCTTGGAGTGATACCAGTTTTCAGCCCATGATGGAAGGCTGAAGAAGCTGGGCTCCGATGTCAGCAAAGGATGGTGGTAGCAGCAGGGGGAGAGACATCACCAGCAAGGATCAAGGGCAGGCAGGTAAAAAGCTACATTGCTTTTCCCTCAGACCTTTTTAGATCTATCTGGTATGAGACATACTGAAAATAATGTGTGGTTGGAAGAAACAGTAATAACTTCTATGTTGAATATGACGAGCCTGAGGCTCCTGGGAATACCCAGAGATTGCTGACCAATAGGTAGCTGGACGCATGGTTCTGGAACTCAAGAGATTGACTTTGCATAAAGCCATACATTCAAAAGTCACTATCAACTAGATGAACTTGAAAGCATGACAGTGAAAAACTAAAAAAAAAAAAAAAAAAAAAGTGGCTGGAGGGATGGCTAAGCAGTTAAGGCACTTGCCTGCAAAGCCAAAGGACCCAGGTTTGATTCCCAGGACCCACGTTAGCCAGATGCACAAGGGGGTGCACGTGTCTGGAGTTCATTTGCAGTGGCAGGAGGCCCTGGTGCACCCATTCTCTCTCTCTCCCTCTCTCTCTGTCAAATAAATAAATAAATAAATAAATAAATAAATAAATAATAAATACTTTAAAAAAAAACTAGTACAGGTAGAACAAAGAGGAGGCTATTAAAGGCTTTGGAGTGTATCTTTCTTAGTTGCACGTGGACCTCATTCCACCAAATCCCCAACCCGTTCTTACTTTCTTCTTTAACCTCTGAGCTTCTACTTATTCTTTCCCATGGGCATCTCAATATACTAAGTATCCACACCCAAATAGCTTTTTTCTACCTGCACATGTCTCTGGCTTACAGTCCTGTGTGCCTGCCCCTCGGAGCTGGGTGTGTTCACACAGAAGTGCTCCCTTGGAGTCATCAAATCCTCATTCTCCATTCATTTCTCAGCCCTCCTCCTCCCCCGCCCATCTCCACTGACTCACTCATGCAGTTCAGTCACAACCCCAGCTGTGGCTAAATCCAAAAAAGACTACCTTGCCTGGCTTCTCAGCATTTTAAACGTTGGAAATGTCTATTTTCCCTCTTGAGGGAAATGTGCTATTGCTTTGTCTGCCTTCTGCTCACATTTTCTTCAGATCCCAGCTCTCTACTCCTCAGTTCCTTTAACATCCTCCTTATCTGGATCTCTCTAGTATTTCCAGTCCTTGAGATTCTTTCATAGGGTGTTGGGTATGTGTGGCGGGGCACGAGGTGTATGTATGTGCATGTACAAATTCACATGTCCCATGACCATGCATGTGATGGCCAGAGTAGAATGTCAGATAGCCTCCTCCATCCCTCTCCTGTGTTATTTCCTTGAGATGTAGTCCCTCACTGAACTTGGAGCTCTCTATTTTCAGTTAAACTGGCAGAATGTCAAGCCCCACCAATTCTCCTGTCTCTACATGCCACAGAACCAGGGTTGAAGGCATGTGTGGCCATGCTCAGCTTTTAAAAAAAAAAAAAATTATTTCAGAGAGAGAGAGAGAGAGAATTGGCATGCCAGGGCCTCAGCCACTGTAATTAAACTCCAAATGCTTGTGCCACCTAGTGGGCATGTGCAACCTTGTGCTTGCCTCACCTTTATGTGTCTGGCTTACATGGGATCTGGAGAGTCAAGCATGGGTCCTTAGGCTTAACCACTAAGCCATCTCTCCAGCCCTAAAAAAACCTTATTGACAACTTCCATACATACAGACAATATATCATGATCATAATCCCTCCCCCCATCCTCCCTTTTTCCTCTCTCCTATCTCCTACAATAAGTCCCTCTTCTTTACAACTAGTCTCTGTCCTGTTTTGCTGTCCTCATTTTCTCCCTCCTATTGTACAGGTCTTGTGTAAATAGCATTAGCCTCTGTGAGGTCATGAATGCAATGGCCATTTTGTATCTGGAAGACAGCATTGCAAAGCACTCTTCCCCTTCTTTTGACTCTTAACATTCTTTCCACCATCTCTTCCTTGATGGTCCCTGAGCTTTGAAGGGCATCATAGAGATGTCTCACTTAGTGCTGAACACTCCACTGTCACTTTTTCATTGCACTGTGATAAGTCTTGAGTCTCCCCAGGGGTCACTGCCATAGAAACAGAGAAGCTTCTCTAGCCAAGAGTAAGAGGAGCATTAATATATGAGCATGCACACCCAGCTTTTTACAGGCATGCTAGAGATCAAACTCAGCTCCTCATGCTTGTGCATCAAGACCTCTTACTTGCTGAACCATATCCCATGCCTCTTAGACCATTTTTTATTGTACATCTGTATTACTTCTCTTTGCTTTAACCTAGTATTTAATCCATACCCACCCTAGGATAGACAGAAGCCTAGCTCTTTCATTGTAACAGTACAGGAGAAATGGAGGTTGGAAGCTGTCAGTAATTGCAGGTTGTTTGCAGGAAGTTAAAGAAGCATCTATCCAGTGATTTATATTTCCTCTAAAAATGATGGGCAAAGTCATTTGCTAACCATGGGGTGGAAAGTGGTAGAGTTCAAGCATATTGGGAAAGAGAAGTTTTGAAATAGTCATTATAGATGATAGGAGAGAACACGGAGTGGAGAAATACAGAATTGTTAGTTAAAATCATTGAAGTCAGCCAGGCGTGGTGGCGCACGCCTTTAATCCCAGCACTCCGAGGCAGAGGTAGGAGGATCGCCATGAGTTGGAGGCCACCCTGAGACTAGAAAGTTAATTCCAGGTCAGCCTGGGCCAGAGTGGTGAGACCCTACCTCGAAAAACCAAAAATAAATAAATAAATAAAATAAATAAATGAAGTCCTCATTGAAGTGGAGGATGATAATTTTTAAATGTTCCCAATTATCTTGTCTTTGTCACAAGAGTCTAATTATAAATGTGGAAATGCACAGATGGTTTGATCCAAGGATTTTCTCAATGAACTTGCCACAGGAAAACAAAGGTCTAAGAGAATTAAGGATGACAGCAAGAGAGAGGCCAATGTGTGGTCCAGGAAGCTCTGTGTTGGGACAGGAAAAGGTTTAAACAAGAAGGGTCCAAGAAGGAAAGTCTCAATAAGTCTTAAGGAAGAGCTTTACTGCTATAATTCAGTAAATAAACAGAGGATATTAGGGGACTTGATAACAGAGTGTGGCCATGAGCTTGATTGTATCAGAGTTCGTACAGTCTACAAAAATGGCAATGGCCACAATATGGCCATGGTAGGACATTAAATACAGGTGCTGGTCACTAGAAATAAGAGTTTATATAGCGGAGGGTCCCAGTTCAAAGCTCAATTCTGGGCTGGAGAGATGGCTCAGCAGTTAAGTGTGCTCCCTGCACAAACGTGAGGACCTGAGGGAGTCTGAGGTCATCCAAGTTTGAATCTCCAGAACCCACGTGAACAGGTGGATATAGCCACACATGTCTATAACTCAGACCTATGGGAAACAGAGACTGGAGAATCACTGGGACTTGTGAACAGAAAGCTCCAGAAGCAGTAAGAGACTCCACTGCAAGGGAAGAGAGGCAGGTGAGTGATAGAGAGGACACACAGACATCCTTTCCCACCACTGCAGAAGAGCACTCACTTCACACACACCACACCACATCACACTACATCAGCACATCACATCACATCAGCATATACGTGTGCGCTCACTTCACACACACCACACCACACCACATCACATCAGCACCACCACATCACAACACATCAGCACACTAGCCTCACATATACCATACCACATCACAACACATCAGCACATATATGTGCACTCACCCCCACACACCACACCACATCACAACACATCAGCACATATGTGTGCACTCACTTCACACACACTACACACACATCACATGTGTGTGCACTCACCCCCACACACCACACCACATCACAACACATCAGCACATACGTGTGCACTCACTTCACACACACTACACCACATCACATGTGTGTGCACTCACCCCACATACACCACACACATCACAACACATCAACACATGCATGTGCAGTCACCCCACATACACCAGACACATCATAACACATCAGCACATACATGTGCACTCACTCCACACACATAACAACACATCAGCACATATGTGTGCACTCACTTCACACACACCACACCATATCATAACACAACAGCACATACATGTGCACTCACTTCACACACACCACATCACATCACAACACATCAGCACATACGTGTGCACTCACTTCACACACACCACATCACATCACAACACATCAGCACATACGTGTGCACTCACTTCACATACACCACACCATATCACAACACATCAGCACATATGTGTGCACTCACTTCAAACACACCACACCACATCACAACATATCAGCACATACATGTACACTCACTTCACATACACCACACCACATCACAACACATCAGCACATACATCACACACTATGTGCACTCACGTCACACACCACACCACCACACACACACCACACCACGTCATACACTATGCAAATGCAAAAGTAAACTTCCCTTGTGTGAGTTCATCCTCACCCCAGTGAGAAGAAGTCCAGCCTTCCTCTCCGCTCTTTCCCAGGAGCACTTCTACCACTGCCTATGGCACTGTATTCCAGTTATCTTGGTCTCTTTTTATCTCGACTTGACCGTGAGCTGGGCAGGGAGGAGTGTCAGATCTTATTCTTCCCACCCATTGTAATGCACACAGGTCAGGGAAAACACAACAGTAAGTGAATGAAGGCCTCGTAATGAGCGTTTTCATGTCACTTGCTACTCCAAGCCTTCTTGGGCTGCTGGAATATTATACTAGTGTGATTCACCCATAAATAAGGTGTGTATTTTATCTCTTGTTATACATAACTTCCTTTCAATAAGAAAAATTTCTTTTTTAATTTTTTTCAGTGTCTTTTTCTCCTAAGGAAATTATTTCCTAAAGTTTTCGATATGGGTCCATGATCATTGCTTTTCCCCTCAGATAATGCTCCTTTTCACTTTTCCACACACTTGAACCATACTGTGGGTTGGACTATTGTACAAGCTAAATCTTCAGATAGCTCCTTCCTTGATAATCATTATTTCCTCCCATGAATGATTTATTAGTTGTAGTCCCTCTGCCAGACAGTGCTGTAACAAGCCTCTGGGGATGGAATGATAAACAAGACAATCGTTCCCGTCAGCCAGACTTATAGACACTTGAGGAAGCAAGACAACGGCCTGGCAATGACCACACCAAAAGTCAAGATGATGTGTCACCACACATGGCAGCTTTTGAAGGCTAACGCAGAAGGACCGCGGTGAGTTCAAAGCCAGCCTTGGCTACATAGTGAATTCGAGACCAGCCGGGGCCACAGCACGAGACCACATCTTAAACAAACAAAAAACACGACAGAATATGCTGCCATAACCAACAAGCTGAAAAATCTCAGTGGTTAGGAGGTGTGAAGGTCTGTATCTCTTCTTGCTGACCCTGGCACAGCTGTTCTCCACACTGTGGTCCACCCTTGCCTGACTCTGACTCTGCACACACTTCTGAATGGCTAAGAAGAGGAAGAGGCTGCGCTTGAGCACAGAGATAGGAGCACATGCCCCACACACACACACACACACACACACACACACACACACCAGGAAAGAAAAGGGTACAGCCCTCCATGGGTTTAGGAGGAAATAAGCAGGGTCCAGTGCACAGTGACAAGGCCTACCACAGAACAGTGAGGAAGGAGGACACTGTGACTTATAATAGGGCCACACTAGGGCCTTCCCTGGTCTAAGGGAGTCAATGAGAGAGTCTTAGAGGAGAGAATAATCTGACATCTAAAGCATGAAGAGAATTCAATAAAACTAGATGCTTAAAGGTGAGAGTCCTGTGGGAAGAAATGTTTGATATAAAGAAAGCACAGAGGGTATGCAGAGATGGCTCAGTGTTTAGAGACCCAAGTTCAGGGCAGTAGAGATGGCTTAGCAGTTAAGGTGCTTCCCTGCAAAGTCAAAGGACCATGGTTCGATTCCCCAGGACCCACGTAAGCCAGATGCACAAAGTGGCACATGCATCTGGAGTTCATTTGCAGTGGCCTTAGGCCCTGGTGTGCCCATTCTCTGATGCTCTCTATCTCTATCTGCCTCTCTCTCTCTCTTTCTCAAATAAATAAAAATTTAAAATTTTTTAAAAGACCCAAGTTCAATTCCCCAGTACTCATAGAAAGCCAGATGCATAAAGTGGAGCACGTGTGTAGAGTTGGTTTGCAGACACAAGAGGCCATGGCATACGATGCTCATGTTCTCTCTCTCTCTCTCTCTTTATTTCTCTCTTATAAATAAATCAAATGGTTTTTTAAGGACAAATGGGGCTGGAGAGGTGGCTTAGCAATTAAGGCGCTTGCCTACAAAGCCAAAGGACCCAGGTTGGGTTCCCCAGGACCCATGTAAGCCATGCACAAGGTGGTGCATGTGTCTGGAGTTCATTTGCACTGGCTAAAGGCCTGGGCACGCACATTCTCTCTCTCTGTGTCTCTTTATCTCTATCTCCCTCTATGTATGTATGTGTATACATATATATATATATATATATTTATATATATATATATCTCAAATAAATAAATCCCTTTTATCTCTCTCTCTTTAAATAAAAAAAAAAAAGGACAAATGGAGAGTTTTCCCCCACCTGTTCCTGCTAGTACTAGAGAGATTGTAGCTAATATAAAGGATGAAATAAATACCCCCCCAAATATTTACAATTATAATGGGACGAACAAAATTAGTCTAAAGTAAAGAAAAAATATATGGCAAAGAATCAGTAATTAGCCTATGCACACCTACAAACATACAAGCATATGTATATGTGCATATGTATATAAATACATATAAGGGGGTGGAGCTGTCACTCAGTGGTAGAGTGGTAAGCCCAAGGCCTTAGGTTCAATTCCCAACAAGGTAACATAGATGATAGATAGACGATAGAAAATGTACATGCATATAACTAATAGATAATAGATGATTGATAGATATATGGCACATAGATAAATTTAGATAGTTAGATGATAGATAGATAATAGATTAATAGATAGATAGATAGATAGATAGATAGATAGATAGATAGATAGATAGATAGGAGTTAAAGAAGTAGAGACAGGGCTGGAGAGATGGCTCAGTGGTTAAAGGTGGTTGCTTGCAAAGCTTGAAGGCCTGAGTTTGAGTCCCCATTACCCACACAAAGCAAGATGCACAAAGTGGCACCTGTGTCTGGAGTTCATATTCAGGGGCAGGGAGTCCTAGTACATCCATATTCACTCTCTGTCTGTCCGTGTGTCTCCCTCTTAAGTAAATTTTAAAACATTTTAAAAGAAGTAGAGATAGGTGTCACTGGAGGTTTTCAGAGTCACCTGTGCCCAGTTAGTCAAAGGAGAACGATACCCTAATGTGAGGAATTCCAAAGTTCCAGGACCAAACTCCTGGAGTCCATTTACAAGGTCAAAAGTTACTTCCCCAGGAACTGAGTCCAAGACAGGTCAGTAACCACTTCCCCGGCCCTCTCTCCACTGCGCTATCGAGCTTACATTCTACAGGTTCTGTGAGGACCAGCAGCACGAGGGACTCAGCATGCTGTTTAGCATGTAGTCAGGCCTCAAGGTCAGCTAGTCCTTTTGGTCCTCATTTTATAGAGCACTCTGCTTAACTTTCACAATTAAAAACCTCTCTAGTGATTGGTGGTCTAAAGTGGAATGGGGGGAGGGAAGGGAAATATCATATGTTTTTTGTATGTAAGTATAGAAGGTGTCAATAAAAAAAGAAAAAGAAAAAATAACCTCTCCAGTTAGAAAGAACTGTCACGCCCATTTTACAGATGAGAGAACTGTGACCCGTAGTATAACATCCCACAGGAGACACAGTGAGTACCTGTTGAGAGTTAACAAATAAACCCTGCGGAAGCCCTGCTTAACTAAATTACTAACAGCAGAAATTGAACTACCAAGTTCATGTAGAGTGAGGGTGATACTATGTCGGAGCAGAATTTTCTTCCTAAGACTATACATAGGAAGTAAATGCCAACCACAGTCATGTAGCCTCATCAGAACGGCGACCCTCTGGCTCAGACATCAAACAGGCACAGCTAAAATCTTCCACTTTAAGTTGAAAGTTTCTTTTTCAGACTTTTATGACCCCTCCAAATTTTCTCAGTTGGCTGGAAGCAACACAGCCCTCAGAATCACACATCTCGCTCACATCTTGAACACACTTGTTAGTGCAAATTAGAACTTGTTAAAGATTAATTCTTAAAGCATCCTCAAGGTTTCTTTTCCAACAAAGGAAACATCAATTATAGGCTCACACATAAACTTTGCCCCTTTCTTGAATACTCACTGCCCTTTATAAATCTTAGATTTCTTCCCCTTGAGTATTCGTTCAAAGGAGAGATTCTATTGCCTCCAGGGGTTGTTAAACTGATTGCAATACTGCCTATTTAGAGGAGTTCAGTGGGAATTAAGCTGGTTCAATGCTGTCAGCCTTAGAATATAGCTGTCAAATAGCATTACAAGTAAAACACCCTTGATAAGAAATAATGACCAAATGTCAATCTATTTTTCACTTCCCTTACCATACAGACTTCCACCACAAACACACGTAATGTTTTAGACTTCATAGTAACAGAACATTTCAGATATTGCTGCCAAAATTCTAACAGTGTTTTCAATGTTTAAAAACAATAGTTCTCAATGCAATCTGGGGTCTGAAATTGATGGAAGCAGTTTTTCCTTTTAATTGAGTGCTTGCAAATCTGTTTCAAAACTAACAAATTGAATTAATGCAAGGAAGTTTAGGCTCATCTTGAAGCCAGTTTTAAATTATAAAAACATTCATTCAGCTAACATTTGTTGAGTGCTCTGTGAGTTTGGTATTGTGCTAGACAAACATCTGGTTTCCTGTGATTCACATTAAGTAGTCCAGATTTAATCCTCCAAGCAATTGGGAGTGAGAGAAAAGATGTTTAAGCATGACTAGATTTGATCATCACAAAGACTAACTTGGAGTAAGGGGAGTATAATCCTAGCACTCAGCTGAGGCAGGAGGATGGCAAGCTTGAAGTCAACCTTGTGAGGCGAGCCATAGTGAGATCTTGGGTCAGAAAAAGGAAAAAGGCTGATTGGATGCATTATACTCTCCTTCGTTGGGTTTATTCTTCCTCGGGTCTCCTGATCTTCTCCTTCACATCAGTGAATACTACTCCCAGTCATATCTAGGTTTATGCCATTTTCCCAACTAACTTACAAATATATGAAGTTACAGATTGTGTCTAGTGTGTTATTTATTATAGAATGCAGTACAGGGCCTGTTATAGAAGACATTTGGAATCACGCATGTGGCTAAAGAACTGAACAAGTAAATATTGGAGGGGTTCAGACTGGATTTTAAGAGATCTGTCAGGCAAAGGTTACAGTTAATGGAGAGTCCATGATGAACTAAAATCAGGTGTCACAAAGTTGAACCTGATTAGTGACAGTGCACACCTATAATTCCAGCACAAAAAATGGGGGTAGGAGAACTGCTGAAAGATCAAGGCTAGCCTGGGCCACATAACAAGACTAGACTCAAGAAAAGAAAGAGGACTGGAGAGATGGCTTAGTGGTTAAGGCACTTGCCTGCAAAGCCAAAGGACTCAGGTTCAATTCCCCAGTACCCACATAAGCCAGATGCACAAGGTGGCACAGGTGTCTGGAGTTTGTTTGCAGTGGCTAGAAGCCCTGCTATGCCCATTCTTACTCTATCTGCCTCTTTGTCTCCCAAATAAATAAAGAAGGACTGGAGGGATTGCTTAGTGGTTAAGGTGCTTGCCTGGAAAGTCAAAGGACCCAGGTTCAATTCCCCAGGACCCATGTAAGCCAGATGTACAAGGTGGTGCATGTGTTTGGAGTTCATTTGCAGTGGCAGGAGGCCCAGGCATGTCATTCTCTCTGTCTCTCTTTCTGTGTATCTTTCTCTATCTCTTTCACTCTCTCTCTCTCTCAAATCAGTAAATAAAAAGAAAAAGAAATAAATGCAATTAACAAAAGAAAAGAAAAAAAGAAAGAGTGGAAACTTCTGGATAAGATGGCAGTGTGGTAGCCATGCCAAAGCAACAGGGGGGATTGGGGAACAAGAAGAAAAATACACTCTTCTACCAAAAAGTGAAGGTATATAAGGAATTATCAACTTCAGCAGAGAAGCAGAAGAGACCCAGAACTTCTAGTGACCACAGAACTAGCTAGAATCAGTTCCTGCTGTGGTGCTGGCCCGCAGCTGCCAGGCTCTGCCTGAGCCACAGGAGAAGCCAGGTGAAGGGATTTTCCACTCACACCAGCCTCCTTGCAAACTCAAACCTGAAGGAGAAGACAGCAGGGACCAGCTGAGCTGCTCATGAGGAAGAGGATGATGGGGACCAGCTACGCAGGTGTGGTACAACTTCCGGCACCCTCCACAGTCTCACCTCCCCCAACTGCCAGCACAGACAACCACCGGAGACCTAGGGAAGGGAACTCAGCTACACAGCACCCAGCACAGGCGATCAGAGCACTGGATCCACCAACCAGCCAGCCTAGCAGAGCCCACAGCACAGGAAAGAGGGACCCAAGTGGGCAGGCAGCATAGCCTAGACCAAAGCCATCCACAAAGGTAACAGGGCTGCTTACACTGGGTCAGCACCTGCCACAAAGCCTGGTGTACAGGCCTGGATTCAAAGAGCTACTCGCACCTTCCACGCCAGGGCAGGTTATGTGTTAGATTTGGTTGATGATCGGCTTTGCCATTCTTAAATAAGCTGTATTTTTGGGTTGTCCTATGTTGCTTTCTGATTGATAGTGTGCTTGTCTTCTTGTTCTGTCATTCTTGGGGGCAGGGTCTTACTTGGCCCCAGAATGACCTGGAGCCCTTTACAGACCAGAAATCTCAGCCTCCCCATTGACAGAATTAAGGGTATGGGGCAACACACACACACACACACACACACACACACACACACACACACACACACATAGGAACGTTTGACTTTGTTAGATGATCTGTTTGTTTTCATATCCACTCTTTCATTAATACTCCCTGCTGGTTTTGATTTAATGTGTATATTGCTCAGATGAATTTTGGAACTTGCCTGTATTTTGCTCCACCCAGCCTGCTAGAACACTTGCAGAGCAGGTGAACCCGACACTTAGAGTCACTTCTGCTGTTACTCTGCAACTCATTTAAGAGCCACACCTGGCAGCTTAAGCTCCTACCCTGAAGATATATAATGTCAGGTTTACATGTCTAAGAACACTGCAGATAGTTAGAAAATCCAATCATCAAATTAACCAAAGATGCAAAAGTCTCTACATTATAATAGAAGAAACACAAAAGGTCAAGATAATATAACTTGACCCAAAATTATAAATCCACTTCCAGGTAAGATGGCTGCATAGAAGTCACACCAAACCAGCTGAGGGAGGGATTTAAGCAAAACCACAGAAAAAATACACATTTCTTCTGAAAAATGAAGGTGTATAAGTTTTTATGGCCACAGCGGAGAAGCAGGAGAAACCAAGATCTGCCAGAAAGGAGGAAACCAGCCAGAATCCCACAGAGGTGATCGCAGCCCATGTGGATCCACACACCCACCTGGCCTGGTGCCCATCTGCAGGAGCTAAGACCAAACAAGTGGATTTTCCAACCTCACCAAACCTGAAGGGGAGACAGTGGAGATCAGTTAAGGGGCTGCTGAAAGGGATTCAGGTGGGACCAGCTGAGCAGTTCCAGTACAACTCCAGGACTCCTGCACTCTCCCATCCCCCGATCATCAGAACCAAGAACCTCTGGAGAACACATTCAGCCCGTTGGTGGCAGTGCATCCAGCACAACCCATCAGAACACCAGGTCCACAGCACAACATGGAGGGATAGAGGTGGGCACTCAGCATTGGTGAGATTGGAAGATACCCCAAAAGGTAACTAATTGACAATTTTTGTCAATTGACAAAAAAGCATAGGCCTACACTGGAAGTGCTAATCTCTCTTTCCATGTCAGGGCAAGTTATGGGTTACATATTTGTTATTGGCATTACAATTTTCAATTAAGCTGTATTTGGGGGTTGACTATTGTTGCCTTTGATGCTTTCAGATTCATAGGGCCTTTGTCTTTTTCTTCTGTCATTATTGGGAGCAGGATCTAATTCATACCCAGGCTGACCTGGAACCATTTCAGAACAGAAATCTCAACATCCCAGCTGACAGGATTAAGGGTACAGAGCAACACGCACCCTTAGGGATTTTAGTTTTATAAGGTTATCTGCTTGTTTCAATCCCCACACTTACATACTCTGTGTTGGTTTTTATTGAATGTGTATATTGCTCAGTTGAATTTTAAAACTTGAAGCATTTCCACTAAATGCAAGAACACAACAAAGATGACCACTGTCCCCATTTTTATTTAGTATAGTGCTGGAAGTCTTAGCTGTAGCAATAAGGCAAGAGGCACTCATCAAAGGGATACAAATTGGAAAGGAAGAGATCAAATTATCATTATTTGCAAATGATATGATTCAATACATTAAAGACTATACCAGAAAACTATCAGAGCTGATAAACACTTTTAGCAGTGTAAGCAGGTACAAAATAAACACACAAAAATCAGTAGCTTTCCTATACACTAACAACAAACATGTGAAGGATGAAATCAGGGAATCTCTCCCATTGACAATTGCCTCAAAAAAGAAAGAAAGAAAGAAAGAAAGAAAGAAAGAAAGAAAGAAAGAAAGAAAGAAAGAAAGAGAGAGAGAAAGAGAGAGAGAGAGAGAGAAAGAAAGAAAGAAAGAAAGAAAGAAAGAAAGAAAGAAAGAAAGAGTGAGCGAGCCTTGGAATAAACCTAACCAAGGAAGTGAAGGATCTCTACAATGAAAACTTTAAAACACTCAGGAGAGAAATTGCAGAAGACACTAGGAAATGGAAAGATAACCCATGTTCTTGGATTGGAAGAACCAATATTGTGAAAATGACAATCTTACCAAACATAATCTACACAGTTAATGCACTCTCCATCAAAATTCCAATGGCAGTCTTCACAGAAATAGAAAAACAACCCTAAAATTCTTTTGGAAGCACAAAAATCTTTGAATAGCCAAAAGAATTTTGAGAAACAAAAATAAGGTTGGCAGTATCACCATACCTGATTTTAAGCTATACTACAGAACCATGGTAATAAAAACAACATGGTACTGGCACAAAGACAGATATGTAGATCAGTGGAACAGAATAGAGGATGCAGATGTAAATCCAGGCAGCTACAGCCATCGGATTTTCAATAAAAATGCAAAAATATTCATTGGAGAAAAGACAGCCTGTTTAACAAATGGTGCTGGGAAAACTGGATATATATATATGCATGAAATTTGATGCTTACCTCTCTCCATGCAAGATAAAGTCCAAAGAGATCAAAGACCTTAATATCAGACCTGAAATCTGAAACTGCTATAGAAAAAAAGAAGGGAAACTCATGAACATGTTGTCATAGGCAATGACTTTCTGAATAGAACCTCAGTTGTTCAGGATATAAAACCACTAATTAACCACTGGGATCTCATGAAATGAAAAAGCTTTTGTACAGCAAAGGACACTGTGAATAGAGCAAAGAGGCAACTTACAGAATGGGAGAAAATCTTTGCCAGCTATACATCTGACAGAGGATTCATATCTAAGATATACAAAGAACTCAAAAAAAACTAAATAATAAGAAATCAAACAACACAATTAAAAAACAGGCTGTGGAATTAAATAGAGAGTTCTCAAAAGAAGAAATACAGATGGCCTATAAACATCTTTAAAAAGTTCTATATACTTAGCCATCAGGGAAATGCAAATTAAAGGTACTTGGAGATTCCCTCTTACTCCTGTCAGAATGGCTACCATCAAGAAAACAAATGACAATAAATGCTGGCGAGGATGCAGAAAAAGAGGAACCCTTCTACACTATTGGTGAGAATGTAACCTAGTACAGCCATTGTGGAAATCTGTGTGGAGGTTCCTGAGACAGCTGAAAAAGGATTTACCATATGACCCAGCTACACCACTCCTAGGCATACGTCCTAAGAACATTTCTCACTACTTTAGAGATATTTGATCAACCATGTTTATTGCAGCACTGTTCACAAGATGTACAAATGTAATTGCTGCTTGCTTAGCCAATCATGTTAAAAGATTACCTAACCAGCCTGAAATTCCCCCTAGCTGTGTTTAAAAGGGGTCTGTGAGCTCCTCTGGGGGTCGCCATTTTGTACAAATGGTTGACCCCTGCATGCTGGCTAATTCTGCAGAATAAATGCTCTTTGCTTTTACATACTATTTGACTCTGGGTTCTTTCTTCAGCAATTTTCGGACCCTTCCAGTCAAAAGCTATGGATGGGGAGTCATGAGAACTAGGAATGTAACACTTGCTCTTATCTGGCTAAATGCATAAATTATGCTCACCAAACTGCCCTGTAAGCACTATAGTTAATATTCATACTCATATATTAATGCTACTCTGGTTAGAGAAGCTTCTTTTTCAGATGGCAGTGACCACTGGGATGACCCCAAAGGCACCATAGGGCTGAGAAGAAGTGACAGAGGAGTATTCAGCACTGAAATATCTCTATCACACCTTCCAAGCCTCAGGGTCCATTGCAGAAGAGCTGGTGGAAATAATATAAGAGCCAAAGAAAGGGCAGGACTAGCCGGGCTTGGTGGCACACATCTTTAATCCCAGCACTCAGGAGGCAAAAGTAGGAGGATCATCATAAATTCAAGGCCACCCTGAGATTACAAAATGACTTCCAGGTCAGCCTGGGCTAGAATGAGACCCTACCTCGAAAAACAGGAAAAAGGGGGGCAGGTTTGTTTACAATGCAATCATTCCAACAGAAATTGACCTTGATATTATCCATGACTTTGCAGTGCCTAGCACTACCTTCACAAGACCCTCATAATAGGAGGAAATGATGATGACATCAAAATAAAAGAGAGACTAATGGAGAGAGGGAGGGGATATGATGGACAGTGGATTTGTGAAGGGGGAGGTGGAGGAGGGAAGAGAAATATGGTTTATTGTCTATAATTGTGGAAGTTGTCAATAAAAAAGTTTAAAAAAGAAAAGATAGGAAAAAATTCTTGATTGTGCAATTAATATGGTTGGCATGAAAAACAAAGTGCTTAAAATAATAGAATTGTCTAATTTGGTCATGTGTGATGGTACATGATTTTAATCTCAGCACTTGGAAGGCTAAGGTAGGAAGATTGCTATAAATACAAGGCCAGCCTGGGCTAGAACGAAACCCTACCTCAAATAAAAAGAAGTGTTTAATTTGACCAGAGGATCCCTCAAATAGAAAAATCTAATTACAGATGAAGTAAGTTTCAGCCATAGAAAAAAATGTACATAATACAAACATTATGTAACAAGCAAACCCTTTGAAAGGTTTATTACATCATTCCAAAAGAATTTTCAAAGTATAAATTACTGATTTAGTCAACATAATAATTAAGACCCAACATCACACCAATTATAAATAATTTCCCCTCTTCCCTTTCCCATTTCTGTCTTCTCTAGCACAGACATTTATTTTTAACTTAAAAGAATAGAATATTGATTTACTAGTAGACCATGTAAAATCATTTATGTCCTGAAAAGGTTTTATGTCAGTACCTTCAAAGAAAATCAGAACATTAAGATATCTGCTTGGTTTCCCTAGCATTATCCACTTCCTCCACACCTATTTTTTCTGTTCCTGGCATTCTACCATGCAAGTCCTGGAATGGAATATATATTTATTGAAATATATTTTTTATATATAATATATATTTGTGTATATATATATTATTTTTTCAACAAATTCAACCTCAGGGTCAGTTTTGGTTTTTGTTTTGTTTTGTTTTGTTTTTTTTTTTTTTTTTTTTTTTTTTTGGTAAGGAGAGTGGGGTTTTTGTTATTTTGTTGTCATAAGAATTATGTTATACTGTGGTTGTGTCACTTGTCTTTAACCAAGAATAGCTTGCTTGCTATTTCACCATTCTTGCCTATGAAGAAGTTTTGCTGTTGCCAAAACTCAAACGCATCTGCCCATTGAAGAACAAATTATTCTGTTACTGACAATGTTAGCAAGTACAACAGGATGTAAGACAACAAAACAAAGCATTGGGAGGAACACATCCCAACAGACCTTCCTAAGATGACCACTTTGAAGAGGCAGTGCCAAGCGAAGTTTCTTTCCAAATGCTTCAGTTCTTTAGAGTCTACAATTGGATTCACAAAGGTTCATTCTTTTTAAACAAACGCTAATGTTTAATAGGTAGTTGTTTCTGGTTTAATATGCTCTTCCTTTCTACATTATTAACATACTGTGCTTTTCAAATAATGAAAGGACAAATAGCTGTGTCAACATATTAAGCAAAAGATTTAAATGTGTTCTATATTCTCTAAGAATAAATTAGAATGAAAATTATTTATTCCATTTTGGGGGGGTAGAGGTGGAGACACAGTCTCATGTAACCTACACTAAGCTTCCAACTTGCTATATGCAGCCAAAGATAACCTTGAACTCCTGCTTCTCCTGCCTCCACCTCCAGTGCGGGAATTACAGGCCTGTGTCACCCTTCTTAAAGAGCTTGTTCATCAGTAGACTAATAAGCAATTTGATTTCAGCTCATCAGTGTCACTGTTGAATTTTATTTTCCAAAATTAAAGCTCTAAAACAATTAAGTATTCATGAATTTATGATTTATTATTTTAATTCAAAGACAAAATCATAGCACTTCCAAAATAGAAATGATACTTTCAACCATGAAGTCCTGAACTTGGGAAATGTTGCCATGCATTAATAGTTCATTCACTTGTAGAAAAATAATGTGTGTCAGGCTCCTGTCACCTTTGGTAAGCTTTCCTGAGCATTCTGTATGGATAAACTAAAAGAACAAATACAGAACTTAAATAAGGAGATGTTCAGACATAAAAATACTAAAGAGTTTTTTTTTTTAGAGAGAGGGAGAGGGAGACAGATAGAGATGGGCACATTAGCAGCCTCTCAACTGCTGTGAACAAAATCCAGATGCGTGCGCCCCCTTGTGGTCAAGTGCAGCATTGCACCCTTGCGTCACTTTGCATCTGGCTAAACGTGGGACCTGGAGATTGGAACCAGCATTCTTAGGCTTAGGAGGCAGGCGCCTTAACCGCTAAACCATCTCTCCAGCCCTACTAAAGAGTTTTTTTAAAGAAAAAGCTTTAAACATAATATTATAAAAGAACAGTGTCACCATTGGTTAAAGGCTAATTAGTCCCATCATCATAGGAAAATGAAACAAGTGGCTGTAATGAAAAGTTCCGGGTCCATCTGTAACTGCCTTCTTAGACTCTACTCACAGCTGCTCTGAGCTGTGTCTCTCTGTTGTCATTTCAGGTGTGTGGACTCTACTGCACACAATAGCTGCTGACCACTGGGCCTCCTGGGTGGGCTCTGCAAGCCTTTCCTAACCTTCAGTCAACAGTCTCACTAACTCTGTCCTCTCCCTCAGACCTGCCCTCCTTCCCACCACTCCTCTTTTTCCCTTTTATGGTTGTTTTATGATTGTCTGTCTCTCTCTCCTCCCCTTATACAATGGAGTCTCACTGTGTTGCACAGTCTGGCCTCCAGAGATGGCTCATAGGCTCAAGAAACCCTCCCCACTCAGCCTTTGGAGT
Organism: Orientallactaga sibirica; assembly: GCA_036365145.1. Lineage (NCBI taxonomy): Eukaryota > Metazoa > Chordata > Mammalia > Rodentia > Dipodidae > Orientallactaga > Orientallactaga sibirica. The sequence goes on from JAEOAD010000027.1 coordinate 12,465,250, forward strand.
AGCTGGGGTTGCAGGCACCAGCTGCCCTATTTTCACATCCTGCATTGGATTCACTAGAACCCAGTTCTTACTTCTTCCCATGCCCTGAAAGTAAGACTGTCTAAAATCACTCCTGCAATGGTGGTCAAATCCAGTGCCCATGGGCAGCCCTCCTCTCCAGCCGGACCTTCCTATGGCATCAAGCACGTAGGACCTTCCTTCTGTCTCAGAACTCCTGAGTTTTATTGTTGCACCAGGACTTCCCCACAGTCTGATGAAGCCTACAGAGTACTCAAAATAGTGTCCTTAAATAGAGAAAATACAAGCCCACATGGTGGCTCACACCTTTAATGCAAACACTGAAGAGGCTAAGGAAGAAGGATTGCCACGTGAGTTCTGGGTCCTACACTAGAGTGAAACTCTGCCTCAAAAGACACAAAAGAAGCTGGGCGTGGTGGCACACACCTTTAATCCCAGCATTCGGGAGGCAAAGGTAGGAGGATCGCCATGAGTACGAGGCCACCCTGAGATTATATAGTGAATTCCAGGTCAGCCTGGGCTAGAGTGAGACCCTACCTTGAAAAACCGAAAAATGAAAGAAAAAAAAAGACAGAAAAGGATGGTGATGGTGTCACAGTTACCTTCTCATTACTGTTAGAAAACACCTGGCCAAGAGCAGCTTGTGGGAGGAAAGGGTTTATTTTGGCTTATAGACTTAAGGGGAAGTTCCACAGTGGCAGGGGAAATGATGGCATGAGCAGAAGGTGGACATCACCTCCTGGCCAACATCAAGTGGACAACAGCAACAGGAAAGTGTGCCAAACACTGGCAAGAGGAAGCTGGCTGTAACACCCATAAGTCTACCCCCAGCAATACACTGCCTCCAGGAGGCTCCAATTCCCAAATTGCTACCAGATGGGACCAAGAATTCAGAACACATAAATTTATGAGGGACACCTGAATCAAACCACCACAGACAGAGATAATCTCTTTCCTAAAAAGCTAATGAAAGTCACCTGTAAAACTGCCTGGGTGGAGGGCTTTTTTTCTGAGGCTCTTGTGTTTATAACTTCAGATTACACAGTCATTATTAACATATTCAAATTTTCTATTTCTTCATGAGACAAATTAGGCATTTTATACTGTCCAAGTAATTTAGTCATTTTCCCCATGTTTTCAACATTTTAATAAATATTTGGTTCACAGTATTCTTTATAAGTTTCATAAAAATTTTTTTCTGCAACTAATTTTCCTTCTGTATTTTAAAAAATATTTAATTAGCCACTTTTGCTCTACCCCCTCATCTCTAGTGTGGAGATAATACTGCTAGTTCATAGGGCTGCTGTGAAGATAAATACTTCAGTAGGAGTAAGGAGTTTAGAGCCATATACAAGCATTATGTACCTGTAAGAACAGAAGCCCTACTGCAGAGGTATTGGTTGTTACTGCCTTACTGACATTTTCAGAGAACCGGCCTTTAAATTGGCTAATCTGAAAAGATTATGTCATTTAGTATTTTTGCCTTTTGGCTTATCTTTAATTCCCTTCATTATGGTTAATTTTTCTTGTATTTTCAGTTAGCATGAAGAATTTTCAGTATCATTATGGCATTTTCAAACATGACTTGTTGTCATTGATACTCCTCTCTCCTAGCTCCTCACTCCTCACCCCTCCCTTGTACCCACCTGCTCCTTTTATTCACATGTCACATGTGGTCATTTCTTCCTCATGTATTCAAATTATCCTTGTCCAAATATGTGATCTGAAATGTTAGTTTGATTTTATCTTTTATATTCTATTGGGGTTCCAAATTTCCTTCTAACTTGAATTTTGTCTGTGTGAAAATTCTACTGCAGAGCTAGGGAGATAGCTCAGTGGTTAAAGGTATTTGCTTGCAAAGCCTGTAAGCTGGGGTTCAAGTCCCCCAAAGCCACATAAAAATGCACAAAGTGGCACATGCATCTGTAGTACATTTGCAGCAGCAAGACATCCTGGTATGCCCATTCTCATTTTCTCTCTCTCTCTTCTCTCCTTGCAAATAAATAAAAAATATTTTTTACAAATACTATTGCAGCCTTTTCATTGTCATTCATTTCTATGTCTTTTACAATTTCTTCTGTGATTACCTTTTTAGTGATCTTTTCATTTAAAATAGATTTTGTATCTTATTGCACTATAGTCATTTAACATGGGCTGCATGGTGTTATTTGAACTTTAAGATTCTCTCTGTTTGCCATATAATACAACCCAGGGCCTTGAGCATACTAGATGAGTGTTCACCACTAGGAAAATCAAAGCAATTGGTCAACTAGCTAACTCCCTGGCCCCTCATTTTATCTTCTCAATATAATATATGGTTGCTTTTACCCTAAGTCTCTTTGCCTCTGATATTTTCACCTTGAATTCATATATTTGCACAGTGCTTTCATAAAGCCATCTTTAGTGTTCCAGTTGACTGCATCCCCTGCCTCCTGTGTGAATGCTGACTACTACACTGACAGAAATTTTCAGATCAGTCCTTCATGTATCCTTCCATCTGTCTGATATCATCTTTCTCTTTGTCTTCGTGATGCCTTCCAAAGCAGTTTCTTGTCTTATTCTTTTATTTTTTATTAAAACATTTTATTTGTCTGCAAGAAGGGAAAGAGTGAATGGGTGTGCCAGGACCTGCAGCTACTGCAAATGAACTCCAGATGCATGCATCATCATGTGCATCTGGCTTTACATGGGTCCTGTGGAACTGAACCCTGGTCATTAGGCTTTGCAGGCAAGTGCCTTAGCCACTGAGCCATCTCTCCAGCTGCCTTGTCCTATTCTCTCTCTTTTCTTTTTCTTTTCTTTTTTCTTTCTTTCTTTCTTTCTTTTTTTTTTTTTTTTTTTTTTTTTTTTTTTTTTGAGGCAAGCCCAACAGACTGGCCTGTTTTTGTTTATGTGAGAGAGTGAGAGAGAAAAGAGAGAGAGAATTGGCATGCCAGGGCCTCCAGCCACTGCAATTGAGCTCTGGATGTGTGCACCCCCTTGTGCGCATGTGTGACCTTGTGTGCTTGCATTATTTTGTGTATCTGGCTTACGTGAGACCTGGAGAGTCGAACATGAGTCCTTAGGCTTTACAGGCAAGTGCCTTGACTGCTAAGCCATAGCTCCAGCCCTCTTAGCCTGTTCTCAATGTTCACTAGTTCCTTGTATTCACTCTGGCTATATTAACACTGATAGCCAGTTTGTTAAACTTGCATATTGACAATTTCATTCCATACTGTGCATTTGCAGCGTGTCCCTCTTCATTTCTTGGTACTGCTTCACAGCTCCCATCTCTGTAAGAATCCTTCCTGGGCATTCTTCAAGTTCATAGTCTATTTCGCCATTCACCATTCCACTTTATCGGGTAGCATACACGGTTCACTTTTTTTTCTTTGATAGTGTGATCTTTCTGTTCGCTGCCATTTTCTTCCCATAGGGAACCCACCCCTGGGGTGATCAGTATCGAGTAGGTCAGAGAGGAGCAAAACCTTTGGGCCTAACTTCCTCCCCTTCTTAAGAGTTTCCGGACTACAGCAGGGAAAAGCGTCTTTTAGTGGAGAGTGTCAGACATCACACTCTCCCACTGCCATATCCCGCATCAGATAATCACACCTCACCAGAACATCCACGCTTGCTTATTCCTAGTTCTGGTGGTGTGGGTAGATGTGGGGCAGTGTGAAGACTTCTAGCTTTTATCTGCTCCTGCTCCCACTCTGCCTGACTCAGGCACAACCTCAGGGTCCTCCCTGCTGCCACCACTTTCTGGCCTGATGTGCTACAATTGCTCTTTGATGGCAGACAATGCAGGCCATGAGCTATTACAGGACAGTGGAGCACAAGAGAAAAATGGCATTCTTTGAAAAGTTCTTTATTTATTCCTCCTATTTCCCTCTATCTTTATTCTCCCTTCCTTCCTTTCTTCCTTCCTCTAACCCAGGATACCCATATGAATCCAGATGCACAAAGTGCACAATCTGCAGAGGCAAGAGAATGGGTGCCCGTTCTCTCAATCTCTCTCTCTCCCTCTTTTTTTCTCTCTCCCCTTACAAATAAATAAAGAAAATATTTTAAAATGATAACTCTACTTCTAACAGATATATAAAACTCAGGAGGGTGGAGAGATGGCTTAGCAGTTAAGGCGCATGCCTGTGAAGCCTAAGGACCCCAGTTCAATTCTCCAGGTCCCACATAAGCCAGATGCACATGGTGGTGCATGTGACTGGAGCTTGTTTGCAGTGGCTAGAGGCCCTGGCGTGCCTATTCTCACTCCTGCTCTCTCCTTCTCTCTCTCTCTCTCCCTCTCAAATAAATAAATAAAAATAAAATCTTTAAAAAATTAAAAACAAAACTCAGGAAAATTATTCGGTATCTCTTAACTTCAGTTTCCTACATGTAAAAATGAATATTAAGAGTTCCTACCTCAGCCATTAAAGGGGCATGCTTGCAAAGCCTGCTGGACTAAGTAAAGCCAGATGCACAAAGCCAGGAACATGCTTATGGAGTTCCTTTCCAGTGGCAAGAGGCCCTGAGATCTTCCTTCTCCCCACTCCCTATACTATAAATGCATTGCACTTGCATTTCAGCCCTATTTAGAAGGAAGTCTTATTTTCATTTATCTGCAAGGCAATTGCATTAATAGTATAGTACCTAGAGGGAGGAAAAGTTTGGGCTATTTCAAGTCACTCAAACACGTCTTAATTCAGAAATCAGAAAGTCTAGTTGACAGAGGTAGTCAGACGCAGATTAACTTCTAGCAAATTTCAGGTGAACTTGTGTCTGGGGAGGGTGTGGGAAGGGCTGGCAGCGTGGAGTGGGGAAGCGAGGCCTCTCCAATGCTCAGCTGCTTTCCCCATTACTGGGAGGTCAAAGACTCACCAGAAAGTGTACAGACACAAAGGGCTTCCTACAGTTCTGAGTTTCCTGTAGGGCAGCTTCTCACTCCCAGGGTCTATGGGTATTTAAAGGTAATGCCAACAATCCCGTTGGGTTCTTCAGAGCACTCCCCACCTCAGTTAGAAATACCTGACTTCTTGTGGGTACCATTTCCCTGGGTTTTTGGCCACTGATGTCCTGGTTGAGGGAGGGAGGAGTTGGGAGGGGAGCAGGAGGGTTCTTCCTGGAGCAGCAGGTGAGTGTGACGAGGAAGATGACAGGCAATGAACACCCGGGAGACCGTCTGATGGATAGCACTCGTTTATTCAAAGGGGGAGTGGGTTTACAAACACTTGGGGAAGGTTGGGATGGCACATAAGACTATGTGGCATAGTTTATGGGCTGCTATCTAAGTAGCGGAAGAACTAGTAACTTCAAATCTGTCGGGGGAGGAGTTGAGAGAAGATAAGGAGAATGGTGAGAGAGAAGATAACAGACTTCAAAGCTGTGAGAGAGATGGTGGAAAGGCTACGTGACTTCAGCTACATAAAGGTCTCCTGGGCAGCTACCCACAAGGTCAGGAACTGTGGGGGGCAAAGTCTGGTTTATGGAGTGGTCAGAGCCTTCTGGGATGGGGGGGAGGGCCTTGCCAGTTCTGCCCACTCTGGGCGATGCCAGGGCACACTACAGCCTACAACATAGGGAAGGCCAGTCACCATTGCCAGGGACTCCTGACAATAGGACCAGCTGCAACCCCACAGCCCAGGGTCCCCGGCCATGTCCAACAGTTCAGGCCAGCCTCCTCACAGTCGCAGCCCATTTCTAGCAATGCCCAACAACTTCTCTCCCTCTGAAAAGAGTAATGCTGACTGGCTGGTGTGGTCTCCTGCCTCTTCCTTCTCCTCCTCCTCAGGGCAGGCAGCTAAAGCTCTCCCTAAGTAATTCTGGGAGCATCTTTTTGCTTCTGCCCACAGGTTCCCTGGGAAGCCAATCTCCTTGCTTTTGATAATCACCAGACAAGTTATAGAAAGTAGCAGTGTGTCCCCAGAGGCCAGGGTCACTTGGCACTCTCAGGTACCCTCTGGTGCCCAAGGCCCAAACAGGCCTGTGTTCTCTCAGCTCCACTCTCATGACCCCTTAACATCCACCAGAGCTGCCTTAAAAAAAAATTAGTATTTATTTATTGGAGAAAGAGGCAGATAGAGAATGGCAGGGCCTCCAGCCGCTGCAAACGAACTTCAGATGCATGCGAACTTTGTACATCTGGCTTACGTGGGTCCCAGGGAATTGAACCTGGGTCTTTAGGCTTTGCAGGCAAGCACCTTAACCTCTAAGCCATCTCTTCAGCCAGAGACTTCCTTTTTATTGTTGGTTTTGTTTTTAGGAGTCAAAGGAGCTCATGAGAATTGACATTTTGGGGGGCACCTCACTCTATCACTTTATAAATCACCATAATTTAGTGCCAATGTCAAAACCTCCAATTTATCATTTAAAATTTTAAAAGCCACCCTTATATAGTGGATCAAGTGTAATAATGCAAATGTAAAAAAGTGGTATGTGGGGGCTGGAGAGATGGCTTAGTGGTTAAGCACTTGCTTATGAAACCTAAGGACTCTGGTTCAAGGCTCAATTCCCCAGGACCCACATAAGCCAGATACACAAAGTGGTGCATGCATCTGGAGTTTGTTTGCAATGGCTGGAGGCCCTGGCACACCCATTCTCTCTCTATCTATCTGCCTCTTTTGCTCTCTGCCTGTCGCTCTCAAATAAATAAATAAACAAAAAATTTTAAAGTGTTGTGTGAATATAGAAGGAAAAATCATTTTGTGCAGGACTGGGACTCCTTGACCATGTAAAATGTCACTGAGGCAAGATCATTTGAGCTGAACCCATGAGGACCCAGTGTTTGCCTGAACATTTATTAAGCACCTACTGGGTTCTGAGCAGTGTTCCAGGTGCTTGGGGGAAATCAATGGACAGAGCAAAGATAGCTGCTTTCATGGGCGTCACATTCCAGAATGAAAGTGAACAAAAATACCACGTAAGAAATCATAAAGGTTGTTAGCAATCTAGGCTACAGGAAAGAAAAGAGAAAGAAAAGTAGAAAAGGAAAGAGAATGTCACACAGTGGAAAACAGGAAAAGTATTTCAATGGGAAAAAACAATGAAAGAGTACGCAGGAGACCCTGGGCTTGCTCTCCATATGATTAATAATAATGGTGATAATAATAATAATAACAACAACAACATGAAAAAAGAGTCTGCAAATTTAAGGGGAATAGCACAATCAAAGAACCAAAAAGAGTGTGGCAGGACAAGACAAGAGCAGTATTAAATAGGTGTGTGGGGCTGAGGCGATGGCTCCACAGTTAAAGGCACTTGTTTGAAAGCCTGCTGTTCCAGGTTCACTTCACTGCTACCTACAGGAAGGCACATGCACAAAGCGGCACTTGTCTGAAGTTCACTTGAAGGGGCTAGAGGCCCTGGCACTCTCATTCTCACTCATTCTCTCTCCCTTTCTCTTTCTCTCTCTCTTTCTGTGTCCTTGATAATAAATAAATAAAGATGAGTATACAGGCTGAGAGTAAAGCTCAGTGGCACAGCACTTGCTCACCAAACACAACCAAAACACAGTTCTGGAGTACCTACTGTGCAGCAGACACACAGATAAGGTAACAGAGGTCATCTCAGAGCAGTGGACACACGGACAAGGTAACAGAGGTCATCTCAGAGCAGTGGACACGCGGACATGGTAACAGAGGTCATCTCAGAGCAGTGGACACGCGGACATGGTAACAGAGGTCATCTCCGAGCAGTGGACATGCGGACAAGGTAACAGAGGTCATCTCAGAGCAGTGGACACACGAACAGGGTAACAGAGGTCATCTCCGAGCAGTGGACACGCAGACAAGGTAACAGGTCGTCTCAGAGCAGTGGACACACGAACAGGGTAACAGAGGTCATCTCAGAGCAGTGGACACACGAACAGGGTAACAGAGGTCATTTCCGAGCAGTGGACACACGAACAGGGTAACAGAGGTCATCTCCGAGCAGTGGACATGCGGACAAGGTAACAGAGGTCATCAAAGAGCAGTGGACATGCGGACATGGTAACAGAGGTCATCTCAGAGCAGTGGACACACAGACATGGTAACAGAGGTCATCTCAGAGCAGTGGACATGCGGACAAGATAACAGAGGTCATCAAAGAGCAGTGGACACGCGGACAAGATAACAGAGGTCATCAAAGAGCAGTGGACACGCGGACAAGATAACAGAGGTCATCAAAGAGCAGTGGACACGCGGACAAGGTAACAGAGGTCATCTCAGAGCAGTGGACATGCGGACATGGTAACAGAGGTCATCAAAGGGCAGTGGACACGCAGACATGATAACAGAGGTCATCTCAGAGCAGTGGACACGCGGACATGGTAACAGAGGTCATCTCAGAGCAGTGGACATGCGGACATAACAAAGGTCATCTCACACGGCAAGTCAGGGAAGGAAGACCCACCCTCCTCGTCCTTGCCTGGGCCCCCAGCTTTGGCGTATGGAAAGGAAGACAGCAGGGCCCATTGCTGAGGGATCAGAACAGCTGGTGCAGTGGCAGAAGCATTTGACAAAGAGCCACCTGCCTCAAGTCTCAGTAGGTGAAGATGAACAGTGAGTTTGGTTAAAACCCCAAGAAATCTGTGCCGAGCGAGCATGGTTCATTTCCTGTCCTTCCCCAGGCTGAGGAAAGTCGGCCTCTAGCAGCCGCAGGACTGTGAACTGTACGCACCATAGCGACTGTCTGTCTTACGATAGTGACTGTCTTTAAAGTGAATTTTTGCTTTGCTTTGCTTTTTTCTGGACTGGTGACAGAAGCCAGGGCCTCGTGCCTTCTAGGCCAAGGCTTTGTCATTGAGCTACATCACTGGCTCTTTTCAATAGGTTTTAAAAAAAAATGATAAAGAGGGAGAAAAATCTCTTGAAGTTCTAGCCTGAATCCCCTTTGAAAAGTGGACGTCTGCTGTCCCCTACTGTCCACTATAAAAATTGCATAGGGCAAAACTGGAAATCACTATAACCGTGGTAAACATTCTCTGTCTCCACCTCTCTCTGTGTGTGTGTCTCTTTCTCTCTCTCCTTCACACACACACACACACACACACACACACACACACAAATGCACACATGAAAGCAAAAACCATTGCCCATCCTGTGGCTGAGCCTCCCAAGCATCGTCTACCACATGGAGCTCATTATCTCCTCACACAGCAAGCACACTGAAGGAAGAATCTGCCCAGCTGTGCTCTTCCCGACTTCATCACTCCACTCCCACACTGACGAGGCATCCCCAATGCTCCTCGCCCACACTGTCCCCACACCTGAACTTCCCCAAGGCCTTCAATCTCACGATGACCCAAAGCAAACTGCATTGTGCTTCACAAACCAGCCGACGGGACGTGAGCACTGCGTTTTGTGAGCTTGCCTTCTTCCAGGGCTGTGACTATCCTCCAGCCACGCAAGTTACAAACTCTCGTATCACCTGATATTTTTCTCCTTATTGGCCTCCTGCATCCATGAATTGAAGACACCGTCTTATTCCATTCCCATCTTTCCAATCTACTACCCCCCCCCATTGTTCCTCAGGAGAGGCCCTTGGGCCCTGGTTCATTCTCTCTGGGGTGTTTGAGCAGCCCTCTAACTGTAAGCTGCCCCTCACACCAACTCGTCTTTACTCCAGCGTGTCTTCAAATGGCAGCCTGGTTATCTGTCTCCAGTATACCTCGTCCATGTCTCCCTCCCGCCTCAAGATACAATCTAAGCCCTGCTCTGCACAGAAGGCCTCCACAACCCACTGCCGATCCACTACAGTGCTCAGATGACCTGCACAAGATCACGGGGACACGTGCTGTTCCCTCGGCAGTCCAAAACTCCCACCAGGCCTTGTTCCGCTGATCCTGCCTCCTCCAATGCTTCCCCTCTACCAGTCACACTACCTGCCATTCGGGTTTGTTTTAGAAATGATGAGTATTGAACGTAGGCCCTGGATCTTCATCCTCCTTTTGTTCTGTTTTGAGCCAGGGTCTCACTGAGTTGCCTAGACCATCCTTGAACTCATTCTATAGCCCAGAGTGGCCTTGAATTTGCAATACTGCTGCCTCAACCTCCTAAGTAGCTGGGATTATGGGCCAGTGCCACAAAGTCTAGCCTCTGTCCCTGGTTCTTGATGTCCAAATCATACGTCTTTAAGCCCTCGCTCAAATATGTTTTCTTAGTCTTCCTCATGCACCTGGAATGAATGCTGTTTATAATTGCACTCCATTCCCTTCGTTGGTTCAAACGAGCAATTATACACTTAGTTTCAACCGTATATAGGGATATGTTAGTTCTGGGCACAGTGGAGTAAAGAAAATGATGTGTTCCCTACCCCAGCCTATCTAGCAGTCTAATACTTACCACTTTCCAATGTATGTGGTCAGCCTTTCACATCCATGGGCTCTATATCCATGGAGTCAATCTATCACATATCAAAAATATTTGGGGGGCTGGAGAGATGGCTTAGTGGTTAAGGCACTTGCCTGAGAAGCCTAAGGACCCAAGTGCGATTCTCTAGGTCCCATGTAAGCCAGATGCACAAGACGGCGCATGCATCTGGAGTTTGTTCGCAGTGGCTAGAGTCCCTGGTATGCCCATTCTGTGTGTGTGTGTGTGTGTGTGTGTGTGTGTGTCTCTCCCTCTTTCTGTTTCTAATAAATAAATAAAAATAAAATCTTAAATATTTGGGGAAAGATTGCATTTGTACTGAATATGTAATTTTTTCTTATTATTCCCTAAATGATATAGCATAACAACTACTTTTACTATATTATGGATTATAAGTAATGTACAGATGGTCTAAAGCACACAGGAGGATGTCCATAGGCTCCATGCAAGCACTGGGCCTCATGTGCCACTATGCCACAAACTGATGTACTGATTACCTCTTAGTGTTCCTGTCCTTTGATTCACAGCCATATCGATGCTGTTCTCTTGGAGCGAGTTGCTGGTCCAGTGATAGCTGGTCTGTTGAGATTCTGTGACAGATCGTGTTGGCAAACCAAGTCATGGCCAACCCTCTCGTCCCTTCCCATCTCCCACGTTAGGAATAGCCATGTGACCATATCCGAAACAAAGAGGTCAGCAGAGGGCTGCCTGCTGAAGGATCCTAGGAAAATACTTGTTTCCCCAATTACAGAGGCAGAAATGTGTGGGGTCTGCCTTTCCCACTAGCTTCCCTTCCTGCCTTAAGCACAGCTTACTTGGAAGCTGCAATGCCCACCCAGACGACACTGAGCAACATCTCACCTCAAGACTCGTCAGTGCAGAGAAACTTACCAAAACTGAGAGTCACAGCGGGCCCTACGAGTCTAAAGGGGATTCAAACAACACTAAGAACCATCCTGAAACAAACTAATCCTAAGAAGCTGAAAAGACCCATCACGGCTAGAGAGATGGCTTAGCAGTTAAGGCGTTTGCCTGCAAAGCCAAAGGACCCAGGTTCGATTCCCCAGGACCCACATTAACCAGATGCACAAGGGGGTGCATGCATCTGGAGTTCGTTTGTAGTGGCTGGAGGCCCTGGCATATTCTCTCTCTCTCTCTCTCTCTCTCTCTCTCTCTCTCTCTCTCTCTCTCTCTCTCAATAAATAAATAAATAAATAAAAAAAAAAAAAAAAACCTAGTCACAGTCGGCGGCCGCGCGCAGCAGGCTCTGGGCGGGATGGAGGCTTCCGGAGGGGAGGCGGTGGCCCTGCAGCCCCAAGCGCCGGCGAATGCGCGCGCAGCTCTCCTGAGGCTGCCTCTGGCGCGAGCGAAGGCCTTGGTGAACGGACCCTGACGTGACGCTGGCGGGACCGGAAGCCATCTTTATTCTGGCGCGTGCCGCGGAACTGTTCGTGGAGACCATTGCAAAAGATGCCTACTGCTGTGCCCAGCCAGGAAAGAGGAAAACCCTCCAGAGAAGAGATTTGGATAATGCAATAGAAGCTGTGGATGAATTTGCTTTTCTGGAAGGTACTTTGGATTGACTGCTGAGTAGGGTGTTTTTGTGAGCCTGTACTGCATTCTTCAGCTCACCCCTCTGCAGGCCTCAGCTTTGAAGAACAGAGTCTGCGCATATGCACTGGGCATTTGCTATCTGTACCCAAGTCGGGATAAGCAGAGATCACATCCAATAGCTTTCTCTACAAGATCTTCCACTAGTTGAGTCTGTCTTTCATTTCAAGCCTGCATGTAGCTGCTACTGCGTGGGGCAGAAATGAAGAAACTGTTCTGTATAAGTGGCTTAATGAATGAGGTTAGACTCTCAGAATAAAGGTCTTTGATAACTCCAAAAAAAAAAAAAAAAACCTAGTCACAGCCAGGCATGGTGGCACAGCCTTTAATCCAAGTGCTCAGGAGACTACGTAGTGAATTCCAGGTCAGCCTTGGTCGAAGTTCCTGAGTGCTGCCAACATTGTAGACAAGATTCCTTTTCACATGGGACTGGCATTCTGGTGGAGACGGATGACAATCAATATCGAATAACCTTAGATAGTGACAAGTGACAGTAACGGAACAAAGAATGATTGCATGAGGGTCCTGAGGAAGCAGCAACTTAACCTTGCTCAGTGATGGAAGAGAGCCAGTCATACAAGCGTTACTGTCATGGTTTCTGTTGACTGTCAACTTGACAGGACCTGGTTCACCTAGAAAGCTAGCCCTGCTGAGGACGTTTGGGAAGGATTTTCTAGATTAGGTTAACTGAGGTATCAAGATTCGCCTTAACTGGGGGTGGCCCACTCCCCAGGCTGGGGTCCTGGGTGTATGAGAAGAGAGAGCTGCCTGAGCAACAGCCTTCTTCTCACTCTGCTTCTTCACTGTGGACTAAATGTGAGCAGCTGCCTCAAGCTCCTGCCGCCACGCCTTCCCCACCTTCCTGGAGCTGCTTCTCATCAGGTATTTGGTCACAGCAATGAGAAAATACCGAAGACGGTTAGGGAGAGACACATTCGTCACAGAGAGACAATGAATGCATTGGGGGTGAGACAGGGACAAATGTGTGGTGTCAGAGGAGCAGACAGGTGGCTAGCACACCACGTGTGGCACAATCAATAAAAGAAAGCTTGGCAGGAGACAAGGTCAGAAAGGCAGTGGTGGGTCCGTGCACGGATGACCAAACACCGTGCCAAAACTAGACTCCCACAAAGTTCTAAAGAGGTTACATGAGGGCGTCTACCAGTGGCCGTAAGCCGTAAGTGGGACATTTCCACTGTGTGCAGAAAGCAGGTGGGGGGGGGGGTAGGGACTTCTCAGAGAACTGGAGAGGGAGTTAGCAAGCTGGCGAGCAGCCAGGGGTGAGAGTGGGCATTTGGCTATCTTTGCGACTTAAAGCCACAGACAGAACTGACAAGTGATGGGTCCGAATGAAACTTAGTTGTACATTTATAGCTGAAAGGACAGAAGATTATTCCACTGTTTTCTCCCCAACTCTTCCATTTCCTGGTTGTGTTCTCTGGGTTGTGGAGAAGCCCCCTCGTTGGAAACCAACCTGCTGAGGAACAGGCTTGTTCTCTCGTTGCCTCCTAACAATGGCACTGGCAACCCTGAGCGCCACGCTTCCTTCCGTGGTGTCTCTGAGCATGGGAAAAGCTAGAAGAAATAACTTGAGGTCTCTGAAGGAGAAGGTAAAGCCATGAAGCAGGAGGCCATGTTTCCTATGTGCTGTGTATCGGCAGGCAATTTCTGGTGTGGAAGACACAGTCAGACAGACCTGGGGTACTCCTGAATTGTAACTGTCACTTCATTGTCTAAGATTCCAGAGAACAAGGGTTCCATCTTATTTGCTCAGAACTGTAGTATCCGGCATACCATGAGCACCCAACGAAAATGTGGTGGATAAGAAATCCTGAAAAAAAAATAGTATATACATCTAAGAAAAGTCACTATCATTTGTTCACCCGAGCTCATTTTTGTAGTATCCACCGTGCTAAAAGCTGGAATAGAAACAGTCCTTCTAGGAACCAGAGACCTATGGTTTAGAGGGAAGAAACAATGCCTGCGCAGCATTTCTCTGCATGCGCTGACAACCAAGTGGTGTGGGCCTCAGGAGTTCTTAGTAAATGCAGAGAAGGCCAAGGAAACCCTAAGGTGCTTCGGAGTACAGCTGAGCCCGAGAGGTTTTTGTCTGCTTTGTTGCTGTAGATAAACCCTAACGCCTTTATGCAGACATTTGAAGTTCAATTCCGAGCCTAAGTTTTTATTTATCTAGATCAGTGATCTTCAACTTGGAGTGATTTTTTTTCCCTCCTGAACACATTTCTGATGGTCACAACTGTCTATCTGCTTCTGGAGTTACGTAGGAGAGGCGAGGGACATTGCTAGACATCCTACATTGGACAAGACAGACTCCCACAATTATGCAGCCTAAAATGTCTAAGAATTCATGATCTACAATGAAAGGAAAATCATAAAATACCACACAAATGAAAACAATCACATCACTTAAGCAGGATTCTGCTAATGTAATTAATGTCATGTAATTAGCCAACAATAAGTACACAGATAATTTTTGATGACTATGAATGGCTTTATATGACAACTAAATTAATTAGACATAGCCCTAACATTACATATCAAATCCAGAGTCTCAAGAAAACACTGCTTGACTAGAATTCCATATTGAAAAATATCACACTTAAGTCTAAATCGTGAGTTTCTTTTTATAACTTTCAGCTTCTAACATGAAAAGGCTTAGCCTGATCTTTTTGAGTTTAAAATTACATTACATGGTCATATGTTCAGCAGCCTTTACTGGATATGTTTGTTCCCTATAGGAAGTTTATAACTTGTAAAAGGAGTTTTATGCAGAATACAAATGGGGAGTATTACACAGCTACCCCTTGAGGACACTGAGTTGTGCAAACAACATCGCTTTATCTGACGTTGTGGCTTTTGATTGGTCGATCTGTTCACCTCAGGGCTGTCTGGAATTAGAGTACAGGGACATCGCTGTCGTGCCCCAGCTGCTGCAGAAAGCGACTGGAAGAGAGAAAGATTGATGAGTATTTGGGTTATACTGAACCAAGGATGCGGGAGCTATACAACAGGGAGCCTGGTGGCTCTAAATTGTAGGCATTATGCAAAAAGAAAATGCAGAGTTGGGTGTCGGGGGAGTCCTCCAAAAGCAATAGGGCATCTTTGTAAAGTCTCCAAAGAATAAATTTAACAGTTATTTAAGAACACCACCCTGTTGTTGCAGACACTGAACTTTATGTCACCAGAAGGGATACAGGGATTTTCAAGAAAACATCTGTCATTTAATAGTGGTAGCGAGGTCACTATGAGCACTGACAAGCAATTCAAATCTCAGCTGAGTAGAATGATTTAACCCCTTAGCAGTTATTGGGATTCTTGTCAGCTGAAGACCTTTGATGCCAATGGAGAAAAATCATTAATAACTATGACTAATTCTGTTACATGAGACATTCATTATTTCCTTGCAATTTTATCTGATACTCAGGTCTTGAGTTTGTTAATCTCAAAAGCTATACAAACTTTGAAGTGAGTAGGAACAAATGTAATCTTCAAAGTAAGTTACGAAAAATCAAACTAAATCAAAGCAAAAAAATGTTAAGACATAATTGTCTATATTAACCTTACATAAGGATTCACCAGTTTTTGTTTTACTTTTTTTTTAAGAGAGAGAGAGAGAATCGGTGTGCCAGGGCTTCAGTCACTGCTGTCAAACTCCAGGTGCTTGTGCCACCTAGTGCACATGTGTGACTTTGCACTTGCCTCCTTTGAGTGTCTGGCTTATATGGGATCTGGAGAGGGATCGAACATGGGTCTTTAGGCTTTGCAGGAAAGCACCTTAACCACTAAGCCGTCTCCCCAGCACTCTTGTTTTACTTGTATCTCTAGTTAAACATCAATAAATAAGTTCTGATTTTAGGGAACAGTAGGAAAACCAAAATATTTAGAGCCAGCCAAACACCCGGCACTACTAGGTATTTGTTTACACTCCTTTCATCTCTGTAGCAATCCTGTAAGGAAAGCAACATAATCTTCATTTTCTAGATGAAAAAACAGGCTTTTGCTTCAATATTTTTCCAGAATGGAACAAAATGAGAAAATGGTAACTGGGAACAGCAGGAGGAAAATATCTATTGACTCCCAAGGCTGATAACCTGGGTTACACTGTGTTGTGGTAAAGAAAAATGAAATTATGAAACCTGCAGGAAAATGAATGGATCTGGAAAGGATTATACTTAGTGAGGTAACCCAGGCCCAGAAAGCCAAATGTCACATGTTCTCTCTCATATGTGGATCCTTGCTACAAATGACTTCTATGTGAGTAGGAATAAAACTCAGTAGCAGAGACCAGTAAGCTAGAAAGGGGATATAAAGGGAATAGAAAGGGAGGGATGGGAGCATAATAGGAATATATATTAGAAGAACAGATTAATGGTGGTGAAAAGGCCTAAGTGAGGTCAGGAGAAGAGATTGAGTACAGGAAAGGAAAGGTGGGGGGAGGGTTAATCAAAATCTAAGAGAATATAAGTTATATGAAAACCTACTTTTTTGGACAATGGAACACTTAGAAGCCATAGATTGTTAGTAGAAAATTTTCAGTGCCAGGGATTGAATACCTTCCAGTAAGTTGTTGGCCAAGGAGGTCACAGATACTCCCAAAACATTGCAGACCATTGCCAAGGCTCTTGGTTTCCCACCAAGAATAGATGGTAAGACCCTATGGCTGAAGACTCCACATACTTGGGCTGCAAGGTCACTGAGAAATCCTGCTGGAGCTGAGCTGAAAACCTCCTCCATGAGAACCAGTGTAGCTGGAAAAAGCTACACTGCATGCAGTTCAATGGGACAAACAGAAATCACCAGTGGACATACTCAATAGTGGACACTACAAGCCTTAAATTTGGCCAGCCAGGCCAAATGAGCCAATGGGTGCAACAGTGGCATGTCTGTTATGGGGGAAACCAACTGCTCTCTAATTGGACTGGAGGCCCACTCCATGGGAGGGAATACATCCCTGATACTGAAAACCTACAACAAGGGGGTAGTCAGGAGCCCTAACGTCTGCTGGTGTCTGGCTAAATGTATATACGATGTTCATCAGACTGCCCAGTAAGCAGTCTTAATGTCCACACCCATATATTAATGCTACTTTCACTTTTGGTTAGAGAAGCTTCTCTTTTCAAATGGTGTTGGCCACTGGGTTACTCAGAAGGCACCATGGTGCTGAGAAGAAGTGACAGAGGAGTACTCAGCACTGAAATATCCCTATCATATCTTTCCAGGCTCAGGGTCCATTGCGGAAGAGGTGGTGGAAAGAATATAAGAGCCAAAGGAAAGGTAGGACTCCTTACAATGTGCTCCTCCAGACACAAAATGGCCTGGCTATCCATGACCTCACAGTGCCTGACACTACCTACAGAAGACCATCCTAATAGGAGGAAAAGATGATGACATCAAAATAAAAGAGAGACTGATTGAGAGGGAGAGGGGATATGATGGAGTGTGGAGTTTTAAAGGGGAAAGTGGGGGGAGGGGGGAATTACCATGGGTTATTGTCTGCAATGATGGAAGTTGTCAATAAAAAAGAAAAGAAAAAAAAAGAAATCACATATGTGTTAGGAGCATGAAACATCTGTTGACTTCCAGAGCAGATAATCTGTGTCACACTATGCTGCCTTAAGAAATCACGTATGTGTGTGTCAGGACCATGGATATTAAAATCCATCATTTCATGGTATAAGCATCAGAAGTAGATCATGAGGTCCCTTCGGCACCGTAACCACACATCCAGTTGTTTACCTGACCACACCATTTCCGTGTCCCGTGGGCCATACCAACTTACCTAACTGAGTTAGCATCTTCCTCACCTAAACTTTCAATTCTTCTAGGCTTGACTTATCTCAGGGATCACAATCAACATCTGTCATGTTTCAAAGAATAAGAAGGAAATAAAGCTGGGCGTGGTGGTGCACGCCTTTAATCCCAGCAGAGGTAGGAGGATCACCAAGAGTTCAAGGCCACCCTGAGAATACATAGTTCATTCCAGGTCAGCCTGGGCCAGAATGAGACCCTACCTTGAAAAACAAAAACAAAAACAAAAAACAAAAAGAATAATAAGTAAATAATACAAAGGATCTTAAGGAAATATACAAAAACTGTTAGTAGTGCTGGATTCTAGATTTTAAAAAATATTTTATTCCTATTTATCTATTTGAGAGACAAAGAGAGGCAGATAGAGAGAAAGAGAATTGGCATGCCAGGGCCTCCAGCCATTGCAGACAAACTCCAGATGCATGCGCCATCTTGTGCATCTACGTGGGTCCTGGGGAATGGAACCTGGGTCCTTTGGCTTTGCAGGCAAGCACCTTAACCTCTAAGCCATCTCTCCAGCCTGGATTCTGTGGGTTTTTTTTTTTTTTTTTTTTGGTCATTCTTTACATTTCTTCTGTTTCAAGACTTTTAAAACATTTATCACTAAAACGTGATTGTAAACATCAAACCACATATAATATACCACAACACAAATGCATGAGGAGGAAAGCCTCCTTACAGGTAAACACACTTTGTATATCCTGTCATTGTTTTCTATGTGAATAGATCATTTTGACAGTGTGTAAAAACAGATAGTATGGAAGCAATATATTTACATATAGATAGATTTTCCTAAGTAGAATTTTAATACATACATTATATAACTTGCCTTGTTTTCCTTTTAACAGTATATTGGAGATTTTTCCAAGTCAGAACATATGGGCTTCGCATTCTTTCCAGGGGCCACAATGCATGCAATTGTGATGGCTGTGCCATAATTTAATTATTAGTCTTGCTGCTGAATGGTTATTTCCAATTTCTCATGACTACAAGTCATGCTGCAAAGACCAGCCTCGTATATATACTGTTTCAGCAATTCTCACACCAAAATAATTTCCCCTGCAATTTTATCATTTTTGACGTTTAGATGCATCTCATCACTGATGGTGGGCTGTGTACAAATCTTTTGCACATCTCCCTCCATACTTTCCAGATTTGAAGTAATAGTTATCTTTCATTCATTAGTACTTTGGACATTTCAATCTGAAGAAATACCTGGCTATTTACAGGTGTGGCTACTGCTGGATTGAAGGGCATGTACCTCCTAGATTTGAGTAGATACATCCAAATTGCCTATCACATCTTGCAAAGGCCTTGTTTTCTTCACCAATAGTGGTGATTACAAATCTCTGGAATCAATTCTTATATTGATAAACCTAAGAAGCTATTGACTTAATGTGCTCTTTTCTCTTATATGAATTAACAAATATTCTCCCCTTCTGTTATATTTCCTTCAATTTTGTTTATGGCGTCTCTCACCCTACATTACTATTTTCTTTCCATTTTTTGTTTTTTGAGGTAGGGTCTTGCTCTCTAGCCCCAGCTGACTTGGAATTTACTATGTAATCTCAGGGTGGCCTTGAACTCACAGTGATCCACCTACCTCTGCCTCCCAAATGCTGGGATTAAAGGTGTGAGCCACCATGCCCAGCTACTAAAATACTAGTTTCTTTGAGGCAGGGTTTCATATAGGCTATGCTGACCCCAAACTCACTATGTAGCCTAGACTAGCCTTGAACTCATGATCCTCCTGGCTCAGCTTCTCAGTGCTAAGGTTACAGAAATAGACCACGATGCCGAGTTTTTGCTTCCACTTTAAAAAAAAAAAATTTATTGATTTATTTGAGAGAGAGAGAAAGAGGAAGGGAGAGAATGGGCACGCCAGGGCCTCCAGCCACTGCAAACAAACTCCAGATGCATGCACCCCCTTGTGCATCTGGTTTATGTGGGTCCTGGGGAATCGAACTGGGATCCTTTGGTTTTGCAAGCAAACACCTTAATCACTAAGCCATCTCTCCAGCCCTGCTTCCACTTTTTTCCAATGGAATAAATTCATCACTTGTTCCTTAGGACTTTCGAGGTATGTTTCTTGCTTAGAAAGTTCTCTGTTCCAAAATTATTTTTGTACATTTTATTTTAGTTCTGCATAGTATCTTAGGACTTGTAGTTTGTTTAACCCTCAAGCTACTTGAAGTTCACGTTTGTGCATAGTGTAATACAGACATCTGTCTTCTGTCAATGTGTCTGTTCTATTGTCTCCAGCCATGATCTTAACATATATTATGAATCCATTTCTTTTAATTTTTAGTTTCACTTATTTATGAGACAGAGAGTGTATGGGTGCACCAGAGCTTCTCACCACTACAAATGAACTCCAGACATATGCACCACTTTGTGCATGCGGCTCTATATGGGTACTGGGGAATCAAGCCCAGGCTGGTAGGCTTTGCAAGCAAGCCACCATTGACTACTGGGCAATCTACCCAGTCCTTCTTTTATTCATTTATTTATTTATTTCATTTTATTTTTGGTTTTCTGAGGTAGGCTCTCACTGTAGCTCAGGCTGACCTGGAATTCACTTTGTAGTCTCAGGGTGTCCTCGAACTCATGGCGATCCTCCTACCTCTGCCTCCCAAGTGCTGGGATTAAAGGCATGCATCACCATGCCCAGCTCTATTTTTTAATAACAAGCTTTTTCAAAGTGTCTCTATGTATTAGTGTGTGTCCATGAGCACACATGTGCCACACATGCACATGAATGTCACAGGACACCTTCGAAGTGTGTGTGCTCAATTTTCCTTGAGACAAGGTCTCTTTGCAACTGCAGACGAGCTGCCAGACTGCAATTTTCAGACTTGCTGGCTCTTGAGCGTCAGATTCTTTTGGTCCCACCTCCCACTGTAGAAGGCATCTTGGAATCACAGATGCATGTGCTGCATCCTGCTGTACATAGATGCTGGGTAATTGAGCCCAGGCAGGAAGGCTTTGCAACCAAGAGTCTTTAATTGCTAAACCATCTCCCCAGCTCAGAATCTGTTTACTATGCCATTGACCTATGTAACATCTATGTAACTTTCTCTATCACCGTATCTTAAACTATATCACCCTCCCTGTTCTATGAATTAACTTTACATGTAGATTTCTGAAACCGCGACTTGGCACACATGACCTTAGTTTTCATTCTTCTAAGAGAAGAGCCCCTCGTGTATCTCTTTTCTTCAAAGTAAAGCATTCCCCCTGGAGGAAGGCTCTTAAGACTCAGCAAGCTCATAAAAAAACTTACAAGAGGGCTGGAGAGGTGGCTTAGGGGTTAAGGCGCCTGCCTGCGAAGCCTAAGAACACCCATTCAAATCTCCAGGTCCCACGTTTAGCCAGATGCAAAAGTGACACAAGCACACAATGTCGCACATGCACACAGGGGTGCACATGTCTAGAGTTCATTCACAGTGGCTCAGAGGCCCCGGCATGCCCATTCTCTGTCTCTGTCTCTCTATGTATGTCTCAAATTAAAAAAAAAAAAATTTTACAAGAGCCAGGCATGGTGGCTCACGCCTTTAATCCCAGCACTCGGGAGGCAGAGGTAGAATTGTTGTGAGCTCAAGGCCAGCCTGAGACTACATAGTGAATTCCAGGTCAGCCTGGGCTAGAAAAACCAAAACCTTTTAAGATCCAGAAAGCCCTTCCCCAAAGGTTATATAAATAGTCAACAAATGCTAGGGAGAGGAAATTGTCCATCTGGGCCAAGTTCACAGCAATGGTACAGAGAACTCCAGGGTCCCAGCTTCCTGGGGTCCTCACCCATGCCTGGTTGGGTTTCCCAGTGATGCAGCTAGCTGCCTTTGAGTCACCTACACTCCAAGTAAACTCACTGGTTCACTCACAATGCTCGAGACTTTGGTAGAATTGTTGTATCTCCACTGCCCTATCTGAGATGAACAAGCATTTGCTTGCATCTCCCCAAAGCTATACAATAGAACCCGGCAGTAGAAGAACCCCTGGTTTTCTATTTGAAACAGGACCCCACAAAAAAATACACACTTCCTGCCTTCCTAGCATCTGTATGTATTTGTGTTTAAGCAACAGAATGAATGTAGAAAAACACATGCAACCTGTGGGAATTTTTCTTACAGTGAAGCATTATTCCTTTTCTCCCTCTCCACCAGATGTTCCATAGACAGCTGGAAGATAATGCTTTTAAGATAGCAGAGCAAGATAACGGGAGGCTGAGTCCTGACACTTTGAAGAGCTCATCAGCCCTCCGCTGCTCATGGGACCCTCATGAGGCAGCTCAGCCTTCCTTAAACACCGTTACTTTTCTTTTTAACTTTTTCTACAGTGAACATTGAAGCGATTGGGGTGGAAAGTAATTGATTTACCTGAACATAGAGAGAATTGTTTTTTAGACCCAGCTATAGAATGCTGCTGTATTTATCCAGGTATTTATATCCTTTACTAAAATATATTCTTCTTCTCATATGGACCCTCCATTATTCGAGTCTATTCTTTTTTGTTTGAGTCTATTCTTATAGTATATAATTCTGATTGTTGTTTCAAATGGGATTTTTCAGATTGTATTTCCAACTGGCCAAAGCTAGTCTATTAAAAAAAAAAAAAGTGAGATTTGGGCTGGAGAAATGGCTTAGGGGTTAAGGCGCCTGCCTCCTAAGCCTAAGAACGCTGGTTCCAATCTCCAGCGGTTCCAATCTCCAGGTCCCACGTTTAGCCAGATGCAAAAAGTGACGCAAGGGCGCAATGGACTGGACCACAAGGGGGTGCATGCATCTGCATTTCGTTCTCAGCAGCTGAGACACTGCTGGCGCACCCATCTCTGTCTCCCCCCCCCCCCGTCTCTCTCCAAAAAAAAAAAATTTAATTTAATTTAAAAAAATTATGAGATTTTCATGAGGGATAGTATAGTACACAAAATTACCTATTATTTCCAATAGATTTTCAGCAGATTCTTTTGGATGTTCTGCCTCCATCATCACACTGCCTGACTACGCATTTTTCCCTAACATTTCTTAGGGTTGCATGGTCCTTGGATGCATTGTCTAGATTCCGACTTGAGCTGAGGTTTGCACACTCTCTCTGGCAGCAGTCCTTGGTCGTGGTAATAGTTTCCTTCCAGTCCTAGCCTGACAAAATTTAAACTTAAAGTGTTAAATTTTAGGAAATGGCCGGGCGTGGTGGTGCACGCCTTTAATCCCAGCACTCGGGAGGCAGAGGTAGGAGGATCGCCGTGAGTTCAAGGCCACCCTGAGACTACATAGTTAATTCCAGGTCAGCCTGGGCCAGAGTGAGACCCTACCTCAAAAAAACAAAAAAAAAAAAAATTAGGAAATGGTTTCCTGGATCTATCATAATACACTGGGGCTGGGGAGATGGCTCAGCAGTTAAAGGTGCTTGTTTGTAAAGGCTGCCAACTCAGGTTCAACTCCCCAGCCCCCACAGAAAAGCTGATGCAAATGTCTATAACTGTGGAAGTTGTCAATAAAAAGTATTTAAGGGCTGGAGAGATGGCTTAGTGGTTAAGGCACCTGCCTGCAAAGCCTAGGAACACCCTTTCGATTCTGCAGGTCCCATGTTTAGCCAAACGCAAAAAGTGACGCAAGGGAGCACTGCCGCACTTGCCCACAAGGGGGGCACACATGTCTGGAGTTCGTTCACAGCGGCTGAGGCTGCTGGCGCACCCATTCTCATTCTCTCTCTCTCTCTCTTTCTCTCTCTCTCTCTCTCAAAAAAGTACTTAAAAAAGAATGGTGCACGCATATGAGATTCCAAGATGCCTACAATAGGGATCCAAGTCAGTAGAATCTGAATCTCTTGGGCCAGCTAAGTCTGACTGGCATTAGCAGAGGCAAGGTAGAATACAGACACTTCCAAGTTGCCCTCTGACCTCAACACATGCTACGACACACACAAACACAAATAAATATCTTTTTTTAAACTACCATGTAGTTGTTCCCCATTTAGTGTTTTTACGTTATAGTGCTAGATTTCCTAATGGACTGTTGATGGTTATGGTGCATTCATTGGATAAACCCTACTTTGTCATTACACATTATTCTTTAGGATTTAATTGGTAACTTTTCCATTGTTACATCTGTTCCTAAGATTGTGGTCTGTTATCTTTGATAGACAATTTTCTGTACCTGACAACTTCAGAGGTCCGTGGTCAAATATGTAGCTATGATTACAAATGTGTCATTATCTCCTTATCTAACCAAGTTTTTCTTTTCACAATGTGATGTTGTTAGTGGATACTTTTTTTTTAATTATTATTTTTTATTGACTTTTAATCTTACATACCAAAAAAAAACCCACCTGATATTTCCCTCCCCTCCCCCATTCCACTTTAGAACTCCAGTCTCCATCATATCCCCTCCCTCTCTCCATTAGTCTCTCTCCTAATTTGATGACATCATATTTCTCTTCTATTTTGAGGGTCTTGCAAAGGTATTGCTAGGCACTGCAAGATCATTATAACAGTTAACTGTGAATCCTTGCACGTTTTCAAATTGCTAAAATATCCTTACCGTGTCCTTACAATTTGACTTCAGGTTGAGTTTTAATTTCAAAATAGGGCTAGGGAGATGACTCACTGGTTGAAGGCACTTGTACTTGTTTGCATAGCATGCCGGCCCAGGGTTCACCTGCCAGTACCTATGTAAAGCCAGATGCACAAGGGGCACATACATCTGGAGTGAGTTTACACTAGCAAGAAGTCTGGGCACACTTTCTCAAATTAATTTTTTTTTAATTTTAAATAAATTTCCTTCATAACTTTAAAACCAACAGCACTCTCTAGCAGCATAATGCATATATGAGGCTTGAAACCAAATACTATATTTTTCTGTTTTTTAATATATTTTGACAATTTTCTCTTATTCGAGTAAAGAAATCCTTTGTGGATTTATTCTGCATGATTCCTTTATACTATTTTTGTTCAGCATTTAACCTTTTGCTGACTTTCATTAGAAAAATAAACCTTTTTATTTTTCCTGTTTTTACCTTGTGGAACTCCTATATACACATACATATTTATTTTTTCACATTAACTTAGTGAACGAGAACCATGTGAGGCTGGGAGGGTAGCTCTGTTGGTACAGTTTTTACCTAGCATACAGGTCCTGGGTTCTGTCCCCAGCACTATGTAAACTGGGCATGGTGGCACACAGCTACAATACCAGCACTGGGGAAGTGGAGACAGGAGGATTAGAAGTTAAAGGACACTCAACTACTCAGGGTGTTCAAGGCCATCCTAGGCTTCAGGAGAGACACGGTCTTAAATAAAACTAGGTGAATTAGGTAATGTAAATGGGAATGGAAATTTATAAGTGTGCATAAAGTCTTGTTCTGTTGAACAGAAATTTATAAAATGTGTGAGATTTGCTTTAAAAATCCTAGGGCGGGCCGGGCGTGGTGACGCACACCATTATTCCCAGCATTCGGGAGGCAAAGGTAGGAAGATCTCCATGAGTTCAAGGCCACCCTGAGATTACATAGTGAATTCCAGGTCAGCCTGGGCTAGAGTGAGACCCTACCTTGAAAAACCAAAAAATGAAAAAACCAAAAATGAAAAAACCAAAAAATAAAAAAATCCTAGGGCGGAAGTGACTACTATTGTTTTCTAAACAGCCATCTGTTTTTATGTGTATGCCTGCTAATTACTGCTATTCTCCACTTTTGATCAGAGAAGCTTCTTTTTGCAGTGGGTGGTAGTTTCTAGAAACACTCCATGACTGGTCAAAGTTTTAAGAATAAGGGACAGCTAAGTGCTTAACAGTAAATGAGACATCTATTATCTCTTCCCCAAGGCTCAGGGGACACTGTGTAAGAGGGGGCAGATAATTGTGAGAGCCTGAGAGAAGAGAGGAATGATGTGCAATACTGTCTGCAGAATATGACAAGGTCATCACACTCAGCGGCTCACAGCAGAGATTACCTGCATGCACAAGACCTGAGTAAGATGGGGCCAGTCAACATTACGTCATGAATGGAGGAGGGGCTCATGAGGCCCCACCCCTCCATGAGGAGCTACTGGCAGTAATGGTTGCTGGGGGAGGGAAAGACTTTTTTTATTCAGTTGTGTGGCTAATGGTAAATTGGTCCTGCTCTGGTAAATAACCACCACCCACGCTAATGCAAGCAATCCTTAAATTCTGGGTCAACAACAGAAAGAGATAAAAGAAGGGGAACCAGCTGGGAAGAAGGGGCTCAGGTGGAATGGAAGGATGAGAAGATAATGGGGGGAGGAGTGAATGTGATCAAATAACATACATACATGTATAAAATCAATACATTTAAATTTAAAAGATATCACCACTTACGTGCCTGGAACTGTGATATATGCAAGTTATCCAATGATGAATTCTTGGCATATATGGTTCCTAACCTCAGAAAGTTCAGTTTTAAGTGGATCTCACTCTCTCTCAAATAAATAAATATTTTTTAAACTTAAAAATGGTAAATATTTTTTATCACAACACAAAAAGTTTGCCAATATTCACTGTGAGGACAGTTGAGAAGACAAATCAAATGTTAAGCAATACCAAAGATAACCTGACAATGTCTACTTCTATAGTAAGAACCATCTTACAAACCAAAACAGAATTATTCTTGTGTGCCCACATATATATGAGACAAGTTATTATATGGGAAAATACTAGTCCTATCACTGACTTCACAATATCATTTTTTAAATTGTAAAAACAAACTTTATGACAAATCTGCTACAAAGCATCCCAATGCTTTCATAGAACAGTATGGAGCATCCCCCTAACCTCTGCCTACTTACAAATGGGCCGAAGTTCTTGCTTGACCTGATGTCAGGAGTTTGTCTGGAGGCCCTGTGCATGTTCTCATAGAGCACTCACTGACTTTTACAGTCATCTGAATGCTTTTCAAAAGACATCTCTAGTCAGCCTGGGGGGTGCCCCAAAGTCCACCTTCACAGAATTTTACAAACTACTGTCCTTTCTAATATTTAAGGTGCCCTTAAGGGGAGGAGTCAGACAAGGATAGCTAACAGCCTGTGTTAAGGGGAAGCACTGCATAAATAACAAGAGAAGGTCACTCCAGCATGGGCAGAGTGGCATGACATAAAGCTGTGAAGGTAAGCCACGAGCAATCACCACAAGAATTTGGACTGAAGGTTAAATAAAAGATGAGCATTAACTGAATTGCAGTTTTAACAGATTGCTGTATTTCTATGTGGGAAACCAGGTCTAGCAGAACAAGTGAAAAACAAGACTCATTAAGGAGTTATGTCAATAGCAAAGAAGATGGTGACTTGAGGCACGCTGGTAGCAGCACAGATGGAAGCGTGGGCCAATACATCTAGAAAACAACCCGACTTTCTAATGGACCAGAGAGAGGAACGAGTACAGACAGTCCCTTTGCATTTGTTTAAACTGTGGATCACAAATAAATTCCTTTGGCTATGATAACTACATTATCTTTCTGTTAATTAAGAAAATACTTAGAAAACAGCAGGTGAAAGGTTATTAAAGTTCTTATGTAAATCCTTATTATAAAAGTAAAGAACATACAAACATTAAAGATTATAAAAATTAATCTCCATGTAAACTGAACTGCAAATCTACAATTATCCAATGGAAAACACATACATTTCAATTTCTAAAAATATAATTTACTGTTACTTGCAAATAAGCTGATCTGCGTAAAAGCTCGTTTCTAACTCCCATTCTAATTACCCCTTAGAGGTTGGCACAGGTTTTTGTTATGCATGACTCTCCTTCAAATCAGAATTAGATCTCCAGACATTCCACTTAAAAACATCCACGGCGCCAAAAGAATCAATAACCACCACCCAGAGAAGTCCACTGTTATTGTACCTTAGCCTAGCCACAAATATGTTAGAATAAAGGAGTGACAAGAAGGCTGATCAAGTCACGGTCTCCTGAAAATCTGAACTCCTAAGCAAAACAAACTCTCCTAATATAGACTGCTAAGTAAGATCTACATTTTCTAATCTTCAATTAACCTTGTATTCTTATATTTGGCTCCAGGTGACTATAACTAGACCTAAAGTCTGTCATAGTTTCCCATCTTAAAGGTAAGCTAACCTAGTTCACTATAAAAATCCATAATGATCCAGAAAAATCTTTTCTAGTTCTTGTTTAATACAAAATGAAAAATTGTTTGTGAAATTCTACAAATAAATGCCCATATAGTAATGTTTTTTACATAACTTTACCCATTCAATACCTTAAAAGTTAAGAAGCTAATTTCATTAAAATAGACCACCCCCTCCCCAGGCAGCCAAATAGGCCATGCTAAAACTTCAGAGAGCACAGCTCTGAGTTCATATTCATAAAGGCTCATAGTTTCTAAGTGCTGTCTACTTGTCAGTTATACACACAGATGGCCATTTGAAAATAAGTGATTTAAAACAGATCAGCTGTCAGTTTCAGGTTCTCTTGTTGAATAAGTAGGTACACAAGCCATAATATTAAAAAGGAGAGAAATATTTGAAAGAAAACTTTTTTTAAAAAAGGAGGATTGAGTGTTGGTTGCTCAGGCAAAAACAGACATGGCAAAAGAACTAACACACTGAGTAACTTATTTGTATTAAATTGTATTTTCAGGAAGATTTCAAGATTTGACATAGTCACAGAGAAAAGGAATAGACTAAAACTAGTATAAACAAGGTCAGTTACAGATTGACCTTTGAAATGTTAGAAAATATATTTTAGTCACACTTCTTAAAACATGATTGAGAAAAGGTGTTTGATTCAAGTCTTCTCAATCAGCTTGAAATACCTGTGAGCTAAATTCATACATTAAGGCAAATATTGATTTTTAAATACTCAATTTAACTGATGAACTATTTAACTTGCTAAGCAAAGGAGAACATTTTTGTAAAAAAAAGAAAAAGAAAAGAAAAAATTTTATTGCTACAAAGGGAACATTGTTCACAAAATGCCTTTAAGCCAGCATAACACTAATTGTTATCCAATGTAAAAAAAAAAAAATACACAGAGCACAGAATATTCACCCAACTGATCTCTTCTAGGATAATTATTCAAAAAAAATCAATGCATACTTAATGGTTCACTCCCAAGAGCAGCATTTAAGTTTAAATGACCAGAACAGATGCCAGAGCAATACATATCTATTATCCTTAACACCAATAAGGTAACAAAAACTAAATGTAAAAATCATACAAACAATTTAACATACCTAAGTCTGGATCTATAAAAACTAAACTGAAAGTCTTACCTTCATTTTATTAAACAGGTGTCAGACATTTAAAAATCATACAAAAAATTTGTAATATGTGGAATGCATGCAACATGGGTGTCAACTCCTATTTTAAGCTGTTAAAATTCTTCCCCCTTTCCACAATAGAACACAAACTTAAAGCTCCTTTTAAATCTAATGTCTACATTAAATCTTCATCAGGTTGCTCAACAGGGAAGTCAACAGATTCTTCTTTTGTTTCTTCTGCCTCCACTCCTTCCTCCCCTGCTCCCTCTACTCCCAGCACCCCGTCCTCCCCTATTGCTGCTGTTTCCTCCCCTGCTTCTACCTCCTCTTCTCCCTCCCCTTCTCCAACTTCTCCCACTTCCTCTACTTCTTCTACTTCTTCTGTTTCTGCCACTTCCTCTACTTCTTCCTCTTCTTCATCCTCTTCTTCATCAAGGGGTTCATCAATCTTTTCTTCATCCTCTTCATCTCCTTCTATTTGCTGATCCTGAGAATGATCTTGAGGTTCAAAAGGATTCTCTCCCTGAAAACAAGAGAAATGGCTTTTAAAATAAACACATTCATTTTTACATCAGTGACATTTGTTGTGTCATGGGGAAATTATGCTATCTGAAGCTTTCTCACTTATAACAAGCCTACTAAAGTATCTACTTTATACCAATATGTGTTATTGAATTACATTATATTCCATAAACTAGAGCACATAAAAGCCATATATTCTTAACTGAATTTTTAAGTCATATATAAAGAACAAAAAGAAATACATGGTTATTAGTACAAACAAAACAGACAATACAGATGCTGTATTCAACATACTAGTACTGTAGAATTCCTTTAAAAATAAAATAAAAATCAAGTGCCTTGTTTTAGCCACTAGATGCCATATCACACTCCACATTAAAAGACTAGATAGAGCTGGAGAGATGGCTTAGCAGTTAAGGCGCTTGCCTGCAAAACCTAAGGACCCCTGTTGGACTCTCCAGATAACCACATTAGCCAGATGCACAAAGGTGACGCAAGGACAAGGTCACACATGCCCACTAGGTGGCGCAAGTGTCTGAAGTTCAATTTCAGTGGCTGAGGCCCTGGCATGCCAATTCTCATTCTCTCTTTCTAAAAAAAAAAAAAGAAAAATAAATAAAAATAAAATAAAAATAAAAAAATAAATAAAAATAAATAAAATAAAAATAAAATAAAGACTACATAAATCTTTAATTCAGCAAACATTCTCACAGATAGAATTTTATCTTAGTATCTGGGTTGAGTCTTATATAAACTGGAACACACCAGGAGACTATATTAATATTTAGGAAATAATGAGGTAGTGAAGCTTACTATGCAGTAACGTATTGAAACTGATGTTGCCCTTCATGATGAACAAAACAGGAATATGCAGTATGAACTGCAGTGGTGTGGTGGCTTGCATGTGAAATGTCCCCCGGAACATGCTGGGTTTGTGATTAAGCCTCACTGGGCCAGAGAGAGAGCTCAGCAGTTAAAGGCACTGGCTTGTAATTAAGCCTCATACTTAGCCCCCAGCTGTTAGAGCCTTTGGGAGGCCGAGCTTTTCTGGAGGAATTAGTCGGCTCAGTCTTCTTCCTCACTTCTAACATGGAGATGTGACCCCCAGCTGTCTCTTCTGCTATGCTTCCCACCATGATGAAACTTCCCTTTGAAAGTGAAAGCAAGAAATAAACCCTTTCCTTCCAAAAGCTGCTCCTGGCCAGCAACACAAAGACAAGTGCTATAAGAAGTAAGAGAAGAAACAATTGTGAAGTGCATTTCAGTGGTACAGCACAGGCTCAGAAGACCCAGTGTTCAATCTCAAGGAGGAAGAGAGGAAGAGGAAGAGGAAGAGGAAGAGGAAAAGGCAGGAAAGGGAGGAGAGGCTAGTAAAGGTTACCTGATAAGCCCAAAGAGGAAATGTGGAAGGGTGCTGACAGCATTAACAGAATAGGTAAACTAGAATGAGAAGAAGGAAACTGAGAACACACTACACACAGTTAGAATTTAATGTACCGAAATGTCTAAGAAGCATCAATCTGTTTGCAATTCCAAAAAGAACTGTTCAAAGTAAGATATTAACATGCATGAACTGCTATACAGAGCTCACAGTATAGTTGGGATCCCTGGGCTAAAGCAGTAACTCAGAGACAAGAATGAAAACTCAGAACCAGGCCTATACATGCAGTAGCATTAAACAGAAGAAACGCTCCGTGCAGAGGAACCACAATACTAAAATATTCTTTCAAAATAGTGTCAAGAGTAAGTGACAGATCAGCAATGTCAAACAAGGCAAACAGATAAAAGCAGAAAAGAACTGAAAAGAGTAATTCAAGCCAATCATTATTAAAGATGAATGAAGGTTGTTGAGGAACTGCTTTCACGTGTTTAAAATAACAGTGCATTAATTTTTAAAGGCACTACTTAAAATTGGGTCACTGATAATACTAAAAAGAACAATTTTTAAAATATTTTATTTACTTATTTGAGGGGGGGCAGATAAAGAGAGAGAGAATGGGAGCTCTCGGGCCTCCAGCCACTGCAAACAAACTCCAGCTACATGCACTACCTTGTACATCTGGCTTTATGTGGGTTCTGGGGAATCAAATCTGAGTCCTTTGGCTTTGCAGGCAAACAGCTTAACTGCTAAGCCATCTCTGCAGGCCCCCAAAGAGCCATTTTTAAAGTATGGTGTAAGCAAGCACCTTTAACTGCTGAGTCATCTCTCTGGCCCTAAAATAGTATGACATAAGTGTGAGTTATTTCCAAGAGCATATCTTCACACTTTCCTATAAAGCTTACAAAAAAGAAAAAAGAAAGAAAAGAAAAAAATACATGCCTTGTTCCCACACTCTGATTTTTTTTTTTGGGGGGGGGGCAAGCCCAACAGACTGGCCTTTTTTTAATGAGAGGGAGAAAGAGAGAGAAGGAGGCTGGTGTGCCAGGGCCTCCAGCCACTAAAACTGAACTCCAGACCTGAGTGCCACCTTGTGTGCATGTACGACCTCTATGCATGCATCATCACCTTGTGCATCTGATTTACTTGGGATCTGGTGAGTGAAAACATGGCTCCTTAGGTCGCAGACAAGGGCCTTAACCACTAAGCTATCTCTGTTGCCCTGAAATATGAATTTAGTCAAGCACTGAAGCTCTTATTAAAAATATTTATTCTAGGATTGGAGAGATGGCTCAGTAGTTAAAGGCACTTGCTTACAAAGTCTACTGGTCTGGGTTCACTTCCCCAGTACCCACAAAAAGCCAGATGCACAAGTGATGCATGCATCTGGAGCTCACTTGCAGTAGTACAAGAAGCCCTGACTCTCTTTCTCTTCCCCCTCTCTCCTTTCAAATAAAAATATTTTTAAAAAAGAACATTAATTCCCAGGTAGAAATCTAGCAACCTGCATATTCAAGAAACATTTCAGAAGCTGGGAAGAGAGCTCAGTGGTTAAAAGTGCTTGATTACAAAGCCTGTTAGGCCAAGTATGATTCCCCAGTGCCCATGTAAAGCCAGATGCACAAAGTGGTACATGCATCTGGAGTTCATTTGCAGTGGCTAAAGGCCCTGGTGCATCCATTCTCATTCATTCAGATATTCACTCATTCTCATATTCTTTCTCTGTTGTGTGTGTCTCTCCTGTGCTCTCCTTGCAAATAATTTTTTTAAAAAATGAACATTTCAGTAGACACTCATCTAAAACTGGGCAACTAATTCAGTAGGTATATAAAAAGGCCTTTACAGCTTTTTGTTTTTTTTGACGGAAGCTCGATAAGCGATTCTGATTACATTCCTATGAGTGATAACTATTCAGTTACATCAACTAGTGATGCAGGGCAAATCATCTTTTTAAGTGTAGGAAGAAGAGAAAAAGCAGTAAAATGAGGAGAGCCAAAGTCCCAGAAGTTAGGTCATTTTTAGTTTAGGGAATTCACCAGCATGTCTAGTTGAAGAAGACAAATAATATGCAAGGGAAAAAAATGAGATCCAGGTAAGGAGAGAAAAATGAAGAAACTGACAATCACTGCTGCAGGTGAAAATAAGGGTACATTCTTCACCTCAGCTTACGGGGAAGATACATAAATCTAAGGTAGAGACTCATATATATTGGTCTTAATTTCCTAGTTGAAAAGAATATGGAATTATAAGAAGGAAGGAAGAAATCTGGGCTGGAGCAGGAAAGGCATGGACAAGTCACTACAGAAGCCACACAACACTGGCATTACAGATAATAAATCGAATGCTGGGGTAAAAGATCTGGCAAACAGAAGAGTCGTGTCTATTCAATCTTATTCAATGACTTGACACAGAATCTTGCTCTGGCCTTGGGCTCATGGCTCAAGTGTTCCTCTCCAGCTTCCCAAGGAGCTGGCCTACAGGTGTGTGCCACAGTGCCTGACTCCTTGGTTTATCTTCTTAATCAAGATAAGACAAAAAACAACTATCTTCAGGTGGTATCGTGCTGAGCACTGGTAAGTAAGTGGTGGTAAAACAAGACAGAAAGAAATGTCAGAAGTGCAGCATTCCATGAAGAAAGGAGAGAGCTGGTGTGCAGGGAAGGGAGTAAGGCAGAACAAGATTGGATGATCATCATGGAAAACTAGGATGAGTGGATGCACTTGACAGAGACAGACTTCAAAGGGTATTTTGTCAGACCCAGAGCTGGCTTTAAAATGAAGATTCTCATGGAGTAGATTGGGCATGACCTGCCATTCTGCATTTCCAAGGGGCTTCCAGGAGTTGCTCATATTACTGTAGGTTTACATTAAGAATAACAAGGTTCTGGAATTCTCCTCAGCTCAGTGCTTTCTCTACCATTTAGATGGCCAGGCACTCCCAGTGATGTCTCCCATTCCATGAGGTCACTCAATTTTTTTTATCAAGGAAACAATACATAGAAATTCTTATTTGTAATCGTTCCCTTACTAGAAGTTACTTTTGGGTTTAGGGGAAATGGCTCAGCAAGTTGACAGTGCTTTTTGCACAGGTGTGAGTTAGGACTCCAGCACCCAAGTAAAAAGCTGGGAATTTCAACACTGAAGGAAACGAGACAGTAGGATAGAATCACTAACTCATGGGTCAGCCCTTCGAACCAAACATGGCAAACTCTGGGTTCGGTGGGAAACTGTCTTGGAAATAAGGCCCAAGAGTGAAGAATATCTGATGTAATTTTCTGGCCACAGCACATACACACACGTGCATATATCACAAATGCACGTATATACATACATACATACACACACATACAAAATAAAATTTATTTTCTGGGATGGGGAGATGGCAAAGCAGAAAAAGCACTTGCTACACTAGCGGATGTCATGAGTTCAGCACCCCAGCGCCCACATGAAGCAGCAGCAAGTGTTCATAATCTCAGCCTCCCGTCAGCGAGAATGGAGGTGGAGACAGGAGAATCCCCTGGAAGCTCTCAGGCCAAGCAGCCTCTTATACAGCACAGTAGGGGAACAAGACACCCTGCCTCAAATACAGGTAGAAAACTGACACCTGAGGCGGCCCTCTCACCTCCACAAGCATGCCATGGCACATGTGCACCTGCACTCACATGCAAGAACACACATGAACACAAGACACTTTAAAAAATAAAAAAATAAAGTATCTTCTCTAAACTTTGTGACAAGTAAGGTAAAAGAACTTTCTCTGATGTAGCAATTTTCTTTTTAGCACCTGTTTCTTGATGTCCTATTCCCCCTGAAATTGGACTTCAACCGAAAGAGATGCATTCATTTATTTTAAGTCACATCAAGAATGTGGTAAACAGTGACAAATATGATTGATTAACTTAGAATGCAGACCCCTAAGGAGCAAGACAAAAGAACTGAGATTATTCAGCTTGAAGGTCACTGGACTGAGGATTAATTTAATGGGTATTAAATATTATATTAAGCTTCACAGAGTAGCTGTTAGTCACCATAAAGGCAAAACTAAATTGACTTTTTTTTCGAGGTAGGGTCTCACTCTAGCCCAGGCTGACCTGGAACTCACTATGTAGTCTCAGGGTGGCCTTGAACTCACAGTGATCCTCCTACCTCTGCCTCCCGAGTGCTGGGACTAAAGGTGTGTCCCACCACGCCTGGCTCTAAATTGACTTTTTGATCCCAGGTCTTTGTTACCTAGATAGAGTGAACTTGTGGGTTCAGGTGATCTTTTGGCCTCCTGAGTAGCTGAGACTTCACGTGTAAGTCGCAGGTCTAGCTTCAAAATAAGCATGCTTAATATGAAAAGATTTACTAACTTAATACAATGTACATTTTCAATTTAATAGTTGTATTCAGTGTAGAAAGGTTTTTAAATTAGAAACTATTCTATGAACACTTAGAAACTAAATTCTAAAATTTATTTCTATTAACTTCTTGAAATCATAAGTTCTTGTTTGTACAATAAATGTTCCCAAGTTTTGTGTAAAGGAGTCACTAATATATGGCAAACTCTTAGGAAAGTAGGCCTCATGAATGGTAGGCAAACACTCTACTTCTGCGCTAAGTCCCCATCCAAAGGATCCCTTAACATTTTAACCTTCCAGTTTTTTTTTTTAATTTTTGTAATTTTTATTTATTTACTTGAGAGAGAAAGAAAGAGGCAGATAAAGAGACTGGGGGTGTGCCAGGGCCTCCAGCTGCTGCAAACAAATTCCAGATGCATGCGGCACCTTGTACATCTGGTTTATGAAGGTCCTGGGGAATCAAACCTTGGGTCCTTGCCTTTGCAGGCACAGGCCCTAACCATTAAGCCATCTCCCCAGCCTTTCTAATTCTTGTTCATCTCTCCCCAATTCAGAGCTGTATTGCTCCTTTCTCCTACAATGCCAATCATTAAGAATAGCAGTGTTACCTACATGCAAGATATGAAAGGACAATTCTTCCCACTATGTTACACTACATTTAAATATCACAAAGTTACCATCTAATTATGATACAGTATTTCCTAAAACGTTTTTGTCCCAAAATCTTACCTTAACAAAACGTTCATACCGTGTCTTCACTATTGGATTGTTTAAAATGCTTGTAGCAGTCAACACACTTTCTCTTTTTATTTGTTCCTTATAAGCCTGTGGAAAGCAGAACACACAAGGTACTAGGAAAGCCATGCCATGAAATACTTATGTAATTAAAATGACAATTTACTTTCAAATTCACATATTTAAATGACAATCTAAGCCACCTATGGATTAAAACAAATTCATAAGCCAATCAGCTTCAATACAAAGCAGGTCCCAAATACTCCAAGTCTAGTTCTGCTAGAGATTTGATTCCTATTTCCAGTCTGCACACACATCTCCCCAGGCCCCAAATACTATTTTTATTCTATCAAAAAAAGAACAACTTTTTATACTGACAAAGTAATGAACCTGTCTCTATGCTTCTATGTTACTACAAGATGTACTACACACAGGAGGAAAGGTAATGTATAGTGTTTACTGACAAAAACATGTCAAGACAGTAAGTGCTGAAAATGTGTAAAGAAGTCCATATTAAATACAATTCATTTAAATACAAACAATATCCTCTAATGAAAATTAAGATGTAAAGCTCTAGTACTCACGTTTTTACAAATGAATTAATTCCCCACAAAATAATCATCTGTGCTGTTTAAAGTAAATCTAATTAAATAAAACCAGCCAACACAGGAGCAGAAATAAGCACTAATCAAGAAGTAAATTTTTCAGGTATACCCTATTCAAAAAAAAGTCAGAATAGGGCTGGGGAGATAGCTCTGCAATTAAAAGCACGTGCTTGCAAAGCCTGCTAACCCAAGATTGATTCCCCAGCATTCCCATAAAGCCAGACACAAAGTGGTGCATATGTCTGTGGTCCCAGCACTTCTATGATATCGGGAGGCACAGTCAGAGAATCTGAAGCTCACAGGTCTATTAGTCTGGTATTCGTTTGCAGCAGCAAGAGACCCTGCCTTGAGAAAGGTGGACATGCATGCCCATATGTACACACATAAGCAAAAATTCTTTTAAAGTCATAATAGATAATTAATAATCCTAGTTTTTAAATTTATCTTTCCTAACTTCTAGAAAACTACACCCATATAATAAAATCTTTAACTTTCTTTTTTGTACTAACCTGTACATACTCACAAAAGTGTTTTGTACTCTACCTCTAAAAACCAAAAACCAAAAACCAAAAACACAGTTTCCTGAATGCTATTACCAGGCACCATTTTATTATGGAATCTTTACACAAGCACAGAAGAAGACTATGCATCCTCATCTTACAGACAAAGCAAGCTAGACAAAGAGCAGTCTACTTATTTAACCCCAGAATGCAAATCATGCAAGTCTTGTTCCATGCAAGACCCAAGATCTGAACCACCAAATGCCTCTGCCCCTGAGTGAGGTACACAGCTGCTCACATCTAATGTCGATAGGACTGTATGAAACAACAGCCAAAGAATAAGATAGCACTGGTGGGTATTCAAGGA
This sequence comes from Orientallactaga sibirica, assembly GCA_036365145.1. NCBI lineage: Eukaryota > Metazoa > Chordata > Mammalia > Rodentia > Dipodidae > Orientallactaga > Orientallactaga sibirica. The sequence continues at coordinate 12,502,708 of JAEOAD010000027.1, forward strand.
TTTTTGTTAAACATTTGAAGCTTACCTGCTTCCCTTTAATATGATCAGGAGACTTCAGGTGCTGCTGAACTGAGCTATGTAAGGCAGGGATGTACACACTGCAAGCACTGCAGTGAACAGTCTCTACTTTCATCATGTGGTCATCTGCAGTGACACCTAGAAAAGATGATCCGCAGAGCCTTATTCTGATGAGTCACAATTTTACCAGCTGTTATGATCCTTTATGATCCTTCTTCCAAAAAAGGCAGGATCAGAGCATGTTAAGTTCGAATTCTTCTACCACATCTTACATATGGGAATATAGAGATTTTATAAATATGATCGCTTTAAATTATTAAGTGAAATTACACTGCATTTCCTAATCATGTTACATATTCATGCTTGTATAGAAGACTACAAGACTAACTCCCAAAAAATATAATATTAAACTAAGTGAATGTTGATTCTTAGTAAGATAATTTCCATGTTATGACGGATAAGTGGCAGGGAAAGCAAAAAAGATGCTGTAAGGAGCCAAAATTCATGCTGCATTTCCAAAATGACCATTCTAAAAAAGAAATATGGTTGTCAGGCTAGGAATATAGTTCAGTAGTAGAGTGGTAGCTCTTATTACAAGCCAAGGCATATTAGAACATAAAGCATTTTCTGAGAGATTTAAATAACTCAGACTAGAGTACCAAGTATAAAAATGCTAACAGAAGACAGGAGACCTGAGTGCCGAGGATTTTGTGTGCTGTGCCTAGGAATTTTGACTTTATCCTGTAGAGGATAGAGAGCCACTAAAATTTCCTTCAATAATGAGATCTATAGTAGAAGCAAAAGTAAGAAAACCTGGACATAAATAAACTAGTCAGGAGAATATTATTACTTGTCAAGAAAACAGGTAAGGATTTGAATAAGTAAGTATGTCAAGAGGGGTAAAGGAACAGATTTGGTAAACATGTCAAGGAATCGATAGGGTACAGACAGTGTTGCTAAGTCAAGAAAAGGTATTTTGGATAGCTCCACAGTTCCAGCTGTTTGTTTGTTTGTTTGTTTGTTTGTTTGTTTGTTTATTTATTTATTTATGAGAGAGAGGTACAGAAATAGGCAGGGAGAGAGAGAGAGAGAGAGAATGGGTGCGCCAGGGCCTCCAGCCACTGCAAACGAACTCCAGATGCATGCACCCCCTTGTGCATCTGGCTTACGTGGGTCCTGGAGAATCGAGCCTCGACTGGGGTCCTTAGGCTTCATAGGCAAGCGTTTAACCGCTAAGCCATCTCTCCAGCCCAGTTCCAGCTTTTTGTAGGCTACATTTTAAGAGAAATGAACTCTTTTGTAACTGTGTTTGGGGAGTTAGGTATGCTAAAGGAAACAAAAATTCTAAGGGTATATTGATCTTTATGACTGTTGAAGACATGTCAGCAAGCAACTGAATGAGACTAAAACTCAGATCTATAGGCGAGGTTATCAGGAAGAAATGTAAAGGGAGGTAATAATAGGGATAATGACTAACAAAATTGATAAAAGTACAAAGACTGAAAAGAAGTCAAAAAAAATAATGAGAACATAAGGCCAGTAAAATGCCAAGCTTGAAGAAACAAGAAAGCAAGCAGATTAACAAACATTGTACTTGGTGAAAATGTTATTAAAATGAGAGAATGGGTGAGAAAGAAAGAGAACTGGCACGCCAGCGCCTTCAGCCACTGCAATTGAACTCCAGATGCATGTGTCACCTCGTGCACATGTGTGACTTTGTGCACTTGCATCATCTTGTGTGTCTGGCTTACGTGGGATCTGAAGAGTTGAATATGGGTCCCTAGGCTTCGCAGGCAAGCACCTTAACCACTAAGCCATCTTTCCAGCCCAAGAATAAATTTTTAAGCATAGAAACAGGAAGTCAAGGAGCTTGTTTCTGATAAATCAACTAATGCTATAATATTTAAGACTCTAAAACGCTGCAAGTATCATGTATACTGAAACAGGTTATGGAACATAAAATACACATGCAGACTTGTAAAAGTAACTTGTCTATATACTCACCTTCCATAATATCTTTTTCAATTATTTTGGAAGCTTCAGGATGGTTAATTGTCTGTTGCTTACGAATAGATGTCTTCTTGAATTTATTCACCATACATTCCTAGAAAATAAGAATCCATACTGTTTAGAATGAGCCTGACTATATGCTTAGCAGTACATTTACTCTGTGGAAGATATTCTGTGACTGGCTCTTCTGCTTTACCAGAACTAATACCTGCTCACAAAGAGCTTGCAGTTAGTTGAAAAAGTTCTCTTGAAATAGGAGAAAACCAGGGGAAGCGATGACTTTTCAAATTACATTTTAAGCATTTAGAGAATGAGTAATCTGTCACTGGAACAGTGAAGAAGTCTTCTCAAGTGAGCATTTGAATCACAAATGACAGACAGAAACCCGTGAGAAAAAAAATTATATGAAGAAATTTCAATCAAGGGACATAATTCTGGATGAACAGAGGTCTGAAAGATCACTGTAGGTCCTAAACTACTTATTTTCTCTGGTGCCCAAATTAGTTTATGTACAATTAGTAATCCAGCTCAGGGCCCTTCTTTTAGCATTCCTGGTACCAGCTAACTTCTGCTTCTCCAAGTCCCTAGAATATTTCCACATTCTTGATATTTCTACCTAACTGTACCATATGTACATCTGTGTTCTATTCAATTATTGTTGGCTCATTAAGAAATCTATTCAGTACCCATGTAAGCACAAGGTGGCGCAAGCATCTGGAGTTCATTTTCAGTGGCTGGAGGCCCTGGTGCACCCATTCTCTCTCTCTGCCTCTTTATCTGTTGCTAATAAATAAATTAAAATAGACAATTTAAAAAAAAAAGAAAAGAAATCTACTAAGGGCTGGAGAGATGGTTTAGCAGATAAGGTGCTTGCCTGCAAAGCCATAGGACCCAGGTTCAATTCCCCAGGACACATGTAAACCAGATGCTCAAGGTGGCGCATGCAGCTGGAGTTTGTTTGCAGTGGCTAGAGGCCCTGGTATACCCATTCTCTTTCTGTCTATCTGCTCCCCCCACCATCTGTCTACATAAATAAATTTTTTTTAAAAAAAGAAATCTATTAAGTTGATGATCACATACTGATATGTGATATGATATCACATAAGTTGATAGTAATACAAAAGACACCAAACAGACACCAGTCTTCCTATCTCTGAGTTCAGACTCTGCCATGTACTGACACAGTCATTTAGCTGCTCTGGCATGATCGTCAATCACGATGTTAAATAAGTAAATTAAATTGAATGAATATGAGTCTCAGCTGAACTAAAGAATTAAAGTACTGAGCCTACTTCTAGGTACACAGTGAACTCTTAAGAGATGATAGCTAAACCTGTATAAAAACCAGTGGCTAAAGGAATTCTGCTGACACTTTTCTTACAAACAACTATAAGGGGCTGGAACAATGGCTCAGTTGATAAAGTGCTTGCCTTGCAATAATGAGAACCCCAGGTCAATCTCCAGAAACTATAGAACAATGCAGAGCAGGAGGCATGCACTTATAATCCTGCCATTGGGGAGGTGAAGGTAGGCGGGGCTTGCTGGCCAGCCAGCCTTGCCTAATTGGTAAGCTCCAGGCCAATGAGGGACCTTGTCTCAAAAAGGGGGATAGCCCCTAAGCAGAATGACACCTAAAGTTGTCCACAGGCCTGCACATGCACACACACATACATGGACATGTATCTGTACACATACATGACAACAAACATATGCACACATGTGCATAAAAAATAAGTATGAGAACTGTGAAATGTCTCCCATTTTCCAATAACAAATTCAAGTTCTTTAAAGAAGTCACATCTAATTTTAAAACAACTTTCCATTTTAAATGAGTAGTTATTAAATTGTTAGAAACAGAATAGCTAAGGAATTATAAAACATGAAATAAAATCTTATCAGATCAAATGTTTCTCACTTCAAAAACACTTACTTACATGTAAAAATTCCATAACTACTTTATCAAATTTGGTTTGCTTCTGAATATGATCTAATGTTTCTTGGTGTGAAGGACTTTCCAGATGTAGTTCAATATCTTTCTCTTCAAATGTTCGAAATTTACAAAATGAGCATGTGAATGCCATTCTATAAGAAAAAACATTTTTAAATTTTTTAAATATTATTCAGTTCAAGTTCATAATAATGTGTCATTAATACTAATTTTACCAATATAAATAATTTCCTTTCTTTCCTTTAATTTGAAACTAAGGAATTAAAGAGCAGAAATAAACTTCAGGAAGTATTAAGTTGCAGGGGGAGATGTGTCCCAGTGGTAGAGTACTTGCCTGGTGTGCTCAAGGCTCTAGGTTCAAGCCCCAGCATCATGAAAACAAACAGCAACAAGGGAAAGTATCAGGTTACAAAGTTCCACAAGGTGTTTTACACCCTATTTCACCTTCAAGTTTCTAAACCATTAAGTGCCATCAACAAAGCCAGGTAGTACACAAAACCACCATAACTCAGTCCTGTGAACTTTTCGGTGATCAGATGTACTACCCACTAACTAGTACTTGAGGGTGACTAACGGGCCTACACTAAAGAAAGGTGCACACTAAAATGAACAGTCACCACAGAATAAAATCCCATTAGTTGTTTCTACTTGTTAAGTATGTTACTATTTTTTTCTTGAATTATAATAGTCTTCTAACTACTTTTTATTCCTGTCTCCCATTTTCCAAGTAATATCTTACACTTCTACTAAATTTATTATTCAGGTTAATAAGTGCTAGTACCCTAATCTCCCTTTGTGACCCAAACAAGTTACTTAATTTCTCCAGCCTCTGTTTTCTTCTATTAATGCAGTAAAAACCCCACAGAAGTGTTATGAGGATTTCAAAGTTCACATAAAGGCCGTAAAGCAGATCCTGTCAGAGTAATATTCAGGTACTTCATACTGCTTCCTGAAAGAAGTATGAACTCATCACTGTTCACATGCTTCACCGATTCCTAAAGACTCAAAAAGCAAAGTCAAGCACCGCGTGGGATGCACTTTTAATACTAGCCCTCAGGAGGCTGAGGTAGGAGGATTGCTGGGAGATCAATGCCAGCAGAGTAACTTCCAGGTCAGCCTAGGCTACAATGAGACCCTGCCTCAAGAAAGCAGAAATAAATAAATAAATAGATAAGTAAATAAATATATAGAAAACATAAAGTCAGCTCAACTGCTTTCAATGACATTTCCTCTCCTCTTCCCTCCTTTCTCTCTCTCTCTCTATACCCACTAATACCTTTAACAGTAGATGCCCCACCAGTAATTTTAAGTTATTTTGATTATACCTTTCATAGCAAATCAGTATTTTTCTCTTCACTAATAAAATAACTCACTATTTATTTTTTGGTTTTTTTCTACGTTTCAATATTTTCCCTATGTGTTACCTAGCTATTTCATCAAATTATGTATTGGACATCTTAGTCCTCTGAACTTTCTAAAATAAATGTGGATTTTTTTTCTTTCTAAATTATGCATCAGTCACTTCTTGTTGGTTATATTTAAAGTCTGTTTAGCCAAATCGGTTCATTTCTTCTGTAACCACAGGTAACTTTTCTGCAAATGAACTCCAGATGCATGTGCCTTAACCACTAAGCCATCTCTCCAGCCCCTATTTGCTACATTCTTATATAAATGAAATGCAATTTGTTGATAAGCTAATTAATTTTGACATTTGTCTTTACTTTTAATTTTATTTAATTTTTTCAAAGTGCTGGGACATTATAAATTTAAGTAAGTACTTTACCAATATGACCTATTACAACCTTTGAATATCTCAGCATCTTCAAAAGCCAATACCCAGGCTGGAAAGGTGCTTGCCTGTGAAGCCTAAGGACCCAGGTTAACTCCTGAGATGCCATGTAAGCCAGATGGCACAAGGTGACACATGGCACACGTCTGGAGTTGGTTTGCAGTGGCTAAAGCCCCGGATTGCCAATTGTCTCTCTCTCATAATAATAATTTTTAAAATGCTAGCATCCACTCATTTGGTCTTCTTTTTCAGACTTTTCTTTTACATCTGTATTGGAAAGAATGTATATGCTGATAATACTCAAGTTTTCCTAAGATTAACACTATGTCTCTATATAGTGAAGTCTCGAGACAATGGCTAAACTGTTTTTGTATACTTTGTAGTTTTGGATTACTATTATGAATGGGATTTTATTCTCATATTTTCTGTAGGCAGTAATTACACATAAATACTGAAAATCAAAATCACTCATTCATATACATATGTCTAGTTTATGTGGTAGTGAAGATCAAATCGATAGCTCTGTGCTTCTCTGCTAGCTGAGCTACCTCTCCAACCCCATGCCTATCCCTCTTGGGTCAAACCTCCTCATTTGACTCAGTTTTTCATATCCTAATACATATATTTGCCTTTTCTAGGAGACTTTATTTTGAAACAGTGTCTATACAGTTCCGGATGCCCTGAACTCGTTATCTTCCTGTCGGCCTCTCCAGTACTAAACTTGCAAGTGTGTTAGGAAAAGTGCTTGATTTGGGAAACTATTTTTGAATGAGCCAAACTTCTTGGCTCAACTGAACCCGAACCTGTATCCATCTCCATATTTCTCGCTGTTTTTCTCTCTCCTACGCCTTTGCTTCTCTCGTCGAGCTTCAATTCGTCGTTTTTCTTCTTCTTCATTTTTAGGATCAGTTTTTGCTAGAACATGAGGGAAAAAAGCACAATTATAAATCAAAAATTACATTAAATAAAATACAAAGCAAATTTCTTTTTTTTTTTTTTTTTTTTTTTGGTTTTTTCGAGGTAGGGTCTCACTCTAGTTCAGGCTGACCTGGAGTTCACTCTGTATTCCCAGGGTGGCCTTGAACTCACGATGATCCTCCTACCTCTGCCTCCCGAGTGCTGGGATTAAAGGCATGCGCCACCACGCCCGGCTTCAAAGCAAATTTCTATTGCAATCATAGAGACATTAAAGAGCAAGGTTTTTGGTTTTATTTTATTTTTTTTTTTTCAAGGTAGGGTCTCACTCTAGGCCAGGCTGACATGGAATTCACTATGTAGTCTCAGGCTGGCCTCAAACTCACAGTGATCCTCCTACCTCTGCCTCTGGAGTGTTGGGATTAAAGGCGTGCGCCACCATGCCCAGCAACTTTATTTTATTTTTTGAGGTAGGGTGTCACACTATCCCAGGCTGACCTAGAACTCACTCTGTAGCTCCAAGCTGGCCTCAAACTCACATCTTATTTAGTTTAGCTTTCCATTCATTTCTGTTTTTTTATTTCTTTCAACAATGCTTTGTAGTTTTCTTTAACTGTGAGGGAAGGGGTATGTGTTCAGGTGGTGGATGCGCATGTGTGTGCAGATGAAGGTGCTGGGTATGCACATGTGGAATCCAGAGGAGAACATCACTGTCTTCTTCTGTTATTCTTCCATGGTAATTTTTTGAGATGGAGTCTCTCACTGAACCTGGAGCTGCCACCGTGGCCCAGACAGACTGGCTGACCAGAGAGCCCCAGCAATTCTCTGGCTTCCACCTCCCTCAGCACTAGTATTACAGGCATGGGTAACCAACATGGGGGTATTGGGGCTCAAATGCGGGTCCTCACATGAGGGCTCTTACCTATTGAACCATCTGCCCAGGCCATGTAGTTTTGAAAGTAAATGTTTTACATTTCTTTTGTTAAATTTACTCCTAGATATTTTATTCCTCACAATGCTATTATAAATGAAATTAACTTAGTTCCATTTTCAAATTGGTTCAAATGTTCTAATAATCAATGTGAAAATAGAAGTATGATTCTAAGAGTCATCATCTTCAGAAGACTAAAAGTGAGTTAATTCTGTAGAAGAAATAGATGTACTCGTATCAAGAACCAGGAAGTAATTCTCTAGGACAAACAGGTACTAGTACCAAGGGCCGGGAACTTCTGCCCTTCATCCTCATAAAGGAGACTCTGTGTGTTCTGACATACCACTTCTTAACAACTCCTCTGACAATAGGATATCCAAGAAAGGGGTCTGAACCAAAAGAACATGCAAGGTCTTTTTAAAAAAATGTATGTGTTCAGTGCCTACCACAATGGATTCGGAGAGAAAAAGAATAGACTAAGAAAAGGAATTAATGCTAATTTTAAAAGTACATTTAGCAGTTGGGGGATTAGCTCAGTGGTAAAGCACAAGGCTTCAGTCCCCAGCACATTTGAGTAGTGACAACTGATTAATAACCACATGAGGGACTGACCTAATTTCTCTTTTTTTTTAAAACTTTTTATTGACAAGCACCATATATATAGACAATCTACTATGACCTCCACCCATCCTTTTCCTCCTGCATCCCCCCTCCACTGAATCCCTTCTTTCCAACTAGTCTCTTCTATTTTGATGTCATAATTTCCCCCTCCCATTATACAAGGTGTGCTATAGGAAGTGTCAGCCACTATGAGGGCATGCATGCAATGGCCATTTTGTGTCACAGACCTAATTTCTAGTTATAATTATTACGTGGTATCAATGGTTTTAAAAATTATAAGCATCCTGAACCACAGCAGTCTTTGTTGGACTCACTAGGTGACTTGATGAGACCCATCTTCTCCATAGGTTTTGCCAGCTTAGGTTTCTTGATAAAGGCTCCCCCGGGCTTATTAAATGGCTGCATCATTTTTCTCTTTATTCCTCGTGCAGTAGCAACTGTCACATTGGTGGGTTTGTTTTGATAGTCAACAACAATCCCGGGTCTGTGAATGCTTCCAAAATCACCCATATGCTGTAAATTTGTGAGATCAAGAAATATTAGCATAATGTCCAAATACAAAATATGAATTCATACAAAAGTCTCATGTCATCTAATTATTAGTTTTCACCTGAAAATTCTGTGGAATGTCACTAAATTTTACATGCCCACTATAAGAAAGTACACTTAAAAGTTTTATTAATTATTACATGAACTCAAATCCAGTGAATTAGTATTTCCAATAGAACAAATGTGGATATGTCCTACCTATTTTTTGATTTTTACAATTCAAAATTATTTCAGATCATATCCACCATATGTGCCTGTCAGAAGATTACCACTTGTACAACTCTCTGACAACTCCTCTTCAGAGATCCTAAATTGGCGTTTTCCTATGAAAAGACCTTAAGAGAAATCTTTATTTTACTAAAACCTGGCTTAAAACTAAGATATACAAGGATGATCATATTTGTAGTTTGAAGTTAAAAAGATCCAGAAATCATTTAGGATTTCTCCCTGTTGGAAAAGGGAACGAGAAGGCGAGATGGAACATTAGTATGAAATAGGAGAGTTAAAGCATAACCATGCATCAACTTCCAAGACACACTTCAGATCAAGAACTGCATCTGACGTTCCATTCACATTCTTACCTAAAGAAGCGTGTTCTGACCAGAAGCCCAAGAAGCAAGTTTAGAAATGAAGAGTCATACCATCAAGTGACTCTTTGTGTCCCTTCCTCTTTTTGTGCCACTAACAAAATTCACTAAACCAAGAGGCCCATGTCCATAGAAATGTATTGTGCTGATCTTACTTTTAGAAAGACAGAGGAGTAATCTGAAGAGAAGGACCCAAAGGGAATTGTACAAGGGAAGGTTAAAAATGAAGATCCTACTGGTTGATTCATCTACTTCCTTAACAAAAGGGAGAAAAAGAAAAGTCCATTCAGACTAGAACACTTGGTTTTACTATCATAAAAACAAAATCAGTATCTGAATCCTCATTAAGAAGTCTTTTTCCTAAAATAATATACAGCACAGGAAATGTTAAATGGTTTCCAAATATTAAAACTGGAATGCACTTTCAATTTCAAAACCCAAAGCCTATTACTCCAAATATTTTTAATTAACCTACAATTATCAAGTATGGTAGAACAAAGACATACCTGCCTACACATTACTGTGACTATGCATACCTATCTAACCCAGCAAATTTGAATAAATGCCTAGAGATAATCTATATAGTCACTACTGACCCATTAAAGGTGCAATGCATTTTACATTAGAGAGACTGTTAAAAATGCAAAATTTCTACACAAGCAAGACAAACTACACTGACATACCAAAGGTAAATGAATAGTCAGAAATGTGTGCCCAACTACACTGTATCAGAAGGAATCTCCTTCTGCAAAGAGAATATTAAGTGTAACTGACTTTCAAAAAACATATTATAGCAAAAATAAGTGTTTTATAATCAAATTCCGTGATCCCACAATCTATATACTTCACTAGGTAAATGTCAAGTGTCCCAAGACCATAAAGCGTAACTGTTACACTGTATATCCTAAAGCCGGACATCTGTAGACTAGCATAGTTACGCAATTAATCTAACATGTCTATGCAGACACTAAGTTTACATCTCAATAGTAAAGCTAGTGACACGCAGGAAAATAAAACCACCATCAATAGGACATACCATAAGAGGGAGTAAGCCAAATCAGTCTGACCACAAACCACTCTACAGTCTTACGACATCAACCTTTGCTGCTGCTGAAACAGCTCTGCTCTTCTCACCTAGCACCAACCTTTGTTCTCTAGTGAGAAACAAGAGAAGCGTGGAGCTTTGAGGAACTTCTACTTGCTAGAGTTTAGTAGCAGGAAATAAACATTTTTATCATACATTGCACCTTTAAAACCCTACCAGAAACTCAAAAAGGGTTCAGTTAGCTTTTACAATATCCCAAGAACTGTCCCACTAGCAAAACTGCTAGTGTTTACAAGGAAAGAAATGCAACTCCTTTTAACCCCTTTTAGACCAGACCTAATGTCCTCACCTTTTTAATAAAGGGAGATTTGGCATAACTTGATGATCATCTCAAACTGTCACTTATATTCTGAGGTGCTGGGAAAACTTTCACTGTCAACCTAAAACTCATGTTTCTCACTCAGCTTTGGCTTAAAATGCACTGGGATGAACAGTGTTCATTCTAGTTGGAAAACCATGGTCTTGAAAGGGTTTAAAAGAGTGACTATTGAAAAGAATCTGAAAAGATTCTGTTGTACTTACTCCTCGGCCTCGGCCTCTGCCTGTTGATGGTCCTCCAAAAGCATCATAGTCTCTGCTTCCAAACGTACTTTCAGGATAAGCAGGCGTTCCTCTCCCCCGAGAGCCTACAGGTGCAGGCTTCATATGGGGTGAAGAAAAACTGCTGTAGGAAGAGTAATTCTCTCTTCCTCTGTCCTCCATAAACCCAGGCCTCAATTTTGAACGGGAGTAAGGTGCTTCCCAGCTAGACCCGCCCTGGTTTCTACCTCCGAAAGAGTCAAGGCTATTCCGGTAGGAGCTCTCAAATCGACCACCATAACTACCTCCGAAGCGGCTTTGTTCGGGTTCATTAAAACCATAGCCAGATCTGTACAGATCTCGCCCACCCAGAGAAGACCTGGAGTCGTAAGACTCATAAGGTCCAAACCTGGAAAAGTTGCACAGTGAGGGAAAAAACAAAAGTAAGCTTACTAATGTTAGACAATTCAAAAAAGACAAATTATCAGATGACATTTATCAACTAAAATTAATCTATACCATACTGGTTTGCATAGCTCTACTTTTGTTCACACTTGATTAGGGCTGGGCAATTCAAGGAGACCAGACAGAAAGCTATCTGAGTCAGTTCTAAATGTGAATTGAGTTAAGTAAACCTTAGCTTAAAAATCTGCTTTTTAGTAGCTTTTCTATTTTATCAAGATTTGTCTGACATTGTTTAAGCCCAGCCCTAGTCTTGGAAAGATCATTTGCTAAAGGTCACAAACTATTCAAACTTTCTTTGAATCCATCCCTAATTTTGAAAATTACAAACAATTTACAATACTTTGGTTTTCCATAGGGACACAAATTGAAGACTAAACAGATGTAGGCTATTTGTGACACACAGCAATCCTGTTGCACCTCAAAAATCTATATCTAAATCTAAACTGCCTCCTTGCATCTAATCAGGTTATAAAATATGATGATCTGCCAAACGTCAGCCAAGGCCAATTCTTAAACACTTTGTACTTATAGACTAGTACATCTAACAAATCTAGAAAAATAAACACATAAAATAGAAAATAAAAGTAAAAGATGACCAACATATACCCTCTGCATATGAATTTTCAAAACAGATGAGAGAGAATACATTTTATAATGCCATCAGTTATTTGAAAAATTACCTCCTGTCAGAAAATTATCACATAAAACTACTCTAAGGGGAGCACACAGTCTCCTCCAAAGAAAAACCATCTCATTTTACTTATCACAGATCCAAAACATGGATTACAAAAGCTGCTTGTTATTTTATGACAGTTTTATAAAAGCCCACAATTACCCAAGAGATGAATGATGATAACATCTACAGAAATAATTTATACACATTACATTTACAATGTAAGATGGTAATGACTGATACATTAAACATTTATATGATGTGACTTTAGTTCATTTAGTTACAGATCACTCAACAGAGGATACTGTCTACTTCAGAATCCTAAATAGCCATATAAAAATTATTATTCCTCTTTCCAAGTGTGTATTTCAAAGTATCTATCACATAAGGAAAATGTTAACTGTTCATTTCCTTGATTTTACTATTCTATGACCACAGTGGCACACAGGAAGCAGGTAACAAGCAAGCATCATTTAAGTTCATCATTAGGGAATCCAGATACTTGAAATTATGAAGGACGACGATAGTTCCAAATGTCTCCTGACTAGTTTCACTTGATATGAAGAAAGAAGCATTTTGTCTCAATAAGTACACCCCATAAGGATACTGAAATATAGACAACCCTCCGGCCTAGAGGTGGTTAGCTAGATTAAAGCCTCACACGGTTCAGAAATACCACCTGTATTGACTATATTGAAGGCTCAGGACTCAGGACTGCAGTGCAGTACAGCGCAATGCTCCTAAACTAAAGCACGAGTGTTTCAGGTGTGAGTTCTAACTGCTAGTAAATAACCTGGACATGACTTAAAGAACACTTCTTCTACTACAGAACATTCTTGCAACTTAACTTAAAAGATCTATCTGTAATGTTTCTTAGAAGCTGAAAGCTGCTAGACTGGTTCAGTTAAATCCATTCTAGTCAGATTATTTTGCTATATTTCATAATACCCACATTAGAAAAAAAATTAACCATTAAGAAAAGCTTTACAAAAATATTTACAGTAACGTTTTACATAATTTGCTCAGGACACTTTGATAAGTTAAAGGTAAATGAAGTAAAAAGAAAAAATAAAGTGTTCACTGTTAAAGACAAATACTTTATTCTGCTATTCTGAAATGGTAGCTTATTTGGTGTTTTCTTAAAATAATGTCTACCAGTGACCCTAAGAACATTTTTAGACACATTAATTAGCACCTTTAAATATGTAAGGTGATTACTCAATACCAAACACTGAAGTTCAAGTATCACAACAAGCCTAAGACATACTTAAAATAATATACCAGAATCTTATACTTGTCTACTTGGCCAAGAGATTAAGCAATTTACCTGCTACCCCCACCACCACCACTGTGACTGTCCATGCCATATGACTGGTTTAGGTAGGAATCCATGGGTCTCTGACCCCCATAGGATCCATGGCCATAGTCACGATCCATTCCTATAAGAGTTTAAAAAGAAAAAAATTAAATGATGCTCACCTTTACTGGAACTCAAAAGAAGAATTTTTAGATAAATATCCTTGAATGTCAGACCTCCATAAGATCCAGGGCCAAATTCACGATCCATTCCTAAAAGAGTCAATATGAAATGGTCACTAAAACGCATCATTCTCTCTACAAAATTTTGCATTAAATACAAATATTAATATCAAGCACCTGAGGTAATAACTCACATTAATATTTAAGCTAAATTGGCATTAGCTATTGAAGGGGAAAATACTATGATGATAATCTACTGAAAAATAATTATTTGCTAACAAAACTTTATATTTCAAAGAAAAACATACTTACTACAAAGTTCTATGTTAGAATTCTTTTCAACTTTACCAATATATGACTACAGGACTATTACCATAAGGCCTTATAGTTGGTACTACAGCACATATAAAGATAATATATAATTCCTAGCCTCAAAAAGGGGCATTTAATATCAGAATTTTTTTTGTCCTAAGTACATTGTGATATAAATATACTACACTTGTTTTCTGCATCCAATTGTTCTCAAGATGTCTAAAAACTCAGAGCAGCCATATTTTCAACACACCATGTTCTTAGTACTGACACAGGTATCATGAAAAGTAAAAATAACAAACTGGGACCAATCTTTGGTACTGTGCCTGAAAATAACAAAGACTCAATGAACACTTAAACTACCAAATCCTTTGAAGAACAGAAATACAAATTCTCATAATATACTTTTTTAAAGTTGATAAGATTAAACTAATTGCAACCTATATCCCAACTTTTGAAGTGAAAATACATGAGATTATAAAAATTTACAAAGATTATAAAGATGAAAAATTAAAATAACCATTTAGAATTTGTTTCCTGTAATGTCCCTTAAAAGACTTCATTACTATTCATGCTCTATTTTGTTATAAATATAATAGTATATACACAACAAATACCTTATTTTTAAAATATACAAATTTCATTTATAACCATTTCTATTCCTGATAATAATAAAAATAACAACTTTGCAAAAACACTGCTTAGAGTCTGGTGATTTTGAATAATTAATCTTTTCTTTGTAAAGATATGGGAAGCAAAGTCCAAAGAGATGCAATGAGTTTTCCAGTCTCACAGCTTTACAGGTGTCCTCCTGTTTACCCTCATGTGATTGTTTCTATATGTTTCTTCTTATATTGTTTCTAAATGTTTGTTTGAAACATTTTGTTCTACTACCCCAAATATCTGAAATCATCTAATCTTTTAAAATCTCAATCAATATTATATATTCAATGAAACTTTTACTGATACAGTTATCACCTTCTTCTATTTAGGAAAGTCCTATAGCTGTTATGCAGTATTAAATATTCTGTTTGTGGCCTTGTCTTAAATGTACTAATTTTTAATGTGTCCTAAAGAAGCAATTCTCATGGAATGGTCTCTTGACCACTCAGTTTCTGAGGCCTTCCCAGGAGCCCACAAGGTCAAAACTATTTTCATAAACAAGGATATTATCTGCCTTTTCCATGATGGTGATATTTGTACTAAGGGTACAAAAAAAAGCAAACACCAAGAGAGAAAACTTCAGCACAAATCCAGGTAGTAGCACCAGAGTGAACAGCAAGCACTGTAATAATGTCCTACACTTGCATTGAAAAATAAAAATAAATGCCATCTTCACTTAAGACGACCTGGATGAATTACCAGTTATGAAATACTGACCTTTGCCTTCATCACATATTTTAATTTTCAAGGTAATGAAATAAGTATGTATATAACAATTAACCACTTTTTATAAAAACACTTTTTTTTTTTTACTAGAAAGACTGGGAGAGAAAAACTATGGTTTCCACATAGACATTTAGCTGACATTTTCTCTCAGATGAAGTGAAGTGGTTGCTACAAAGAAAATAAGTATGTGCTATATTAATATACAATTCACACTTTCAGGTTAAAATCAGAATTTAAAAAGTGTGTATCTACTTCAATTTGACAGCTTCCCAATACTTGAAGGCTCTTCTGGTAAGTGGCTGTTTGTATTAATATGATTTATTTATATCACACACTAAAATCTGTTCAGAATTTGGAAAACCTGCCCAACTTACTAACAAAATAGCCACTTATTTGTTTTGGAGTTAGTAAGTATATAGTAAAACATATGCCAGTATCTCTAATATACAGAAAAAAAAATTTTTTTTTTTTTTTTTTCATTTTTCGGTTTTTCAAGGTAGGGTCTCACTCTAGCCCAGGCTGACCTGGAATTCTCTAGGTAATCTCAGGGTGGCCTCAAACTCACGGTGATCCTCCTACCTTTGCCTCCCAAATGCTGGGATCAAAGGCGTGCACCACCACACCCGGCTACAGAAAAATTTTTGAAATAAAAATATTTTCAACATAAATTTTCCTTAAAGCCTCATGTGAAAAAATAATCTTGACTTTAGTCAGGTACAAAAAGCAGTCTTATACTTTTCTATTTCTGCTAGCTTTTGAGTTATCAGAAGCTGTCTTCAGGTACTAAATACTTTTGTGTATTTTTTTATATTCTGTGCTTTTATTTCATGACAGTCATAAAATGACTAGTATTTGTTGAACACTTACCAAATATCAGGTACTATATAGTGCACAAAAAAGCTTTTCTATAATAGTGATTCTGCGTTCACACAACAGTTATTAAAGAGGAAAAGTTTTTATTATATACATGTCACTACAGAGGGAGACTTTGCATTGTATATAAACAATGTCGTCATAGGCAAAGACACTTTAGAAAACTTTTTCTCCAGGTCACAAAAATGATTTAAAATAATTTAAAAAGTACAACTAAGGCTGAAGAGATGGCTTAGTCATTAAGGAGCTTGCCTGCAAAGCCTAAGGACCCATGTTTGACTCTAGATCCTAGGTAAGCAAGAAGCACAAGTGTCTGGAGTTTGATTACAATGGCTGAGGCCCTGGCATGCCAACTCTCTCTATATATGTCTTTTTCTCTTTCTAAAATAAAAAATAAAAGTATATTTTAAAAAGTAAAACTAGATGGGTGGACAGATGGATCAGCGCTTAAGGCGCTTGCCTGCAAAGCCTAAGGACCCCAATTCAAGTCCCCAGTACCTACATACGCTAGATACACAAGGTGGTGCATGAGTCCAGAATCCGTTAACAGGGGCTGGAGGCTCTGGCGTGCCCATTCTCTCTCTGTCTCTCTCTGTCTCTCTCTGTCTCTCTCTCTCTCTCTCTCTCTCTCTTATATATATATGTGTGTGTGTGTGTGTGTGTGTGTGTGTGTGTGTATGTATGTATGTATGTATGTATGTATGTATGTATGTATTTTGGGGGGGGTTGAGGTAGGGTCTCACTCTAGCTCAGGCTGACCTGGAATTCACTATGTAGTCTCAGGATGGCCTTGAACTCATGGCACTCCTCCCACCTCTGCCTCCCGAGTGCTGGGATTAAACGCATGGACCACCACGCCTGGCAAATAAATAATTTTTAAATAAGTTCAGCTGTAAGAAATATAAAATTCTCTTTACTATTAATATTAAATGAGGAAGGAATTTACTCATAAAAGAAAACTGGCCTAATAATTTGAGTCAAATCTATTCTATTACTAGGATCAGTTATCAGAAAAACAATAAGCTGCAAAGTTAAAGCTGACAACTAAAACATAAGGAAGCTGTAGAATAGTTGGCAAAAAACTAACAAAGCAAACTAACTACCATGTTACACTAAGTCCTGACTGGAACTACCTTCACTACCTCTGTACTACCATTGATGCTGAATACCATTAAACCCAGATTACTCAGAAGTTTTCAAACTGGTTTTCCCACTTCCAGTGGATTTTAAAGACAAAAGCCAGAATAATCCTATTAAATATAAGTCACGTCAGTGCTCAGAAACTCTGACAGCTTTCCATCTTATTCCAACTCAAAGCCAAAAACTTAAAGTAACACAACCAGGGGTGACTGTGTTGTACCCCCACCCCACCAAGTCATAGTGGCAGTCTGTAATATTTCTGATTATGAAAACCAGGAGCAGAGATAATACTGACATCTAGTGACTATGGACCAAGATACTACTAAATATTTTTAAATGTACAGGGTGCATACACACTACCCTACAACAAAAAAATTATCCAATCCCAAATACCAACCATGCCCAAGATGAGAACCCTAACCTGTAGTCTACCCTACTACCTCTTAACTCAGTTGTCTCCCTTAAACCTTGTTCATTCCACTCCACCTACATGAATGAGGCTCCTTGCCATTTCTAGAACACAACAGATGTTCATTCATGTTTCCATGTGCTTTTTGCTACAAATCCTTTTTCTTTGTGTCTGCACTACCTCCCTCGCCTCTTTCAGGTCTTCAATTTATATTGTGTCTTATACATAAGCAAATTACCCTGGATTTTTCAATGCCTTATGGCTATACCTCACCTCTCTAGCCTTTTGTTCAAAGTGCTCAGCAGAAATGATCTGGTCAAACCAGTCTTCTCAGTGTGATTAGTCCTATCTTTGTTCTGGCTGTTTCCTGTACCAGGAACTTCTTTCTTACATGCGGTTTGTGAAGGAAAAGGTAGCATGGAGCAAAAAAGAATACATGGGAGATGCTGTAAACACAAATTCCTTTGGAAAACATAGTGTAAAAAGAAACCTGTATCTTGACAGGTTTTCTCCAACGCTTTCTCCTTTATTTCAGTAGAAAGCTGCAAACTACAAAGACCGAATGAAAGATGAAATACACTGTTGGCTTCATTTGGTATTTACACGCCTTTTACTTCCTAAGGCCTGTCACATTCTTGGTCTAAACTGCCTCAAAGTTTCATTACCTTTACATCTATGCTTAAACGCCATATTTTACTTGGGCCCTTTCCCCAGTGACTTTAAAGCCACAGCACATACTCATACAGCATGCACACACATATATAAACAGAGAAACTCCTTCCCTGCATTATTTTTCTCCCTAAAAAATTTTAATCTTTTAACATACAATATATGTACATTCTTTATGCATGTTTCATGCCATTAGACTGAAAGTTCTAGAGGGCAGAAATATTTCATTCTGGTCACAGCTGTAGTCTCAGAACAATTCCTAACACACAGCAGGCACTAAACATGTATTTGTCAAATGAAGTCAATCAAATCTTTGAAATTTAGTTCCTCATTTATAAAATGTAGCTAACACCTAAAAGTATTTTCAAGTATTTTCTTTAACAAGAGGCAAAAGCCAAAATCATAGTCCTTGGTACCACACACACAGCCAGGAAGCATGTGCCCTAAAATTAAGAATCAAGAGGTCTAAGATTTAATCTAACAACATACATGCTAAAAGTGCTACCACGGAATTCTAACAATCACCACTTCTAAAATTAAAACAGTGCTAAAATTAAATTAGAAGAAAAAAAAAATCCAAGTTATAGGATTTGAATGATAATACATTAATAATGAAACAAACTTCTGGCCTGCATGATTTTACATTTCAAGTTTTCTACTTATTTTATTTTTTAATTTATTTATTTCCTATCAGAGTGAGACAGAGAGAGAGAGAGACAGACAGACAGATAGTGGGTGCACCAGAGCCTCCCACCACTGCAAATGAACTCCAGATGCACGTGCCACTTTTGCATCTGGCTTTACATACATACTGGGGAATCAAACCTAGGTTGTTAGGTTTTTCAGGCAAGCACCCTAACCGCTAAACCATCTTTCCAGCCCTTAAGTTTCATATTTAGAAACTAAATGAAATGTCATCAATAAAGCCTTCTATCATTCCAAATCTCCTTCACTTTTTCTCCTTTACTTCCCCCATCTCTATCTGTATCTCTCTCATAAAAAAATACTAGTCATACTTACTTCAGCTTAAAATCTTGTGTTATTACCCTATCTGAGAGGAGCAATAATAGTTATCAAAATAAAACTCAATGTATTATGCATATCTCTTAAAATTGTATTTAGCTACAAATCCAACCTCATGCTTCTGCTAATAAGCAATCAGTCTGCAGGTGTGCCTCTGGACAGCTCTTCACACATTTGAACACGCTGAGAAATACGGCCTCAAAAGCAAAGTCAAAATGAATCACAACGGAAGCTATATAGAACCAAGCTAATAATCTACTAAATCTATATTACTGAACTCCAAAGACTAATTCAACCAAAATAATTCAGCCAATGTCTTACAATTCATTTACTTGGAATGTAGTCAGGACATTCGGGATTTTAAAAGAATCCTAAGTACAATAAAACAGACAAAAAGTCAAAGTAATATAACTTCTAACTTTTCCTAGTCCAAAATCCCAAATTCAAATGGTAAAAATAGGGCTAGGAGTGTAACTCAGCGGTAGAGTACTTGTATAGCACTCATGAATCCCCTTGTGATGTCCAGGACACAAAAAAATAAAAACAGAAAAAAAGGAAAAAACAGTAACAATATGACAATATTAATACTGGACAGGATGAATGTCAGAACCAAAGTAGGAATGGATTTTTGCACTCAAACTTTTATATGTATGTATATGAAGAGAAAAGCTAAAAGATATAACCTCAACAAAATTAAGAGAAAAAAATGCAAGAAAATACTTACCATTAAAGCCCTGATAAGTATTCCTGCAAGCGGAGTGTGTGTAATCTATGAAGACACATTTAACAGAAAGGAATTAGTGCAATATTAGTAAAAACCCAAAATTGCATGCTCGTTTATTCAAAAACAAGCATAACTTTTAAATGTCATTAACTCAATTATCTGCAAAATTGGGGTACAGATAATTACCAGTATCCATTGAGAAAGCATGTATCTCTCCTTCACTACCTCCCAAATGGCGGGTTCATCATCCAAATAAGATCAACACAAAAAAATTAGTCTGTGGCACCTCATATTTTATATAATTATAGCCAAATAAGGGGATTCAGTATTGGCTTATATTGAGCCATAAAAAGGCATATAGATTATATATCAAACACAAAAAGCAGAAACATTTGAAAACTGATTCTATGTAATAAAAATATTTCAAGGCTAATATTTCCTTTTCCACCCCCAAGCCCACCCCCAGCAACGCCTCCTCCAGCAAGGCTCCACCTCCAAAATTGCCATTAGCTGAGAATCAAGCTCTCAAAACACCCGCATTTGGAGTGGGGGGACCACCTAATTTAAACCACCACATTGTATGAGGGTGTGTGCTGTGCTGTATCTATCCAGACACAATGTTCAATCATTTAACTTTATAAATAAATACTCCAAGAATAGAATTTAATGCAAGGGCTTTGGATTGATTACTAGTCAGATGCATTGTGAATCAAATTCCATCTCCCAAACGCAGCAGTGGTGGCTGAGGATGGGCAGTCAGAGGATATTTCATCATAACACAGCTATAACTATAAGCATGTAATGATTTTAAAAAAAACAAACATACTAAGTTTTACTATTACTTTTCAATTCTCTACAGAAAATAGATCCCTTCACTGACTTACTGCTCCCCCTGTTACCACCACCCACTGCCCTACACACACACACACCAACACAACTACGACACAGCCTCTCGGGTTACAAACTATGCTGATGTTGTCATCAAAATTGGTAAGAAAACACATTTTATTTTTACTGCCAACTCTATCTTCTTCAAATAGTCATGATCTAAAACCATCTATATTAAAATAAGTCCCAACTAAAAAATCACCCACAGTATCCTCCACTTAAGAGCTGAACTTTCTATTTCAGAGCACTTGAATAGCATTCACAGAAGGGTCATTCCGTCCCTTACTCAGATGTCAGCTTTAACTCCTGGTGGCAAGTCATTAAGACTCATATGCTAGGACCACACTTCCTTAAGATCATTTTTGGGCTGGGCGTGGTGGCACACGCCTTTAATCCCAGTACTCAGGAGACAGAGGTAGAAGGATCACCGAGAGTTCGAGGCCAGCCTGAGACTACATAGTGAATTCCAGGTCAGCCTGAGCTAGCGTGAGACCCTACCTTGGAAAACCAAAAAAAAAAAAAAAAAAAATACATAAAATAAATCACTTTTGGGTGAGTGAGCCAAGAGGGTTTAAGTATTCTGTGAACCCGTTTCATTTAGAAATACCTCAGGTGCCTCTGGATTAAATCCAGTTTAATCCTACAAGCTCATTACCATGTCTCCCCGTTAAAAATATAGAGAGCCAAAAAGGGCGTGGTGGCACTTTAATCCCAGCACTTGGAAGGCAGAGGTAGGAGGATCACCGTGAGTTCGAGGCCACCCTGAGACTACATAGTGAATTCCATGTCAGCCTGGACCAGAGTGAAACCCTACCTTGAAAAAAAAAAAATAGAGAGTCAGGCATGGTGGTGCACACCTTTAATCCCAGAACTTGGAAGGCAGAGGTAGGAGGATCACCATGAGTTCGAGGCCACCCTGAGACTACATAGTGAATTCCAGGTCAGGCTGGACTAGAGTGAGAGCATATATACATACATGCATACATGCATGGAGATATGCGTGTGTATATATGTATGTATACATATACATACATACACACACATACATATAGTTGATACAGATATAGGTAGAGAGACATCACTTTATCTTGACAGTAATTCCTATAAAAATTGGGCAAGATTTGAAGACACCAAATTAGTCCTACTTTGATGACCCTGTGCAGAAAGTTTGAGTGTCCAGTGTCAGAGATGAATGAAAGGTATTGCTACAATTTGGTTTAGTGAATCAGTAAGTCGCACACAAGCTGCTACGGACAAGGCTGATGTGAAGGGCATCTGATGCTTGCTGTGCCAGGATTCTAACTTAAGTCCCATCTACACCCATGCCTAAAAAAGAAAGAAAGGAAAGAAAGAAAAAAAAGTGCTTCGGTTCACTGTCTCAGATTAGATACTTAACTACAGGATACATTCTGGAGGATAAAGATCCCAGCTTGCTAAGCAAGAAACAGCTTGGTGATTATACTCATAACTTGCTTTGAAGACGTCGTCTCAGCACCAGGCTCCAGGGAGCCTCTCTGGACCTTGTCCCCAGCAAGCCGGGGAGGAACTAAGTGCACGGGGGGTCGTGCGGTCACCCGGAGCCGCGGGCCGGGCGGCCGGCCGGGAAGTTGGAGGAGCCGGGCCGTCCATCGGCACGCACACGGGGCGGGGATGCAGGCCGGGCCGCGAACCCGGGGCCCTTCCTTCCTTCGGCGCTCTGGTTCCCGGCAGCGAGGCCGGCATGGAGCTCAGGGAGGAGGAGCAGGAAGAAGAAAGAGGCCGCCTGCGGGCTCCGGGCCTCGGGCTCCCAGAACAAAGCCCACACGGCCATCTTGAGACGGTAAACAGACCCCCGGCGCCAGGCCACCCGCCTCCCTCCCGCCCCGGCCACCATCCACGGGGCGGCCGCTTACCGTCCTCGAAGTCCATGGTGGAAGGTTCGCAGCTGAAGCTCTCGGCAACGCCCACGCCCGACCGAGCCGTGGCCAGCTAGCGACGAGCGCCCCGCCGCCACCCGTCTCCACACGAGCCGCGGAGCCCGCACGACCCAACAGCGGCGGCGCCAGCGGTCGAGCAAGCCGCGGGCCACAGCGAGGCTGGGGGCGGGGCCGGCCGGCGCTGCCAGTCACCGCGGCCTGCCTCGTGATTGGCTGGGGCTGCAGTGGGCGGGTGCCCGCGTGGGAGGGGGAACGGCGGCAAGCGGGTCTGCTGTCACGCTCCCTGGGTGCTGACCCCGGGAAACGAGACGAGGAGCACGGACGCCAGGGAAGCCTGGAGCGCCGGAAACCCGAGTGGAGAGTGAGCGTGGACTCTTCTGGAAGGGCTTGCTGCGGCCTGCCATGTTTGAACCTGGCCAGAGAGAAAGGGTTTCTGATGGGAAGATCACCACCTTTTGGCTCTTTATGGGCCCGGAGGGAAGGGAAAAAAAAATCAATCAATGAAGTTCTTAGGGAATTTCTTCCTTGGAGACACAGAACCCTGGGACGTGCAGGGAACACGTGCAAAACAGAAAACATATGAGGATGATCCCACACGGGCAACCATAATGGTGCAAGTTTTTACTGTGAAAGTTGACAGATGGAGAAAGATTGATGCCAGGAAACGTCATCCAAACACCGGAATTATTCCGCTTTGTAAATATTTGGTTGGGGGTGGGGGGCGCACAGGCAAAGTTAGTCCAAGTTATTACATGGGGGACTGCAACCGTGGTTGTCAGGCTTTGCAAGCAAGTGCCTTAAATCACTGAGTCCTCTCTACAAGCCCCAGTTTTTTTTTTTTTTTATTATTGTTTTGTTTTCAAAGGGCAAATGGTAGTAACAATAGATTGGTCACCAGATAGGAAACCAGAAATCAAGGTAGTTGCTTTGCTCCGGGGTTCATCCGTTTGCAAGAACCTAGTCTGGAGGAAGCAGGAAATAAAAGTGGAAGAGACACAGACATGGTCTGTGTATGACTGTCATCCCAACTCTGAGCGAGGGACTGTTTCCTTCTCCACCCTAATTGACTCATCTTGTTCTCCACCCTGTCTTCCTGGTTCCTTCTCTTTTTCCCTCCTCCTACACATGTTTTCTGTTCACCTAAGCGGAACATGTTGAAAACTGAGCTCATAATTTCTCTTCTCAAACCTGCTCATCCTCCTGTGTTCTTTCATCATTCCAAGGCACCATGAGCAACCGCCCACTAATCCCAGCCAGAAGGTTGCATATATATCATCCAGTTAAGACTCAACCTTCCCCACAGCCTCCCACTCCCAATCTAGGCTGAAGTCTTTCATCTGCTTCTTACTGCTTAAAATGTCCTCAGCCTGTCTCTCCTTTCCACTCCCACTACCACTCATTATCACTCTGCACACCTCTTGCCTTAGCTTCCCAACTCATTTCTCTGCCCGGCAACCACAGCTCTTCTCCGCCTCCCCAGGCTGTGATGATCCAAATGCCCATCCCAACATGTCATCACTCATCACTCTAGTTGTGGAATCCTCTAGTCAAAGCTCCCAGCAACATCTGGACGCTGCCTGACCTCTGCCACCTTCCTTTTCTCCCTCTGCTTTCTCTCTCTCTCTTGCCTCTTTTTTTTAAGTTTGTTTATTTATTTATTTATTTATTTATTTATTCATTCATTCATTCATTCCAGAGAGAGAGAGGCAGAGGGCGAGAGAGAGAATAGGTGCACCAGGGCATCCAGCCAGTGCAAACAAACTCCAGACGCATGCGCTACCTTGTGCATCTAGCTTACGTGGTCCTGGGAATTGAACCTGGGCCCTTTGGCTTTGAAGGCAAGTGCTTTAACCAATAAGTCATCTGTCCAGGCCTCCTTCCCTCTTTTGATGAGCAATTTCAAACTCCTATGTAGTTCCCCAAACATGAATGCATTTTCATGATTCTGATCTTTCCTATTTCTCTCTATTTGGAACATCTTGGTTAGCTCAGGGCATCCTCAAACCCCAGCTTGGTATTTACTTTTTCTAAGAAACATCCCAGATCTTATTCCTATGGTATAGGCCACTATTTCCAAATATATAGGCATATGATTCACCTAGAACATTACATTAATTTATTGACACATATTCACAGGACTATGGAGATAGCTCAGCAGGTTAAGAGCAAGGCCTGAGAGGACCTGAGACTGCCTAAGTTCAATTCCTCAACACCCACTTAAAAAGCTGGGTGTAGTCACATTCCCCCAGAAACCCAAGTCTGTGGGGAGCAGAGACAAGAGAATTGCTGGGACTGAAAAACAACAGCTCTGCATTCTGTCTCAAAACATGAAACACAATAGAGGGAAAAACCCAATGTTCTACCCTGGTCTCCACACATGCTTAGGGCATGTGCATCCACAAACACATGTGCATTCACTGTACATGCACAAAACATAACACACACACAAAAAAATAAAATAAAAATATAACTTAAGGGCTGGTGAGATGGCTTAGCGGTTCAGGTACTTGCCTGTGATGCCTAAGGACCCAGGTTCAATTTCCCAGAACCTATGTAAGCCAGATGCACAAGGTGGTGCGTGTGTCTGGAGTTCATCTGCAGTGGCTGAAAGCCCTGACAGGCCCATTTTCTCTCTCTCTCTCTCTCTCCCTTTCCCTCTCTCTCTCCCTCTCTCCCTCCCTCTTTTTCTCCCTTTGAAATAAGTAAAAATATTTAAAATATATAAAGTTTAAATTTTAGGGAAGGATTCACATTCCACCAGTCAGTTCAGTGGGAGGCCAGGAGTGTCCATATCTCACACACTTCCGGTTGCTGCTGCTTGTACTAAAACACAGGAAGAGGAGCAACAAGGCCTTGGCCTGCTGCAGTGTTGTATGTAGTGCAGTGAGCACTCTGGCTTTATGTCTCCCTCATTCAAAGTTCTTTGTAATTGGAATAAAGTTTCTTTGTGTCTGTAGTGCCAAGCACACATGTTTAGTAAGTAAAATTTAGCTCTCCATCAATATTTTTAATGTTTTTTTAAAACATACTTTTATTTTGCTGGAGAGATGGCTTAGTGGTTAATGAATGTACTTGCCTATGAAGCCTGAGGACCCAGATTCCATTCCCCAATACCCATCCATGTAAGCCAGATGCACAAGGTGACACATGCATCTGTAATTCTTTGCAGTGGCTGGAAGTCCTGGAGGCCCATTCTCCCTCCCTCCTCCTTTCCTTCTTTCTCTCATAAATAAATAATAAAATATTTTAAGGGCTGGAGAAATGGCTTAGTGGGTAAGGCACTTGCCTGCAAAGCCAAGGGATCCACGTTCAATTTCCCAGGACCCATGTAAGCCAAATGCACAAGGTGGCACATGCATCTGGAGGCCCTAGCATGCCCATTTTCTCTTTCACTCTATCTGCCTCTCTCTCAAATAAGTTTAAAAAATAAATATTTTAAATATTTATTTATTTATTTATTTGCAAGAAGAGAGAGAAAAATATGGGCATACCAAGGCCTTTTGCTACTGCAAAGGAACTCCAGATACATGCACCACTTTGTGCATCTGGCTTTATGTGGTTACTGGGGAATAGCCCAGACCATCCAGGTTTGCATGCAAGTGCCTTTAACCACTAAGCCATCTCCCTAGCCCTTTAATGTTTTTTTAAAAATCATTTTCTGTCAATGTACCTTCTAGCAAAGGAGTGATTTTATAACATAAGATCCTTGGCTCTTAGCCTGACTGAAAGGAAATAAATATTGAGTCACTATATTTTGTGTTGGATGTATATATACAACACACCCATACACACCTTGAAAGAAAAAAAAAAAACCTCCCAGATAAGGAATTTCTAACTCAAGAAATCTGGCCTTGGCACAAGTACATGGAAAGCCAGAACACACATATCTCTTCTTCCTTCCTTCCTTTCTTTCCCTAGTAAGAAGCACTTGTACAGGCAGCTGGCCATAGCTCAGAGTCACCTGGAAATGCATGAGTGGCCATCAGCTAGTCCTTAATCCATTTCTTAACCAATATTCACGGCACCAAGCACCATCTTCTTAGTTTGTGGTTCTCTTTCACCCCAAGTCTATGAAGGTTCCCACTTTAGTAAGGCTTATATTTGGACCATAAAGACCCAATCCTTTGTACAATGTCATGGGCCATTTCTTCTTCCATGTATTTTGTAGCAGGTGACCAGTTAATGCATTTCAGATCAATATAGTCTATCAAAAGTGTAAAAAGAAAAAATAATGATATGGGGGGGCTGTGTGCAGATATACAAAGGAGTGGGGACTGAGTTCAAGAGAATACTGCAGGGACAGTGAGGGAGAGGTTTACACCTAGGACCTGTTCTTAAGTGAGTTACATCTGGGAAGTCTCACCCCTGAATCTGAGAAGTCAGTTGACTAGACTCTGAGGACTCAGAGTCCTTTGCTCCTCAGCTCTTAACCCTCTGATTCCAGACCAACAGCACCGGACCATCTGCTATGCCTGAACAAACAGCATTCGCCCACCTTTCCTTCTGACTCTCCTGCCTCCTCTCTTTCTTCCCTACTCTTCAGAACCAAGAATTCTCAAAGGAAGAAATTCAAATGGCCTATACACACCTAAAGAGTTGTTCAGCCTCTTCAACAATCACGGAAATGTAAATTAAAATGACTCTGAGATTCCATCTCACTTCAGTCACAATGAAAATCATCAAAAAAATCGAATGACAACAAATGTTGAGTGGGATGTGGGGAAAGAGGACCCCTCCTCCACTGCTGGTGGGAGAGCAGATTTGTACGTCCACGACGGAAAGCCATGTGGAGACACCTCAGAAAGCGGAAGCTAGATCAACCATTGATCCAGCTATTCCACTCCTGAGCACATACCCCAAAGACAGAGACACTTTACTACAGAGACACTTGCTCCACTGTTTGTCCCTGCTCGATTCACAATAGCTGAGAACTGGAATCAGCCCAGATGCCCATCAATGGATGAATGGTTAATGAAGATGTGACACATACACAAATGGAGTTCCACTCAGCAGGAAGGAAAAATGAAATGATGAAATTTGCAGGAAAATGGATGGGCTTGGGAAAAAATCATACTAAGCGAAGTCACACAAGGTCAGAAAGAAATGCCACATGTTCTCCCTCACGTGTGGGTTCCTACTTTGGAACAGTTTGGGGTATGTTTAGGAGGCAGTAAATCATCAGAAGTTTTGCAGGAAACTAGAATGAAGCTAGGAGAAAGTGGAAATAGGGAGGGAAGAGAGGGAGGGGATGCTAACCAGGCAACTCGAGGGACAGAACACAGGGGTGGAAGGGTCCTGGGGGAGAGGGAGAGGAAGGATAGGAGAAATATACACCAAACTAATGCCATCAATCAGTACCATAGGTACTGTCCTGCTGGATAGCAAACTGAAAGATCAAACCCTAAACAAAGGGGGAGTTTGCCTGAGCAGAAGGGTCCCAGAGAGGTTGGAGGTTTAAGTTGCCACTCAACCCATGGGCTCCGGTTTGTACTTCTCAGTGCCAGAATTGGGTTACACCCTACAGTGTTAGTTGGAGAGACATGAAGTCCCCAAAACAACACAGCCTATTTCCAAAGCACTTGGTTAACCACCACAGCTAAATGGTAAGACCCTGTTGCTGAAGCACCACAGGCTTCGGACCCAGAACATCAAGAGATCACTTTGGAACTTAGAAGGAAGTCTTCTTGCTGCTGGCTAGCCTACATAGTGCTGGAATGTACTATGCAAACTACTGGGGGATAATGGCCACCAACAGTGTAAACAAGCAGGGGGCCCTGCAAGCTACAAAACCAACCAGCCAGACAAGATGTACACACCTGCGCAACAATGGCACACAGGCTATGCAGTAAGCAATGGCTCTCTGGTTGGACAAGAGACCTGCTTGGTGGGAGAGAACTCATACCTGGTACTGAGAACCAAGTCAGAATCCTATGGATGTGATGGTCATAGAAGGGTGGCTATGCCCATCCACATGTCTCAATTAACTATACTTACCCTCTTTAATCCATGCTGCTCTCAGTCTTAATTGGAGAATTATTATCATTATTTTTTTACAGATAGCAATGAAAACCAAGATCCATCAACATAAGAAAAGCTAGCTAACTACCTAGCATGAGCCAACCCAAACCACCTATAACACATCTGACAGGGCCCAGGCGACATCACAGAGGAAGGGACGAGTTAAACCCGAACGCTGCTCTAGGGAGATGGCAGTAGACACTGGGGACACTCAAAACTCACCAACACAGAAATCCAGACATTGCAGAGAGCTCAGCACTAGACTTATAACACATCCACCAAGGCTCAGGGAGCATTGCACAAGAGTGGGGTGGAAAGATTGTAAGAGCCACAAGGTGGGAAGGAGTATCCTGAGAGACTGACTGATGCATTCATGACCCCTGCGAATATCACTAAGCCCACTGAGGGGGGTCTTCAGTGGAATGGGGGTGGAGAGAGGGGATAGAAGAGGATAGCATGAGGAGAATGGAACAAACAGTGAAGTTCATCATTGTTTCTTAAGCTTGGTGGTCTTCACCCTGAAAGGCCTTCATGCTTAAGCAGCAAGCACTCTTAACCAATGAGCCATCTCCCACTGCCCCCCCCCGTGTTTTAAAATTTTTTTTGTTTTTATTTTTATTTATTTCTTAGCAACAGACAGAGAAAGAGGCAGAGAGAGAGAGAATGGGTGCACCAGGACCTCCAGCCACTGCACATGAACTCCAGATGCATGTGCCACCTTGTGCATCTGGTTTATGTGGGCTCTGGGGAAATGAGCCTCGAATCAGAGTCCTTAGGCTTCACAAGCAAGCGTTGAACCACTAAGACATCTCTCCAGTCCTCCCTGTGTTTTTTAGGAAATCGATACAAACCCAGAGAAGGAAGTTAAGAATTAACTATCTTTTTTTTATTGACAACTTTCATAATTGTAGACAATAACCTATGATAACTCCCTTCCCCCCTCCCCACTTCCCCTTTGAAATGCCACTCTCCATCATACCCCTTTCCCCTCTCAATCAGTCTCTCTTTTATTTTGATGTCATCATCTTTTCCTCCTATTAGGATGGTCTTGTATAGGTAGTGTCAAGCACTGTGAGGTCATGGATATCCAGGCCATTTTGTGTCTGGAGGAGCACGTTGTAAGGAGTCCTACCCTTCCTTTGGCTCTTACATTCTTTCTACCACCTCTTCCACAATGGACCCTGAGTCTTGGAAGATGTGATAGAGATATTTCAGTGCTGAGCAGTCCTCTGTCACTTCTCAGCACCATGGTGCCTTCTGAGTCATCCCAAGGTCACTGCCATCTGAAAAGAGAAGCTTTTCTAACCAAAAGTGAGACTAGCAGTAATATATGGGTATGAACATTAAGAGAAGGGCTTACTGGACAATTTGGTGAGCACAGTGTATACATTTAGCCAGACACCAGCAGATATTACACTCCTAGGGCTCATGACTCCCCCTGTTGTAGGTTTTCAGTATCAGGGATGTGTTCCCTCCCATGGAGCAGGCCTCCAGGCCTATTAGAGAGCAGTTGGTTTCCCCCATAACAGACCTGCCACTATTGCACCTGTTGGCTCATTGGGCCTGGCTGGTCAGATTTAAGGCCACTGTTGAGTGTCTCCACTGGTAAATTCTCTCTCTTCCATGGATCTGTATGCAGCATCGCTTTTTCTAGCTCTCTGTCAGCTGGTCTACATGGAGGAAGTTTTCAGCTCAGCTCCAGCAGGATTTCTCAGTGATCTTGCAGCCCAAGTATGTGGAGTCTTCAGCAATAGGTTCTTAACATCTGTTCCTGGTGGGAAACTAAGAGCCTCAGCAATGGCTTTTAATGTTTTAAGAGTATCAGTGACCTCCCTGGCCAGCAACTCACTGGAAGATGTCCCATCCCTGGCACTGAAAATTTTCTAGTGACAATCTATGGCTTTTGGGTGTGCTATTGTCCAACAAACAGATCCTCTAACAAAGTCACAATCCCTAAGGATGTGTGTTGCCCCACTACCTTAATCCTGTCAGCTGGGAGGTTGAGATTTCTGGTCTGTAGAGGGTTCCAAAGTCAGCTTGTGACCAAGTGAGACCCTGCCCCCATGAATGACAAAAGAGGAAACAAAGGCCTTGTAAATCAGGAAGCAACAAATGACAAACCCAAAATATAGTTTATTTAAGAATGTCAAATCTGACCATCCATCAGATTTAACGTATAATTTACCCTAACATGGAAGGTGCAATTAGCACTTCCAATGCAAGCCTGTATGCCAGGCTTTTTTCGGCGGGTGCTGACCTGGTGTAATCCCAGTTACCTTTTGGAATAGCTTTGGTCTCAGCTATGCTGCTCGCTTGCTTGGGTCCCTCTTTGCTGTGCTGTGGGCTCAGGTAGGCTGGCTGGGTCAGTAGGTCGCTGCTCTGATCACCTGTGCTGGGCGCTGGATAGGTGAGTTCCCTTTCCCAGATCTCTGGTGCTTGCTTGTGCTTGCGCTGGCAGTGGTGGGGAGGGGAGACTGTGGATGGTGGCTGAAGTTCTCCCACTGGTCCTTGTGATCCTCTTCCTCACAAGCCATTCCGCTGGTCCCTGCTGTCCTCCTGTTCCTGTTTCTTGAGCTTGTGAAGAGGCCAGTGTAAATGGAAAATCCCCTCACCTGGCTTTTTCTGCCACTCAGGCAGAGCCTGGCTTCTGCAGCCATGCAGACCTGGTGCCACCACTGTTGGAGCCACTTCTGCCTGTTTCTGTGGTCTCTGGACACTCTGGATTGCTCCTACTTCTCTGCTCTGGTTGGTAATTTCTTATATACCTTCACTTTTTAGTAGAAGAGTGTATTTTGCTGTTTTTTTTTTTTCTTTTCTCCCCTAGGCTGCTTTGGTGTTGTTCCTACACTGCCATCTTAACTGGAAGATCCAGAATTAACTATCTTGTAGCAAAGCAACCAAACTTAAAGTAATTCCTACAGGGGCTTTATTGAATGGCCATTAGTGACAGGGCCAGAAGTGGAAATCAAGCAAGCAGCTGCTGTGGCAGCATTGAATGGAATGTATTTTATACCTAGACATACTGCTTTTACCTAGTTTTAGCACAGGTCTTCGAAAGCCTGCAGGAGTTTCTGGAAGCTGGAGAGAATCACAATCAAAGAAGAGCTGATAGATGATAAGTATTCAAAGATATTTTATATGTATTGGTTCAGTTTATGCACCTTTAATGTGGGTTCTGTCAGCCAGGTTTACCAATGAGGAAGCTGAGGACAGTGGAAGTAAAGTCACTGGCTCAATGACACCCTGCTAATAAATGGCAGAGTCAAGATTCAAGCACAGTTAGCCTGGCTCCAGAGCCCAAGCTTACATTTCTATCATTTCGAAGCAACTCCTATGCTCTCTGAGAAATTATTACATGGCAGGAACTTGGGTAGACATTTTCAATCTGTACAACAAAGCAGATGGTATCGTTTTCCACATGAGGCAAAAAAGAGGAGAAGAGAAGTTCCTCATCCAAGACCATCAATGTTCATGGTAAATACTATATAGTAACACTTACATGTATTGGTAAATAGACCAGTATACATCATCAGAATCCTGAGGTTTGAAAAAAATGGTTTACTATAGCCTGGCATGGTGGCATACACCTTCAATCCCAGCCCTTGGGAGGCAGAGGTAGGAGGAGAGTACAGAGAGGTACAGAGTGAATTCCAGGTCAGCGTGGGCTAGAGCGAGACCCTACCTCAAAAAAGAAAAAGGTTTTACTACTATAGAGATGATTTTGCATAGATTATGATTGTTTCATCCTGGGCTACAGGCCTTGCTCACATGGAGAAAGCGGTTGCTTTTGTGTGAACTCCTTGTAGGAGAGCAAGGGAAAGAGGAAATCGCCAAATGCACATGGGTTCAAAAAGTGACCCTTGTCATTTGGCTGCATATAATATAAATTGTACTTTTCTAGGAAATATGGTTAACTTATTTTCTCTAGGGGATGAGCTAAAGTTCCGTATTATCCGTTTATCTTTGACTTCCTGATATCCATTGTCAGGGAACCTGACAGCAAATTGTGACACTGTCAACTCAGCACCACTGACGGTAAGAACTCAGAGGCTGGACAAGGAGTCGGGTTCTTCCGCCGGAATAACCGAGTCTGGCTGAGTAGCTTCCCCCTGCCTGTGTCTCCCCCACTGAGTACTGAGGCCCTGGAAAGGGAAGGTTTCATCATTGTGCCTCCTAACACCATTCCTGGCACATTACCGATTGTTTTAAATGTTTGTTGATGGATAAAAATTAAACCGATCCATAACCAGTTCTTTTTTTTTTTTTTGGTTTTTCAAGGTAGGGTCTCACTCTGGTCCAGGCTGACCTGGAATTAGCTATGTAGTCTCTCAGGGTGGCCTCGAACTCATGGCAGTCCTCCTATCTCTGCCTCCCGAGTGCTGGGATTAAAAGCGTGTGCCACCACGCCAGGCTCCATAACCAGTTCTTGTACTCACAGAGTTCCCGTCACACATGAAGGCGACACCTAGAAATAAAGATGCAGATATGCAGTAAATCTCTTGTAAAGACCTTTCCCACAAAGGAAAAGTGCTCCACCCTAGAACAGCCGGCAGAGGGCGCCACACTCCCACTGTTGTGAAGATAGGCGCTCTCTTGGTTCTAGCTCCATCAGCTCCAAAACTTTTAACATGGACACCCACCCCCCCACACACACACACACATGACAAAGAGCCAGTGAGGCTGTGCTCTGAGGGCTGGGATGGTGTCACTATAGACAAAAAACCGCTCCTGTTTGCCTCATCTAGTCAGGTTTCATGTTTACAAGTGATTTGTAAAGCAAGAAACAAAAAAATGCATACTAGAATGACAAATTTGAAGACCAAAAGACAAAGTTGCATATAAAACCCAATAATTACTGTGCTAATACAATTTTTAAAAGCTAAATTGCTGGTCATGGTGGCTCTGTCTATAATCCCAGAATTCAAGAGGCTGAGGTTGGAGAATTATTGTGTTATCAAGGTCCTCCTACTAGGTTAGCGTAAGACCCCATCTCAAAAAAAAAATAAAAATAAAAATAGGGCTGGAGAGATGGCTTAGCAGTTGAGACACTTGCCTGCGAAGCCAAAGAACCCAGGTTCAATTCCCCAGGACCCACGTAAGCCAGACGCACAAGGAACACATGTGACTGGAGTTTGTTTGCAGTGGCTAGAGGCCCTGGAACGCCCATTCTCTCTGTCTGTCTCTCTTCTCTCAATCTCTCTCTTTGCTTGTAAATAAATAAATAAATTTGTGTGTGTGTTTCATTTTTTGATTTTTCAAGGTAGGGTCTCACTCTATCCCAGGCTGACCTGGAATACACTATGTAATCTCAGGGTGGCCTCAAACTCATGGCAATCCTCCTACCTTTGCCTCCCGAATGCTGGGATTAAAGGCGTGCGCCACCACGCCCAGCAAATAAATAAATTTTAAAAAAATTAAAAAAGAAAGAGAAAAAGGAAAGCTGAGCCATAGACTAAGATGAAGATCCAAAGCATGAATAACGATTTTTAATGCTTGCATATGCATTCTTAGATGTTCTCAAAGTTTCTTCTGTGTTCTAATAATAGATTATACATATAGTTGACATAGAATCAGATGAAGCATTTAGGTCTCTTTAGGGGTCAGGGTGACGGCTCAGTAGGTAA
Source organism: Orientallactaga sibirica (assembly GCA_036365145.1). Lineage (NCBI taxonomy): Eukaryota > Metazoa > Chordata > Mammalia > Rodentia > Dipodidae > Orientallactaga > Orientallactaga sibirica. The sequence continues at coordinate 12,537,302 of JAEOAD010000027.1, forward strand.
TAGCGCTTACAGAGTGTGATTTGCCCAGAGTTCAATTCCCCAGCTTCCACTTAAACAGCTGGGTGTGGCCATGCTTGTCTGTAACCCCGGTCCCTTGGGCAGCAGAGATCAGAGAATCACTTGCCCCACGTGCACACGGCCCCAGGCTCAGTGAGAGGCTCTGTCTCAAGGAGACTAGCAGATGAGCGCTAAGAGAACACCCCATGTTCTCCCTGGTGCTTGTACACATGCATGGAGCGTGCACACCTGCACGCACACGTGTGCACACACACACTCCACATCATGCATACATGCATGCACCAAAAAAAAAAGCAAGAGGAAAAGCTCTCTTTAGTCAAATACTCTATGTTCTTCTCTGGAAATATTGTTAAGGTGGGGTTCTATTGGCCATTTCAACCAGTGGTTGGTGATCACTCACTATCCTGAAATCACCTAATATATTACTCATAAGTGCCTATAAATATTCATACCTCACTGCAGGCATTCTGATCTTGTGATAAACCTAAAACTGTCCCTGCTTTTTAATTTTTAATTATAAAATTTTATGGGCTTTTTTGAGGTAGGGTCTCACTCTAGTCCAGGCTAACCTAGAATTCACTATGTAGTCTCAGGCTGGCCTCGAACTCACGGTGATCCTCCTACCTCTGCCTTCTGAGTACTGGGATTAAAGGTGTGCACCACCAAGTAAGGCCCCTTTTTAATTATGTTTAAGACATTCACAAGAGATGCTATTTTGTGTTTCAGTCACTTGTTCTTGAGAAAATATCAGGTCTGGAAAAAGCGTTAGCGATTGCTTAACTGCACAGTAACCTATGGGCTTGTGTTGAGCAACAGTGAAACAAGCCTAGGGGTCAGGGCTGGTACAGACACGTGTATATCCAACAGCTCTAGAAGCTGGCTTGGCTCCAGTCTTCCCTCTAACTACCCTGCAGCCCTTGGGACATAATGAGCTAATGACAGTCAAGGGCTCTGAAACTTGAAATATGTTATGGAAATGCTAAGCACAGGAAACACACTGAGGACCTGCAATCACTTAACTAGTGATCATCTCTCCAGCCCCCTCCTTTATTTCTAAGTTGACTTATAAATTATAAATGTAAGCCAAATGTGGTCACTCAAAATTGTAAGCAAGCTCTCAGGAAGCTGAGGCAGGACAAACATGAGTTGAAGTCCAGTCTGGGCTACATAGTAAAACCATATCCCCCTCAAGCACAAAAGGAAGTGGAGGATGAGGCAGAGTGAGAAAGACAGGAAGAAAGGAGGAAAGGAGGGACGTATTAAGCACCTATGTACTGCCTTCCATGAGTATAGTGCAGTGTGGGAAGTGACCGTCTCGGAGAAACCTAGCAAACAGTGCACTGCCAGGTAAGCAGTGGTAAGACACGGCGTCATCACGTGCCATGCGAGTCAGCTTCCCATGGCCGCCGCAAAGCAGCAGACAATCAAGTTAAAGAGTCTTATCTGGGCGGATAATGTCACAGGTTCTCGGTCACTCATCTCTCTTGGTTCTGGACCTGTGGTGAGGCACAACATGTTAGCAGGGAACACATAGGACAGCTGCCTTTTTCCCAGGAGGAGGAGGAGGAGGAGGAGGAGAGGAGGAGGAGGAGGAGGAGGAGGGAGAAGGGGAAGGGAGGGAAGGGAAGGGAAGGGAAGGGAAGGGAAGGGAAGGGAAGGGAAGGGAAGGGAAGGGAAGGGAAGGGAAGGGAAGGGAAGGGAAGGGAAGAGAAGAGAAGAGAAGAGAAGAGAAGAGAAGAGAAGAGAAGAGAAGAGAAGAGAAGAGAAGAGAAGAGAAGAGAAGAGAAGAGAAGAGAAGAGAAGTCCCCTTAAAAGGCATACCTGCAGCAACCTACTCTGTCCAACTAGGCTTCCCTCAAAACATTTCCAACACTTCTGAATAGCACCACCCTGTCAGGACCAAGCATTCAATACACAAATCTTTGGGGAACATTCCAGATCCACACAACATTCTGCCCAGGACTCCTAAAAGTTCATGTACATCTCACTGTGGAATCATATTTAGTCCATTTCCAGGAGTTTTCATTATCTTACCATTGCTTGAAAGTCCAAGCCCGAAGTCTTTGTTAAGACTCAAGGCAAACACTTAACTGTGAGTCCCTATAAAAATCACGAAGCAAGTTACATACTTACAATGTGAAATGGCAATGGACATTTCCATGCCCAAGGGAAGAAAACCAGTACCCAACAGGAAAAACGGTAAATCCTAGAGCTCCATGTCTGGTATCCAGGGCATGTAGTACTGTGGGAGCGAGCTACGAAACCCTGTCTACAGCCTTGTCTTGGGCTGGCTCTGCTCATATCCTGTGACTGTCCTCATCAGACCTTCCACAAGTACTGTCTGTCATCTCTAACTTCCTGGGGTCTGTGTTTCAGCTTTAGCATCTCTCAGAGCACCACACACTGGGCTCCATGCCAGTACATGCACATGTGAATGTATTCCTTCCAAAAGAACTTTATTTGCCTTATAAGCAGACTTTTGTAGATTATTTCTTGGGGAAAAAATATAAATAAATTATCAACAGAGATATAATGTCCTCTTTCCCCCTGTATTTCCCAATTAAGTCATACTTTAAAATAAAACAAGATGGCATTTAAATTTTAGAGTCAATGCATGAGGACACAGACATAAAGCAGATTTTGTTATCCATGTTATGACTAAGGAAAAGGGGTATTATAATTAATCCAATTCCTAAGCACACGGCTGACAATTGTCAGGGGACTAAAATTTTGTATGTGCATGTCCTCTTTATTAAAACCAGACTGACTGATCTAACTTAATCTTTCTCTCTCTCTCTCTCTCTCTCTCTCTCTCTGGGGAAAACAAGTCATGGACTTCATTAAAATTCAAAATTTTTTGAAAAAGTATGTTTAAAAAATAAAAAATTGTTGGGCTAGAGAGAAGGCTCAAGAGTTAAAGGCACTTGCTTGCAAGACCTTCTAGCCTGGGTTTGATTCCTCAGTACCCATGTGGAGCCAGTTGCACAAAGTGGTGCATGCATCTGGAGTTCGTTTATGGTATCAAGATGCCCTAGTGCACCCATTCTCTCTCTCCTTACAAATGAAAAAATTTTAATAAAATAAAATTAAAAAGCAAGCCATACATTGGGAGAAATTTTTTTGTAGTGCACACATCACAAATGACTTATATTTGAAACATACAAAGAGCTTTTAGACTTCAGTAGTAAGGTGACAAATCCTAATTAAAAAAAAAAACCTAGGCAACACATTTGGACAGATGCACAATAAAATATACTCTGTCAATGGCCAAAAACTCATTAAAGATGCTTAACATCATTAGTCATGGAAATGCAAGTTAAAGCCATAATGACACGTTACTATGCATTCAACAGGATGGCTACAATCAGATATAGACTAGTTGGAACTCTTCACATTGGTGCTAGGGATATAAAATTGTACAACTGCTATGCAAACCAATTTAGCAGTTGATTATGAAGTTCTTGTGCAACAGAAATGAAAGCGTGTCTTTACAAAGAGTCATAGTAACTTTATTCATAGTAGCAAAAAGTTAATCCCTGTATTCATCAAGTGAATGGATAAATAAATTGTGGCCGTTCATGCAATAAAATCCTAGTGAGTAATGAAATTACTCATAAAGGCAACTGCATAGATGACCTTTTTTTTTGGGGGGGAGGGGTTTCGAGGTAGGGTCTCACTCTAGCTCTGGCTGACCTGGAATTCACTATGTAGTCTCAGGCTGGCCTCAAACTCATTGCAATCCTCCTACCTCTGCCTCCTAAGCACTGGGATTAAAGGCATGCACCACCATGCCTAGCTATAGATGAACTTTTAAAATCTGCCAAAGGAAATAAATCTGACTCAAAAACCCATGTGCTATATAATTTTCTATATAGGAAATTCTAGAACAGATAGAAGAGCCTTTATGAACAGAAGCAGAGCAATGGTTACCTGGGGCCAGGGATAGGGCTAGATGCTGAGCCCAAATAAACATGAGGAGATTTTTCTTTTGTTTCTTGGGGGTGGGGGGTGTTGTTTTGAGATAGGCTATATAGCTGAGGCCATCCTCAAACTCAAAAGATAGCCCAAGCTGACCTCAATGTCTCCTGCCTTAACATCTTGAGTGCTACCATTCTTGGCATGAGAGGACATTCTGAGGTGGATATATTTATAGAAATATTTATAAAATAGATTTGTAATAATTCAGGAGCTGGAGAGATTGTTCAGTGGTTAAAGGCACTGGCTTGCAAAGCCTGACAACCCACATTCAATTCTCCATATAAATTCAATTCTCCAGTACCCATGTAAAGCCATATATACAAAGTAGTGCATGTGTCTGGAGTTCATTTGTAGTGGCAGGAGGCCCTGGTGGACCCATTCTCTCTCTCTCTCTCTCTCTCTCTCTCATTGTCCTTTTCACTCTCTCTCTCTCTCTCTGCATGCAAATAAATAATCAATAAAAATATATATTTAAAAAATTCAGGACAGGGAGATGGCTCAGTGGTTAAAGGCACTTACTTGCATGACCTGCAAGCCCAGATTTAATTCCCCCCAACACCCACGTAAAGCCAGATGCGTAAGGTGGCACATGCATCTGGAGTTCATTTGCAGTGGCTACAGGTTATGGCACATCTATACTATCTCTTTCTCTTTCTGTCTCAAATAAAAATATTTATTAAAGCTTCATCACAGGCTGGGGAGATGGCTCAGTGGTTAAAGCATTTGCCTGCAAAACCTAACCACCTGGATTCAATACCCCAGTATCCCCAGTATCCACATAAAGCCAGATGCACAAAGTGGCACACATCTTTAGAAGCCCTGGTGCACCCATTCTCTCTCTGTTTCTCTTCTCTTTTTCTGCTTGCAAATAAATAAATAAAAGGATTTTTCGAAATTCATCATACTGGTTTTAGTTTATTGTACATAAAATATATTCCAAATAAACTGGACTGTAAAATATAACACTTTATCTTTTTTGTTGTTGTTGTTGTTTGAGGTAGGGTCTCACTCTGGCCCAGGCTGACCTGGAATTCACTCTGTAGTCTCAGGGTGGCCTCAAACTCGCCAGTGATCCTCCTACCTCTGCTTCCCGAGTGCTGGGATTCAAGGTGAGCGCCACCACTCCTGGCTGGAGAGGACTTTTGCAAGGTCCTAGTCAGACCAAACACAACAAACACAAACTCATTACCAGGGTTGTTAGGGCAGAGCCTGGGCCCTGGCAGCCTTAACAAGCTAGATTCAGCCACAGAACACATTGACAAGTAATAGAAAAAGGAGATTGATTTAATTCACTATGTAGTCTCAGGCTGGCCTCAAACTCACGGAGATCCTCCTACCTCTGCCTCCAGAGTGCTGGGGATGTGCACCACCATGCCTCCTTTTCTCTCTTTTTCTTTGTAAAAAAGTCATAGAGGGCTGGAGAGATGGCTTAGCGGTTAAGGTGCCTGCATCCTAAGCCTAAGAACCCGGTTCCAATTTCTAGGTCCCACGTTTAGCCAGATGCAAAGAGACGCAAGGGTGCAATGCCACACTTGCCCACAAGGGGGCACACGCATCTGGATTTTGTTCACAGCAGCTGAGAGACTGCTGGCGTGCCCATTCTCTATCTGTCTCCCTCTCCCTCTCTCTCTGTCCCTCTCTGTGTCTCTCTCTAAAAAAAAAAAAAAAAAAAGTCATAGAACTGGTAAAATGTCAACGGAGAACTGAATATAGTGACAAAAAATAGGAAGTAATTTAAAAGGTACTTAGAAAAATCAATTTAAGCCGGGCGTGGTGGCGCACGCCTTTAATCCCAACACTTGGGAGGCAGAGGTAGGAGGATCACTGTGAGTTCAAGGCTACCCTGAGACTATGTAGTAAATTCCAAGTCTGCCTGGACTAGAGTGAGACCTTACCTAGAAAAAAAAAAAGAAGAAAAAACAGAAAAATCAATTTGCATTGTAGAACACTGTAACCATTAAGAAGTTTGAGTAGGACTGGAGAGATGGCTTAGTGGTCAAGGCACTTGCCTGTGAAGCCGAAGGACCCATGTTCAATCTCTCTCCAGATCCCACATAAGCCAGATGCACAAAGGTAATACTAGGGCAAGGTCACACATGCCCACTAGGTGGTACAAGCATCTGGAGTTCGATTCAGTGGCTGAGGCCCTAGCATGCCAATTATCTCTCTCTTCCTCCATAACTGTGCCTGGTCTGGAAGTTCATCTCAGCGAACCTGAAGCTGTCTGCTACACGTGCCAATTATCTCTCTCTTGCTCTCTCTCTCTCTCTCTAAAATAAGTTTAAGAGAAGCCGGGCATGGTGGCACACGCCTAATCCCAGCACTTGGGAGGCAGAGGTAGGAGGATCGCCATGATTTCAAGGCCACCCTGAAACTACAGAGTGAATTCTAGGTCAGCCTAGACTAGAGTGACACCCTATCCTGAAAAACCAAAAATTAAATAAATTAATTAATTAATTAAAAGTTTAAGGTAAATCTATGTGTTTATTATGTATGTTAACAACATCTTTAGTAAAAAGTCAGATAATGAAACTGTGTATAGCATGACCATTTGCATAAATATAATCTATATGCATATATAATTATATACAAATATACACATATATTCATATATGTCAGATTTTGCAAGGGGTTATCTATACTACTCCACAGAGTGCTTAGTTAGGGTTAAGCTAATATGGTGATATTATGAGAATTTTTTTTATTTTCTGTCTTTCTTGTTTGTTTGTTTTTTTTTTTTTGAGGGTCTTGTTCTAACCCAGGCTGACCTGGAATTCACTATGCAGTCTCAGGGTGGCCTCAAACTCACAGAAATTCTCCTACCTCTACCTTCCAAGTGCTGGAATTAAAGGTATGCACCACCACACCCGGCTTATTTTCTCATTGCTGAATGTTGAATTTTTACCCTAAGATAGGTTTACATGCCAAGTCAGCAGAAATGACAGTGACGGCTGTGCTTGAGGAAAGTAAAAGGAATGGGAAGGGCACATTGCAGGCAGCACTGAGAATTGATCATTTGCCCTAACCACGTGGGGAAATGTTGATTAACGGGGATTCCTATCTGACTGGGTGCCTACAGGCAAGGATTTACATTGGATAAGAAATCATTCATTGGATAGCAAACGTTTAGTTCTCTCACCAACGAGTGAGAAAAGCATGTAATTTAATTGAGTAAGGGAAATTATGATTACCAAGATCAGCACGGTAGGCACTTTCCTTGCCTAATCACATTCCCTGCCTCTCCAAAAGACCCAGTGAGAGCTTTTAGATTGGCCAAGAAACAGCCATCATCTGCCCCCCCGCCACCCTTGATAATGACACACGAGGGTAAAAGGGAGCAGACCACAGCTCAGCTGCAAGGCTTCTCTGAAAACCCCTGGGACCTCTTGAAGGAATAAGGGGTGTTTGCTGCTGTTGTGTCTGGTTGGTTGGACATTTATTTATTCACTTAGACAATTTCATACACGTGTATAATGTATTTTGATCGTATACACCCCCATCACTTTCTCTTGTCCCTTCCCCTCCTGCTAAATTCCTTTTTCTTCCCAACTAATCACCTTCTATTTCCATTTTTTTCTAATTTTTTCTGCCTTTTTAAAATTTTATTTATTTATTAGAGAGATACATATAGAGAGAATGGGCATGGCAGGGCCTCCAGCCACTGCAAAAGAACTCCAGATACATGTGCCACCATGTGCATCTGGATTGCATGGGTTCTGGGAAGTCAAACCTGGGTCCTTAGGCTTCATAGGCATGCATCCTAACTGCTAAGCCATCTCTCCAGTCCTCCTTCCATGTTTTGTGTATGTGAGAAAGACAGAGCAATAAAGATGGCTGGGGAGATGACTCAGAGATTAAAGACCCTTACTTACAAAGCCTACTGGCCTGGGTTCCATTCCCCAGTACCCACATAAAGCCAGATTCTCAAAGTGGCACATATGTTTGAAATTTGATTGCAGTGGCAGGAGGCTCTGGTATGCTTATTCTCTCCCTCTCTCTTTCAAATAAATCAAAAAAAAATTTTAAGAAAATAAATACAGAGAGAGAGAGTTTTTACCTAGAGATAGGCAACTAACCAGTGGCTACATCACTGAAGAAAATATTTCTCCATCCCCTCTGGCTGCTTTTTTTTTAATTGCTCATGATTGAACCAAGACCTCTAGCATGTACTATTCCACTAAGTGACACCCTGAGTAGCAATAAGAATTTTGACAACCCTAAATGCTCAGACAAAACACTCAAGGTTTGGGGCTAGAGAGTTGGCTCAGCAGTTAAAATGCTTGCCTGCAAAGCCTGATGACCTGTTTTCAGTTCCATAGTACTTACATAAAGCCAGATATACAAAGTGACATATGCATCTGGAGTTCGTTTGCAGTGGCTGGAGGCCCTGGCATGCCCATTCTCTCTATCTTTCTCTCTTTTTCTACCTCTCTGCTTGCAAATAAATAAAATGCTTTTAAAATTTTAAGGGTTGGAGAAATGGTTTAGCGGTTAAGGCACTTGGCCTGCAAAGCCTAAGGATCCAAGTTTGATTCTCTGGGACCTACATAAGCCAGTTGCACAAGGTGGTGCATGTGTCTGGAGTTCATTAGCAGTGGCTGGAGGCCCTGGCGCAATTATTCTGTTTGTGTGTGTTCTGTGTGTGTGTGTGTTTCTCTCTGCCTCTTTCTCAAATAAATAAATAAAAACAAACTTAAAATCACATAAACACTCAAGGCTCCTCTTTCCATAGCAGACAGTGTCAGAACAGTCCTGAGGAACGCAGTTCAGTACAGCATTGTTCTTAGGGTTAGGAAAAGCTTTCAAAATCCTGTCATCTTCACACATCTTCTCAGCTCTGCAATTAAATAGTCTCATACTACCTTGTACAGTTCCCACGTCTAGACACTGTAATTACTGCAGCAAGTCTTCCAATGCCCTGATTAACAGACTGAAAAGCCCTGTCAGAAAAAAGCTGGGACCCTCAGCAGCCCGATGTGCCCATGCCAAGGAGGAAATGAGCCAAATACAGGAAGAGTGGCTCCTCAGCTCCCTTCCCTGTCTGCCCTCAAGGGTCCTTCCTGGATCCTTCCAAAAGGAACATGTCAGATGTTTGTCTTGCATCCTCTTTAATGTTCCCAGCCCACATGGCCCACCTTGGTCAACAGAATTCAGTAGACAGTCTGTGCTGGACCAAGGCATTCCAGCTTACGGCCTGTTTTACAAAACTTGTTTTACAGATAAATTATTAATGTCTTCAGGATGTTTCTGTTGCCTCAACATAAATGTGAGCAACCTAAGCCCATTCAAACAGGACCCCAGTTGGGCTCCTTTATTTGTTTCTATTTTGTGGGTTTGGCTTTGAGTCAGAGTTTCAGGCTGGCCTCAAACTCATTGCCTCTGCCTCCCAAGGGCTGGGATTGCAGGTATGCATCACCATGCCTGGCTCAGGACCCTGATTTTAGATTTGAGGTAAGAGGTCTTTAAAACAGTATCTATTGAGTTACCCGTCCCTTATAACAAAACCACTATACTCAAGTCATGGCCCTAACTCACTGGCTACCTCTGCAATGAGTAAGGGGTGGGGGTTAAGGGTGCCCCGGTGCAGTTCTGCCCAAGGTCAGGGCCACTTGTCATACAAAGAACCTGGTATTTCCCGGCAGCTGCAGGATGTTTAGCTATGAGCCAGAACTCCCCGACAGTTCAGTTCTGTGGGTGAGCTGCCCAACCCTTCCAGGAACTCACACCCAGTATCTGGTTACTTCGGCCCAGTCAATGTCACCTCTCCCTTTGCAGCTCTCATCCTCTTCCTTCTGGGCGCTTTGCTGTTTTTCTTTAAAAATAATAATTTGGACAACTCAGTTGTGAAGGGTGGAACATTAGTAGAGAGAAGGAGAGACCACACACACACACACACACACACACACACACACACACACTCCTCATAGCACTGTGAGAGCCTGAGGACCAGACCTCCTGGCTCTCCACTCCTGAATCTCCCTTAACACACACAGTGACATGAAATTCTTCCCCGTCCCCCAGGGGCGTCCTGTCATTGTTCCCTTTCTAGATGAACAGAGATCCTTTCTGCAAAGGCAAATGGGTGAAAAATGGCTTCAGAGGTTATTCCTTCTGATAACGATATCATTAGTATAATATTTAACAGGTTACAAAGCACCCTCACCTCTGCACTGAACTCTGTTTAAGCCTCACTGCAGCCCTGTGAAATAAATTACATTATGGTCCTTTATAATAGAGATAATAAAGTTTGAGTGCTGATTGCTCAAGCAAATTAGGCGCGCAGCGGCCCAGTGCAAGTCCCAGGGACCGTGTTATCCAACAATTGCTTCTAGTAGGAACTTCTGTTTCCATAGCCCCCTCCATCAGAGAGTCGTATTTCGTGTTTGTGTACACGTGACCACTGAGTAGACCAGAGATGGACACCTGGCCTGAGGCAACCTGTCCATCAACTGGTTGACGTCTCATGAAGACGCGTTGGGCAGAGTTCAGAGTTCTACTCAAAGAGCAAGGTCAATGAGCAAAGCCATTTGCTTGTGCTCTCTCTCTCTCTCTCTCTCTCTCTCTCTCTCTCTCTCTCTGGCATTTGGACTGAAGTGTTAATTGGTCTGTCGATAAAGGGAGGAAAACTGCAAACGTATCACAGGAAAAACGCAGAAAGATGAGAAGAGGGAGTTTTCTGGTTCCAGTTTGTACGCGTAGGTAAAGCCTTTCTCTCCCAGAGGGCCTTAGGTACCTCTGGTCCCAGAGACAAGGGGGCTCTCCACACTTGATCTGGAATGATTTTTGCCTAATTATCCCACAGCAGTAGCCTCTATCAGGCAGCCAGCAGGAAGAGATGTGGAGCCAAAGGGTCTCTTGGATCTCACTATCGGAAGGGGCTGTTCTTCCAGTTTTTCTCTTTTTTCTTCTCTCTCTTTCTCTCTCTGTCTCTCGCTCTTTGTGTGTGTACGTGTGGAAGCCAGAGGTTGACTTCAGGTGTCTTCCTCAATTGCTGTCCGCCCCAGTTTTTTTAAATTTTTTAAATTTTATTTTTATTTATTTATTTATTTGAGAGTGACAGACAGACCAAGACAGAAAGAGGAAGATAGATAGAGAATGGGTGCACCAGGGCCTCCAGCCACTGCAAACTCCATATACATGCACCACCTTGTACATCTGGCTTATGTGGGTACTGGGGAACGGAGCCTTGAAGGTCCTTAAGCTTCACAGGCAAGCGCTTAACCACTGAGCCATCTCTCCAGGCCCCACCTCAGTTTTTTTTTTTTTTTTTTGGAGAGAGACAGACAGAGACAGAGAGAGAGGGAGACAGATAGAGACTGGTGTGCCAGCAGCCTCTCAGCTGCTGCCAATGAAATTCAGATGCCTGCACCCCCTTGTGGTCAAGTGTGGCATTGCGCCCTTGTGTCACTTTGCATCTGGCTAAACGTGGGACCTGGAGATTGGAATCAGCGTTCTTAGGCTTAGAAGGCAGGCGCCTTAATGGCAAAGCCATCTCTTCAGCCCCCACCTCAGTTTTTAAGACAGGGTCTCCCACTGAACCCTGGGGCTCACCGACACTGCTGGACCATCTGGCCAGTGAGCCTCAGGGATTCTCCTTCCTCTACTTCTCTGGCACTCGGATTACAGGCACACACCTCCACGCCCTGGCATTTTATATGGGTGCCGGGGATCTGACTCAAGTCCTCATGTGTGCACATCAAGCACTTTACCCACTGAGCCATGTCCCCAGCCCCTCTCAGCTTGCCCACACAGAGAGAGACTAGAGCAGAACCAAGCAACGCGAGTCCTTGCAGCCTCCCAGTCCAGAAGTTAGCCAGGTGAAACACCAGACATGCTACTGAATCCAGGCGGCTACTCATCTGGCTCTTTGAGGATCATTGTCACAGGGATCAAAGCCTGTGATTCCGAGGACATTTTCCATAATAAGGTAAGCGTGCTTGGGTTTACAGACTCAAATCGTGTTTCAAGGGAGAAAGCTTCCTGCAAATGAAAAGGCAGGCTTTATGGGTAAGAGAATGCTTTTTACATTATAGTGTGGAGCAAAGTCTGTTTTCCTAGTGCCTCTGAGGGACGAAAGCTGTGCCGGGAAGGAGGCAGGAAGGCAGATGGAGGAACTGTCTATCTCCAGGAAAGCCTTTCTTCAGGAACCTGTATTTCCCCCCCTCCTAGATCTGATAACAGGAAGTACCTGCTGATGCCCCACCTCGACTTTGCTTGTGCATTTTTGCCTTTTTCCTCTTTACTTTGTGCTTTTCCACTCTCCTCCAGTTCTGAATGTTTAAAATTGCTCTGTTGCATTCTCACGGTGCTCCGACTTTAGGTAGGAGCCGCTTTCCTGAATCCTCTTGACCTGTTTTAACAAGAAGCATCAGCCATAGAGGCCCAGGTGTTTAAATCTGGGCACTTCAAAAGGCAGCTGGTTCTGTGATCCTGAGTATAATAGTCTCTACAAATATGATTCAACTTGAACCTGTCATACTGCCTACAGGTTTCCAGCTAGGAATAGCCTCACATGACTCTGTAGTGGGGCATGGTGGCACACGTCGGTAATCCCAGCACTGCAAAAGATGATGAAGAAGACGTGGGAGGAAGAACAAAGAAGAAAAAGAAGACCAAGGAGGGAAGGAGGAGGACAAGAAGGAGAGGAGAAGGCTAGTGAGGTTGCTCAGTGGTTAAGGCACTTGCTTGCAAAGCCTAATGACCTGGGTTCTATTCCCAGTACCCATGTAAAGCCAGATGCACAAAGTGGCACATGTATCTAGTTTGTTTGCCATGGCCAGAGGCCCTGGCATGTCCTCTCTCTCTCTCTCTCCTTGCAAATAAAGACTTTTTTTAAAAAGGAGAGTAGAGCCAGGCGTGGTGGCGCACGCCTTTAATCCCAGCACTTGGGAGGCAGAGGTAGGAGGATCGCTGTGAGTTCGAGGCCACCTGAGACCACATAGTGAATTCCAGGTCAGCCTGGGCTAAAGTAAGACCCTACCTCGAAAAACAAAAACAACCCCCCCCCCAAAAAAAGGAGAGTAGGAAGAAGAGGGGAAAGAAGGATGAGGGAAGACACCTAAGGAGAGGGGTGGAGAGGAGGACAGGAAGAGGAGGTGGAGAAAGGATGAGGAGAAGAAACAGAATAGAATATAGAAAGTGTCTGTAGTCTCGCAAAGCCTCTATAATGGTTGAAGCCCCTGGTTTTTGTCACCAGAGAGGTGGAGCAATGAAGGATCAAGTTAGAGATGTGTTCATCTGCAAATAAATAACAGGTGGAACCACCTAAGAGGGAGAGATTTAGTAACCTCTGACGGCATTGAAGTCAGGATACATATTTGGTTGTTTCTGGCTTCTGCAGCGGAAGGTAGTAAGAAGAAAGGCTTTGCTACTCCAGTGTCTGTCACAGACAGAGCAGTAGGGAAGAAGCGTCCTCCTGCCTCCCACTGAGAGGGGAAGACCCCAGGCTTATCCCTCTGAGAAAAAAAAATAGAAGTCCCACCTCCATCTATGAGACAGAACAGCAAAGGCACTCTTGTTAGAGCCCAGTGTCCTCCCTGGGTAACATGTTGATGGCTCCACAGAGAAGATGCCTGTAGAGAAAGCTACAGCGCAGAAGGCACTGTCTGAACCGGTGGTTGCCTGCCTGAGGAAGGAATGCCTCCCTGCCTCCTCCAGGCTCACTGCTGCCTGATTCTTCAGGGTTCCACAGCAGCAATTCCTCCGGACACTCTACCATGATTTCTGATACTACATCCTCTGACTCTGCTCTGTGCTTCCAAAATCCTGAAGGCAGCTCTCCTTCTCTCTCGTTTAAAGGCTTATTCGATGTCTTCCTATCAGACACAAGCATTCTGAGAGGATGACCCCATATCTGTCGTGTGCACTGCCATTTCAAAAGCACGGGCCACGATGTCTGCACGTAGTAGTAAAATTTCATTGATGAACGAAACTTATTTGTCTCTGCTTTATTACATCATTTATGACTATGTGTTTAGCATCTGTTTTTCCTATAGAACTATTAGTTATGCATCTCCCCCATCCATCCTAGTGCCTCGTATAGAGATATGAGTATAGGTGTTTATTTTATGTGACACAGTCTCACGTAACTCAAATTGGCCTTGAACTTGCTACATAATCAAGGACCTTGAACTCCTGATCCTCCCTGCAGTGCTGTGGATCAAACCCAGGACTTCATGCCTGCCAGCAGGCACTCTACTGAGCTACATCCCAGCCCAAGTGTAAATGATTAATAGGAATTTGCTAAATGACTAATTACTTTGGTTGGCATGGAAACTCTCTAACCCTGTGTTTCATTTATTTATTTATTTATTTATTTATTTATTTATTTATTTATTTATGAAAGAGAGAGAGAGAGAATGGTCACACCAGGGCCTCTAACCACTTTCAGAAACAAACTTCCAGATGTATGTGCTATCTTGTGCATCTGGCTTTATGTAGGTTCTGGGGAACTGAATTTGGGTCCCTGGGCTTTTCCAGCAAGCATTTTAACCTCAAACCCAAGTTTCTTTCTATCATAATAACCACTCATAAGTTAGAAGGCCTATGTAGGAGCTTAGTAAATATTCATTTTCCTTCTTGTTGTAACTCCACAGACTGAGAGTCTGAGATTTCCCATAAGGCTAAAAAAGGAGGACAGAGAATTAAAGAAATTTAGCTGGGCTGGAGAGATGGCTTAGCAGTTAAGGCACATGTCTCTGAAGCCTAAGGACCCCAGTTTAATTCTCCAGGTCCCACGTTAGCCAGATGCACAAGGTGACGCATGCGTCTGGAGTTCATTTGCAGTGGCTGGAGGCCCTGGTGCACCCATTTGCTCTCTTTCCCTCTCTGTCTCAAATAAATAAATAAATAATCTTAAAAAAAAAGAAACTTAGCTGGAATTTGTTCTAGAACTTAAATATATATAAAACCCATGAGGACAGCAATACCGCACGTCACTCGGCAAAGCAGTAAAGCCCGGCTAGATTAAACAGTGGACACAGATTTTCTCACCACTCAGGCTGGAAGCCCAGCAGCACTGGCTCTGCCTTTTGTCGTTTGCCTGGAGACTCTGGTCACCTTCTCCCTGGGTCTTCCCATGGACTTCCCCTGGTACATATTTATATCCTAGGCTCCTCTGCTTGTAAGGACACTAAGCACACTGGGTTGGGGTTCACCCCAATGCCTTGATAAGCTTTCATGATTATTTTAAATACATTTTTATTTATTTGTACATGTGTGTGTTTGGGTGGGTGTATGCATGTGCCAGGATCTCTTGAGGCTGCAAACAAATGCCCATCCGGCTTTACATTTACATGGGTGGCTGGAGAATTGAACCTGGGCTGCAGCCTTTGCAAGCAAGCATCATTAACTCTGAACCATCTCCCCATGTGCTAATGATTATCTTAATGATGCAGTCTTCCAATAAATTCTGAAGTCCTAGGAACTTGATGCTTCATCATATGAGTTTGGGAGGACACTGAAAACCAGAATATGAATTTTTTAGTGAGGACAGGGGAAATATGCTACCACTCTTTTTTCAATTAAAAAACTATCTTACCACATCATCTTCTGGAGGAGGGGGCTAATGCATTTTAAAATGCATGAAGATTGCCAAGAGGGTATCCCATTAGTCACTGCTATAAAATTACTTCATAGAACAGACAGCCTTCCTACTTCCTACCAACCACAGGGAAACAGTGGCCCAGTTCAGAGAGAAAGCCAAGAAATCCAAAGTGAGTAATTTCGGTTTACAAATTGCTACTAGAAAGGGCAGAGCTGGGTAGGCCAAGGATCAACGATAAGCCGAGACCACTAGCCATCTCCTATGTGTTGGGGAGGTGACATCAGTTTTTTTCGTCTGTGTATTCATTGAGGCAGATCTATTATTACCATCCGGACTTTACCACACAGAAGCTCACACACAGAAAGACTCAGTCTGAGCAGGGAGTAGATTCAAAGTCTGTCAGAAGCTAGAACCCATACTTCTACTTTTTATTTATTTATTTTTAAATTTTTATTTATTTTGCTTATTTGAGAGCGAGAGAAAGAGAGAGGAAAATAGAGAGAGAGAATGGGCACGTCACAGCCCTCAGCCAATGCAAACAAACTCCAGAAGCATGAGCCACCTTGTGCAACTGGCTTACGTGGGTCCTGGGAATCCAACCTAGGTCCTTTGGCTTTGTAGGCAAATGCCTTAACTGTGAAGCCATCCTTCGACTTTTTAGACAGTTGGAGACAGTCTTCAGCGCAAGGACAGACATAGGGGCCATGAAGACAGGAGTGTCCACAGAGGATGGAAGAGTAGCAGAAGGCTTTGGGGCAGAAAAATCGCATGCTTTCATTGAGACATGCTGGAGGCAGTCCCCTGGAGAAGTGTAGATGTCACATGCCATCCTAAAACATGAGCCCAGTTTCACAGGTGAAAAGCTTAAGCTATGCAGGAAGGGCTGGAGGTCCGCCTGGGTGTTCCCCACCTTGGAAAGCCTGGGGAAACAGATTCTCCTCTGAACCGTTCCATGAGTCAGGCCTCTCTTTAGGGCAATAGGTCTCCACCCTACGGGGCTCAATTCCCTCTCTTTTTTGGCAACAAGTATTTTGTAACACTCCTGTTGCCATCAGGAACTGAAATACTCACATATCATTAAACCCACACATGCATAATTTCAAGGGGAAAAAATGTGCTATCTAGGATGAACAACAGTCTTTGATGGGACTGAAAGGGTCATTGGGATATGAGACTTTCATTGCTAAGGCATAACTACAATATAAAGGAAATAAAAGAAGAATAATTAAAATGAATTATCATGAATGAGAAGCCTTTGGGTAGGTCCTGTTAGTTAGAAGACACGGAAGTTGTCAAGGGGTGGGCTAGGCGTGCCCAACCTGAGGGTCCACCAGAGACAAGAGGCTGCCTGAAAGCGACAAGTTCTATAGGCTGGGCTTGTCTACAGTAGAGCTGCAATTTATGAATGCATGCCTATTGGGTACTTCTCATAAGCAAAGGATAAAAATTAAGCAGTGGTTTCCGGCTGATCTCAATTCCGAATTGACCCTTGGAGGGCGCCATCCCGTCACAGTGATTGAATGGCTGGAGGCCGGCCAGCTTTCAGACAGAGAAGCCAGTGAGTGAGTGAGGCTGCAGGGTTCCTTCATCCTTCCAGCTGTTTGTGTGAGGCTCTCCCTCCCCAGTAAGGACGGAGACACAGCGGCTATGACTGTGGGAAGAGATAGATGAGGAGTCTGGAGTCAGGTGGACAGTCTGAAACTCCCCGGCGGGCAAATGGTAACTAAGTCTTTAGACACGACACATTACTCGCCTTCAGCTTCTCACTTCCAAAGCAGCTGGAGAACACTGCAGTGCGCGTGAAATGTTTCCTGTGCTCTCAGAGGCTGCATACCTTACCATGAAGTGGAAGCAGACCGTGTGGATATGAAGACAACGCTTCTCATGGGCTGCTTCTGGGAGAAAATAGAAAAGGAGAGGCAAGAGGAAGATGTGAAAGTGACTAATCCAGGAAAAGGTGACATGTGAGTTACCAAGCAAGATGAAATTCCCCCAGGGTCATGATCTAATAGGAGGCCACAGCACAGAACTGCCTGCGTTTTCTAGGCAGAAAACCCGGTTTCCTGTCCCAGCTCTGCTTGTCACTAAGCTAGTAAAATAACTTCATTTCTCAGGTAAGGCGTGTTTAACAACACCCAACTTTCAAACTTGGCATGAAAATGAACTGAGATGTAGGTTGGAAGGCACCTGGCTCCCAGCCACACTCACGCACAGCTGAAAGCCATCCAAAGAGACAGGATTGGGGACCATAAACTTCACCTCAGGATTTCAGCCAGGCTAGGCTCTTAGGAGTTGTAAGCATCATGCAAATGTCAGTGACTTAAATTAGAAAATATTATTATTTGTAAATTAATTAATTAATTTATTTATTTATTTATTCATTTATGCGAGAAAACAGAGTGTGGGCCCATTGGGGCTTCTAGCCACTGCAAGTGAACTCTAGATGCATGTGCCACTTTGTGCATCTGGCTTTATGTAGGACTGAGGAATCAAAACTGGACCGACAAGCTTTTCAAGCAAGTCCCTTTAACTGCTGAGCCATCTCCCCAACCCAGAAGATATTATTTTCTTTTTATTCATGACCCACTATCACGATAGTCTGGGGGCTCTGTTCCATACCTGGGCCATCCTCACTGTAAGCCCCAGGCTGACAGAGCCTCTTTCAGGAATATGGCTGTTTTCCATATCAGGAAAAGGACCAAATGATGATAAGATTTCCGTCTGCAAGACTTCCACTCCCATCTCACTGGCAAATGAAGAAGTGCCACCTTGAAACGAATGGAAAAGTATAATCCACCACAGGCTAGGGATGTAGTTTGATCAGTAAAATGCCCACCTATCATACACAAAGTCCTGTGTTCAAGACCTAGCATTGCATAAAACCAGGCATGATATTGCATATGTGTCATCCCAGCACCTGGGCGGTATGAGCAGAAACATCAGGAACCTAAGGTCTTCCTCAGCTACCAGGATGAGTTTGAGGCCAGCCTGGGCTACAATGAGACCATATCTTAAAATAAATAGATAAATAAATAAATAAACAAATAAATAAGCAAGCAAGCAAATTATTAAATCACTATAAGAAGGAAAGAACTGGAATATGTGTGCACAGCCCTAATGGCTACTGTAGTCAGGAAGTAAAGATTCGGAAAGATTTCAATTTTCTCTTGTCCCAGAGAAAGACTTGCCATGAATTAGCTTGTGGAAAATTGGCACGTTACCAAGGATATTATTTTCTTTTTGTGATGAAAATAAACTATCAACAAATGGTCCTGCTGAGTTATTGCACTGAGTTTCGGCAGTGGTTTCTGTTGTCAAGCCCACCTGTTGGCGGCTGTGGCCTGCTGGATTGCGAAGGTGGCGTTCCCTCCATCTGTGGCTCTTTTCTGCTCTCCCGTGTCACAGGTGCATCTCCTTTGGTCTTGTTCTGTTCACATTTTGAAGCTCTGAGTTTCTGAGAAGCACTCGCAACATGGGAATGTTCAAACAGAAGCTCCAGGTTTGTGGGTGGGTATGGTGGTACACACCTATGATCCCAGCACTTGGGAGGTGGGGGTAAGAAGATCAAAGCCATCTGCAATTATATATCAGATTTGAGGCTAGTCTACTGGGCTATATCACAGGAAGAAAGGAAGGAAGGGAGAGAGGGAGGATAGGAAAGAAAGAAGACAAGCACATAGAGGCTGGGGAGATGGTTCCTTGGTTAAAGGCGCTTGCTTGCAAAGCCTGCCAGCCTGGGCTCAACTCTGTAGTATTCCCATAAAAAGCCAAATGTACAAAGTGCTACTGCATCTGGAGTTCATTTCCAGTGGCAAGAGGTTCTGGCATGCTCATACTCTCTCTCTGACTCTGTCTCTTTCTCCTTGCAAATAAATTTAAAAAGTATTTTTTAAGAAAGAAACTATAGGTTTCAAATGGTGAAAAAAATTAAACTTTTTTGTTTATTTTTATTTATTTATTTGAGAGTGACAGAGAAAGAATTAGAGAGAGAGAGAGAGAGTGGGCGCACCAGGGCCTCCAGCCACTGCAAATGAATTCAGATGCATGTGCCACCTTGTGCATCTGGCTTACGTGGGTACTGGGGAATTGAGCCCTGAACCAGGGTCCTTAGGCTTCACAAACAAGTGCTTAACCACTAAGCCATCTCCCCAGCCCCTCAAATGGTGAAATTTTTTTGGTTTGAGGTTTTTTTTTTTTTTTGTTTTGGGTTTGGGTTTGGTTTTTTTGTTGTTTTTTGTTTTTTGGGTTTTTTTTAGAAAAAGGCACTCTATGTAGCTCTGGCTGGCCTTGAACTCATTATGTAGACCAGGATGACCTCAAAGTTGCAATGATCCTCCTACTTCTGCCTCAGGAGTGCTGAGATTATGTGTGTACCACCACATCTTGCACTTCCTCCCCAGTTCTTTTTGTGTGTGGAATGTGTGTGGTGTGGTATGTGTATGTAGGTGGGTGTATGGTGCATGCACATGTATGTGCACATACATTTGAGTGTGTAGTATGTGTATATGAGTGTGAAGTATGTACACATATGTGCAGATGCACTTGTATGCGTAGTTTTATGTAGTGTGTGTATGTAGGTGGGTGTGTGGTGTATGCACATGTATGTGCAGATGCACTTGCGTGTATGGTATGTGTGGAGTGGTGTGATTGTGTAGGTGGGTGTGTGGTGCCTGCATGTATGTGCAGATGCACTTGTGCGTGTGGTATGTGTGTATTGATGTATGTGTGTAGGCAGGTGTGTGGTGCCTGCACGTGTATTGCAGGCATGTGGCGGCCACAGGAGAACATGAGGTGTCTTTTTTTTATATATATATTTTTTATTTTTTTGTCTTTTTGTTATTGGTCATCTGGGTATTTCGTTCAGACAACTCTCCATGTCTCTCTGTTTCTCTGTCTCTCTCTGAACACGGAGCTGAGGTTTTCGTGATCCCCAGCGGTTCTCTGCTCTCTGCTCCCTTCAGGACTGGATTTACAAACATGTGCAGCCAGACTCAGCCCTTTCCGTGGGTCTAGGGCGAGGTGGTCTCAGGCCCTCTGAGCCCTCATGCTTGAGGCAAGTGCTCTTCCCCAGTCCTTCCCAATTTTACCACTGTGTGTGGAATCAGTATCTACTACTGTGTAGCACATGATCCTACAAGTCAGTGGTGTGGAAAAAAAAAAAAAAAAAACAAACACCATAGATATTAGCATTTCCCGAAGTTTCCAATGCTCGGGAATTCTGGATCAACTCAGCTGGCAGAGTAGGCCGGAAGTCTCTCAGGAAGCTGTGTTCATGACGTCACCGGGGATATGGTACCTAAAGGCCCCTCAGAGGCTGGAAAGTGTTTAAGGAGGACTCCATCACATGCCAGGAGGTTATTGCTGGTGGTGAATGGGAAGCTTCTGTTCCATCCAACATGTGGCGTCTCTGCAGTTCTGTCCGAGGGCCGGTCCCCCTGTGGCAGTGATCCAAGAGAAATAAAGAAAGAACTACAGTGCTTTGTTGGGACGGGAACTCAGTCACACACTCTGGTCTGCAACCCTGCTGCTCACACACAGCATTGTGGGAAGGTACAAGGGAGCCATGGCTGGCGATGGCTTGGGTAATGGCCGTCCTGGAAAGAAGGCAGTGTGGTGATCTGGTTGTAAAATTGTCTCCCCAAAACCTCGTGGATTTTGAATATTTGATGGCCAGCTGGTGGCAATTTGGGACAGTTGTGGGGCCTTTGGGAGGTGTGTCACTGGGAGTGGACCTTGTGGTTTATTAGGCCCTGGTGTGGCCATTTTCATTGCAAAGCCTGCCAGCTCAGGTTTAATTCCTCAGCTCCCACATAAAGCCAGAAGCACAATGTGGCACGTGCCTCTGGCATTTCTTTACAATGGCAAGAAGGTTCTGGTGTCCCCAAACTCTAGCTCTCTCTCTATTTCTCTCTGCTTGCAAATAAATAAATAATATTTTTTTAAATAAGGTGGAAAGTGACTGAGAAAGATGCCTAATGTTGATCTCTGGCTTCCACATGCTTGCACATATACATGCATGTACCAGAAATATATGAACATAAATAAGCGTATACACACATGCAAAACAAAACAAATGGAATGCAGTATCTTATACTGTGAATTCCCAGCAATCATTGATAGAAGTAAGATCTATGAAGTCCCCTCCAATTAACTTCTAAACTCATCATAATCTCTCCAGGTCTTACATTCTCTGTTTTCGTTTTTTATTGTTGTTGTTGTTTTTTAAAGATTTTAAAATTTATTTGAGAGAGAGAAAGAGGCAGAGAGAGAGAGAATGGGCATGCCAGGGCCTCCAGCCACTGCTGACAAACTCCAGATGCATGTGCCCCCTTGTGCATCTGGCTTATGTGGGTCCTACAGAATCGAACAGGGATCCTTTGGCTTTGCCTTAACCTCTAAGCCATCTCTCCAGCCTCCATTCTCTGTATTTTTTTTTGGGGGTGGTTTGTTTTGAGGTAGGGTTTCACTCTAGTCCAGGCTAACCTAGAATTTACTATGTAGTCTCAGGGTGACCTTGAACTCACAGCCATCCTCCTACCTCTGCCTGCCAAGTGCTGGGATTAAAGGCATGTGCCACCACGCCCGGCTCTCCATTCTCTGTTTTTTGAGAGGTTTTTCTTTGGTTGGTTGATTTGGTTTGGGTTTTTGTTTGATTGTTTGTTTGTTTATTTTTTCCAAGGTAGGATCTCACTCTAGCCCAGGCTGACCTGGAACTCACTCTGTAGTCCCAGGCTGGTGTTGAATCCTCTTGTGATCCTCCTACCTCTGCCTCCTGAGTGCTGGGATTAAAGGTGTGTGCCACCATGCCTGGTAGGTTCCCTTTTTATAAAACCAGGGATTTAGATTGAACAATATCAAAAGCACTTATAGCATAAATATCCTGAGACTGTCTCTTTGACCTCAACTTGAATTTTATCTTACATTTAAAACTGGGCTTGTATGAAACTATTTCTGATCTGCTTCATTTACTATATAATTCTTGTAAATACACAAGGCTTGAGACTAACATGTAAGCACAGGACTGTGTTTATTTAAGGTCTGTAGGGTGAATCTACAAGTCTATGTGGATGAATATTCCAGAATTCTCTGAGGGAAGATTTATTCTAATGGAAGTTTGGTTCAAAACCATGACTCAAGAATTAGAAAAGACAGGCAATTTTTAAAATATATTTTTTTAATTTTTATGTTTATTTATTTATGAGAGAGAGATAGGGAGGGAGAATGGGCGCACCAGGTCCTCCAGCCACTGCAAATGAACTCCAGATGCATGTACCACCATGTACATCTGGCTTATGTGGGTCTGGGGAAATCGAACTTGGGTCCTTAAGCTTCACAGGCCTTCACAGCCTATGGACTCAGGTTTAATTCCCCAGAACCCACGTAAGCCAGATGCACAAGGAGGCACATGCATCTAGAGTTCGGTTGCAGTGGCTGGAGGCCCTGGTATGCCCATTCTCTCTCTCTTTCTTCCTTCTCCTTTCCTCCCAATCTTTGTCTCTTTCTGTCTCAAGTAAATAAAGAAAAAAATTTAAAAATAGATAAATTTTAAAAGAAAGAAACCAAATACAACAGGTCATATTTTGTATAATTCTATTCATAGGAAATGTCTACAACTGAAAAATCTACAGAGATAAAAAAGTGGATTAGTTCTTGCCAGGGACTGGGGGCACTGAATAAGAATTCCAAGTGAATGATAAAGGATGAGTCTAGAGTTTGTTTGAGGGAAATGAACATCTTACATTTATTGTTGGGATAGTTGTATAACTGTGACTATACAAAATCTTTGATTTGTACATGATAAATGGGAGAATTGTATCATAATATAATTACAATATACAGTGAATAAATAAAGAAATTTGTACACATAACAAGTGAACTATAAAACTGTTTTACTTTTCTTTTTAACACTAGATAAGGTATACGTGTTGAGTCTGGAATAGGGCTGGAGGGATGGCTTAACGGTTAAGGCATTTGCCTGCAAAGCCAAAGGACTCAGGTTCGATTCCCCAGGACCCACATTAACCAGATGCACAAGGTGGTGCATGCAACTGGAGTTCATTTGCAGTGACTGGAGGCCCAGGCATGCCCATTCTCTCTGTCTCTCTCCCTCTTTCTCTCTGTCAAATAAATAAATAAAAATAAAATATTTTAAAGAATTCAGAATAATTTTCTTAGATAAGATATACCATATTAGCCAAACATAGTGGCTCACTTCTATAATCCCAACACTGGGGAGGCTGGGGCCAGAGGATCACTGAGAGTTAGAGGCCAACTTGGGCTATAGAGTGAAACTCAATCTCAAAAAGCCAAAAAAAATAAAAAAGAAAGAAAAGAAAAAAGAGAGAAAGAAAGAAAAGAAAGAAGAAGAAAAGGAAAGAAGAAAAAAAAGAATTCAGGTATGGTGGCTCTTGCCTATAATCCCAGCACTTGAGAAGTGAGGTAGGGGGAACACAGTGAGTCTGAGTTCAGCCTGGGGCTTCAGAGTGTTTCAGGTCAGCCTGAGCTAGCGTGTGACCCTACCTCCAAAGAACCAATAAATAAATAAAAGATTTTTACTCGTGGTTCTGAATGTCCTACATACATAGATGTTCCCTCGATACACTCTCTGCCCTGCTCTGGGAAGGAGGCTTGCTTATGTGAACTGTCCAAGGGCCTCCTGCTCTCAAAGTGGATCTGGCTGTGGTGGAGCTGCAGCAGGAGATCCCCTGGAGGAAAGGGTGGAGGCCGGTCCCTTCTCTGCCAGCCAGAAGATGAGTGTCACCAGACAGTCAGGAGGGCCATCTTACCTTGCTCCCCACTCTTCCCTTGAGGCCTCTCTGCCCCATTCCTGAGGGCTTCCCTGAATTCTGGCCAGTTTCCTGTTGGCACACTAACCCAAATATCATTGATGTGTAAATGACGTAAAGCAGTCATCGATGTGTAAATGACGTAAAGCAGTCTCTGAAGGACTGGGTGGAGGAAACAATGGGACAAAGCCAACAAGAGGATGTTTAATACACAGTGCAGATAAAGATGGACGTCACTGGCGTTGTCACTGGCATCAGAGCTGGGCCATGGTGGCCCTAACAGGCCAGGCTGGACCACGGGTGTTCAATTGGCCAATTAAACAAACAAGTAACAGTGAAAAGCACGGACTACAGAGATGGTTCAGCAGTTGTTGCAGTCAGGTTTGCATTGCTGGCAGAGATCACCCGACCAAGAGCAGCTTTGGCTTACAGACTTGATGGGACGCTCTAGGATGGCAGGGGAAAATGATGGCATGAGCCATGATGAGTGGACATCACTTCTTGGCCAACGTCAGGTGGACAACAGGAACAGGAGAGTGTGGCAAGGGGACACTGGCTATAATGACCATAAGCCCACCCCCAATAATACTCTGCCTTCAGGAGGCGTTAATTCCCAAATCTCCTCCAGCTGGGAACCTAGCATTCAGAAAACCTAAGTTTATGGGGGACACCTGAATCAACCTCCCACATCCTGACCCTGACCCTCATAAACTGATAGCCATCCATGATGTAAAATGCAATGCATTCAGCCCAACTTTCAAAGTCCCCATAGTTTTTATCAATCCTAATGATGTTCAAACATCCCCATAATCCAAGGTCATTTAACTGAGCCATAATACCAAAAAAATCCTCCCAAATCCCGTAATGGCACAGAATAAACATTCTGCAATAAACTGCAAAAGATGGCATTGGGCATAGCAAAGAGCTATTCAACCAACACAAGATTTAAAACAGGGCAAACATCAAATTCTGTAGTTCCATGTCCAACAACTCTAGTCAATGACAAGTCTCCAAGTCCAATAATTCTAACCAGCAACAAGTCTCTGGAGTTCCAATTCTGCCCCTCCAGCTAGGCTACTCACAGTCCTGGAAAACTTCATCTGGGGCTGGCAGCTTTCCTAAACCATCTCGTGGTCCCAGCATCTCCCTGGGTCTCTACTGCAAGCCATGGTTCATCCTCACAGCTCCGAGTCTCCATGCAGGCAATCCAGCAAACCTGCTTCACACTGCCCATGGCCATTTCTAAAACACAAAATCATGTTGCAAACTCAATGACCCTCTCTTTCCTGCATTTCTTCTACTCCACAATACCAAGTAGGGTGCCAATTTGTTAATCCGGGGGGAATAAAGCAGACTGAAGAACAGGACACTCCTTGAGCATTCAGGCCCCTTGAAAAGACTGCATTCTTTCTGTTGTCTCAGTACAGTTCAGCTGGTCCAGTCTCAAAGGTTGTAATCTCTCATACAGGTTCAGCTGAGCAGGCAGCAGTTTAGACCCAAAGATTTCTTTTTGTGTCATATCCTTCTGCTCACACCAATCTATTTCTACACAATGCAGCCCTGCATAATGTTTCAGGACACAGGCCTAACAGCAAGCCTTTCATAAAAAACTGCTTCTATCCCAGTCCAGGCAAAACACTTCATAAGCCAAACCTCACAGTTCTTATTGCATTCAGGCCTAAGGACCCTGGTTCAATTCTCCAGGTCCCACGAAAGCCAGATGCACATGATGGCGCATGCATCTGGAATTCGTTTGCAGTGGCTAGAGGCCCTGGTGCGCCCCTTCTCACTCTCTTGCTCTCTCTCCCTCTCTCTGTCTGTAATAAATAAATAAAATAAAATCTTTTTTTAAAAGTTTTAAAAATAAAATAAACCTCATGTCAGGACACTGAAGGTAGGCTTCAGGGGTGGGGGTTACTGAATCTCTTAGTCCTTCCCAGTGTGGCCTCATTGACGAAATCTTTCTCTGCTTTTCACTATTTTTATTTTCTATTTTCTTTTAATTTATCTATTTGAGAGACACAGAGAGAGAATAGGCATGCCAGAGCCTCTAGCCACTGCAAACGAACTCCAGATGCAAGTCCAACCATGTGCATCTGGTTTACATGGGTCCTGGGGAATCAAACCTGAGTCCTTTGGCTTTGCAGGCAAGCGCCTTAACCGTTAAGCCATCCCTCCAGCCCTATTCTGGATTCTTAACACAGATATCTTTTTTCTAGTGTAAAAAGAAAAGTAAAACAGTTTTATAGTTCACTTGTTATGTGTACAAATTTCTTTATTTACTCACTGTATATTGTAATTATATGATGATACAATTCTCCAATTTATCATGTACAAATCAAAGATTTTGTCATAGTCACAGTTATACAACTATCCCAACAATAGATGTAAGATGTTCATTTCCCTCAAACAAACTCTAGACTCATCCTTTATGATTCACTCTGAATTCTTATTCAGTGCCCCCAGTCCCTGGCAAGAACTAATCCACTTTTGTATCTCTGTAGATTTTTCAGTTGTAGACATTTCCTATGAATAGAATTATATAAAATATAACCTGTTGTATTTTGTTTCTCTCTTTTAAAATTTATCTATTTTTAAATTTTTTTCTTTATTTACTTGAGACAGAAAGAGGCAGAGATTGGGAGGCAGGGAAGAGGAAGAAAGAGAGAGAGAATGGACATATCAAGGCCTCCAGCCACTGCAAACGAACTCCAGATGCATGTGCCCCCTTGTGCATCTGGCTTACTTGGATACTGGGGAATTGAACCTGGGTCCATAGGCTTTGTAGGCAAACACCTTAACTGCTAAGCCATCCCTCCAATGCCCGTATTTGGTTGTTGATGTTGTAATTGTGGTTCCTGGGGTTTCTGGGGCTGTGGTTTCCCGGGGATGTCCAGGCAACAGCGGGGACAGGGTCTTGAGCCGCCATGAGGGCTACAGGAAGAAACACCCGTGAGTCAGCTTCAGAGAGCAGCTCATTTACTCAACAGGGAACTGGGATTTTATAAGCAGTTGAGAGATAGCGCAGGAAGAGGGTCCCAAGGGGATTGGTGGGTTCAAAGGTTGTTTGTTGATGCCTAGTTGGCATATAGGGACATTCATTCCAGAACATAGGGAGAGGGTCAGGTGACCTATGTAGTGGCGGGAAGAGGTATAGTGTATGAGTAGGGGATTGGGCTATGTAAAGTTTGTTGGCTGATACCATATAAGGAGTTTCCTAGGTAACTGGCCAAAGGTCACAGGGCTATGAGCAAAGCCTACGTCTTACCAGAACTTCAGGTGCCCTGGGCTGGGGGGAGGGAGTGTCCCGCCTCCTGCCAGTCTTAGGGCCCAAGATTTACCCATGGTTCAGGCTCACTGTGACCCCTGAGAGGGGAGTGCGGCCTTACTCCTGCCAGTGCCCGGGACTCTGAGACTCACCTGGGCTCCAGGCTGCTGAGACCTTTCTGTAGCCTGGGGGCTCTAGTCATATCTGATAGCTTAAGCCTGCTTTTACCCAGGGCCCTGCCTGTGTCCAACAGTAATAAGGTAAGAAATATATATATATAGGGTAAGGAATACATATTGTAATAGGGTAAGAAATATATTGGTCTTTGCCCCTGGTACCTGGCCTAAAGCTCCTTCAGCCCCTATGATATGTGGAGTGATACAGACCCTCATATGCTAATGAGATAATGGGTGGATGGGCACTCATCAGGTGACCAAAAGTGCATTTTGAAAGCCAAGTACGGTATGCCAATTCTCTGTGTGTGTATCTCTCTCACTCTCTCTAAAATAAAGTTAAATTAAAAATAAATACATAGAAATTTATTATCAAAGACATGAAGAGTTGGAAAAGCGTCTCCTGTGAGGCAGGTTCCTCAGTGGAACTGGGGAAGAGGGTGTGAGGAAGGGTGCTGGTCAGAACTATGAAGTTTTTGCCAAGGGTGAGGTGTTCTGATACAATGTCCATACTTCTTCCTTCTCTCTCCTTGTCACTTCAACACTTCCCCCTGTTCCTAATGCAGTGGTCATCAGACCAGTCCTGATGGAAGCAGGGATGGTTCCCCAAGGAGAAGGTCAACTATCATGCTATGTGACCCAGATGCTCCAGTCCTAAGTATATGCCTAAGAGAGGGGAAAACATGCACACACACAAAAACTTGTGCGTGAGTTTCATAGATGCATGAACAGTACATAACAGCCCAAGAGTAGGAACGACTCAAATGTCTATCAACTGATGAATAGATAAATACAATGCGTTTTCTCTATTACAATGGAATATCACTTGGCAAATAAAAGTTACTGTGTACTTACGATGTGCTATAATGTGGACCAATTTTTTAATTTTTAAAAATATTTATTTATTTATTTACTTATTTATTTATTTGCAAATAAATAGAGAGAGAGAGAGAATAATGGGCAATCCAGGGTCTCTCTGCAAATGACTTCCAGATGCATGTACCGCCTTGTGCATCTGGCTTGACGTGGGTACTGAGGGATTGAACCCTGGTCATTAGGCTTTGCAAGCAAGCATCTTAACTGCTGAGCCATCTCTCCAGCACCCAAATTTGAAAACATTATACTTAGTGAAAGAAGCGGATATAGAACAACAACTAATCAGGACATTGCACGATGACTGATCTTTGTCAATTGACTGGATTTCGGATCACCTAGGAGTCTAGTAAGACTAGTTCTGGGAGCATCTCTAGGGCGTTTCCAGAGAGGATTAGATGAGGGGAGATCCATTCTGAATGTGGATGACACTATTCCGTGGGCTGGTGGCGGGGGGGGGGGGACCCAAAAGGAATAAAAGGCGGGGAGGAGAAGAGAGACAGCTGAGCCTTGATATATTCTCTCTGCCCTCCTGTGAGCTGCTCCACTGTGCTTTCCCCACCATGATGGACTGAGAACTCCCAAACTGTGAGACAAGCTCCCTTAGGGTGCTCCTGGCCGGGATTTTTGTCACAGCAGTGAGAAAAGTAACTCTATTCCAACCTTCTCAGGAATTACCAGATTATTTCCCAAAATGACATCACTACTTGACAATTCCATGAGAAGGGTTTAAGAGCAGAATGTGATTTTTCCATGGCCTTCCAACATTACTATTAATGATGATTATTATTACTTATGCTACCCTAGTGTGTATGAAGGACTACCTCACTCTGGTTTTAATTTGCATTTCCCTGATGGCTAAAGACATTGAGCACTTTTTTCTATTTATTAGCATTTTTTATATCTTCTTTGGAGAAATGTCATTTAGGTCATTTTAAAGTTGAGCTACTTATCCTTTTTATTGTCAAATTGTGTTGTGTTGTGTGTGTACTTTAGAAACAAGTTTCTTTAGGTGCATTATTTCAAAATGTTTTTCCCTTGGGTTGGAGAGATGGCTCAGAGGTACCCATGCAAAGCCCAATGCACAAATGGCTCTCTCATCTTTCCTCTCCTTGCAAGTAAATAAATACATTTTTTTTAAAGATTTCCCCATTCTGGGCTGGAGGGATGGCTTAGCAGTTAAGGCATTTGCCTGCAAAGCCAAAAGACCAAGGTTTGATTCCCCAGGACCCATGTTAACCAGAGTCACAAGGGGGTGTAAGTATCTGGAGTTGATTTGTGGTACCTAGAAGCCCTGGCATGCCCATTTTCTCTCTCCCTCTTTCTCTGTCAAATAAATAAATTAATAAGAATAAAAATAAAAATTTTAAAAGTCCCCCCATTCTGTGGGTTGCCTTGAAGATGTCCTTTGAAATATCAAGTGTTTCATTATGATGATACCCAATTTACTTTTTTTTTTTTCTTTATTGTTTTTCAAGGTAGGGTCTCTAGCCCAGGCTGACCTGGAATTCACTCTGTAGTATCAGGGTGGCCTCGAACTCATGATGATCCTCCTACCTCTGCCTCCCGAGTGCTGGGATTAAAGGCGTGCACCACCACGCCTGGCTTACTTTTTTTTTTCTTTTGTTTATTGTACTTTTTGGAGTTCCTTTGGTTTATGTTGTGCTGGCAATCAAGCCCAGGGCCCTGCAAATGCTACATCCCCAGCTTCTATTGCTCCTTTTAATAGCCGTTTTTCCTAGCTTCCTTGATCAGGGTTAGAGAAATACTGCTGCTTTTTCCCGTCCTGTACCAAGTTCCTTAGAACAGTAGAAGCAAATATTTACTATGTACTTTCTATGTGCTAGGCTCCTGTTAAGATTCTGGACAGCCGAAGTGAGCAGCCCGGGATGTCTGGGGTCAGTCCAACCAATCTGACTCAGGAGCCCGCATGCTCAATGCCTCAGTCAGGTTCCTATGCAAAGTGCCTCCCTCACCTCGACCTTGGTTTCCGTTTTGCAAGAGGAACATGGCGCATCTGCTGTTGGTGTTGGACAAGTCACTCTGCCTGCGTTCTTTGTTCCCTGCCCTTCCCTGAGGTGAGTCCCCTGCCCCTCCCTTTCTAGGACTGCCAGAATCTACAAACTCTCCAACACACACAAGAATTCATCCAAAAAGGCAAAACAACACCTTCACTCATGGCTCAAGCCCCGATGGCACACGGCCACCTGTCCTTGACCCTCACCTCACCCTCACTGTGCCGAGCCTGTCCTCTGGTTGTGATCGTCTGGGTTTTAGCCACCGAGGGGTGGCTGTGACGCTGCTGAGAAGCAATTCCATCCTACAGCTTGCCTGGGAAGCCACACGAACGCTCCCAGGTTTACCAAAGCAGAAATCCAGAAGCTGCTGAGAGCTCAACATTAAAGTAAACTTAAAACACACCCACCAAGACTCGGGCAATTTTGTGGAAGAGGGGGGCGGAAAGATTGTAAGTCACAGGTGGGAGGTAATATCCAGAGACATTGTCTGCTGCTCTCACAACTCATGACCCACAACCACATGGTGAAGACCAGCAATCCCACGGAGAAGGGCCCTCCGCGGCATGGGGGCAGGGAGGAGGAAAATGATGGTCCCAACACATATTGTGTACAAAGTTTCTATCTAATGAAAACAATTTTCAACTGTGTATCAGTTAATTTCTCATTGCTGGGGAAAGATACCTCACCAGAAGCAGACTAGGGAGGGGGAGATGTGTTTTCTTCAGTTTACAGTTCTAGAGGGAAGGCAGGACAGGAACAGGAAGCTGGTGTGGTATCATCATATCAGCAGGGAGGAAGTAGTGGGAGAAGGAAGAGCAAGCTGGGCTGGACTAACACACTTCAGTCTCCAGTGACCCACTTCCTCCAGCAAGACTCCACTCCCTCAAGATTCCACAGCCTTCCAAAACAGCACCTCCAGCTGGAGAGTATGCATTCAAGCACATGAGCCAATGGGGGTCACTTTACTTTCATCCCCCACAAACCCCCAATTCGGGCACACATACTCTTGAGGGGCAGTAGACCACAGCAAGCCGAGCAGCTTCTCAGGTTCCTCTCTATTTGGTAACACTGATATACGGTGGCTCAGTGGGTAAAGTGTTGACTGTGCAAGTGTGGGGACGTGTGTTAGGCTCTGAGCACCCATATAAAATGCCAGGAGCCTGGAGAGAAGAGAAAGGAGGAACCCTAGGGCTTGCTGGGTAGCTTGTCTAGCTGAATCAGTGAGCTCTAGCTTCAGGTTCACTGAGATGAACTTCTAGACCAGACATAGTTATGGAGGAAGGGATTTATTGAAGCTTACAGATCCAGGAGAAGTTCCATAATGGCAGAAGAAGCTGGCCTGCTTTCACAGGTCCAAGCAGAAAGAGAGAAGCCACAAGCCAAAAGCCACACAGCACAGCACACCTCAGGAACTCCAAGCAAAATTAGGCACACTTTGCATGTCTTTAGAATGGAATTTCAAACCCAACACCACAGCTTAAGATCTGCCCAGTGACACTGCCTCCGGCCAGGTGGCTGCAGATCCAAACTACAAACTAATAAAACACCGAATATATGGGGGCATCTATTCAAACTGCCACACCTAGGTTCAGTGAGAGAGTCTGTCTCAAGAAAATAAGGTGGAGAGCAACGTTGAAAGACACAAACAAACATCTGGCTTACACACACACACACACATGTGCACATGCCTGCACATGAATATGCTGGGGTCTTTTATTGCTACAAATGAATGCCCATCCAGCTTTACGTGGGTGGCTGGGAAATTTAACCATGGCTGGCAGGTTTTGCAAGCAAGCACCTTTAACCACTGAGCCATCTCCCCAATCCTTGACCTGATACATTTTCAAATATATATTTTTATATACTTATAAATATATAGTTTTAAAAGAAAGTTTTATGTAGTAAAAAAAAATATCTACAAGCCAGTATGAAGGCTTATGACTTTAATACCAACTCTAGGGAGACTGAGGTAGGGGAATCACCATGAGTTTGAGACCAGCCTGGGCCACAGTGAGACCCTGCTTCAAAAACTACCACCCCAAAAAAAGAAAAGAAAGACGAAGCAAATCTTCACAAAGACCCAAATACCCAGGGATAACTCTATTTTTATGCTCACGTTGAACAGGTGTGGCAATGTGGTTGGATGAAAGGATCATGATCCAAAGGTAATAAACCCAGGGAGGAACCGGCGCAAACCTGCTTGCTCCATCTCCTCAGTCTCCCAGCATTCCTTTCTCGGGATCTAGAGAAGCACACCTGTACATGAGGATACTCCCGAGAGAAGACAGAAGGTCAGAGGGTGACATGTCTGGATTTTATGGCTTGTATGCGGGAAGTGGAGCCGCTTCTGACAGCTGGCTGTAGGGGAGAAAGGCCACCTAGAGACAAGAGGGTGCGCAAGGTGGATGCCCCTTGCTTCTGAGACTGTGACAGTCCACGACTTAGGGCGACACGTTCTGAACCCTGATGTGGGTAAAGTTCTCTTTATCTTTGTTCTGCAGGGGAGGCAGAGGTAGTCTGAACTGAGCCCCTCTCAGGCCCTTTCCCCACCAAGAGATCAGAATATCTGCTTCCTAAACACATCCATTTTCACAAATCCAAACACAACCTAAATATTATTAAAGTAGCACATGTTCAGATGACTGCTGTCTGTCTGCTCCTTCCATCTCTGTGGGCAGAGGTGAGAGGAACAAATGGGACACACTTAACAGTTTGGGTCACCAGCAACATCCCTCACAGCTAGCTGCTTGCTCCTTCCCTCTCTCCCCAGGCCTCCTCCTCTTACGGCATTCCTCCTAAATCCTGCCTCTTAAGGTCCCTTTCTGACCCTCCTATACCCTTGCTACCAATATTGTCTGTACTCTGCCCCATTCCCTACACCCAGAAGTGGAGGCACCTGCTGCTGTCTTTACTCCTGAACTATAAAAACCGATACCTTGGACATCCACTGGATGTTTGAGCCCTGCCTCGGCTAAGCTCTAATCTCGGGAGGGAAGAATGTAGGAAGGTCCTGCAGTGGACCGGCTTCCAGTGCTTTCCCCTCCCACGCAGTGAATGAATGAAGGCTATTTCTGCCTCAGCTTTACCTAAGGACGTATCTCTCTCCCAAAAGCCGTGATTACGCTTCCTCCAAAGATGAAGAGCAAAGTAAATCTAAGCCTATGAATATGTTTCTTTCTTTTAATCCTATCATCAGCATTCTGGCAATATCATGGGTAAGTTTTTTCTTTCTTTCTTTCTTTTTTTGGTTTTTCAAGGTAGGGTCTCACTCTGGTCCAGGCTGACCTGGAATCAACTACATAGTCTCAGGGTGGCCTTGAACTCACGGCGATCCTCCTACCTCTGCCTCCCGAGTGCTGGGATTAAAGGCGTGCGCCACCACGCCCAGCTGTGGGTAAGTTTTTAGTTCCTTCCTGGACTTGTTTCACTGCAAAGGCCCCCTCAGTTGAAAATGTTTGTTTACTTCCTACCATAGACATGTTTGATCCCTTGGTCCCTCCGCAGGTGGGAGATGGGGAGGGCTTAGCTTATTCAGACATAGCAACCAACAGAAACGTCGAAGCTTAAGTGTACAATTAGGGAGGTAATTATAAGAGGGTATGTTTGTAGATTCGGGCCTAGATGTATTGATGCTTAAAAACAAATGTCTTGGGGCTGGAGAGATGGCCCAGTGGTTAAAGGTCCTTGTTTGCAAAGTCTTGACAGGCCAGGTCCAATTCACTCAGTACCCACATAAAGCCGGATGCAGAAAATGGCACATACACCTGGAATTTGTTTGTAGTGGCAACAGGACCTGGTGTGCCAATACTGTCTCCTAGTCTTTCCTTCTCTCTCAAATAAATATTTTTTTAAAAAAAAAAAAAAGAACAGATGTCTTGAATTTCATAGGAAATAGTGTTTGAGAGCTCTTGTGCATGTGTCTCTTTTTATCTAGGACATAAAAATTCTCCATCCAGCTATCAGCAGGATGAAAGGAACCCATCTAAGATTTCTAGCAGATTCTTTAATTCAGTGTAATTCAAGAAACCTCCATTGAATACCTACTATGCTGCAGTATTCACTGATGAAGATGTGATTTCTTTATATCACACAAGGAGATCTCACGGGTTTTACCACTTCAGCTTTAAGAAATAACAAGCTAAGACAAAGTATTATTTATTTTGTGATGTCAACTAAAATAAGAGGAAGAAAACATTTTTCCGACATGAATTATCCTAACAAACCCAAGCCCTCCTGGGAGTCTCATGGGATAGGTCTTTGGGGTTCAGAAGTTTATGGAAAAGTATTCCAAATTCCTTCTGTTCTTTACTTCGGCAGTGACTTCACTTAACCTTGACAGTTGACAAAGAAACTTCTTCAAGGAAAAACAACATCGAGAGGAAAAAAAAAAATGGGTCCGGACAATAGTTGGGTCTCAACCATATTTCAAGTGGAATCTGAGCCTACAAACACTGTCGGCAATTTCTCTTAAACTACTTCCCATGAAAGAAATCATTATGGGGATCTAAAAGGGAACAATTTCTGAGGGAGAAACACTGTTATTTTATTTATTTTTTTTACTAGTGGGTCTTCAGAAATACCCTAATTTTCCACTCATCTACATTGTAAGAAATTATCTATCTCCACTGGAAAATTCCAGGCGCAGGCAAATTAACTTGTATTATAAGGTAAAACATCAGAGTATTTCCATTACTTACCTAAATAGTTTTTCTCACGTGACACATAGTTACCAAACAGTCTAAATCCTCAGGTGCATAGGCCCTCTGCCATCATCCCAGTACCAGATTCTAAGTCACACATACAAACCAATTGCTTGCCAAGTGAGGCATTCTTGATGACTAAAAACACAGAAACACAGAGGGCTGGGGAAATGGGCTCAGCGGTTAAAGGTGCTTGTTTGCAAAACCTGATGGCCTGGGTTCGATTCCCCAGTTCCAGTAAAGCCAGATGCACAAAGTGGTACATGCATCTGGAGTTCATTTACAGTGGCAAGAGGCCCTGGCATGCCCATTCTCACCCCCTTCTCTCTCTCTCTCTCTGCTTGCAAATAAATAATAAAAATATAAAAATATAAAAGCATAAATTGGTTTGCATGTTTTGATTTCTCATCTAAGGAAGTGGTGTCATCTGTTACTGTGTGTGTGTGTGTGTGTGTGTGTGTGTGTGTGTGTGTGTGTGTGTGTTGAGACAGGGTCTGTTAGAGCCCAGCCTATCCTCAGACTCACTATGTAGCCCAGAAGAACCTTGGAATCCTGATCCTGCTGCCCCCACCTCTTGGATGCTGGAATTACAGGCATGCACCACCACACCTGTTCCTGCAGTGCTGGGGACCATACTTGTGAGATTTTAGATAGGCGAGGCATGCCTGCAGATGCCTCTCTCTATCCTCATAGCAGATAGCCAACACTCACCATGACGCTGTGACTCTGTAATCCTCACTGTGACTGAAAATTGACCCGCATCCTATAGTCAGTCTGTAATTTTCACATTCCCAAAGGAGGTTAGTAGAATTTCCAGGTACCCTGACACTAAGCCACTCCGAGTGACCCATCCGAGGGAACACCCACTAAATAAGACCATCAGCCCTCTGCTCAAAGATGCAACGACTGCCGCCACCAGGCTTGAGTCACTTAACGTTTCTCACAGTTCATACATGTCCTCCTAGGTAATTCATTAACCAGGCCTCTTCTTCACAGGGCAAGATTCCCCTGCCCTCCTTAGAAACCTTACAACAAGCCTCCTTCCCTTTCTCATAACTCCTATGCATCTAGCTTTCCTTTGGCTTCAGATCCCACCATTCTTTGGCTTGGCATTTTATAAACCTTGTGGGCTGGGGAGATTTCTCAGTGGTTACAGGCGCTTGCTTACAAAGCCTGTGGCCCTGGGTTTGATGCACCCACATAAAGACAGACACAGAAAGCAGCATTACTTCTGAAGTTTGTAGTGGCAAGGGTCCCTAGTGTGCCCAGCCTCTCTCTTGCTATCTCTTCTTCCCCCTCTCTTTCTCTCTCTCTCTCTGATCACAAACACATAAACAAAATTTAAATAAATAAATTTTGTGGCCTCAAGGAACAGTCCACCTTAGTGTCTTCTCTCAAGCCTGACTTTGCAGAACCTAGGGCTCCGTGTGTGCGAGGCAAGCGTTCTATGAACTGAGCTACTTGCCCAGCCCACCTGATACTTTTCAATCAAAACATGAATCTAGTTAACATCTTGCCCTCTCTTTCTCTATTCCTCTACATCCCACCCACCCCTCTGCCACCAAGTCTTTTGTTTCACTTTGTCTGCCTTGCCACTGTCCCAGTCCAAGCCATGCACATTTGCATAAGGGCTGACATGCCAGTCTCCTAAGATGTGCTTTCTTTTTCCTCTTCCTCCCCAGAAGCTCATGCTTCTTCTAGCTTCCACGTTGCTTCTCAAGAGCTTATCTATGTTAATTATATTGCCCCTTCCCTTAACATCTTCTGTTGTAGTCAGCTCCTTGTTGCTGGGACGAACATCCAACCAGACACAGTTTATGGGAAGGAGGGATTTATTTCAAGTTTACAGATCCAATGGGAGAAGAAAACGGCTCTCTTTCATAGTTCCAAGCAGAGAGAAACCATCACAGCTGGAGCTCCAGCTGCTCTCCACACACCTTTGGGCTGGAATTCAGATTTGCCCCCAGGGGCTTGAGCAGGAAGTTTAATTCAAAATGACTGAGTCTATAGGGCCAAACATTCTATCATATTCAAACTACCATGTCGTTCAATGTCTTCCATCATACTAAAATAAAGTACAAACTGCAAGCCATAGCCTCTAAGACCCTGTATGGTGTTTCCCACTGCTTTGACCTTTTTGTTTTCTCCTTATCCCTCACCCTCTATCCCAAGCCTCAGTAAATCTTAGTGCTTCTACAACACAAACATCTAGCTTTTTCTCACCTCGGTACTTGAAGTGCTATTGACAGGTAGTGGGAACGGGATCTAGTGGGATGAAGTTAGGTCACTGGGGGTAAGCTATTTAAAGGGAGAGTGGGGCCCTGTTCCCTCCCAGCTGCTGCAAAGTAAGAATCTTTCCCCTCACATGCTTCCTGCCATGATGCATTGTCTTGCCACAAGCCCCAAAACAACGAGCCCAAAAGACCATGGGCTTAATACCTCCAAAGCTGTAAGCCAAAAGACCTTCCTGATTTTTTTATTTTTATTTTTATTTTTATTTTATTATTTTATTTTATTTTATTTTATTTTTTATTTTTTTATTTAATTTTTATTTTTTTAAATTTTATTTTATTATTTTATTTTATTTCATTTATTTATTTTATTTTATTATTTTATTTTATTTTTTATATTATTTTATTTTATTTTGGTTTTTTGAGGTAGGGTCTCACTCTGGCCGAGGCTGACCTGGAATTAACTATGTAGTCTCAGGTTAGCCTTGATCTGATCTCAGGTCCTTATGACTGCACAGCAAGCACTTTAATCACTGAGCCATCTCCCCAGTCCCCAAACAGGTTTTTATTTGTGTTTATTTATTTGACCGACAGATAGAAAGAGGTAAACAGAAAAAGAGAATATGGACGCACCATGGCTCCTGCCACTGCAAACAAACTCCAGATGCACGTGCCGCCCTGGGCATCTGGCTTTACGTGGGTACTGGGCAATCAAGCTTAGGCCATCAGACTTTGCAAGCAAGTGCCGTTAACCACTTAGCCATCTCCCCAGCCCTCCAAAACAAGTTTTTTATTTCTCTTAAATCTGGCCTTTCCTAATCAAAATGATGAGTCATATCCACTGTTCTGGGATGGATCCGTTGGTGTGCCATACTTAAAAGGAAGAAAGGAAGGAAGGAAGGAAGGAAGGAAGGAAGGAAGGAAGGGAGGGAGGGGAGGGAGGGAGGAGGGGGGAGGGGAGGAGGGGGGGGAGGGAGGGAGGAGGAAGGAAGGAAGGAAGGAGGAGGAGGGAGGGAGGGAGGAGGAGGAAGGAAAGAAGGAAGGAAGGAAGGGAGGGAGGGAGGGAGGGAGGGAGGAAGGAAGAGAGGGAGGGAGGGAGGGAGAAAGAAAGGGAGGGAGGGAGGAAGGAAGGAAGGAAGGAAGGAAGGAAGGAAGGAAGGAAGGAAGGAAGGGAAGGAAGAAGGGAGGAAGATGAGATAGTTATACATGAGATATCAGTACTGCGTGGGGTGGTGCACTCTTATAATCCCAGTTCTTGGGAGGCCGGGGCAGGAGGATTGCAAGTTCAGAGCAGCATACATTAGACAGTTCGAGACCAGCCTGGGCTACACAGTGACACTCTGCCTCAAAAACACCAGCAGTACAAGACAAAACCACTTAACCAATAATGACACTGCCCTGCAGAGAACGGGCTGGCAGAGCCCAGTGAGTGTAAACTTGGCAGGATCCCCCTTGCTTTGTCTCTTGTCTCTAGAGCTTATACAGCAGTAAAGATTGAGCCTTTCCATTTCCTATTGCTTTCTCTGGGGTTATTATTACCCATTAGAGGCCATTAAGAGGGAAAAATTAAAATGCTGATAACATCAATTAAGAAAATCAGGGGGCTGGGCTGGAGACATAGCTTAGTGGTTAAGCGTTTGCCTGTGAAGCCTAAGGACCCCGGTTCAAGGCTCCATTCCCCAGGACCCATGTAAGCCAAATGCACAAGGTGGCACATGCATCTGGAGTTCGTTTGCAGTGGCTGGAGGCCCTGGTGCATCCATTCTCTCTCTATCTGCCTCTTTCTCTCTCAGTCTGTCACTCTCAAATAAATAAATAAAAATAAACAAAAAAGAAAAGAAAAGAAAGTCAGGGGGCTGGGAAGATGGCTCAGCAAGTGAAAGGCACTTGCTTACAAAGCCTGCCAGCCCTAGTTCAATTCCTCAGCCACCCATGTAAGCCCATGAAAAAGTGCTGCAAAGCTTCTGGTGTTTGTTTGCAGTGACAAGGGGCCCAGTGTACCCATACACACATGTGCGAATAAATATTTTTTAAAACATCAGTCACATGGGCTGGAGAGATGGCTTAGTGGTTAAGGTGCCTGCCTGCCAAGCCTAAGAACGCCTGTTCGATTCTCCAGATCCCACATTTAGCCAGATGCAGTGATGCAAGGGTGCAATGCCGCACTTGCCCACAAGGGGGTGCACGCGTCTGGAATTTGTTCACAACTGCTGAGAGGCCACTGGCGCACCTATTCTCTTTCTCTCTCTGTCTCTCTGAAAAAATAAACACATAAAAATTCAATCACATGACTTCCTACTTTCCTGACTCATCAGTAAGCCCAGTAAGTAAGTAAGTAAGGGGAGTGAGGTGGAATGTGTACCAGCCAGCAAAAAGCCAAGTATGTTAGGTCTGCCCAGCATTATTCAGCATATCAGTGGCAGCTATAGTAAGAACAAAAAAAATCCAAGCCAGGGGCTGGAGAGATGGCTTAGCAGTTAAGGCACTTGCCAAAGGACCTTGGTTTGATTCCTCAGGACCCATGTAAGCCAGATGCACAAGGTTCGTTTGTAGTGGCTAGAGGCCCTGGTGTGACTCTATCTCTTTCTACTTGCCTCTTTCTCTCGCTACTTGCCTCTTTCTCTCTCCCTCTCTCTCTCTCTCTCTCAAATAAGTAAGTAAGTAATAATAAAAACTTAGAAAAAACATCCCAAGCCAGGCAGGGTGGCTCATGCTTGTCATCCCACTGGGAAGACTGAGGCAGGGAAATTGCTATCTCTCCAGCCCCCAGGTTTGCAATTTTAAATAGGATTGTGTCCTGGATTGTTAAAACCTTAGCCTTGACAACTCACACATTCCTCTGTCCCCATTGCAATGGATGCTGCTGTTCCTAATAGCCAATCAGGTGCCCAGGCCCTGAACAGCCTTGAAACTTCCACTCTTTCCACAGAACACACATGTGTTGTTTTAAAAGAGCAAGACTGTGGAAGAAAGCTAACCCACAAAGCAAGAGCTGCCAGTAGCAGTGTGAAGCCAAGGCCCAATGAGTGAGGCATTCTTACAACTCTGGACCTGGTCCACGTGCCAGGTGCCAGGTGACCCTCCCCCCACTCTACCGGATCCAAGGTTTTGTTAGAAATGGTCTTTTAAAGAGACGGCCAGATAGAAAAAGACTCTCTGAAAAGGTGATTTTTTTCCTATTTTTTCTTTCTTTTTTCTTTTTCTGTTTTTGGTGCCTTAAAACATAGCCTTATTCTAGTCTAGTCCAGGATGAACTGGAACTAATTCTATAGCTCCAGGCTGGCCTCAGACTCATGGCAATCCTCTTACCTCAGCCTCCTGAGTGCTGGGGATAAAGGCACGTGCCACCATGCCCAGCTTTTGGGAGGCAAATTTAATATATATATAATTTTATTTATTGGAGAGAGAGAGAGAGAGGCAGATAGAGAGAGAGAGATAATGGGCACACCAGGGCCTTCAGCCACTACAAATGAACTCCAGACACATGCACTGCCTTGTGTATCTGACTTACATGGGTCCTGGGGAATCGAACCTGGGTCCTTTGGTTTTGCAGGCAAGCACCTTAACTGCTAAGCCATCTCTCCAGCCCTAACTAGGTAGGTAGGTGTGTTTGTGTGTGTGTGTGTGTGTGTGTGTGTATACACATATATATGTTAATTTATTTGTTCATTTGTTTATATATTTGGAAGCAGAGAGAGAGAGGGAATGGGCACACCAGGGCCTTTTGCCTCTGCAAATGAATTCCAGACACATGTACCACTCTGTGCATCAGCTCTACATGGACACAGGGGAATCAAAGCCGTCAGGCTTTGCGAGCAAGTACCTTTAACCCCTGAGTCATCTCTCTACCTGACAGGGTTTCAGGTAGCTCAGGCTGTCTAGAACTCTTACCAGGTAGTTGAGGATGACCTTGAACACCTGATCCCCCCTGCCTTTACCTCCCAACTGCCAGGATCACAGGCCTCTTCCACCCCCCCACACAAACATCATTTTGAAGAAAGCTGTGAGGGTTCTCTCTGAAATTCCCAGTTTGAAGTCCTAACCCCCATCGTGGCTATATTGGAACATGGGGCCTCTAAGGAAGTAGTTAAGGTTACATGAGTTGGTAAGAAAAGGGAACTGATGGGCTGGAGAGATGGCTTAGTGGTTAAGGCATTTGCCTGCAAAGCCAAAGGATCCCAGTTTGATTCTCCAGGACCCATGTAAGCCAGATGCACAAGGGGGCACATGCATCTGGAGTTTTTCAGTGGCTGGAGGCCCTGGCACATCCATGTTCTCTCCCTCTCTCTCTCTGCTTCTTTGTCTCTCTTAAATATATATATATATATATATATATATATATATATATATATATATATATATATATATGTATTACTACTAGTGTATTTAAAAGAAGAGAAGCTAGCTGGGAATGGCGGTGCACACCTTTAATCCCAGCACTCGAGAGGCAGAGGTAGGAGGATCGCCATGAGTTTGAGGCCACCCTGAGACTACAACATAGTGAATTCCAGGTCAGCCTGGGCTAGAGTGAGACCCAGAATCAATCAATCAATAGAACAAAAGAAGAGAAGTCATAGAGTAACTCTTGCACCCCCTCAAGCCAAAGCACACAGGTAGGAAAGGACATGTGGGGACACAGCAAGAAGATGGATGATAGTTGGGAAGCAGAGTTCACACCAGAAATAGAATTGGCCAGAACCTTGACCTTGGATCCTAGCTTCTAGCACACTGAGAAAACTAAGTCCCGTTGTTGAAGCCACACAGTCTATGGTATTTTATCACGGCCACCTTGGCTAAGACAGAAGCCATGAAGAAGCTATCCAGGGAGACCACCGCAGGTAGAGGGACCAGCTGGGGCAAAGGCTCCAGGGTACAAGTGGGCTGGCGTGTGCACGCTGAGGACTGTAAGCAAGCAGGGGTGGGGGCATGAGGCAGGGAGAGGTCAGGGGGTATTTACATAAGCAGACCAGCTAAAGACTTTGCCTTTTACTCTTTTTTTTTTTTAGTTTTATTTATTTATGACAGAGAGAGGGAGAGAGAGGGAGAGAATGGGCATGCCAGGGTCTCATCCACTGCTAACGAATTCCAGATGCATGTGCCACCTTGGGCATCTGGCTTACGTGGGACCTGGAGAATGGGTCCTGGGGTCCTTAGGCTTCGCAGGCAAGAGCCTTAACCACTAAGCCATCTCTCCTGCCCTTTGCCTTTTACTCTGGATTAAGGAAACATCTGAGGAGCACTGAGGGGTGGAGTGACGTGTTTTCAAAGGACATGCATTGCTGTAGTCTTTGACTTTTGTGTAACGATGAACATGTGTTACTTTTGTAATCAGGAAAAAAAAAAAAAACACCAGAACCCTGAGAAAACTACCTAAGAATAAGCAAACAAGGCCCAGCTGTGTCCTGCAGTGCAGGCTCGTGGGTGCAGAGGGAAGGGGTGAGGAGGAGGGAGGAAAGAAAGGGGGTGAGGGGGGAGAGATTGAAGCTGACTACAAGGAACAGTCCCACTGGCCCACGGCCTTTGCAATCTATGGAAATGTAGGTATTTGGCCCGCTTTTTGCTTTGCCATCTCACTCTTTTTGTTTTATTTCATTTCTCAACATTCTCTCTCTCTCCCCCTCTATCTCCATACACACGTGCGTGCGCGCGCGGGCACACACACACACACACACACACACATTTGCAAGGAGAGAGAGAGAAAGAGAATGGGTGCGCCAGGGCCTCTAGCCACTGAAAATGAACTCCAGACACATGCACCACTTTGCAAATCTAGCTTTACATGGATACTGGGGAAATCCGTCTAGCCATCAGGCTTTGCAAGCAAGCACACTAACTGCTAAGCCAGCTCTCCAGCCCACAATATTGTTTTTTTTGTTTTTTTTTTAAAAAAATAGGGCTGGAGAGATGGCTTAGCGGTTAAGGTGCCTGCCTGCTAAGCCTGAGAATGCCGGTTCCAATCTCCAGGTCCCACGTTTAGCCAGATGCAGTGACACAAGGGCGCAATGCCACACTTGCCCACAAGGGGCGCAAGCATCTGGATTTCGTTCGCAGCAGCTGAGACTGCTGGAGCGCCCATTCTCTGTCTCCTTCTCCCTCTCTGTCTGTCTCTCTCTGTGTCACTCTCCAAAAATAAATAAAATAATTTAAAAAAAATAACCTTTTATTCACAATTTTGTACATTTATTGGGTAATAATGTATTTTGATCATAACCCCCACCTATTACCTTCTTTTCTCCTCCCTCCACAGAATCCCTTCTTCTTTCCAACTATTTCCCACTCCTATTTTGATGTCTTTTGAAAAAAAAGATTTTATTTTTATTTATTTATTTATTAGAGAAAGAGAAAGGGGGGGAGAGAGAGAGACTGAGAATGGGCATGCCAGGGCCTCTAGCCATTGCTAGAAGCAAACGAACTCCAGATGCACGCACCACCACATGCATCTGGCTTACGTGGGACCTGGAGAATTGAACCAGGGTCCTTAGGCTTCTCAGGCATGTGCCTTACCCACTAAGCCATCTCTCCAGCCCTTGATGTCTTCTTTTAATGCTCGCGTCCCTCATCCAGGACAAAGTGGCGATGAGCCCAATATTATGTGGGTCTTAGGAAGGAACGACAGCTACTGTAAGGTCATGAATGCAATAGCAACCTCATGCCGAGAAGACAGCGTTCCAAAAGTACTGCTCCTCGTCTTCTGCCTCTTATTTTATTGTGTGTGTGTGTGTGTGTGTGTGTGTGTGTGTGTGTGTTGAATATGCACATGTGTGTTTGTATGTGAGAGTGTGGGGGTATAAGTGTGTAGAGGTCAGCGGGGCAACCTCAGGTACCGCTCTTTGCCTTCTGTCTTGTTTGAGGGAAGGTCTCTTGATTGCCTCTGTGTACATCAGGCTAGTTGGCCCATGAGCTTCTGAGGACTCTCCTGTCTCCACTTCCCCTCTCACGGTGTGACCACTGAGATTACAGATGTGCACCGCCATCTGGGGATCCAATCTCAGGTTCTCAATGCTTGTCCAGCAAGTACTGTTCCCCACAAAGACATCTGCCAGCACCCCCACTCTCTCACTAGTAAAGGCATCTTTGTGTAGTGCTGTCTGATATGAGGTTGGAGGCAAGGAGCAGAGAGTGGGCAAGTACCAAAAACACA
The DNA here is from genome assembly GCA_036365145.1 of Orientallactaga sibirica. Lineage (NCBI taxonomy): Eukaryota > Metazoa > Chordata > Mammalia > Rodentia > Dipodidae > Orientallactaga > Orientallactaga sibirica. The sequence goes on from JAEOAD010000027.1 coordinate 12,582,033, forward strand.
CCAGGAACTGACTCAATCCATCCTGGTTAGGAATCAGGTTTCTATGATTTATCCTGGTGCCTGGCACTTGCGTGGCTTCTATGCAGTAGCTCAATGGATATTTCTTGAAGAAAGGAACAATCCTGGGGCCGAAGAGATGGCTTAGCACTTATGGCCCTTGCTTGCAAAGCCAAAGGACGCAGGTTGGATTCCCCAGGACCCACATAAGCCAGATGCACAAAGTTGCGCATATATATGGAGTTGTTGACAGCAGCTGGATTCCCTGATGTTCTCTCTTTCTTTCTCTCTCCCTCTCTATTTCTCTCTTTCAAATAAATATATAAATAAAATATATTTTTAAAAAGAAAGGAACAGTCCTGACCAGTCTATTTACATTACTCTGCCTATCACTGTCTCATTCCCACTCCCTTTGTTGGTACACAAATTCTAAAAAGTATGTGGGGCTGGAGAGACGGCTCAGCAGTTAAGGTGCTTGCATGCAAAACCAAATTACCCAGGTTGATTCCCCAGTATCCACATAAAGCAGGTGCAAAAGGTGGTACATGTATCTGGAGTTCATTTGCAGTAGCTGGAGGACCTGGAATGCCTGTTCTCTCTCTCTCTCTCTTTCTCTCTCTCCTTGCAAATAAATTTTTAAAAATATTTTAAAAAGAGTGTATGGAGTTTTGTATAATAAAACAGTAAGGGACTGGAGGGATGGCTTAGTGGTTAAGGTGTTTGCCTGCAAAGCTGAAGGACCTAGGCTTGAGTCCCCAGGACCCACGTACACCAGATGCACAAGGGGGCGCATGCGACTGGAGTTCAGTTGCAGTGGCTGGAGGCCCTGTCGTGCCCATTCTCTTTCTCTCTCTCTCTGTCAGATAAACAAATAAATAAAAAATTTTAAAAAGTAAGTATGATGTATTTAAACCCTGTGTTTATCATGGACTGTTTATAGTTTCAAAAATATAGGAAACTGAGCTGAAACTGCAAGTAATGTTGAGATCTTACAGGTCATCGGGCAACTGGGAGTGGCAGAGGTAAAATGCAACAGTAAGTTTGCATGAGTGGTGTCATCTAATAAAAGGGAGATTCACTCCCCTTCTTCTTTAGCAGCAAAAGGGGTCCAGGAACAGAGGAAGATGCTCAGTAATGGGCTGAAGAGATGGCTCAGTGGTTAAGTGCACTTCCTGTGTAAGCATGAGGGCGTGAGGGGGCCTGAGATTGCCAGAGTTCGAATCCCCAGATCCCATGTAAACATCTGGGCATGGCCATGTGTCTGTAACTCCAGCCCTGCAGGGGAGCAGAGACCTGAGAATCGTTGGAGGCCCCATAAGCTCTGGAATCAGTAAAGATTCCAGTCAAGCCAGGTGTGGTGGTGCACACCTTTAGTCCTAGCACTTGGGAGGCAGAGATAGGAGGATTGCTATAAATTCAAGGCCAGCCTGGGACTACAGAGAGAGTTCCAGGATAGCCTGGGCTAGAGTGAGATCCTCCTCAAAAAAAAAAAAAAAAAAGATTCCAATCAAAACAAGACCAGGCAGCACAGTGATGGTGTGAGACACCCCACCTTCTGCTCTGGCCACTGTAGGCAGTGTCCCCTGCCACAGTTGAATCACTTTACCACACCATAAACACACAAACACACGTAGTACAGTGCACATGCACATGTCCTAAATATGATGCATTCCTAAGCATTTGCATGAGCTTTATTTATTTATTTTTTCTGAGTTCCACAGATGCTAATCCTGATGCAAAAGAAAGGTTGTTTGGGTTTGGGGAATGATTTTCCTTAGCTATCTGTCCTATAAACTTGGGATTTTACAGACATAGTCATTTTCAAATAGAACAGACACACACAGCAAATTCTTTCAAAGAAGTAAATCACCAACGATGGGTGCGCTTAGAGATGACTTTTCATCTTGACTCGAGTAAAAATGTTGAATGCATCTAATCCCCAGTAACCAGTGTTAGCATAAATTTCAAGTTAACCAAAGAAGGGACGCAAACTACCGGCCAGCTCAGCAACAAATTCCTTAGGCCCTGTTCAACACAAGCAATACCCTTACTGTGGGCCCAAAACATCGGCCCAGGGTAGTGTTGTTTGCTGCTGATTCCTTAGAAACCTGTCTTGGGCCCTTTGGCCAAAGAGATCACTGGGCCCCGAACCAAGCTTAGGGTACTACTTAGAAACCATCAGAACTGACTAAAGAAGGTTCTTAACATTACACTGTCTGATTTCCTTATTCAGGAAGCAAAATAAGCAAATTAATAATTGTGAAGAAGTGCTCGCGGACATGCGGACACTCCTCATGCGTCCTTGGTGTCCTGCAAAGAGAGAAAGACGCAGCCAATCCCTGCAGGGCCTATACAATGTGTATCTCTCCGTAGCTCTAAGGTGACCTTACATTTGAATAGCCTTGTTTTCCAGGTTTACTTCTATTTTTGGATGATAGACACATGTGGTGGTTTGATTCAGGTGTCCCCCATAAACTTATGTGTTCCGAATGCTAGGTCCCCAGCTGGTGGCAATTTGGGAATTGGAACCCCCTGGAGGTGATGTATTGTTGGGGTGTTATAGCCAGCTTTCCCCTTGTGGGTGTTTAGCACACTTTCCTGCTGCTGTGGTTTGCTGATGTCGTCCAGGAGGTGATGTCCAACCTCTGCTCATGCCACCACGGAGCTTCCCCTTGAGTCTGTAAAGCAAAATAAGCCCTTCCTACTTTCCCCTCCACAAGCTGCTCTTGGTTGGGTGTTTTCTGCCAGCAACATGAACCTGACTGCAACAACACATGTCCCAACTATTCCAGCGACATGACTAATGAAAGCCACTTCAGTGTCCTAAGCTCTGAATGTGCCACGCACTGTCCTAAAAGCATCTTTGGTGCTGACCCATTTGATCTACCAAATTGTGCTTCCAAGCAAATGCCTAACTATTCTACCGGGTAAATAGCGTCACTGGCCCCATTTCACAGACAAAGCCAAACTCACCCGCGACGAGCAACTAGCCTTCCAGGAGGCTATGGTAGCAGCTTAACCCACCTACCATCCCTGGAGCTCCGCAGTGCAAGTGGCAAAGGGTGGGTGGTTAAGTTGCTGGCAGGAGGCTCTGTATATTCACAGGGAGTTAAGTCTGAGGCCAAGAAAATTAGTTTACGATTGCAACAACTAAGAACACACGAGGAGCAGGGTTACCTAAGGACCTCCAGTCATCTCAAAAATAACTGCTAGCGGGGTGTGGTGGTCTGCAATCTCAGCTCTCAGGAGGCTGAGGCAGGTGGATTACCATGAGTTTGGGGCCAGCCTGGAACACACAGTTCCAGGACAGCCTGTGAGACCTTGTGTGTGAGACCTTGTTTAAAAAAAAAAAAAAAAAAAAAAAAAAAACAAGGGCTGGAGGGATGGTTTAGCAGTTAGGGCATTTGCCTGTGAAGCCAGAGGACCCAGGTTCGAATCCCCAGGACCCATGTAAAGCCAGCTGCACAAGGTGCGCATGAGTCTGGAGTTTGTTTGCAGTGGCTGGAAGCCCTGGTGTACCCATTCTCTCTCTCTCTCTCTCTCTTTCTCTCTACTTGCAAATAAATAATAAAATCACTAAAAAAATAGAAACAAACAAAACCAGAGCAGGGCGTGGTGGCACACACCTTTAATCCCAGCACTTGGAAGGCAGAGGTAAGAAGATCACCATGAGTTCGAGGATACCCTGAGACTACATACTGAAATCCAGGTCAGCCTGGGCTGACCCTACCTTTAAAAACCAAGAAAAGAAAAACAAAACAGAACAAACAAAAAGTAGTTACCTTAGTTTCCAGTGTATTCAAAGCAGCACACATGGTATTTGTTATGTTTTTAGCTGGGCTGGTGGAATAACTGAAGCCACGCTTAGAATGTGTCACTGGGCTAATTTTATTCGGTAAATAATGGAATAAATGTTTATAGTATTTTAAAACATTCCCGCTCCTTTCCTGATTCCATCGGAATTCCTTCCTACTCCTCTTGCAGACTTTCTTGGTCACTACTAACTCTAATTTTAGTCCTGGTGAATGGAAGATCCTCCTGTTAATATTGACTGTATGAGCAATAGTGCTTATCAAAGCTCTTCTCGCATTTACAGCGGGTCAAAGACACAAAACAACCCCACACAAGTTGTCTCAGATGATAATTCGTGTTTTGATTAAAATTCACTCCATTAGAGCAAGACCCTACTTTTGAAAAATTAAAAAAAAAACATAAAGAATTCACTCCATTATACTGAGTTGAGGTATTAGAAAAACACAGTGGGCTGGGAAAAGGGAAGGAAAATAAATCACAACTTTCTGGAAGCTTTCAAATGCAAATCTGCAAGGGACATATTTGTCCCAGCAGGGGTGAGAATGGGAAAATTAAGTTTCAACTTCCTTCCTTCTGTACTCTACACAGTTCCTTCCCTATGCCATAGGCCTTTCCCTCTCCACACACCACACTTACCTGCTTTCTTGTCCTAGCCCAGACAATGACCATGCACAGAAAAAGAAAGCCACCCAGTGAAAATAAAGGTCAGGACAGAGCAGGCGCCTGGTGCTGCCTGGGTTCTTAACAGCCTGAGAATCTGGGCTTTGAAATGCCAGGCTTGCAAAGAAAAGTCACATGTGAAGGCGAAGGCAAATGTTACAGTATTTCACTGCACCAACCTTTCGGGACCTGTTGAATGTCAGTCACCACCGCACTGGCTTGGCATCTGATAGCTGCCGCAGAGCTTGCTCATTTCTGAGTAAGTGACTATGAGTAAAGCCGGTCACGCCTTTAGCATTTAGCGAGGAAAATAATTACATTACCTTGGGTGGATTGTCCTTTCATGACTGTCAACGGCCTAGCAGGGAAGACAAGTTGTAACACTGAGGACAGATGTGGAGACACATCAAAAAACTTCTAGTGCTAAAGAATGAGGGAAAATCCTAGCTTGGGGCATATTTATGTAACCGGATGTCAACGCTGATTTCAAAATATCTTCTGGAACTGCAGACAGATGGGAGCACAGGCATCCTGTGGAGTCAGTGGAGTGGGAGAGGATAAACTAGTGCCTGACGTGGCAATGCCCCCCTTCTACCAGGTGGGCTCAATCAACAGGTTGTCTGTTTATTTATAAATTGGGCATAATTTCTGTCTGACTTAATTTGACATAATTTCATCTCTGACCTCAAAAGAAATAAGAAACAGTTAATTCTTGGGCTGGAGAGATGGCTCAGTGGTTAAGACATTTGCCTGCAAAGCCTAATGATCAGAGTTCAATTCCCCAGTACCCATGTAAAGCTAGACACACAATGTGGTACATGCATTTGAGGTTTGTTTGCAGCAGCTGGAGGCCCCTTCTCTCTGTCTTTCTTTTATCTCTATTTGCAAATAATAAGTAAATAAATAAAAACACCAAAAGAAAGAAAATTTAATTCTCTTTCAGACATTATATGGCCATTACATTCATAAGCTTACAGCGGCTGATGTTACTTATACAAGACCTGCATAATATGAGGGCAAAAAAAAAAAAAAAAAAACACTGACATTGGGGCTGGAGAGATGGCTTAGTGGTTAAGGTGTTTGCCTACAAAGCCAAAGGACCCAGGTTCAATTCCCCAGGACCCACGTAAGCCAGATGCTCAAGGGGACACATGCATCTGGAGATTGTTTACAGTGGTTGGAGGCCCTGGCGCACCCATTCTCTCCTATTTTCTCATTCAAATAAATAAATAAAATATAAATGTTAAAAAAAAAAAAAAACACTGACATTAAAAATACCAGAGGTGGGCTGAAGAGAGGCCTCAGTGCAAAAACTGATGATCGTGGTTTAATTCTCCAGTACCACTTAAGGGCAGATGCACACAAACTGAATGCATCTGAAGTTTGTTTTGAGGCCCTGGTGCACCCATTTTCTCTGCCTTTCTTTCCTCTGTCTCTCTTTCTCTGCATGCAAATAAAAATAAATAAATAACATAACTAAAAACACAAGAGGGACTTGTTGAAAAGAAGAAAGGGTTCAGTAAAAGAGGGTGGATGAGGGGAGTGTGACCAGGTGCATTGCATATATGAATGGAGGCTGTCAATGAAAAGTCAAAAAGAAACAGTTAGTTCTGAGCCAAATATGAGGGATGATAGCCCAGGAACACAAATTCAGGTTGTCTTGAATAAGGTGGTCCACCGTGGAGGCAGTTTTATGAACTTTTCATAGCTGTAGAACAAAAGAAAGTCATAAATCAAGACATTTACCAAATACATTGCTGGGAACCTCAGGCTGGCAGGCAGGCGACAGCGGGAGGGAAGTGTTTGCGATAGGTATCAAATGCCACCTCATGACATTCTCTGCTTTGGGGGTGGTGGAGGTTAGAGCGCTATGAAGAATGCATTCCAAAGGTTTTACTTGCTGGTCACAAGGATGTTAGAGCAGGCACAAAGGAGGGAAATGAATGGTTCTTAACGGGACTAAAGATAGCCCAAGATTAGCTGGGCGTGGTGGTGCATGCCTTTAATCTCAGCACTCAGGAGGCTGAAGTAGGAAGATCACTGTGATTTCAAGGCCAGCCTGAGACTACTCCATAGTGAGTGCCTGATCTGCTTGGGCTACAGTAAGACTTTACCTTGAAAAAACGAAAACAACAAAAAAGAAAGATAGCCCAAGATAATTTGGTTCTGGGATTGTAGAATACTCCATAATCAAGAACTTAAAAAAATTATTTTATTTTATTTATTTGAGAGAGAGAGATACAGAAATAGGCAGGGAGACAGAGAGAGAGAGAGAGAGAGAGAATGGGAGTGCCAGGGCCTCCAACCATTGCAAACAAACTCCAGATTTGTGTGCCCCCTTGTGCATCTGGCTTATGTGGGTCCTGGGGAGTTGAACCTGGGTCCTTTGGCTTTACAGGCAAGCACCTTAACTGCTACGCCATCTCTCCAGCCCAGGAACTTTTTTTTTTTTTTTTTTTTTTTTTTTTTTTAATCTCTGTCTCTGTCTGTCTGTGTGTGTGTGTAGGTCAGAGGACAACTTAAGTATGGATCCTTACCTCCTTCCTTGTTTGAGGTGGAGTCTTGTTCACTGATGTATTTGCCAGGAAAGCAAGCTTCAGAGTGATTCTCCTGTCTCCATCTCCCATCTCACCAGAGGAGGGCTGGCATTTTAGATACGCACACCACATTTGGCTTTACGTGGGTTCTGGGCATCCAACTGTAGGTCACCATACTTGTGTGGCAAACACATTTATCTACTGAACCATCTCCCCAGCCCAATCCATCTATCTGCCTTGCAGAACCTTCAACACAGGTGCGTTCTCCCCGCCCCCCCCCCCCGGGAACATCAGCTGACATTCACATCTCCTTGGTCTGCTCAGAGAGCTCACCAGGTGTCCATCTGGAAGGTGAGGGCTAGTACATTACTACTTAGAATGTCCATTTCACCTCCTTAACGCCTTTTCATGCTTTAGACATAGAAAGCGAGAGCACGTAACCCCCCCACACACACACACAGCAGCGTTTGCTTAGGATGGGGACGTGGAAGGTGTAGGCTGGAAAATGTGTCAGTTGTTTCCTAAGCTCAGATGAACATGCCGTCTTCAACCGAATTTCCTGCCTCCTCTGATGATAAATGAAGAGCAGACTGTTATTGTGCACGCTTTATCTCCAGGGAGTGGTAGGCACTGTGCTGACACAATCTCCTAGCATCCTGGGAAAGAGATGATGAGTGATTTAATCACTGTGCTCCAGAAGATGAAGGGTTATCATTAGAATGGTGGCCAGATGTTTCCACCAAACCAATGCCAGATAGCCAGTGGGTCTGAGCTGCAGGAAAGGTCTGGGTGAAGCCGCTGAGATGCATCGTGGGGAGGGTTCCTTCCAGGCAGTGCCTCCTTTTAGGACGAATGCATTATGTGGCTAGTGCTTAAAGTCTGACAAGGGTACATTAAAAACACTTAGCCGAGTGTGGTGGCGCACGCCTTTAATCCCAGCACTCGGGAGGCAGAGGTAGGAGGATCGCCATGAGTTCAAGGCCACCCTAAGACTACATAGTGAATTCCAGGTCAGCCTGGACCAGTGAGACCTTATCTCGAAAAACAAAAGAACAACAACAAAAATACTTAAACACACACACACACACACACTCTCACACACTTATTCATTTGCAAGAGAGTGAGTTGAGTATGGGCACACTAGGGCCTCCTGCCACTGCAAACCAACTCCAGATGCATGTGCCATTTTGTGCCGCTTGCTTTACATATGTACTGGGAACTTGAACCTAGGCCGTCAGGCATTGGAAGCAAGCACCCTTAACCACTGAGCCATCTCTCCAGCCCCCAGACATATTTCCTTACACTATCTATGCAGCATAGTATAGCACCTCCATGATTCCTTTAGCCATTCTTGCTTGGAAACCACACCAGCCAGTTCTCCCACTGTTCTGCTGGCTGCTTGGCAGCTTCCCAGAGGCATTCCTAAGAGGTCTCACATGACAGTCACCCTATGGTCATCTGAGCTCTCAGCAGCTCACAGACACAGCCTGAAGCTGAGCCCACGGAGCAGGGCTATGTAGCCAGCTAGGCCTGTGGAAGGTGACAGCGGATGAAAGGGCTCCACGCAAGTGCATGTGTCACAGGCGCAGTTACAGAACCTTTAATAGCTCACACTCTTGGAAGGACATACATATGCCCACCACCTGGGCAAGGCGTCCACAGTGGCAGTGGGACCCCTGCCTTACAGTTGCCATGGTGATCTGAACAGCAAGGCTGCCAGCAGGAGTCAACGAGGGAGTGGAAGTAGGTATAAAGCCAAAAGCACCAGAAAAACCCCCAAAATTCATCTCTGAGTTGGAAATACCAGTCACAAGTATTATCCTCTTTCAGCCCCAGATGAGCAGTGAATCCATCGTAATGTCTGTATGTGGTGCGTGTCAGTGAGTACATGAATGCTTATATGTGTTGGCACGTGTGTAGGCCAGAGGACAACCTGAGGTGTCATTCCTCAAGGATGTTGCCCACCTCGGAAACAGGGTCTCACCACTTAGGTTAGCCTGACTGGCCAGTGAGCTCCAGGGAGCCACCTCTGTCCACCTCCCCAGGGTGGGATGATGGGTGTACAGCTCCTTCAGGTCCTCAGCAATGCAAGCACTTTATTCACTGAGCCATCTTCCAGGCCCTCTGACTCAGTCTCCGTACACGTCAGTTAGGAAAATGCTTCTTTTCTTTTCTTTTCTTTTCTTTTCTTTTCTTTTCTTTTCTTTTCTTTTCTTTTCTTTTCTTTTCTTTCTTTTCTTTTTGTTTTTTCCAGATAGGGTTTCACTCTAATCTATGCTGACCTGGAATTCACTATGTAGTCTCAGGGTGGCCTCCATCTCACAGCGATCCTCCTACCTCTGCCTCCTGAGTGCTGGGAATTAAAGGCTTGTGCCATCATGCCTGGCTTTTGATTTTTTTCTTTTTGTTTACTTTGTTTTCCTTCCTTCCTTTCCCTTCCCCTCCCCTTTTGCTTTCTTCCCTCCCTTTCTCCCCCTTCCTTCCCTACTCCTTCCCTCCCTTCCTTCTCCCTTCCCTTTTTTCTTCCCTCCCTCCCTTCCCCTTCCTTCCCCCCTTCCCTACTCCCTCCCTTCTTTTCCTTCCTTCCCCCTTCCATTTTTCTTTCTTCCCTCCCTCCCTTCCTTCCTTCCTTCCCCTTTTTTTTCTTTCTTCCCTCCCTCCCCTCCTCCCCCTTCCTCCCCTCTCCCTCCCTCCCCCCCTCCATTTTTCTTTCTTCCATCCCTCCCCCTCCCTTTCTTTCTTCCCTGGACCTGTGTATGCTAGACAAGTGCTCTATCACTGAACTCCAGGACCAGCCCATTACTCCAACTTTAATGTACTTACAACTACATGGATATCATCTTGTTAAAAACAGATTCAGGGCTGGAAAGATGGCTTAGTGGTTAAGGCACTTGCCTGCAAAGCCAAAGAATCCCAGTTCGATTCTCCAGGACCTACATAAGCCAGATGCACAAGGGGGCGCATGCATCTGGAGTTCGTTTGCAGTGGCTGGAGGCCCTGGCACACTCTTTCTCTTTGCCTCTTTCTTTCAAATAAATAAATAAATAAAAATATTTAAAAAAATAAAACAGATTCGGTCTGTTGTCCAAGTGACCTGAGGTCTTTATTCCTAACAAGTTCCCAGCGCTGCACTTGTCCATGCGCAGCTGTTTTGAGTCTCCACCATCTTCAGGGCTTGCACACATCAGAACCTCCTAATTAACAGCAGTTTAAATCAGACAGAGGGTTATTTCTGCTTTCTGCAACCCTCTCATTGAAGTTATCAGGACTCCAGGCAACTTCCACCGTGTTGCTGGAGCACATGTTAGTTGCCTGGTCCGTAGTCTAAATTGAATTCATTTCTAAGCTGTAGTTGAAACATCAGGAATGGGAAAGTGGGTGGTGTGCCCTTCTCTTTAAGGCCCCATCCAGAAACAATGCATTCCACTTCCACTACCATTCATGAAGCTCAAATGCAAGGCCACGTTTAGTTCCAAAGAAAGCTGGAGAAGATTTTATCTTTTCCACACTTTATTCTGTGTTCCAGATGCCCACCAAAAAAAATTTTTTTTTTAAATCCACAAACAAGAACAAGAGAGAATGCACATTATGGAAGGCTGACAATCTTCGCGGCAGCTGCCGATAAAAGTAATGAAGGTGGGGCTGGGGAGATGGCTCACTGGCTAAAGACACTTGCTTTCCAAAGCCCGTGAGCCCAGGTTTGGTTCTTAGGCACCCACCTAAGGCAGATGCAAAAAGCAGCACATGCTCCTGGAGTTCACTGGAGGTGGCAAAAGGCCTGGGTGCACACAGACTGTATCTCTCTCCTACAAACAAGTAAAAAATATTTTTAAAATATTTATTGAGAAGCCAGGTGTGGTGGTGCATGTTTTACTCCCAGAACTTGGGAGGCAGAGGTAGGAAGGATTGCTATGAATTAGAGCCCTCCCTGAGATTAGAGTGAATTCCAGGTCAGCCTGGTCTAGAGTGAAACCCTACCTTAAAAAATAAAAGAAAACAGCCAGGTGTGTTGGCGCACGCCTTTAATCCCAGCACTTGGGAGGCAGAGGTAGAAGGATTGCCATGAGTTCGAGGCCATTCTGAGACTACATAGTGAGTTCCAGGTCAGCCTGGGCTAGAGTGAAACCCTACCTTGAAAAACCAAAATAAATAAATAAATAAAATAAAACAAAGAAACCACATTCTTATTTGTTGTTTATTATGCACAGTCCCTTCAAGGAATCACCTCATTCAATTGACACACACACACAGCAGTTTGGTCTGTAAAGTGCTGGTCTTGAAAGCATGAAGACTTGAGTTTGATAGCCAGAACCTACATATACAAGGCAGACAGGACACAAAGCACCCGTAATCCCGGCAGTGGGAATATAGAGACAGGAGGATCATTGGACCTCATTCCCCAGTTGGTCTGGGGGAACTCCAGGCCAGGGAAAGAATCTTCTCTAACAAGGTGGAAGGGCAATTGAGGATGACACCACCTGGCCACCACACACTTGTACGTACACTCACACACTCCCCAAACCTATATGGTAAGCACTACCATATGGGCAACGTCCCATTTATGATAAACTGAGACTGAGAGATTTAAGTAGCTCGCTTACAGGCCTGCAGCCTGGGGAGGGCCAGGACTTCACTCCAGCGCCTGGAATCTCGGGAGGACCTTTCAAAGTGCCCCCTCCCCCTGGGACAGTTTTGACCATCAGGGGGTACCCTAGCCATGGAAGAGGCAGATGTGATCTGAGAGGCCGCTGTCTAGGACGGACTCTAGGCAGTGTCTCATGGACCCCCGTAAGAGAGGTGATAGTCATGGGACAACTGGTCCGCGTGCTTCGCATTTCTGGAGTCAGTTGAAAAGTCAAAGAGAAGCCAGGTGTGGGGGTACAACCCTGTAATGACAGCATGCAGAGGGCTCCAAGTTTGAGGCCAGCCCCAGGCTAGCTGTGGAGAGACATCGTCAAATGTTACAGCAGTTGGAGTGGGACGGAGAGGAGAGATTCGAGGCAAAGCACCGCTCTGCAAGCTCAAGAGCTCCTTCCAAGGGCTCTCCCAGCGGGCCACTCTTGCGGGGTCTAGTTCATACATGCTGTGCTCCCGCCCTTGAATGCCTGGTGCATTTGTTCTATTGAGCTATCACGGGCCAGGACCAGATAGGGTCACTTTGTGTGCCAGTCACCATTAGAGGACATTTGAAAACTTGTTTTCAGGGATTTTTTTTTCCCCTTTCTCTCTTTCCCCTTCTTTTAATGAAAGGGGCTTTTTGTTAGTACAGCCTTTGTTTGAGGATCCAACTAATAAAAGGACCGTTTTCTTGGAATGAATTACTGACGCCAGAGCTACCCAGTCCCTGGCTTTTGTTCAGCAAGGTGAACTGGAACGGAGGCTGGTCTCAAGGGCACTTTGGACTTTGCTGCCATCAGCAACTTGAAGGGTTTGGTTATTGGTTAATGCAGAAACTGGAGGGGGTGCTAACAGAAAATACCAGAGATGTTTACAGAATAGAAGGCTGGGGGCTGGGCAGAAGGCTCAGCGGTTAAAGGCACTTGCTCACACGCTTGTTGGCCGGAGTTCAATTCCCCAGCACCCACATGAAGCTGACACATGCATCTGTAATCTCAAAGCACATATGAGAATCCCGAAGCCTGCAGGCCAGCTAGACTAGTACACAGGGCAAAAACAGTAGAGGAGACCCTGTCTCAAGCAACACAAGAGAGGGTGACACCCTGAGGTTGTCATACGTATGCCCATCCACATAACCACATTCACACATACATGGTTAAAAAAAAAAAAAAGTTTCCCTTTATACGTGAGAAGTCAAAGCATTAGGATCCACTACCCAGGACCCAGCACTAGGGAGGCAGAGGTGGGAGGATTGCTGAGTTTGAAGGCACCCTAGACTACATAGTGAATTCCAGGTCAGCCTGGGCTAGAGTGAGACCATACCTTGAAAAACAAGAAGATAAAACAAAACATTGAAAGAAATCTCTCTACCTAGTATAAAATTATTAAAGCTTCATTGCTAAGAATGGGGTCTCTAATGATTCCAGGCTCATTTCTCTGAATCTCCCAGAAAGCCAATCCTCCGTCAACACAGCTGAACATGGGGAGTAAAGGGAAAACTATTATGTTCTCTCTGACTTTGTATGCCTCTGAATTCTTTTCTTCAGGGGCTGGACATGTACTTCAGTGGTGAGCTACTGCTGGTCTAGCGCCCAAGGGCCTAGATTCTATTCCTGGTCCCCAGGGTGGGTGGGTGAGGGTTCTTCAGATGCGAGCTCAAGAGAACTTGGAGAAAAGTAAGAAAATACTGTTAAGCCAGGACTGGAGGGATCGCTGAGTGGCTAAAGGCGCTTGCTTAAGAAGCCTGATGGCCTGGATTCAGCTCCCTAGTATCTATATAAAGCCAGATGCACAAAGTAGCACAGACATCTGGACTGGAGTTCGTCTATAGTGGAAAGAGGGCCTGACACACCCATTCTCTCTCTCTATCTCAAATAAATTTAAAAAAATTTTAAAAACCATGCCTAACTTAAAGGAAGCCCTTACACCCAGCATGGTTAATCTCTAAGGTAATTAAAGGAGTGAGTAACTAAAAAAAAAAATTTTTTTAAACAGAAAATACTGTTAAGCCAAAACCTTTACATTCTAGACAAGGGTTCTACCACTGAGCTAAGCCCTAATTCAAACCTGCACATTCTAGGCCCCCCATCCCCGCATGTCTGATGCATGTGATACCAACAAAAATTCATGAGGACACTGGGACTCACGTAGTACTTAAGACTCACAATTTCCTTGTGTTGTTTTGCTGAGAGCTACAGCCCAGTGTAATTAAAGTCTGTGAGGTGAATCAGCATTTCTCAGCAAAGCTCTTCTAGATCAGTGCTGTTTGTAAACAGTGACACGGAATGTGGCATTTAAGTCAATTGGCCGTGAACTCTTGAGAATTCAAGGACATTATTTAGGGCTGATAAAGTTAACAGAAACGGGGGAAGAGGACAGTCACCCCTTAATACTGTTTGAGGGCAGCTAACACTCATCCTTTCTAAGTGACTCAGCCCTAAGCACTGATTAGGTACTAGGTGCCTATGGGCAGAGTTGCCAGTGCCCAGTTTGGGAAGTAATGCCAATCAGTCCCTGTAGAATGGCAAGGTAAGCCATGGCATCCTGCCACTTCTGCCCTTTGAAACCAACAGGTGGGGAATGGGGAGCTGGCTCAGCGGTTAAAGGTGCTTGCTCTGCAAACCTGTGTTTGATCCCTAGCACTCAAGTAAAGCCGGCTACAAAGTGGTGCATGTGTCTGTAATTCCAACACACCGAAAGCAATGGCAGGCAGAGCCAGCAGAATCCCAGCTTGTGGGCCAGCTAGACTGGCCTTTCCATCAGCAAAGCAAGAGAGACCCTGTCTCAGAGAAGGCCAAAGGAAAAGCCAGACACCTTGAGATTGTCATCTGACTGCCATATGCATGCCACATACACAAAGTTAAACAATTTTACAACCAGCAGGCATTTATACCTGTCCAAAAAAAAAAAAAATCAATCAAGCGGGCGTGGTGGCTCACGCCTTTAACCAGCAGGCATTTATACCGAGAGTTCGAGGCCACCCTGAGACAAAAATTCCAGGTCAAAAAAACCTTGCAAAGCCAAAAAAAAAAAAAAAAAAAAAAAAAGAAAAAGAAAAAGAAAAAGAAAAAGAAAAAGAAAAAAAAAATCAATCCAAACAGGGCTGGGGATATGGCTCAGTGGTTAAAGGTGCTTGCTTGCAAAGTTCAGTACCCCAACACCCATGTAAAAAGCCAACTGTGGTGGGTCACGCTTTTAATCCCAGAACTCAGGCAGCAGAGGTAGGATCACCATGAGTTTGAGGCTAGCCTGTGACTACAGAGTGAGTTCTAGGTCAGCCTGGGCTACAATGAAACCCTATCTCGAAAAAAACCAAACCAAAACAAAAAGCCAGATGCAAAAAGTGGTGCAAGCATCTGTGGTTTGCTGTGGCAAGAAACCCTGGTGAACCCATGCGCGCGCGCGCACACACACACACACACACACACACACACAAATAAAAATACCTAAAATGAAAAACCCAGCAGGCACTTATCCTAAGACAGACAATTCACTGTGATGAATAGATTTTTCAAAACATATACCCTTTTACAATAGAACGATTTAAAAGAAAAAAAAAGACATTTCCTAGTTGGTAAAGCAAGTATGATTAATTACTACCTGGCCTGCTGATCTCACCATTTAGAGTGGCATGCTTCTAAAACTGCTATACCAATTTCAGCTGGTGGCATTAGCAGGCAGGGAGAAAAAGTCCCATCCTGGCAGTAGAGGGAAACGTGGGGAGGTGTTGGTGAAAAGCTTGTAAATGCAGAATTCCTTGATTTTTTTAATTTTAGTTATTTGTAAGCAGATATATACACAGACAGACAGACAGGGAGAAAGACAGAATGGGCTTGCCAGGGCCTCTAGCCATTGCAAATGAACTTTAGATTCATGGGCCACTCTGTGCATCTGGCTTTATGTGGGTATTGGGGACTCGAACTTGGGTGGTCAGGTTTTGCAGGCAAGTATTTTTAACTGCTGGGCCATCTAGCCCTGACATTCCTCTTTACTCAAGTTTATCGCACCCTGGCCATTATTCATTCGTACGGCTCCTGTAGATCTTCTACAGGGCAACTGTAATCAATTATTGCCATTACCTATGCATTACTATTTATCTCTTATCCAGATAGCCAGGGCTTGTGTCTTCCGCCATCACAAACTCTCTTGTTCCTTGCATGGGCTGGGTGGCACAAGACAGGTACCCAGATAATACCAGTGAATGCTGAGAAAACTGGAGATATTTAAGAGAAATACTTACATCAAAAATTCAGTCAAGGGCTGGAGGGATGGCTTAGTAGTTAAGGCACTTGCCTGCAAAGCCAAAAGACCCAGGTTCGATTCCCCGGTACCCACAGAAGCCAGATGCACAAGGCGGTACGTGTATCTGGAGTTTGTTTGCAGCAGCTAAAGGTCCTGGCATGCCCATCTCTCACTCTCTCTCTCAAATAAATTAAATTAAATTAATATTTTTTTAAAAAAAAATCACAGTCAGGCATGGTGGCACAAACCTTTAATCCCAGCACTCAGAGGCAGGAGTTTGAGGCCATTCTGAGACTACATAGTGAATTCCAGGTCAGCCTGGGCTAGAGCAAGACCCTACCTCAAAAAACAAACAAATGAAAAATTTGCCAGTCCTGCCTTATTTTCCAAACTTGAACTTTTCTAAGCTACTCTTCCACTTCAAGCCTTTAAGGAAGAGAAAGACTGAGCAGGGTACTGGCACTGGGGCCAGTTTCCAACTCAGTAACAGTGGCTGTAGCTCTTTCTATTGGTGACAATGTTTCTCAGAGTACTTATAAATTCCCCAGCAGGGCAAGTTTGCCTCCACTGGCCACTGGTCTGTACCCTCAGAATACTATTTTGGGGAAGAAAACATGAATATGAATCCATCTTTCCATGGTCTGTGTGGAATCCTTTAAATTGCTCTTAATAGCCAAGATGTTATTCAGTGTTCCAGTCTTGCAGACAGAAGACACTACTTTGCCATTCAGAATGTCAAAGAGTCTTCAGCTCTTGAGCAAAGCAAAAATTCTTGCTGGGTATGGTATTGTAACACCTGTAATCCCAGCACTCAGAGGCAGAGGCAGAGGCAGAAGTAGCAAAGTGAATTCGAGGCCAGCCTTGTCTACATGGTAAGTTCCAGGTCAGCCAGAACTACAGAGAGACCCTGCCTTACTTCCTCCCCCTATTAAAACCAAACAAACAAGCCAGCAACATGCTTGTAAAAGGCTGGCCAATTAATACCTAAACAGGTGTCAGAGAGTTCTTAAAAATTTTTGAAGCCGGGGCTGGAGAGATGGCTTAGCGGTTAAAGCATTTGCCTGCAAAGCCAAAGGATCCCAGTTCGATTCTCCAGGACCCACGTAAGCCAGATGCACAAGGGAGTGCATGCATCTGGAGTTCGCTTGCAGTGGCTGGAGGCCCTGGCGTGCCCATTCTCTTTCTCCCATCTTTCTCTGTCTCTCAAATAAATAAATGAAACATATTTAAAAATTTTTTGAAGCTGATTTAGACACAGTTTAATTTAAAGTACAGCCATAATGTAAAACTGAAGTCTGCCAGCATTTCACTGGGCATGACCCCTCGGAGTGATAGACAAACACAGGAAATCTGATGTGTCATTAAAGTGAATATGAGCCAAGAGTTCTCCAACTCAATGAATTACAAGTCCAATTATTTTTAACACCATCTCTACCACTACTCACACTACCATGAAAAGGACAGGAAATTAAGTGACACTTGCTTTATTTTTGTAATTTTTCCCAAAATGACACTGAAAAGGTTGTAAACCATTAAGTAACTAAAATGATAATTTGCATATGTGTGTGTGTGGGGTGAGCATGTGTTTGCAGGGATGGATGTGTGTACACTTGTACGAGAGTGCATGTCAGATGTGGGGTGTCTTTCCCCAATTCTCTTCACCTTGTTTATTCACATAGAGTCTCTCTCACTGAACTCAGAGCTCACTGGTTTGGCTAGACAAGCTGGCCAGCAAGTCCCAGGCATCCTCCTGTCTCTGCCTCCTCAGTGCTGGGACTACAGACACACACCACTGCACCCATATTTCATGTGGGTGCTTGGGATATGAACACAGGATCTCACGCTTAGCCACCTACCTGATAAACTTATTTTTTAAAACACGTTTTCTCTTTATCGGCAATTTTGTAGTATTGGTACAAAAGCATACTGTATAATGAAACTCTAGTCCATTGAAATAAAGCTACTTTAGAAGAATGTGTTATTTTATTTTTCTTGTTAGTACTTGTTCTTAAGGAAGCCCCAATACTCTGTTTGCTTAAAATACTACATTCTAGACCATCAGGACAGTACAGTCTGGCACAGGACTCTCAGAGCCACAGTCCCCTAATACTCCAGAAAGCACTTAATTGAGGTGTTTAAAATTAAGACAGTAAAGAAATCAATAGCTTAGTGACTCTAAATTTGTTAAGTTTTGCCAGATGTGTCTTTAGCGATCTGAGATATATTCTACCAGCTAAAGCAAAATAAGTCAGGACACCTTGAAAAAGGTAGTGTAGTAAGAAAGAGTCAATTTAATCATTTAGCAGGCAAGCGATTTTGTAAACGTTCAGCAGCGGCAGCATCCAACTTACAAACAATTTTAAAAGAACCAAGATTAGTGATTATAATTTTTCCTTCCCTTTCCCCAAAAGAAGAATTGAAAAAAAAAAAAAAAACAGGAAAGAAAAAAAAAAAAAGATTTGGAAATGAATGACTTTAAAATGCTACAAACATTGAACATTCAATCACGTCTTCTATCAGCCTCCTATGCATCCTCTCTGTGTTTTGTTTTAAAAGATGTATCTACTCCTAAAATGCAGTATCTTGCAATAACTTGTACGTGAGCATTTGCAATCTAGGGGGTTGGTCCCGCACACGGATGTGCACGTAGTATCTCAGTTTAAATCCCATTTGCAAAGGGGACATTTGTGTCTTGATTCAATGCTTCTTTGACTTCTAGTGGCAGGGTGTCAAAGAGGTGGTCTTCCACAACAAGCCCGCTTTTCTTGAGCATTCGACACAGGCCCAGCTGGGCTGGCAGGCGGTCTAGGCAGTTCCCCTTCAGCTCCAGCTGGGTGAGCTGGGACAGCTGACCAACCTTCTCGGGGAGGGAGCTGATACAGTTCTGCCCCACGTTCAAAGTCCTCAACTTCACACATTTAAACAACTGTTTTGGCAGAACGTCCACTTTGTTCCCGGTGATATGCAAATGCTGCAGGTTCTGAAGCAAGCCGATTTCTATTGGGATCATGGAAATGTTGTTGTAACTGACATCTAGGCATCTGAGTTTCTGTAAACTAAATACTGCCACTGGTAAGGATTCGAGCTTGTTGTTGGAAAAGTAAAGAGACTCCAAGTTTTTGACATGAGTGATGGAGGGAGGAATGGTAACGATTTTATTATGCCATAATTTTAAACAAGTCAGTCGTTTTAAATGCTGGAAGCTGATGATCTCCTCGATTGTGCGTATGTTATTGGATTTTAGGTCCAGTTCCTGTAAATTGGAGAGGCTGAAAATAGCATGGGGGATTCTCTCTAGCTCACAGTTCTGGAGTTCCAGCTCGGCGACATTCATCATTTTCTTAAGGCTGTTCAGGACCAAGAGTTTGGTGCCGTCATTATGAATGACTAACTTAGTGAGGTGCGGGGCCACATCCGTAATGTTGGAGGGAACTTTGGTCAAATTACTCTTCACGTGGAGAATCTTGAGGTGCCGCAACTCACGCAGAGATTCAAGTCCTATCATCTTATTGTTTTCCGAGTTCAAATTGCCTATCAAGTACAACTCGCGAAGGTTTTTGAGCAAGTACACCCAAGCGGGGATTTCGGCCACGTCAGTGAACTTCACGTGAAGGCACCTCAAGTGATCGCGGAGGAAGCTAAAAGCAGTCTGTTCCACTTTTGCAGGGCAATGGCAGAGGTGTAGCTCTTGGAGGTTAGTCATTTGAGAAATCTTAGCAGGGATCTTAGCTTCGGGGATCAGTTCAAGTTTTAGCACATCTAGGTCCGTGAGGTCAAAGACAGCATCGGGCACACCTGACAACATGAACAGGTGCAGTTCCTGCTTGTCTTGGGCGTTGCGTGACACGTGCTGCCTGAGTTTTTCAAATGTCCATTCATGGTTCAAACTAATTTCCCTAAGTTTGTTTTCACTCACTTCCGACAAGAACACCCCAAAACGCTTGGAATACAGCTGGTCATACTGGTCGACCATGTGCAGGAGGAATGCAAAATCGTTTTTGACGTCGGGGATGTCGCTGAAACTGCTCTCTTCTCTGACCTTTTCAAAGGAGTATTCCTTCAGAGGGATCCTGAACAGCCAGAAAAGAGTGTAGAGGCAGATGAAACCATAAACACAAATGATGGATATGTAACTGATGAGCAGCTTTTTCAGCATGTAAGCCATATTGTGGGTGCACTCAAACACCTCGTAACCCGTCAGGTGCTCGACTTTGGGCTTGCAGACATGCTCGAAGCTGATGGCATTGACAAAGTTCGCGGTATAGCAGAGGATGAAGATGAACTTGGCGGTTTTGATGACTGTTTGGACCACGTAGAGCTTATATATCAGGTCACTGTCTTCCACATGCGCGCGGAACTTCCTCACTTTCTCAAAGAGGGCTTTGGCCTGCTCCCCGTCTTTCTTATCCAGGATGGTCATGCTGGGAACTTCGATCACCGGCTTCTCAGCTGAGAACTTGAAGCCAGTTTTGTTGATCATCGGGGTACTGGCGCTGGGGCTCCCCTCGTCGCTGCTGGTGGACACGTGCTTTGGTAGAGTCTGGGCACCCGTTATCCTCTGCTTGTTTTCCTCCGAGTCCTCACACGCTGTCTCGGATAACGCCTTTGTTGTCCAAGGGGATTCAAAGCACTTTCCCAATATTGAGACAAAATGCTCTACTTTGGAACAGGTTTTGGGATATTTGAACCAGAAGTTACTGCTGACCATAAGAATAATAGTATGAATGAGGGCAAGGTAAGGAAAGTACTTCGAATACCACGGGAGGGCCAGGTGGTAACACATCTGATTAATAAATACGTACTGCTGGAAATCCAAGTTCGTTTTGCGGCCCGTTGGGTCTCTCTTCTCTTTCCGGACCTCCTGGTTTGGAACGGTGGCATCTGCATGCGCATAGGTGGCTCTGAGAGGTACGTCAGGAGTCACAGCAGAAGTGCCAAAGGAAATGTCATTCGTCGCGTGCCCGTCTTGGTCCCGGTGAGTGGCTGTGTCCATCTTGGGGATTTGGGTGGTGATGTCAGCACTTCCTGGTGGGGTGTGCGCCTTTGAATGGACGGGTGATGGCAATACGGGCAAACAGACCACCTGATCTTTGGTTAGCTGCATGGTTCCGGCGAAGATGGCAACCATCAACATAACAACAGCCAGGTAATCCATAAACACGTCCCACCATGGCTTCAGGATCCGGTAAGTTGGCTGAATGTCATTAAGTGAAGCAACTTCTGCGAGGGTAAACATTCCTGGGAAGAAAAACAAGAAAACAGAAGGCATTATGATCCCAGAGAGACAAGTGGCAACCAGACATGAAGAAAGCCCTGTGCTTGCTCCCAATGGTTTCTTGTCCAGGTTCTATGTCTGTGTACGAGGCATGAATAATAAAAAATAATAAAAGGAAGCATAGGAGGAAAATGGTCAATTGTTTCTTGTAGCCTTTCTCTTCTTCTACAAGAAAAGAGAAAGGAGATAACCGAGGACTGACTTCCAGGGAACGCTTAATAATGGCAGCCGGCACAAAGCTGCCATTGGTTCCTGCATCTGTATAGAGCAGATCAGAGCAGGGGAGTAGCGTAGTTTCTGTTTGTGTAAGCCCAGTGTGGAGGCTGTGCAGTCGAAGGTTGTTAAGCTCTGAATAATCATTTGCTCTAGACAGAGCCCTACCACTTACTGACGGTGTGACTCTCTAAGCCTGGTATTTACCATCTGTGCTGACAGGGGACTCTAACTTCTAAGGTTTGGTAATGACTACAAAGCTCTCAGCACACCTCTGGACACAAGCATTTGATACTTGTCCTAGTGTCCTGTTCAAGTATCCCGTGGACATCTGAAATTAAGGGTTTAGGATTTAGGCAGAGTCTCACTATCCATAGCTGGGATTTATTAACATATACAGTTGAAACTAACCTATGATGCAGAATCTATGTGATGTATGTGGAATAAGAAGAGGGCCAAAGATCCTGGGGCGGGGAGGGGGGGGAGGCAGGAAATGATCTGTGATGGTTCCAGTAGGTGAGTTGGGACCAGCAGGACTTTTGATGCCTCTCTAAGCAGGTGACTGCTGCAACAGTGAAGGGAACCCCAGTGCCAGGACACTTGGACCCGTGGTCACCATTTACTACCAGCTGCATCTCCACAGTGCTGAAAACACCTCTTATAATAATACAGTTCAAGGACAAGCACTCCGGAAGTGACCAAGAAACTCAGAATGTTGTCGGCAAGCGATGGAAATGGGCCTCTGTAATCAAACGCATGAGCCAAATGTCTGTCTTTCTGAATCTGGATGGTTTGGCTTCTTGAAAAACTTCATCACAGCAGGGTGGGGTAGAGCCCACCTTTAATCCCACCGCTTGGGAGCAGAGGCAGGAGGATGGCCTTGAGTTCAAGGCCAGCTTGGAACTACAGAGTGAGTTCCAGATCAGCCTGGGCTAGAGTGAGACCCTATCTCAAAATATTAAAAAGAAAAATTCCATCATCACCTTCTGTTTTCACAAGAGATCTTCAGATTGCAGTATGAATAAGTAAAAATCTAGGGCTGGAGGGATGTCAAAGTGGTTAAGGCATTTGCCTGCAAAGCCAAAGGACCCAGGTTCAATTCCCCAGGACCCACATTAGCCAGCTGCACCAGGTGGCACATGAGCATAGAGTTTGTTTGCAGTGGCTGGAGGCCCTAGCATGCCCATTCTTCCCTCCCACTCTGTCAAATAAATAAATAAAAATTAAAAAATTAAAAATAAATAAATAAAAATCCAGTCCTTTAATATGAATGACAAAATAGTACAAAGTTGAGGCCTCAAAACTTGGGGAATGCATTTACGTTTTTTTAAAAAAGATTATTTATTTATTTATTTATTTGAGGGAAAGAGAGAGAGGGAGAGTGAGAATGGGTGTGCCAGGGCCTCTAGCCACTGCAAATGAACTCCAGATGCATGCACCCCCTTGTGCATCTGGCTTATGTGGGACCTGGAGAATCGAACTGGGGTCCTTAGGCTTCAGGCAAACGCCTTAACTGCTAAGCCATCTCTCCAGCCTGCATTTACATTTTAAATGAAGCATAGAAAAGAGATGTTAAAGTTTATGGAAACTGCCTGCAGTGTTATTGTGTAACGAATTCTGAGGTTAACTCTGGCTCCCACCGAAATAGTGTTACGATTGGTTGTCAGTGGTTTTCTTGGACAGCAGAACGGTGAGGTGAAGCATTAGAACGTGGCACCTGTCAAGTCTCTGAAAGCAGGGAGAGGTTCATGTCTTTTTTTTTTTTTTCCTGAAATCCTTCCACATAATTAGTAGTGGACAGAGCAAGTGCACCTATTATCTACCAAAATGTCAAGGTTATTTACTCATTTGTAATAGCAGTTCTCACAGCTATTAGCTTCTCCCTACCTCCCTCTTTGTTCTCTCCTTGTCTCTCTTAGACAGGGTCTCCTGTGTCCCAGGATTGGGCTTGAACTCCTTATGTAGCCAGAAGATGATCTTGAACTTCTGATGCTGCTGCCTCCCCCTTCCAAGTCCTGTGATTATGGTGTGTGGCACTACCCCTGGTTCATGCAGAGCTGGCGATCAAACCCAGGGCTCCATGCATGCTAGGCAGGCATTTATTTGACTGACTGAGCTACATCCCCAGCCCCTGTTTTGTTATTTTGAGACATGGTCTCATGTAGCTCAAGCTGGTCTCAACCTTGCTGTATAGCCAAAAATGGTCCCAAAAAGCCTGATCCTCCTGCCTCTGCCTCCTACATGCTAGGATAATTGTTTTGAAAGTGTTATAGCTCTTGTCATTAGGTAAACATGAAGCTGAGAACCTCAAACATTTAAACTATTAAAATGTATTTTTATGCTTTGTGAAAATTTGTTAGAAAACACTTTCCAATCCTTCAGGGACGGAATTTGGTTAAAACAAAAAGCAAATGGCGAAAGAAAAAATATTTGTAGTGGGGCAGACCTCACTCTCTCTCCAGGAACCCCTTTTATTCTAAGCTCCTGTGTTTTGTGTGTATGTGTGTGTGTGTGTGTGTGTGTGTGTGTGTGTGTACGCGCGCTTGAGACAAGTCCAACAGACTTGTCTTTTTTAAAAAATATATATTTCATTTATTTCTTTGAGAGAGAAAAATAGGCAGAGAGAGAGGGAGAGAATGGGCATGCAGGGCCTCCAGCCACTGCAAACAAACTCCAGATGCGTGCACCCCCTTGTGCAGGTCCTAAAGAATTGAACCAGGATCCTCTGACTTTGCAGGCAAATGCCTTACCTGCTAAGCCAACTCTCCAGCCCAAAATAAATATATATATTTTAAAAGAACACATGAGACCTTGATCATCATCGTCAGAAGGATAAAAATTCTGAGAACAGCCGGGCGTGGTGGCACACGCCTTTAATCCCAGCACTGGGGAGGCAGAAGTAGGAGGATCACTGTGAGTTTGAGGCCACCCTGAGACTACATAGTGAATTCCAGGTCAGCCTGAGCTACAGTGAGATCCTACCTTGGAAAACAACAACAACAACAAAAACAAAAACAAAAAAACCTCCGAGAACACTTGTTAACTGTCCTGGGCAGAGGAGCACTTTATCATGCTCAATTGCTCAAAGCAACTTGTGACTAGGCAAGAATAAAACCTCTCTGCCAGGCCTCAGTGCGGAAATAGGGGGCCACGCAGAGAAATTGTGGGAGATTTTTAACTGGTGCCATGTTACTGCCGTGAGAGCTCCAATGGCGGTTTTTAAGCACCATCTACAGAGTACGGGCTTTGATCTCAAAGGACAGAAAAGATCGATTGTTTCCCGGCGGGCAAACAGTGAAAGGAGAACACAGCAGTACGGTGACTTCACAGTCACCAGCTCTGCCAAACAAGAGCTTGGCAGGTGACAACTCCAGGTTCAAACGAAATCTCCAACACACTGTCTATTCTCCATCCCGCCAAGGGTTTGTGCCCTGCATTTCCCCAGCCTGTTTCTCTTCCTGCTTTCCAAACTCTTACGCATTCTCAGCTGAAACCCACCCTTTTGCTGCAGATTTCTGTCACACTAACAGTCATCAGTCTGCACCCCTGGTCTTTTCAATGAGCTTTCAAGCTCTGGGTGGGCAGGGATTTCACGTGACTCACCTCAGTACCCGCCACAGCCAACCCCATCTCTGAGTGAACACAGAAGCCACTCAATGTCAATCAGAAAGAAAGTAACAGGAGTTATTTGCAGCTGGATATAGTGGCACATGCCGTTAATCCCAGCACTCAGGAGGCTGAGGTAGGAGGTCCACTGTGAGTTTGTGAGTTCGAGGCCAGCCTGAGACTACAGAGTAAGTTCCAGGTCAGCCTGGGCTATAGTGAAACCCTGCCTTGAAAAAAAACCAAACAACAAAAAAAGTTATCATTTGTTATCTTTCTCCCATATGCCAAGCACTGTCTTAGGAGATTTGCATAAGGTACAATCCCTTGTGTTTACATGTTCCTTATATAACAATACATAAGAATCCTTAAACTGAATGTGTTCCAGAAAACAAATATATGGCAAGCTTAGAGTTTTCAGTTTTGTAGGCTAACGATTTGGCTCCACTTCCAAAATTCTATATAGTACTAGTTAATCCACCAGAATTCCTAAAATGAAAATGATAGGTAACACCAAGTCCTGCTGAGGGCGCAGGAACAATTAGGATTGCACGCTACTGGTGGAGAGTGGTGAATTTGAATACACCACATTGGGAAAGTTTTTGGCCTCCAACTGGAAGCTATACAGATACCTGCACAGAGTAAATGGAGAAATGAAATGCACCATAGCCACCAAGTAGGCTACCAGGCAGGCAGCACTGAGTAGGAATGATCTGGTCACACAGGTGTGTTCAGTTCAGCAAATGGAATTGGTACGAGCCTTTTATCACTTCAATAAAAACTTGCAAAAAGCGGGCTGGAGAGATGGCTTAGAGGTTAAGGTACATACCTGCAAAGCCTGAGGACCCAGGTTTGACTCCCCAGAACTCACATAAACCAGCCACACAAGGTGACACATGCATCTGGAGTTCAATTCTAGTGGCTAGAGACCCTAGTGTGCCAATTCTCCCTCCATAAAAAATGTATATTATAAAACTTCAAGCTGGGCATGGTGGCGCATGCCTTTAATCCCAGCACTCGGGAGGCAGAGGTAGGACGATTGCCATGAGTTCGAGGCCACCCTGAGACTACAGAGTGACTTCCAAGTCAGCTTGGGCTAGAGCGAAACCGGACCTGGGGGTGGGGAGGGGTGGAAACTTCAAAAAGCAATGATAGGGCTGGAGAGATAGCTTAGCAGTTAAGATGCTTGCCTGTAAAGTCAAAGGACCTCAGTTCGACTCTCTAGGACCCACACAAGCCGGATGCACAAGGTGGCAAACGCGTCTGGAGTTCATTTGCAGGGGCTGAAGGCCCTGGCATGCCCATTCTCTTTCTTGCTCTCTCTCTCTCTCTGCCTCTTTCTCTCAAATAAATAAAATAAAATAAAAAACAAAGAAAAGTAATGATACCCTAAGCTGTACCATAAGCAACTGTCCTAGGGATGTGCTGTCACACCAGACGAGACTCTGGCTCAGTCCCCATCTAAGGCACATCCAGGCCAGCAGGAGTCAGGTCCCAGGAAGGCTCATCCATGTTTCTCTGCTGAGTTCCCTCACTACCTTTCTGTTAGTCTGAGAGAAGTGCCCCCCCGCTGCTCCTGGCACCGGAGTACAAAGGATGGGATCTGACTCAGGAAGAGGGTGCCCTGGGTGGAGGAACACAGGATTGCAGACGCTCTGCTTGGAAGAAGCTGAGTGTACACAGACAAAACTCCCGCAGTCCCTTGTGTGAGTCCCACCTCGCCTTCCAGCTCTGGGCTACATAATTGTACGATTCACCCTGGGAAGGTGAAGATGAGGCCCACAGAGGTGACGTGGTGGACGCTGTATCATTAATAGTGGAGTCTGGCTTTAAAGTCCCATTTAAGGCCAAAGCAATGTTCTTTCTACCACCTGACATTGCCTCATGTTTCTTGGGTTTGTAGTACTTCAGTCTGTAAAGCGCCTTCCCAGACAAGCTCTTAATGGATTCTCACAATGGCCCATTGAACCAGACATGATTACTGCCCAATACTGTAAGAAAACACAAGGCACAAAAAACTTAAATGACCTCCCTGAGCTAATGAGGTGAGTGCAGACAGAATCTTTCATTTCCAAGTCTTTCTCTACCAACGTCTGGGTTGTTAGCAAAGGGCTGACTGCTGAAGGATGGAACTTCTTATTGTTGCCCTTGGCTTTGGGGAGACACAGCAATGACATGATGTAACACCCCACCACCCATCCCAGTATGATCTTTTGTGCCCTCCACTCGGAGCTTGAACCATGATCCAGGCAGGATGGGCATGGATGGATTACAGATGAGGTAAGGTAGCCTTAATCCTCTGAGCTTCCTGGGGGATGGTAAGCAGTAACCAGAGAGAAGACTGCTGTGTCCTGGTTACCACAAGCCCCAGGAGAGGCCCAGGACAAGGCAGTACTTCCCCAGGGGTGGTTCTCAAGGTGACACAGGCAGGAGGGAGGAGATACAGGGTTGCGGAAGGGAAGAGAATACCATATTGACCAAAGAAATAATAAAATCAAGGCAGAAATGCTGGCGAAGTTATGTCACAGAAATTACCAATAATTCTAGTGCATTATTTTAAAAAAGTTTCATTTTATTTATTTGTGAACACAGAGAGAGATACAGAGAATGGGCACATTAGGGTCTCTTGCCACTGCAAACTCCAGATCCATGTGCCCCTTTGCATCTGGCTTTATGTGGATACTGGAGAATCGAATCTGGGCCATCAGACTTTGCATGAAGCTTCTTTAACCACGGAGACACTGTGCAGCCCCCACCCCCTGCCCTAGTCAGGTAACTTTCTAACATGAAGTGGAGTCAGTGGGAGAGCAGACCAGCACCTGCCTGTCTGAATCCTGTGCTTGGAGCTTAGATAGTCTGAGGCAATCAGAACTCAGACTAGTCACAAATGGTTATGGGAAAATGAGCTTTTGTTTCATGACCTGATATTAAAAGCGTATATTCTTTGGGTTCTCCTTTGCTAACTAATCTATTGCAGAGGGTTATGTCAGGAGGAAGTGAGCTTCACCTTCTAAGCCTCCTCTTTTCTGAAGGCATGAAAAGTCAGCTTAACATTCTTGTATGTAAACATTTCTCATGGAAGTCAAATTCTTCTGGTACTGGGATTGAAAGGGGGAACTCACTAAACTCTGGGTGTCTAGAACGGAGTCAGAAAATAACAGGGGTTCAATCTCAATCTTTTTAAGATCACGGTCTTGTGCTCTTATCCAAACTTATGGTCCACGGTAACTCAGAAGTCAACAAACCAGGTTCAAAACTTAATGAATCAATAATTAATTCCGTCTAAAAAGCAGAGCTGGGGAGATGGCTCAGTGGTGAAAGGCACTTGCTTGCAAAGCCTGCCAGCCTGGGTTCAATTCCCTAGGACCCATGGAAGGCCAAATGCACAAAGTGGATGGAGCAGCTATCCAGAGTTCGTTGGCAGTGGCAGGAGTCTTGGCGTGCTCTCACACACACTCTTTCCTTTTTTCTCGCAAATAAACACATAAAAATATATTTAAACTATCAGAAACTATGACGACTGGATCACAATGGGCATATACTTTAAAAACTCTGAATTATATGCTTTACATAGGTAAACTGGCCTGGTGTGGTGACACATGACTTTAATGCCAGCACTCGGGAGGCAGAGGTAGGAAGATTGCTGTGAGTTCGAGGCCATCCTGAGACAACATAGTGAATTCCAGGTCAGCCTGGGCTACAGTGAGACCCTACCTCGAAAAACCAAAAAAGAAAAAGAAAGAAAAAAAAAGAATAACTGACATGCTAATTCGTCAGCAATCCAAATTTGGGATTTATTTACAGGTGTGGTGGCGCATGCCTTTAATCCCAGTACTCAGGAGGCAGAGGTAGGAGGATCGCTGTGAGTTGGAGGCCACCCTGAGACTACCTAGTGAATTCCAGGTCAGCCTGGGCTAGAGTGAGACTCTACCTTGAAAAACCAAAAATAAATAAATAGGAATAGGTAAACTGTACAGTGTATGAATTTTATCTCAATAAAGTTGTTAAAATGTAGAGTCTCTCCCCAAGCTGCCTTTCAAGAGAAGCAGGCTACAGCCCATGCTGGTCTTTGTTCTGAAGTCAAACGTGCTTTAAAGTGCCAGAATGTGGCTCAGAGCTAGAGTGCATGCCTAGTATATGCAAGGTGCTGGATCTGAGCCCTAGCACTGCAAACATGTTTTAACATGATTGTTAATATAACTATATTGACCTGGTTTGGGAGAAAACGAGAATTTCACTTATTCCTCTTTGAGTATTTATGCTTTACCTATAAAAATCCTCATAGTAACTTTCCCAGATTATATATTAGAAACACCCAGTTCACAATCTGGAAGAAAATACCATCCCTCCCCCCAAAGATTACCGAGTCTGAATGAAAAAAATGCTGATAAACTGTTCCATCCCTACAAATGACCGTCCCCCAGTACTCAATATATGGAGTTCATTTGCAATAGGCTCTGGCACATCCAGATTCTCTGTTTCTCTTGGCTCACAAATAAATACAGAGAAGTTTAAAAAAAAAAAAAGATTATCTTGCACTCCTTTAATGCCAGCACTGAGGAGACCGAGGTAAGAGGATTGCTGTGAATTCAAGACCAGCCTATGAGTACATGGTAGATTCCAGGTCAGCCTGGGCTAGAGCAAGACCCTACCTCTCAAAACAAAACAAATAAACAAACAAAAAAGATTTTTTGATACTTCTCTTGGAGTTTCTCTCCAAAGCACTGATATTCAGAAAAAATATCACTTCTAAGCTAAGAAACAAAACTCTAAATACATGTTAACAGAGCCAAAACAAACGGTCTCAGGGATTAACAAAGATGTGTTAATATAACACCAGGAACTGCATGCTTTTCGTTCTAGCTTTCAGTTCTAAAAGTGAAGGCCCACAGTTGAGAGCCAGAAAAGATCTTATTCATAGAATACTACCATGGAGGCTCTAAGACTAAGTTAATGCTTCTGTATTTTATCTTGCATCTCCCCCAGTTTCTCTACAAATGATCCCTTCATTATAAACACAGGATAGTGCAATGTGCAATTTCAAAAGTGCTGAAGTTCTGTCAGGCCCCACCCAGGATACCACCCTCTACTAGAAACCTTACTTCATTGAACAAGTATTTACACCGTATTCACTATGTGCCAGATACAAGCTGAGGGAGATTCAACAAGGGAATAATTTGATCCTAACAATACTCTTAGCCAGGTGTGGTGGTGCATGTCTCAACTCCAACACTCTGGAGGTTGAAGCAGGAGGATGGAGTGTTTGAGGCTAGACTGGACTACACAGTGAGACTGTCTCAACAAGAAAGGGTTGGAGAGATGGCTTAGTAGTTAAGACGCTTGCCTACAAAGCCAAAGGACTCAGGTTCAATTCCCCAGGACCCACGTAAGCCAGATGCACAAGGGGGGCACATGCACCTGGAGTTTGTATGCAGCAGCTGGAGGCTCTGGTGCACCCATTGTCTCCCCATCCTCTCTCTCTCCCTCTCAAATAAATAAAGGAAAAAAAGAAAGAAAAAAGAAAAGCCAGGTGTGGTGGCTCACACCTTTAATCCCAGCACTCAGGAAGCTGAGTTATGAGGATTGTTGTGAGTCTGAGGCCAGCCTGAGCTATAGTGAGTTCCAAGTCAGTCTGGGCTAGAATGAGGACCTGTTTAAAGAAAGAAAAGGAAAAGACAAGAAAAGAAGGAAAGAAAGAAGGAAGAAAGAAAAAGAAAGAAAGAAAGAAAGAAAGAAAGAAAGAAAGAAAGAAAGAAAGATGTCCCCTTTCTTCAGAAACGTCCTGAGGAATGACATAGAGCAGGACACACGGATGGTTTGACAGAGAAGGGATCTGCACAAAGGCTCCAGAGACAGTCCCAAGCTGAAGGCCAAGTGTTTGGTCATCTGAAGGGATTTCTAGGGGAGCTTTGCTGGTATGGTACAGTCCCTTCTACCCATTTGTAAGATGGGTACCTTAGATTCTGTCAGGTTTCCTTTTCCTGGCTTACCTTGGGCATGTTTTCCTGAGTATGCATGCCAGCTGCCTGACACTGGGCTGAGCAACACGCTCCCTGACAACCTAAGCTTTCCGTGGCTCCAGAGCTCTCTAGACGCTCTTCTAGGGGTCTGACCATGGAGGTCTGATCTGGGTGAGACACAGGGGAGCCTGCCAATCCTTCCACCCAGTGTGGGAGACTGCAAGAAAGCCACAGCAAGTGCTTAGCCTCTGAGCCCTCAAAAATTTCTCAAAGGCTGCTGACAGCAAAACACAGATGTAAATGCTACTCCACTACCGGGGAAGCTTACTTCGTTCACAGGGTTCCTGGGTAGAGTGTTAGAAAACCTTAGCCATTAGACTAAGATAAGCGAACATCAGATAATTGTTGTAAGGCTTACACAACCGGCAGTTCTGTCGCCCGATCTCTTTCTAGTTGGGTTTGGATTCCTTTCCTAGTGGGCAGTGAATTTTGTTTTTTTTCTTCTTTCTTATCTGCATGTCCCCAGGGCAAGGGCCAGGATAGGTTCTTAATATAGGTTTGTTATCAGAACGAATCACACAGACCTTTCATAGCATTCTAGAAGGCTCAGAAGACATTGAATCTGAACCCAATACTGTCAGCAAGAAAAGGTCACGATTAATTATGCCCGAGTGAACATAATTCGTGTTGACAGGCGTTTCTCAATGTCCAGATGAACAGCACATTACAGCTTTCTATAACAGGCGCGTCTGAAGCTAACATTCCAGTCAAGCTTCTGCAGGCAGCTTGGCTCACAGTTGGGAAACTGAGGCAAAGGGAAACGCAGGTGTACCTTCATGAGAAGATTAAGTCCTGATTCCTGATGATAAACCCACACGATCTCTGGGGCAGAGGCGAACAGTCTTAGCACATCCGAAGTGAAACCAAAGGCCAGGAGACAGCAGCTTCCTGCATCATGACTCCCTTCCTTCCTTCCTCCCTCCCTCCCTTCCTCCTTCCTTCCTTCCTTCCTTCCTTCCTTCCTTCCTTCCTTCTTCCCTCCCTCTTTCTTTCTTTCCCTTTCTTTCTTTCTTTCTTTCTTTCTTTCTTTCTTTCTTTCTTTCTTTCTATTTCTTTCCCCTTCCTTCCTTCCTTCCTTCCTCCCTCCCTCCCTCCCTTCCTTCCTTCCTTCCTTCCTTCCTTTTCTTTCTTTCCTCTTTCTTTTCTTTCTTCTTTCTTTCCTCTTTCTCTCTTTCTTCTATTTTTCTTTTTTCTTTCCTCTTTCTTCTTTCTTTTTTCTTTCTTTCTTCTATCTTTTTTCTTTCTCTCTCTTTCTTCTTTCTTTCTTTCTTTCTTTCTTTCTTTCTTTCTTTCTTTCTTTCTTTCTTTCTTTCTTTCTCTTTCTTCTTTCCTTCCTCTTTCTTTCTCTTTCTTCTTTCCTCTTTCTTTTTTCCTTCCTCTTTCTTTCTTTCCCTCTCTCTCTTCCCGTCCCCTCCCCTCCCCTTTTTTTGACCTGTAAGGGTTTCTATTTTTCCCTTCAGGCAGTGGGGCAGGGACTTCAAGAGGAGTGAGTGGAACCCTAGCATTAGTGGTGACTGCTGTCTCTGTGCACAGGACTCCGTGGGGTCAGTAACTGAAGCGGGACATCGGGTAGGTGTTGTGAGGCCTGGCACATGGTAAGAGCTCGTAAAACCCAGCTGCTGTTAGTTCTCATTGTGTTGAAAACATCTCCTATGAAGTACCCTATATGAAATCCATCTCGATTTTATGCAGGCAGTTCAAGCGTTAGTGTTTAGCATTCATGTACTTGTCTGTTGACTCATTTCCCCTCCATTCAAGAAGCATATATGGCAATCAAATGTGAACAGGCTCCAAATTCCTGAGCAAATTAAGACCTACTTCCTCTCACACAGTGCATAGGGAAAGGAGATATTCATCTGTATACACATCAAGTTGTCACTTACGGAGAGCCCCCAACAAGAGCAGTGGTCACGGGGAGGTGAGCTTGTTGTCAGTGGACCAAGCAGCACCCCCTCTCCTACAGGCCCTTACAAGGCCCTGTATTCTTTTTTTTTTTTTTTTTTTGAGGTAGGGTCTTGCTGACCTGGAAGTCACTATGTAGTCTCAGGCTGGCCTTGAACTCACAGTGATTCTCCTACCTCTGCTTCCTGTGCTTGGATTAAAGGTGTGTGCAACTACTCTTTTAAAAAAGTATTTTTATTTATTTGAAAGAGAGACAGAATGAATATGGGCACACCAGGGCCTCTAACCTCTGCAAACTTCCGATACATGTGCCACTTTATGCATGTAGCTTTACATGGGTACTGAGGTATTGAATGAGGGTCAGCAGCCTTTGCAAGCTAGAGCCTTTAACTGCTAAGCCATCTTCTCAGGCCCCTGCGCTACTTTTGTGTCACTATTTTTTGTTGTTGTTGTTGTTCCTTTCCTTAAAGGGAGTGCTCCACATTGCATAAATTCTGATCCCAGGAAGTGTGTGGGCCTTTTCCCAGTGGATAATTTGGGGTTTCCTGCAGTCAACAAGGTCAGGGAGGAAGCAATGAGTCAGATGAGGTGTGAAGAGAGTGTAGTAGGACAGGCTGGCCCAGAATGTGGGAAAGGCCTGCTTGAGAGGGAACAAATGATACTTGAGGGAGATGCGTATCTTACGCACAGAGCACGGCAGGATGTGGGGCTCTAAGGCTTCATTTACTGTATTCAGAATAAGGGCAGCGGGAGGACAGTAGTGTGGCTTTAGCTAGAGGTGGGTGAGGAATCAGCACTGTGTCTCTTTGTGAGAAGACGGTTCTAGGCCCCACATACAGGTTAGTGAGGGAAGACAGAGTATGGGAAGGCAGCTATTGCATGGCTCTGGGCAAAGGTCACAGGCAGTAGTTTAAACAGGCTTGAGACTTAGAGAAGGGATGAGTAAAATGGCTTATGAGAGGTAATTAGGCCAAAGAAACCACTGAGGACTTGACAATGGATTGGATGAGGTGCTGAAGGAGGAAAAGGTAGCTCAGGTTTCTTTTAATTCTCCATTTAACTGTCACACCCCTTGTACTCTTTGATTTACACGTGTTTATTGAAACCTTTTGTTTTACTTTTTTTTTTTTTGAAATAGGATCTTCTGTAGTCAAGACTGGCCTTGAACTCTTTAACCTCCTACCTCTATCTACCTCTGGATTAACTGAATTTTTTTTTTTGGTTTTCCGAGGTAGGGTCTGACTCTAGCCTAGGCTGACTTGGAATTCACTATATAGTCTCAGGGTGGCCTCGAACTCTCGGCAATCCTCCTACCTCTGCCTCCTGAGTGCTGGGATTAAAGGCGTGTACCACCATGCCCGGCTTTAACTGCATTTTTTTAAAAATAAGTTTTGAAAAGTAGGCAGGTCATATATAATAAAAGAGATATAGGCCCTCAAATGCTTAGGCATGAAATGCACCATGAAATCTATCTATAAGCTTAGTTGGACTGTTGTTACTATGGAGATATATCAAGTGACTGACCACTACCTTTTAGTGGGAGTTCTGGAGTCAAGCAAACATATTTAATTTTGTCTTTACATACATGTGATGTGTTCACCACTGCATGCAATGCAATGAAAAGGCAGTTTGCCTTTGACTAAGCCATAACCAAGACGTCATAATATTGAAGTGGAGGGCAAGAACCCCAAGTGCAACAGTCTGAGAATGAACTCAAGTACTTTAAACCAGCTGAAGATTATGAGTTAATAGCATAATATACACGCAAGCAGCCCAGAGTCTCTGATTCAATTCGTTTAAGATAGAATTGGAAGCCGGGCGTGGTGGCGCACGCCTTTAATCCCAGCACTCGGGAGGCAGAGGTAGGAGGATCGCCGAGAGTTCGAGGCCACCCTGAGACTACATAGTTAATTCCAGGTCAGCCTGGACCAGAGTGAGACCCTACCTCGCAAACCCCCCCCCCCAAAAAAAAAAAGATAGAATTGGATAAGAATGTTCTGGGAGGTGTTAGCCTGCCCAAGGTTTGATGCCTGTGTCTACCTCTTAGGGTTGGTCTGGTCTGGAAGGTGGAAAGACACACCACGTCTCACATCACAAGCAGGGTAAAAGCCGGGCCTTCACTTTTCCTTTCTGTGACGTGGTGATTTACTGTCAG
The DNA here is from genome assembly GCA_036365145.1 of Orientallactaga sibirica. Lineage (NCBI taxonomy): Eukaryota > Metazoa > Chordata > Mammalia > Rodentia > Dipodidae > Orientallactaga > Orientallactaga sibirica. The sequence goes on from JAEOAD010000027.1 coordinate 12,617,067, forward strand.
TGAAATGACACAGCACACTCACAGTACTCTGGAACGGCCTCTATATGTCCACAATCATTGTGTTTTTTTTTCGGGCGGGGGGACAAGGGGAGGAGATAAGATCTGGAATATGGTATAAATAAAAGAACAAGGAATCACAAAAGTGGAAAGAGGAAAAAAGAAATCAATGAAGACAGAAGAAAACCAAAAGCTAAGGAGAGGATTTTAACAAGAGTAAAATAAGTCAGTCAAATAATGTAGCTATTAGAGACCACACAGACTCTTAAAAGTCATTAACGACCTTTGACAAAATAACCTCTATTATAGTGGAACTCACTGCTGACACCAGAGAACATTTCAACGAAAAAATTCCTTCAAAAGGCTGGCCTTTTAAAGTAATACAAACGAAGCTCTATTTTAGAATTAATGATAAACCAGTAAACTTGGCCAAACGGTCCTTTTGTTCTATTTCAAAGGGCTCAATAGAATAAAGAAATGTTTCATTCATATTGAATTCATTTAATTTGTTTCTAGGTATTCAGCATCTCTGTGCACAGCTCTCGTGAAAATGACCAGTGAGCTCTAGAGAAGGGTTCTGAGGATATTTAACTGGAATCCTTTCACTAAGATTATGTCATCTCCTTTACATGACATGAACTGGGTGAATTTCAACAGAAAGCCACAGCTAGAGGAATATAACTTATGTATTTATTTTAAAATATTTTTATGATATTTATTTGAGAGAGAGAGAATGAAAGAGAAGAGAGTATGTATATGGGTGTGGTACTGCCTCTTGCCACTGAAAACAAACTCCTGAGGCGTGGCCCATTTTGTGCATCTGGCTTTATGTGGGTACCGGGGGATTGATCTCGGACCAGCAGGCTTTGCAATCATATGCCTTGAGCCACTGAGCCATCTCCCCAAGCCGAGGAGTTATAATGTAAAACATTCTCCCAGTTCTACGGCTTTAGTGGAGTTGTTACTAATCACATTGAACAAACTGCTTTGTGACAGCTGAACAGCCAACAAGCAGGGTTTCTACTTTTCTTAAAATTTATTTGTATGCGTGTGTATAGGTGTGTCACTCTGTGTCCAGATTTCTGTGGGCGGGTGTGGGGGAATCAAACTCAGGTCATCAGATTTTGCAAGCAACTACCTTTAACTGCAGAGCCATCTCCCCAGCCCCATATGACTTCTAATCTGGCTCAGATCATGTGTTTGGTTTGGGCAAATACATTGTCCAGCAAGACAGATACAGTCTCTGCCTTCCCGGAGCTTACAAATTTGTCCATGTTAACCTTAAATATTCTGGAAAAGATGGAACCATTCTACTCCAATACTCCCAATATCTCAAATGACAATAAAGTATATGAATATCCAGAATACCAGAATCTCGCTTCCTACTCGGCTGTTCCTTGGGCTGGTCTTGGGAACCCTAGTAGCTGTGCCAGCATGTCCCTGGCTAAGAGTGACAAAGCTTCTGAGGAAGCTAAATGCCACAAGACCCAGCCAAGTAATGAGCAGTCACCTATCGTCACTTCAAACAAGACACCGTGGGTGACATAAACACAGGACACTCTGGGATGGGAGACCTCAAAGACAAGGCCCAGTGAGAGGTGTGGAATGGGCTGAAAGAAGCTTCCACAGAAACTGCCAGGAAAGCTGACATGGAAGAGCAGAAGAGCTAAAGAAGCAACATGGACTATAGCTGACCAGACTGGTTGCCAGCCACACATGTAACCTATAATGGTATAATGCCTCGTTCTTCCTAATACTATAGATGACGCGGCTCTAACTTGATTAGAGTCAGATTTAATTACTGGCCCTCCTTCCTGAGTAGCTTTTATCTAAAAGCAATTCAAAGTACATTTGTTACTTTAAAAAAAAAAAGAAATTATCTGACAATCTTCTTTATTCGAGTATCCTTTTTATTCACCCCCCTGGCTCCCACCTTTGCTCTCTCCAGTCTCACTTCCACACTGTAGGTAGAATTACTTGTAAACTGTTCCAGTGATCTCATGGTTCCACTTGTTAAGACCTTTCCAAGGTTCCTTATTGTCTCCTAAATTCAACCTGGGACTGGGGAGATGGCTCAGTAGTTAAAGGGATTTGCTTGCAAAGTTCAGCTCCCCAGTACACACATAAAGCCAGATGCAGAAAGTGCCACATGTGTGTAGAGTTCATTTGTAGTGGCAAGAAGCACTGGTATATCCATTCTACCTCTATTTACAAACAAATAAAAAATTATTTTGTTCTATTCAAGGTCGGGTCTACCTCTAGCCCAGGCTGACCTGGAACTCATTTTGTAGTCCCAGGCTGGCCTCAAATTCACAGCAGTCCTACTTCTGCCTCCCAAGTGCAGCCTGACTAATATTTTTAAAAAAACAAATTATAACAGATTCCATCAACATGTAAAACAGTAAACAACTAGGTGTGGTTTCACATATCTGAAATTTCAACTACTGGGGAAGCTAAGACAAGAGGATCATAAATGAGGTAAGCCTGAGCAAATTAGTGACACTTTGTTTTTTTGCTCAAATAAAATAAAAAGGGGCTGTAAGTATGTAGCTCAGGGGTAGAACACTTCTGTAACATGCCCCAGGTCTTAGGGTCAATCTCCAACACTACAAATAATAAAACACTACAAATCTCTCTAAGAAAACATTTTCCCTGCTTTTTGTAATAGGAACCTGCCAGCACCATGCACTGGTGCCCATGCAGGGATCGCAGTTTCCAGTCTCATGCAGTGAAGCTGGGCCAAGCGGATGTGAGTGGTGCAAGTTCAACTTCCTGGTAATCTCTAAAGACAAGGCTACTGGATTTGGCCATTCTTTCCCTTCTGTCCAGCTGGCTGAAAATGGGGAGGGCAGGCAGGACTTAGACACCATGTATGAGGTGTGACCGAAGATCCTGTCAGCCCTGATCTGTAAAAAGGAAGTAAATGTCCAACTTACTCAAGCCACTCAACTCAGGGTTTGTTATAGTAGCCCAGCAATGTCATAATTAATAAAAATCTATGATGGCTAATAAAGTAATTCTTCAAATAAACAGATTTCGGTAGACTGACTTTATAGTTAATCTTTACCTATAATGCAAGTATTTCCAAAAATACTACTGTGGGCTTAAAGGGGGAGATATAAACACAGAAGAGAATTTTATGCTAATAAATAATTTAAAATGTATAAACAATGCATTATCATTTCTTATAAACATAAATTATGTTGGGGCTGGAGAGATGGCTTAGTGGCTAAGGCACTTGCCTGAGAAGCCTAAGGACCCAGGTTCCATTCCCCAGGACCCATGTAAGCCAGATGCACAAGGTGGTACATGCACTTGGAGTTTGTTTGCAGTGGCTTAGAGGCCCTAGCATACCCATTCTCTTTCTCTTTCTTTCAAATAAAGAAAATATTTTTAAAAATCATATTGCTCATGCCTATGATCCCAACACTCAGGGGCTAGGGTAGGAGGATCATGAATTTGAGGCCAGCCTTGGCTACAGAGTGAGTTCTAGGTCAGTCTGGGCTACAGGAAGACCTTGTTTAAAAGAAAGAAGAAAGAAAGAAAGAAGAAAGAAAGAAAGAAGAAAGAAAGAAAGAAGAAAGAAAGAAAGAAAGAAAGGAAAAGAAAAGAAAGAGAGAGAAAGAGAGAAAGAAAGAGAGAAAGAAAGAAAGAAAGAAAGAGAAAGGGGGAGGGAGGGAGGGAGAGGGGAAGGAGGAGGAAAGAAAGAAAAGGAAAAAATATTGTAGGGCTACAGAGATTTCTTAGTAGTTAAAGTCACTTGATTTTAAGCCTGCCAGACTGTTCAATCCCACAGCAACCACATAAAGCCAGATGCAAAGTGGCCCAGGCATTTGTGATCATAACCGGCCCATAGCAATGGGAGGCAGAGCCAGTAGAATCTGGAAGCCAGACTAGTGCACGCACAACAGAAGAAAGAAATAGCAACAAGGGAGAAAACGTCTGACTCAAGCAAGGTGGAAGGAAAGGACGGACACTCAGTTTGTCCTCAGACACACACTACACACACACACACACACACACACACACACACACATTAGTATAATCTAAAATTATATTAAAACAATAAACAAATGATAGGATAATAAGTCTAACAATGTTATTGTAAAACCCATGAGAGACAAAGTATACTGGGTAGTTGAGAAGATTAACTTATAAAGTGTTAATGAAGGCTATCTCGAAGAACATGACAGGACCTGGAGTTTTACAGAGGCGGGAAAACTGGGAGTGACCTGGTATCTCGGGGGAAGGGGGGGGTCAGGAAAGATGGAGGTGAGCCTCTTCTTATAGGGAGAAGCAAGGTAGTCCCCTGAGGTTTCCCAGATCCCAACAGGGTGAAGGGGAAGCTTCTGGAAAAATTAAAGAATATAAGAGGCATTTCCAGAAGCACAGTCCAGGGCAACTTTAACATTGTCAGGTTGAATTTAGGAGACAGTAAGGAACCTTGGAAAGTGGGGCCATGAGATCCCTGGTACCTTTTACAAGTAACTCTACCCACAGTGTGGAAATAAGACTGGAGAGAACCAAGGTGGGGGCAGGGAAATGAATAAAAAGGATACTTGAATAAAGAAGATTGACAGATTCATAACTTTTCAGTTTGGAAAGCTTGAGTCAATGTCATTAATTTAAATAGAGACATCTGAGTGAAGTTGACCTGAATGTCAAGAGAAAGATCTAGGAAAGCATTAGATTTATGAACTGATTAGAATATGGAAGGTGAGGGGGACAAAAAAGCCAAGGACAGAATCCAAGGGATCACTCCCCCCCCCCAGGGAGTAGAAGAGAAAAGGACTCAGCAAGAGAGAGGCCCAGCGAGGACCAGAGAAGGGAGGATCCAGGAAGGCAAGGTTGGATTGGGAGCCAGAGCAGGGACAGGCTGAAGGCAGACTCGGAAGTAGCATGCATGTCATGCATGGGCCATGGAGGTTAGGGATAAAAGCCACAGCTTGGGGCTGGAGAGATGGCTTAGCGGTTAAGGCGCCTGCCTGCTAAGCCTAAGAACCCAGGTTCCAATCTTCAGGTCCCACGTTTAGCCAGATGCAAAAGTAATGCAAGGGCGCAATGCCACACTTGCCCACAAGGGGGCGCACTCATCTGAATTTCATTCACAGCAGTTGAGAGGCTGCTGGCGTGCCCATTCTCTATCTGTCTTCCTCTCCCTGTCTCCCTCTGTGTCTCTCTCCAAAAATTTTTTAAAAAAGCCACAGCTTGATCTGCAGGTGAGACCAATGGAGGCCACTGGAGATTACAGAGCTCCTTCTGTAGGAGAGGTCTGGATGGATGGGCAAGAGCAAGTGGGAACGTGAATGCTCGCTTCTCACAACTTTCCTGAGAGATAAACCAAGGCAGGGACCACAGGCAGAAGCGAAGGAAGGCAGAGAACCAAAAACCATGTTTTTAGGATGGGAAAGGAGTTGGGTGTTAGAAGTTGAAAAAGAGAAAGGATAGTGGTGTTTTTCTCACTTTAAGCATAAAGTCAAAGCATATACTGTAAACGCCCTTCCACTGGGAATTCTAACTCAAATAACAGCATGTTTAATCTTTACACCTTTACGAAGGCGTAAAGATGAAGGAATTCTCATTCCTGTGAGAGTTCTCCAACAGCTTGAACGTACAGTGTTTGATTTTCCCTTCAGCTCATTCGTAAACATTAACTTTGCTAACCACTCCTTACTCATCCAATCATAAAATTTTAAAAGGTCCCTTTTTGGAAAATCTAAAAAGGAAAACAGGGTGACTTACAAAATGACTCCATGTAACTACCCCTCCCCGCATCAAACCACATGGCTGAGTGACGAGCTCTGTGTACGTTCAGTAATGCAAACACTGTCTGACTTTCTCACCAGGAAAGGCTAAACATTCACAGGACTCCAGTCAGATCCCATGGAAAGAAAGAAGGTGGGAAAAGAAATATTTATTATTCTGAGTGAGCATGTCTGGGACCTAAGCAGTTTAATTTACTTCGCATTTCCTTGGCCACAGTATGGAGGGAAAAGATGAGGAAAGGAGGGGTGGAGGGCTAGGAGGTCTTCATAGGGCACCCCAAGACTGTGCCTTACCATTCAACCCCAAGGCTACTACAAGGAAGCAGGCAGGCAAGAAGAAAGCTATCTATCCCCTGCTGGGGACCCAAGCACTCATGTCCCTTTCACTCTGAGCAATAGCATGATTGGTTCGGCTTTACTGAGGGAAAACTGAGGCTCAGAAACTTTGAGTAAGTTCATGAAGATCACACAGCTAATTTGACAGACCAGGATGCAAACCTGATTTAATGGCCCCCCAACCAAGTCCCAGCCTGCCCTCTTCAGCTTGTTTTAAGTTAAAAATTAGCTCAAATTACTATCCAAAAATGTGCAAATTATTAAACGAAATGCCTACGAAGGAAATAAACCGCTAGTGTTCAAAGGTTACACCTCAGGAATGATGCCAGGAATAAAGTCTGAAAAAAAGATGAAAATTTAACTTAAAACCCAACGGCTTTTGAAAACTGATGTCACCTAATGTCTTTACCATCATCATGGGCTTTACAAAACACTTCCATGGGTTCACTTGAGCCTGATTCTTATAAGCAGCAGAAAGACAAAGAAATGATATCAATGTCACATCATAGCCAAGAAACTGCTCAAACAAGAAACAGCAGAACAGAAGACGAGAACTGGAGAGTTCTGTGAAACCAAGTGTACTCGAACGCATCCATGAAGCTTTTACTTGTCTTTGGAAGAGGTTGTTAAAAAGTCACACAAAACATCCAGCATAAGCTCTTCTTAGGTTATCAAGATAACCTAAGTAACGGGAACTGGAATGCTTACTCTTTTTCTTGCATGTGTGCTGTGTATACATGTGTATATGTGCACACATGTCTATATATGTGAGTCACATGGTTTCAGTTTTTTTTTATTTTTAAAATTTTGTTAGATTTTATTTATTTGAGAGAGAGAAAGACACAGAGAGACAGAGAAGAGAGAGAGAGAGAGACATAATGGGCACACCAGGGCTTCCAGCCACAGCAAACAAACTCCAGATGCATTTGCCATCTTGTGCATCTGGCTTATGTGGGTCCTGGGGCATCAAATGGAGATCCTTTGGCTTTGCGGGTAAGTGCCTTAACCACTAAGCCATCTCTCCAGCCCTTATTCAGTTTCTTTAATGCATGTGTGTGTATTTGTGCGGAGGTCAGAGGTCAATCTCAGGTATCATCCTTGGGAATGCCTTTTGCTTTTATTATTATTATTTTGGTTTTTTGAGGTAGGGTCTCACTCCAGCCCAGGCTGACCTAGAATTCACTCTGTATTCTCAGGGTGGCCTTGAACTCATGGTGATCCTCCTACCTCTACCTCCCGAGTGCTGGGATTAAAGGTGTACGCCATCATGGCCGGCTTTGCTTTTTATTATTTTGAGACACGGTCTCTCATTGGCTTGGAGTTCACCAACTAGGCTAGACTGGCTGCATCATCAGCGCAGAGCTCCTCTGGCCTCTGTTTCCCAGCACTGAGATTACTGCAGACACTCAGCCCAGCACCGTAGCTGACATTTCCACGTGGGCTCCGGGGATCATACTCAGGCCCTCATGCTTGCAAGGCAAACACTTTACTGACAAAGCCATCTCCCAGCCTTGTGATTTTTATTATTAAAGAGCAAACAAGTCATTTAGGCCAGCCAGTTCCTAGGTGACAAGTAGGTACTGATGGTCCCTATGGACAGAGTAGCACCTTCGCTATATTTAGAACTTTACAAAGGAGAGACCGGGTGGGGGTGGCTTACATCAGAGCTAAGATTTCCACTCCTGGCGAGGACTTGGTACCATCGGTACCCATACACGTTCTTGGTCACGTAGGAAATGAACTGAAAGTGTGGGGGCCGGAGCTACTGCTCAGTGGATAAGCACTTGCTGTGAAAGCACGAGGCCCCGAGTTCAGATCCCCATAAAACTTGTAAAGCCAAACATGGAAGCTCAGGTTCGTAATCTTAACTCGACTGTGGTGAGGCCAGAGGCTGACACAAGACCAACCCCTGAAGATAGTGGATTAGCTAGTCTGGCCAATGCAATGAACAAGAGATCTCAAACAAGGTGGACGGTGAAGAAGGACACCTCACTCTGTCCTCTGACACACACACACACACACACACACACACACACACATCAAAAGAAAATAAAAAATGTGGTCTTAAAGTAATTTTACCTATTTATTTCAGTTATGGAGTCACTGGTTACAATCGACCCCACCAAGCTGCTTCCTCCGCACTCTGTGTTGTGTGAGGGGGAGGCGGTATGTTTCCTAAATGACTCAGATCTCTGTTCACTAATGTCACAAGCATGAGCTGAAGAAAAGGCAGGCCTGAATTGCACAAGGGTAGCCTGCGAGACAAAGACCCCAGTTATGAGTTACAGTGCTGTCATGAACCTCACAGAGCTTCCTGCCCCCCCGCCCCCCCCTCATCAAATCTGCCTTGATAGGTTTTCATTCTGCTGTTGTTGAAAGAGAGAGCCGGCTGGAGCCATTATAAACACCATCCAGGGAATTTGTCTTTCGCACACAAACTGTCCTAATGCTCCAGTAAGTACATCCAGTTTTTAAGGAAATACTGACAAGGAACAGGTTGAGGGTATTTTCCACTGGTTTAAAAATAAAGCATCCTCCCGCCCCCCCAAAAAAAAGACTGTATCTCAGAACGATAGGGAACAGGAAGCAGCAGCTGGATTTATCAGCTTTACTTCCTGTGGAGAGTCACAGTAAGGAACTCCCCATTGAGACAAAAGCCACGCGGAGGTTAGCTTCGGCTGTGGACCCACCCAGTCCACCAGTGGCCGCCAGCCAGCTCTAACAGCAGATGGCTGGCCACTTCAAAATCTAAAGTTCGTCCACTTCATCTCAGAGCTTGCCATGCCCAAGACAGTATTTTGAGAAAAAGCAAAGAATGGGATTGGTGTCTTGACACACATATGTAACTGGTCCTAGAAAAGCCAGGACCTCTCATCTCTCTCTCTCTCTCTCTCTTTTTTTTTTTTTTTTTTTACAAAGAATCTCCCTTCTGCGATGACCAGGCAAGCATCAGGAACCTGGGATGTAAGGCGGTGACCATGAGGCACCCTGAGGGACTGGACTAGTTCCTAGCTTCTGTTAGAAAGAAACAAGGGTGTTAGGGTGAATTTTAGTCTTCTCTTGGCTCAAGTTTTCAGTCCAGCTCTGCCTCCATTCTCTCCTCTATGAAATGGAATGAGGTCACCTACTTCACAGAGGGGTAACCAAAAGCTAATGAGATGGGGCCCGTGAAATACTTGGTGCGTGCAAAACTAACAGAATTAGCTAGCTTAGCAAGCGTGAGGACCTGACTTTGATCCCCAGCACTCATGTAAAAATGCCAGGCCTGGCAGCCTGTAACCATAATCCTGGCACTGGGGAGGTGGAGACAGGAGAATCCCGAGGGCTTACTGGTCAGCCAGTCTAGCCTAACTGGCAAGCTCCAGGTCAATGAAAGATTCTGTTTTAAAAAGAAGTGAACAGTGTTCTTGAGGATAATGCCCGAGGTGTCCTCTGACCTCTGTATGTACCCTCCCCACATGAACACATGTACACATGCACACACATCACACATATAAAAAAAAAGGGATATCAGACTACAGCAACAGCAATATGCACACAATATGAGGGGCTTTCTAATTCCAAAGCTTCCATCAATATTGGCATTTTGTTTGCTCCTCAGGATGGTACCTATGATGGGAGGGGAGTATTAGCAGACCACTGTCCACCATCATTGTCACCACCACCACCATGGGTCTGTAATAGACTAGTATGGAGGAATATGGTTGTAAAATCGTGTCCAGACTCCTCAGCAAGCAACCAAGTTATTGCCAACATGTCAGGCAGCCCGTGAGCACTAAGAAAAAGATGGGGAGTTACGAAAGCCACTCACATTTCAGGCCCACTACCCCGGGCAAGTCCCTTCACCTCTTGGGCAACATGATTCATCCACTTGTCACCAGGTTGGTGGCAGACAAAAATAGATTAGACCTGGTTCCAGCTCTTGAAGAACATGCTTGGAGGCGAAGGGTGGGAGGTGGAAAGAAGTGACATATAGACTAATTAATTACACAACAGGGCTTGCTTAAAATATGAAATAGGAACAAAGTGCCCTGAGATCCCAGGACGGGAAATGACTAACTTTGTCTGGGGACTCATGGAAGAATTTCTTTAATTTGTAAACTGGGAAAAGAAAGGAATCAGACTTCCAATTCATCCACGTGTGTCTTGACTAAACTTTGAGAAAACCGGGCTGTGGTGGTTTGATTCAGGTGTCCCCCATAAACTTAGGTGTTCTAAATGCTAGCCCCCAGCTGATGGAGATTTGGGAACTAATGTCTTCTGTGTTCTTAGGAGCAGCTTATGGGTATTATAGCCAGTGTCCCCTTGTCAGTGTTTGACACACTCTCCTGTTGTTGTCCACCTGATGTTGGCCAGGAAGTGATGCCCACCCTCTGGCTCATGCCATCATTTCCCCCTGCTCTCATGGAGCTTCCCCCTTGAGTCTTGAAGCCAAAATAAACCTCTTTTTCCCCCACAAGCTGCTCTTGGTGGGTGATTTCTACCAGCAAAGTGAACCTGACTGCAACACAGGCCTAAAGAGATTATCAATAATCTCAAAACATGGCACAGGTTCTCCTATTCATCTGCTTGTAGCCAAGGAATGTATCATAGAAAACAACATAGCCGGGCGTGGTGGCACACACCTTTAATCCCAGTACTCGGGGAGGCAGAGGTAGGAAGACTGCTGTGAGTTCCAGGCCAGCCTAAGACTACATAGTGAATTCCAGGTCAGCCTAGGCCATAGTGAGACCCATCCTTGAAAAACCAAAAAGGAAACAACACACATATTGTTCTAGAAAACTGGATGTTACCAAACTCGAAAAAAATTGAACATTTTCCCCCAGAATATTTCTCAGATATGCTTCACACTTGTAAGTCTACAGAGTTCTGTGGGAGCTAAGTCTACCTCTAACACTATGTACTGTAATTATAGGACTAAATCCTACAGCAGACGGTATGGGTTCAAATTCTGACTTGAATGCTTACTAGCTGCATGAACTTGGGTACTTGGAACCTTCTGTCCCTCAATTTCCTCACTTATGAAGTGGTGATGGTATCAGTGGTGATAATAACAACATTAATGGCCACCTGCCATTAATAGATAGGCTAGAGGTGAGGGAGTAAATGACCTAATACACAGAAGTACATAGAACATTTCCTGACACAAAATAAAGGTAAACTGAGCTGGGCCATAAGCTGATTGCTACTGTGAACTGTAATAATCATTTTTGTTTGCTATTCAGCAAATACTGCCTTGAGGTTGAAAGTTTTAATTTAATTTAAACCCACAAATTTCATTTTTCAGATTACACACACACACACACACACACACACACACACACACACACACACATATATATATATATATATAAAAATTAATTTAACAATGAAATATAGGATACCTTTTCCAGAAGTAGCCTAAAGGGGGGCTGGAGAGAAAGCGTAGCAGTTAAAGGTGCTTGCTTGCAAAGCCTATCAGCCCAGGTTTGACTCTCTGGCATTCATATAAAACCAGATGCAAAGTGGCACATGTATACCATGTATCTCCATCCCACATACATATACACACATGCAGAAATAAATAAATAAATATCTTTGTTTTTACAAAAAGGTTGTTAGGGGGCCAGAGAGATGGCTCAGTGGTTAAGGTGCTTGCCTGCAATGCCTAATGACCTGGGTTCATTTCCCCAGGACCCATGTAAAGCCAGATGCACAAAGTGATATATTTGTAGTGGCTAGAGGCCCTGGTGAATCCATTCTCTCTCTCCTTGCAAATAAATACATAAAATATACAAGAAAAAAAAAGTTTTTTAGGGGTTAGAGAGATAGCTCAGTGGTTCAGGGTGCTTGCTTGCAAAGCCTTGTAGTCCAGGGCTTAATTCCCCAGTCACTCATATGAAGCTGAACAAGCATTTGCAGCAGCAAGAGACCCCCCAGTGTGTGCGTGCATCTATCGATAGGCACTCACACATGTGCAGAGAAATATACTAAAAAATATTTAAAAGTGGCTTAAACAGAATTTTGGGTAAAGCGTTCAGTATAACACTAAAGATGCAAATCTGGCCACTTACCAAAACACAGGTAATTAAATCACAGTTCTTTCACGATTTTTGTCCCTCGTTACCCTCACACAGAATTTTAGGAAATTATTTTGGCTGTTACCAATATTTTACCATTATTATATAGTAACTGTCAAATGAAACAGGTTGTATCCAGATAAAATTAAACTTCTATAAATCAAAATGGATGTTTTAATGGGCAATATGAACAGCACTTAGCAAAGCCAAAGTTTCTGTATTTAATATTGAATATATAAAACATCCATCACCTGCTGGCTTTACACCAACATCAATTCTTCCTGACTCTAGGGGCCTGTGGTTTTCAGTGTAGTCAATAATGCTTGGGTTCACATCTCAGAATTCACCACTAAAACCTGCTGCTATGAGAGTGCTTACTATGAGCTGGGAAGATGGCTCAGTGATTGAAGGTACTTGTTTGCAGAGCCTGACTGCCTGGATTTGATTCCCCAGTACCCACACAGAACAAGATGCACAGGGTGACAGATCTGTCTAGACTCCGTTTGCAATGGCAGAATGCCCTGACATGCGCATATTCTCTCTTTCTGCTTACAAAGAAATTTTTAAAATGTTTTTAAAGCATGGGCTGGAGAGATGGCTCAGAAGTTAAGGTACTTGCCTACAAAGCCTAACGACCCAGGATTTTGTTTTTAAAAAATATTTATTTGCAAGCAGAGAGAGAGAGAGAGAGAGAGAGAGAGAGATAGCAGACAGAAAGAATGGCAATGCCAGGGCTACCAGCTCTGCAAACAAACTCTAGAAGCATGTGCCACTTTGTGCATCTGGCTTTACATGGCTGTGGGGGAATTGAACCAGGGTCATTAGGCTTTGCAGGCAAATGCCTTAAGCACTGAGCCATCTCTCCAGCCCCATGACCCAGGTTTGATTCCCCAGTACCCGTATACAGCCAGATGCACAAAATGCTGCATGCATCTGAAGTTCATTCGTAGTGACAAGATGCCCTGGTGCACCCATTTTTTTCTCTCTCTTTTTGCTTGCAGATGAATAAATAAATAAAAAAAAGTGTTTTCTACAACCCCAAAAGAATAAGAAGGAAGAGAGCCAGGCATGGTGGCACATGCCTTTAATCCCAGCACTTGGGAGGCAGAGGTAGGAGGATTGCTGTGAGTTCGAGGCCACCCTGAGACTACATCGTTAATTCCAGGTCAGCCTGGACCAGAGTGAAAACCTACCTCGAAAAAAAAAAAAAAAAAAAAAAAAAAAAAAAAAAAAAAGAGAGAGAGAGATAAGGAAGGCATATTTATTATACTCTCATTATATCGTGGAAAGTGTGTTTTTTTACAATACAAATTGGTTTTCTTTGTCATTCTTCTAAATGCTTTATTAAATACACCCATAGGAAATGAAGAAAAATAATTCATGCTATGACTTATGGAGATTCAAGTATGTGCCAAGCATGCTAGGGGAAGGGCTCTGAAAGACCATTTCATTTAATTGGTACCCCAGGCTGGTCTATGTGAGCAAAGATGACTTTGAACCTCTGAGTCTCCTGCTCCACCCTTGGAATGCTGGGATCACAGTTGCATGCCAAGTTTATGTGATGCTAGGAAAAAAACAAACAGGGATTTATGCTTGCTAGGCAAGCATTCTATCAATGAGCTACATCTCCAGTCCCTATAAATATTAAGTCATATCTTCATAAAGCCAAAAAGATAATTCAAGAAGCAAAATTAAATATGTATGTTTGTGGTAGAGATTTTTCTCTATTTTTAAAAAATATTTTCACACATACACGTGTGTGTTTGTGTGTGTGTGTGTGTGTGTACCAAGGTCTTTCCCACTGCAAATGAAGGGTCTGCCTGGCTTTGTGTGAGTGGCTGGAGAACTGAGCCTAGGCCAGCAGGCTTTGCAAGCAAGCACCTTTAACCTGAGCCATCTCCCTAGGCTCATTTCTTTTTGTTTTTGCAGTGTTGAGAATCAAACCCAGGGGCTTGCTTGCACACGTTAGGAAAACACCCTACTTGAGCTGAGATCCCTTCCCAGCCCCACTATTTTAAACTGAGAAGAGTGAATGAAACCAGAACTAGCACTGGCTCCAGAATGGCCTTAACCTGCTTTACATAAATCTACCAAAATGACATGGCTGCCCCAGGAGAGCTTAACAATACTCAAACCAACAAACCAAAAATAAGCATTACATTTAGAAAATAATTCTCCTTCCAAACAACTCCCCTATACTTTTGTTGTTGTTTTTTCCATTAAAAAAATCTTGTGTTTTGTTTTAGTTTTGAGGCAAGGTGTCACTCTAGCCTAGGCTGATCTAGAACTGACTCTAGTCCAGACTGGTCTTGAACTCATGGTGATTTTCATACCTCAGCCTCCTCAATGCTGGTATTAAAGCATGAACCACACATTATCTTTCTTTCTTAAAAAAAAAAAATTCAATTGTTTGCAGCATATCTAAATGATCACTTTAGAGAAAAATAAGGAGGGAAAGAAAGCTTTTTTTAAAAAATAGATGAGGGTATTAAGACTAGTTCACTTAATTTTATAAATCAAGGACTTATAAGTGACAGCATAAAATAAAATTATAAGCCAGGTGCCTGCAATCCCAATACTTATGAAGCTGAAGCAGGGGGATTATAATTTTGATTATGATTCAGTTCATACTTAAAATCTAGACTCAAGAGCTAAAGAGATGGCTCAGTGGTTAAGGCGCTTGACTGCAAAGCCTAACAACCCATGTTCAATTTCCTAGTACCCATGTAAAGCCAGATGCACAAAGTGGCTCATGCATCTGGAGTTCGTTTGCAATGACTGGAGGCCCCGATGTGCCTATTCCCCCCTACCTCTTGCAAATAAATTAAAAAAAAATGTTTTAAAAAATTCAGAGACGCAAATGTGTCCTTCCAAAAGAGCCATTGCCCTCCATGCCACTGCAAGGCTGAAATAGCTGGGCCTTTCTTCTTTATCCACAGTTCATTAGTGTAATAACTAAGGTGTAATTATTGTTTACCCCCCAGACTGTATGTTATTTCTAACAAGAGACCGTGTCTCATTGATCTTGACATACAGGTCCTCTAACAGTTCTAGCTGCCTTGTTGACAGAAGATAACAAATGTTTGTGGTTGAACCACATTATCAAGCACTCATTTGGTATTTTCCTTTGCGGGGGGGGGCACTGGCTATATAATCTAAAGACTTTCCAACATTCTCATATTCTCATCTGCAAAATATTTGTAATTAAGGAATAGGGCAATCATGGGCTGGAGAGATGGCTTAGCGGTTAAGGAATAGGGAATCATATATGACGAGGCATAATAAAAACATGTTAAGCAGCCAGCTCAAGAGAGTACCATGTTTAGGGTGTTCTAAGGTTACCAAGATGTGTTGATGCATAGCTGTTTTGTGATTTTGTCCAACTGTATCATGTATGTCCTCCCCATCCCTCCGGCACATTACAGGTATGAATCCTGTTGTGATTATTTTTAGTGATTCATAAGAAAAAGTGACCTCATAAGGGTAGAGACTGGAAAAGACTTAAAACACTTGAAGGGAGGGAAAAGGGGGGAACAAATTTAATGAGGTGGTGTAAGTGAAGAGCGAGGTTACATCAGGCCGGGGCAGAAAGGCAAAGAAGATGTATGTTTTTTGGCCTCAAAATGTTTAGCTTTCAAGTGCCAAAGCAAAATTTCCTGCAGTCCTTGTCTGTTCTTTGGAATTTATTTTTCTTGTTCATGCATATCCCTTGTGATTACGAACAAAGGGTGGCAGGCTGCTGGCACTCAGGCGTAAAGGCTGAATGGAAGACAGGAAGTCCAGCACCTGGAAGATGGAAGGGGGAGGGGTTCCTCTGGGACCCTTTGTACAAGTCACAATAACTCCTTCCACGAATAAATGCTGACAGGCTGGGTTTGGAGGGGCTTGGGGTTACCCACCGGGTGTTACTTGGAATGCCACACCTGAATTCAGATGAGCTGGGGACACATCACAAGCTGATAGCTGGGCTTCCCCTGGACCTGCACAAAGAGGCTGCTGACAGGCAGGAATGCACTGAGCAGGAAAGGCCAACTCAACTAGCAGCTCGGGAGCCCTTGCCAGCAAGGCTGAGCCCAGATGACTCAGCAGGTTGGTGCGGTGACCCTTAAATGGTGGAGTCCTGATTCTCGTCCCTACCCGGTGCTCATGCCAAACGCATGCCCACCTGAGAACAGTATGGGGTAGCTACCACCACCTGGCAGGACACACAAGCCAGGTCAGCCTGTCGCTCTGGGTGACAACCTGCTCCCAAAGGGTTGGCTGAGAGCACGAACAGAAAGGCCAGTCATTGTCCTGTGAAAGGGATCCTGACACAGGGCTCCGAAGCAGAAAAGAGCAGGCAGGGTGGGGAGGGTCTGTGGGGTTCCGTGGGCTAAGTTCAAGGTAACTTCCAAAACCAGCCATCAGAAATCAACTCCCCTCTGTGCTGACAGCACTTTGACTTTCTCTTTGTCAACAGTTGCAATGCACCTGCCTCTGCCCTGGCGGGGGGGTCTGCTGTTGTGCAATCCAGTCTCCTTATATTTAGGGTAAAACTCACCTTTAGGTCATGTCCCCACCAGAAGTCTGGCAGGCAGACCCGGCTAGCACTTCGTGAACAGCAATTGTTCCTCTCATTTTTTTCTTTTTCTTTTAAATAGCTAACTGAAGGTTAACTTTTTAAAGGTGTTTTTGTTTTTAAGCTTCAAGGTCCAGAAGTAAAATGTGGTGCAAAAAAACAGCAAGGAAGGGGGCTGGGGAGATGGTTTAGCAGTTAAGTTGCTTGTCTGCAAAGCCAAATGACCCAGGTTCGATTCCCCAGGACCCATGTAAGCCAACTGCACAAGGTAGCACATGTGTCTGGAGTTCGTTTGTAGCATCTGGAGGCCCTGACACACCCATTCATTCTCTCTCTCTTAAATAAATAAACTAAATATTAAAAAAAAAACATCAAGGAAGTAGGCAGCTGTGACATAGAGTTCACCCTATGAGGAGGATAAACAGGGGTTCAGACATAGCTGTAAAGAGACCTGATCTTCTCTCCACGCTGATGGTACCTGGAGCAGGGCCAGCATGCCTTGACCTTGGAGGACCTCAAGCAGGTGCCGAAGGGAGGAGGGTCTAACTATCCTTGTGTTATTGCAGCTGGAGGGAATCCCTGAAGGAAGCCACCTGGCCTCTCCCTCCAGCCCACTCCTTTGCTAATTCCTCTGTCTTCCTCTTCCTTTTCTTCCATCTGCCTCTTGTGGGTGATGGGTGGCTCTTCCCTGCTGGTTACCATTCCCTGTCATCCCACTGTCCAGGGAAAGGATAGATAAACCTATGTAATTCAGGGCTGAAATTTCAGGAGGCTTCATGCTTGGTCTCAGACCCAAAGTTACATTCTCCAAAAAGTACTAATGATGCATTTGGCCTGATTTCCTGACTTAATTTTCTGTTTAATTTCGAAGACAGAGTCTCACGTTAGCCCAGGCTGACTCACTCTGCAGCCCAAGCTGCCTTCAAACTCATGGTAAGTCTTCCTACTTTACCCTCTCGAGTACTGGGACTATAGGCGTGAGCTACCACATCCCTATTATCTTTCTAACTGGTTTTGAAAGTGGGCATGAAAGAGAAGTTCCTAAGAGATCCCACAAGCCTCAAGAATGGTCAGGACTCCTTGTCTCATATATATTTACATCTTTCAGTGAATATTTATTGAAGCTATATATGTAAAAATATGGTGAAAAGAAAACTAAAAAATTTTGCTTGGCCTTATTTGTTTGTGAGTATATATATTGACCAAATTGTATTTCACCCAAATCTTGGAAAGATAGTCCAAATGTATCAAGACATTTGAATGAATTCTTAGAAAGTAACAATGAATCAAAAATACATTCAAAACAGAAACAATTACAAACGGAAGTTGGTTTCCAATCATGCAAAACGGTGACCTTATAGAAAATATCTCCCAGACATTTTATTTTATCTTTTAAAATATTATTTATTTATTTATTTATTTGAGAGAGCAATAGAGGAAAAGAGGCAGAGAGAGAGAGAGAGAGAGAGAGAGAGAGAATGGGCACACCAGGGCCTCTAGCCACAGCAAACAAACTCCAGACGCAGGCGCCACCTTGTGCATCTGGCTTCTGTGGGTCCTGGGGAATTGAACAGAAGTCCTTTGGCTTTGCAGGCAAATGCCTTAACTGCTAAGCTATCTCTCCAGCCCCAACTCCTAGACATTTTATATGCCAAATGACAGGCAAGGATGTGAGGCAGAGGATGCTGTGTTTTACATGTCTGATATGATATAAACCTGAAAGGCACAAGGACATTCTTCACAAGTTCTTCCTCATTTAAAAAAAATATTTTATTTATTTATTTGACAGAGAAAAAGAGAGAGAGAGAGAGAGAGAATGGGCACGCCAGGACCTCCAGCCACTGTAAACGAACTCCAAATGTGTGTGCCCCCTTGTGCAGCTGGCTAACGTGGGTCCTGAGGAATCGAACCTGGGTCCTTAGGCTTTGCAGTCAAGAGCCTTAACTGCTAAGCTATCCCTCTAGCTCTTTCCTCTTTTTTTTTTAATAACAAAATATTTTAAACTACCATTCCCTTAACAATGAGTTATTCAAAATGCTCACAGGCTGGAGAGATTTCTCAGTGGTTAAAGCACTTACCTGCAAAGCCTAATGACCAGAGTTTGATTCTGCAGTGCCCTTGTAGAGCTAAATGCACAAAGTGGTGCATGCATCTGGAGTTCATCTGCAGTGGCTGGAGGCCCTGGAGTGCCCATTCTCTCCCTCCCACCCTCCCTCTCTCTCTGTTTCTGCTTCCTCTGTCTCTCTCTGCTTTTAAATAAATAAAAAAATATTAAAAATAAGATGCTCAGAATGAAGGACTGCCATGTTTAAAAAAAAATGCAGCAAGCCAGTTGCCTGCAAATACAGAAAGTCAGCTGTGGGTAGAAGCGTAGCAGCAAGGCTCCCTGACAGCCTACACAGTGGCTCTGACCTTGATCCATCCTCACAACTGCACAACTACCCTGGGAAATCAGTGTGAAGGGAGAAAACAGGGTCCAAGAAGCTCAACTCCTTGCCGGAGATCACTCGGTTAAATAAAAAAGAGCCTAATGGAGAGAGGGAGGGGATATGATGGAGTGTAGATCTGTGAAGGGGAAAGTCGGGGAGGGAACTATCATGGTTTATTTTCTCTAAGTATGGAAGCTGTCAATAAAAAGGGGGGAAAAAAAGAGCGGAAGTGGCACTGAGACACACACCCAGAGCTTCTGATGATAAACATGTGCTTCCCATAGTCATGATTCTGCAACGGGGACGCTGAGATGTCACAGCTGTCTGTGCAGTGTGGCCGTGTCTGGTCCTCTGATCTGAGCCCAGCAGGACAGGCAGGCAGAGTATGCTAGCAAAAATCCAATGAATCCACTTGGAGCTGCCAGAAGAACTAGTAACTCAGAGCTCAGATCCCTCAGCTCTTCTACAAAGTCCTCATAAGAAAGAAAAGCGTAGCTGGAGAGAAGGCTCAGCGGTTAAACATGCTTGCTTGCAAAGCCTGAAGGCCAGGATTTGATTCTCCAGCACCCACGTAAAGCCAGATGCAGAAAGTGGCGCGGGTACCTGGAGTTAGTTCACAGTAGCTAGAGGCCCTGGTGTGCCCATCCCCTCTCTCACCCCCCTTCCCCTCTCTGCACACAGATCAATAAAAATATTTAAAAGATATTAAAGTGAATGAACTCATTTCATTTTATTCCTCCCTTCCTAATCCCTGGTCTGACTGGAAAAAACACAGCCCAGGAACCTGACCAGTGAGTAGCTGATCTGGCTGAAACAGTTCCACATCTGTTAAACTACAGAATGCCCTATGAACTCCAAAAAGCACCTGAAGAGAGAGAGAGTGTGTGCGTGTGTGCACGCTCACGTGTGCACACACATGGAGCCCAGAGGTCAACATCAGTTGTCTTCCTCAACCACTCTCCACCTTATTTTTTATTTTTATTTATTTATTTGAGAGAGGGAAAGAGGCAGAGAGAGAGAATGGATGTGCCAGGGCTTCCAGCCACTGCAAACGAACTCCAGATGCATGCGTCCCCTCATGCATCTGGCTTTTTGCTATGTGGGTCCTGGGGAATCGAACTGAGATCCTTTGGCTTCGCAGGCAAGCGCCTTAACTGCTAAGCCATCTCTCCAGCCCTCCACCTTATTTTTTGAGATGGGTGGGGGTCCCTACCTAGCTTTTATGTGGGTGCTGGCCATCTGAACCTAAGGCCTTTGCGCAAACACATCACCCACTGAGCCATCTCCCCAGCCCCACAGTTTTCTCGAATTCCCCGTGGTCACATGGTCACTTATGGCTACCATGAAAACTACAGCTAAGCCTGGGAATTCTCAAAGGAGCCAAACTTAGTGGAAAGCTATTGGCTTGGATGGCAGTGTTGGGGCCCAGGCAGGGAGAGCGTCCAAAATCCTCCAGAGGCATTTCTACTGTAAGCCTTTCATTCGGTTCGACCCACTTGAGTTCCTTCAGTCCCACCTTCTCTGGAGTCATAGCAGTAGGAAGGACAGTCAAATAGTCCCAGGTCAAAATGTGTGCTTAGCGATGGTTACAAATTATTAAGGACAAAACCAAAGAGTATAAAAAGCCTCTCATGCCATTAACAACACGTGGATATCATATTCTAGAGTTATTAAGAGAACCTTAAAAGCATACTTATGTTTAGAAGAAATCAATTCTATCAGAGCTGTCAATTTTTTCCCCTTTTTCTTTTTATTCATTTATTTGACAGAGAGAAAGAGGGAGGGAGGGAGAGAGAGAGAATGGACGTGCCAGGTCCTCTAACCACTGCAAATGAACTCCAGACACATGCGCCACCTTGCAGATCTGGCTAATTTGGGCCCTGGGGAATGGAACCTGGGTCCTTTGGCTTTGCAGGCAAATGCCTTAACCGCTAAGCCATCCCTCCAGCCCCAGAGCTGGCAAAACTTAAGACTCAATTGCAGATTATGTCAATCTCAAGTTAGTTTGAAGACCTCTGCTGAGGGGAAATCGAAGCATTTGTAACACAAGAGATTCCTGCATGAGTCGTAGTTATTGGAAATCTCACGAACATCAGCATACACCCCAAAAAGTATGTGCAGTAGAAATAATGATGCACTTCTTGAAGGAAACTCTCCATCTTAAACCAAACTCCAGCACAGGAATTCTGAAAAGACACAAGTCCAGGGCGTGGACTTGCCTGCTTGCAGAGGAGGGAGATAAAATATCTGACACCCGGCTCTGCTAATCCTGCCATTTCCCTCGGCAGTGAGAAGAGTGGCACCTGAGTGGAAATTAACATGTGGCAATGTGATGTTGTGACCCTCAATGACAAGGCGTTCCTAACAGATGGGTTGAAAAAAGAAAACGTGATGCAGAACGCCAGGCACAGTGGCACACACCTGGAACCCCAGAAGTTGGATTTGAGACTGGCCAGGGCAATTTAGGGAGCCTCTCATCTCAAAGAGGGGAGAGAGGAAGGGAATTTAAAAGATGTCATTATGGGGCAGGAGAAATGGCTCAGCAATTAAAGGCGCTGGTCTGCAAAGCCTAAGGACCTGGGATCGATTCCTCGGGACCCACGTCAAGCCAGATGCACAAGGCAGCACATGTGTTTGGAGTTCATTTGCAGTGGCTGGAGGCCCTGTCACACCCCTTCTCTCTCCATCTGCTTCTTTCTCTCATTCTCTCCAATAAGTAAATAAATAAAAGATGGCATAATGAAGAAGAGATAGGACTGGAAAAAATGCTTCAGCATGCGACATGCTGTCCCAAGCCTACTATGACCACGTCTTTCCTCTTCTGTGAACTCAGAGTGTCATGGTCATGGACAGTGTCACTGCTCTGGACCCATCCTGTCCAAGGAAGAATCTTGGATCTGTCATTTGTAATACGTGTGGCTTTAGCCAGGTAACATCTCCATTCCCACCTTGCCTTAGCAGCAAGGGAGGCAACTATGCTCCCTGAGGGGCTGTGGTGACCGCTGACAGAATCTGGGCGTGTACACAAGTCCACTGCATGATAAGCCCTCAATATGTTTAACTTTGACAATGACGACAAGTATTTAAGCATACCATAAAAATAGCAACTAGGTCAGACGGTGGTGGCCACTGGAAGACTCAAAAGGCACCATAGTGCTGAGAAGAAGTGACAGTGGAATGTTCAGCACTGAGACATCTCGATCACACCTTCCAAGGCTCAGGGTCCATTGCGGAAGAGGTGGCAGAAAGAATGTGAGAGCCAAAGGAAGGGTAGGACTGCTTACAATGCAATATTCCAGACACCATGACCGCGCAGTAGCTAGTACTACCTACAAAAGAGCTTTGTTAACAGGAGGAAAAGAAGATGACATCAAAATAAAAGAGAGGCTAGGGATGGAGAGATGGCTTAGTGGTTAAGACACTTGCCTGGGAAGCCTAAGGACCCAGGTTCGATTCTCCAGGTACCATGTAAGCCAGATATGCACATGGTGGCACACGTGTCTGGAGTTCATTTGTAGTGGCTAGAGGCCTTGGCGCACCCATATTCATTCCCCCCCCTCCCAAATAAATAAATAAATGAGAGACTAATTGAGAGGGGAAGGGGATATGAGGGGAGAGTGGATTTGTGAGGGGGAAGGGCGGAGAAGGAACTATGGTTTATTGTCTATAATTATTGTCTATAATTATGGAAGCTGTCAATAAACATGTTAAAAAGAAAAGGAACTAGTGGTTCCTTGAGGGTTTATGAAAAAGCTCAATGTCCACTTAGGCAACCACACAGACAGGGCTCATTTGAAAAGGGCTTCTTATTTTGGGGCATAGGGGTCTCAACTTGACCATTCTTCTCGGTGACTACAGAAGCTTATCAAAGGGGCCAGATGCCTAGGTTCAATGCCAGAGCAGGAGAGATAGGGAAATGGTTTAGGGAAGCTCTGAGAACGGATAGCAGCCAGCAGTCTACAGTGCTGAGATTTTTGTTTCTGTTCTTTATGAAGCAGGGTCTCAGGTAGCTCAGGCTGACCTTGACCTTCTGGTCCTCACATGTCCATGTACAGAATGCCGAGATTACAGGCGTGCACCACCACAGCCAGTTTATGGGGTGCTGCGGATCGAACTCTAGACCTTGTGCATGCTAAACGGGCACTCAACCCACTCAGCTCATCGTGAGATTTTGAGCTCAGAAATCAAGTGGCCAATCATTCAGATCCACACTGTTAACATGTTCGAACTTTTCACAGCCCCCTTCATGCGTGGGCCCTTCTGCTGGAGCAATTTCCACAGGCTGCTCTGCCTGGGCTCCTACAGCAAGCAGACTTTTGAATGCTTCCCATCACTGTGGAGCAAACCCGAGTCTTACCTCATTTCAAAACTCAGAGTCAAAGCCAGGCGTGGTGGCACACGCCTTTAATCCCGGCACACGCCTTTAATCCCAGCACTCGGGAGGCAGAGGTAGGAGGATCGCAGAGAGTTCGAGGCCACCCTGAGAATACATAGCTAATTCCAGGTCAGCCTGGGCCAGAGTGAGACCCTACCTCGGAAAAAAAACAAAACAAAACAAAACAAAAAAACCCCTCAGGGTCAGATGAATGGAGGCCGCCTTTCTCCTGGTCTGCCACCCCCTCCCCCACCCCCGGTCCCAGGCTACCAGCATGGAGATGCTCAACTGGAAACTCCAAAACAGGGGGTGGAAGGTTCAAGTAAGTAAACCCCGTGACAGCAGCTCATGGTCAGGCTGGCTTGACCCTGACGCTGTGGGGTGAGAAGGCCGAGTCCGAGCCATTTAGAGGGAGGAAGAAGAAGGAGTAGTTCCCAACGCTGAAAAGATCATATTGTGTTCCTCCAACCAGCAATGAAATGAAATGGAAACCACAAAATGAGTCCAGAGATCACTGGAGGTCTTTTTCCCACAATGCACACTGTGATATTTTGCTAAGCAATGAATATCAAATTCTTTTATAAATATTTTCTAGTGGTGGCCCTGCCATTCAGGTGCCCCGAACAACATATTTATTCTATCTCACTGGTAATGGAGATTGGCACCAAGGATTCTCTGCAGACCCACGGAGGAGGCAAGGGAAGTAGGAAGGGCAGTGGGAATGAGGGTGGGGCAGTGACCAGGGCAGCTGGGGAGCAGCACTGACGCAGTTACTGTCAATTAGCAGCTTTCATTCCTGCCAGCTTCGATCGAGAGGATTTTGCAACAGACCTGAACCCAGTCCCCTTCTTTTAGAGGGCATAAACTCTAGCCCGTTGGTGATGGCTGGTCCAAGACCCAGCTGCTACTGAGAGGCAGAGACGGCACTGAACCCCAGCCCCCGGGCTGCCTCGCTCAAGCTCTTTTTACTAGGCTTATTTCTTCACACTAAACAGGGCTCAGGGAAATAGAGCTCAGACAGACCTGCCAAACGCCCTACAGACTCTCTGGACCAGGGCTACGTGTGGATAGCACCAGAAAAGGCCAGAAAGAAAAGTCCCGTTATCATGCCTTTTTCTTTATTTTATTTATTAGAGACAGAGAGAGGGAGGGAGAGATAAAGGGTGAATGGGCACACCAGGGCCTTTAGCCACTCCAAATAAACTCCAGATGCATGCGCCACCATATGCATCTGGCTTACGTGGGACCTGGAGAATCGAACTTGGGTCCTTAGGCTTCACAGGCATGTGCCTTAACCGCTAAACCATCTCTCCAACCCTATCATGCTTTTCCTGATGAAGCCTTATGGTTTTCTCATAACTGTTTCTACTGGGCTAGAAATGTTAAGGGGCATAGTCTGCTTTCCAGTCTGGAAGTCTCAGTTGGTGGCACGAAAGCATACATACAGCACAAAAAAAACGAGCTCGCTGCTGTGTGTTCCCTGCCCTCTGCCTCCACTCACCATGGTGTAAGAAGTGAACTTGCCCCTGCATACCCAGCTTTGTGGTTCCTAAGATACTGCGATGGTGAGGGAAATAGGGTGAGGGAATGCCCATACCTCTACCGGGGCAACGGTCTTACAGATAGATAGATGCAGGCCTACTGCTGTGGTTTTGCTGGTGGGAAACTGGGACATCACCAAACATGACTGGGGGGGGGTCAACAAAAGTTCAACTCAGTGTTGTGCATGGTTTGTGGACCAATTCTTTGGTTTAATCTGAAAATTCAGATCTCCTGAGCTATAAAGGCTTTCTTTAAACTTTTTGAAAATATTTTATTTTTACTTACTAGGGAGAGGAAGAGAGAGAGAGAGAGAATAGGCACACCAGGGCCTCAAGCTGTTGCCAAAGAACTCCAGATGCATGCACCACTTTGTGCATCTGGCTTATGTGTGACATGGGTCCTGGGGAATAGAACCTGGGTCCTTTGGCTTTGTAGGCAAGTGCCTTAACCGCTAAGCCATCACTCCAACCCAGTAAAGGCTTTCTTAAACACTTCCTCTGAGATAAACTCGCTATGAAGGATCCTATATTGTATCATCCACCTTAAGTATTAAACAGACTAAACCTGACTTGGACAAAGGGTTCTTTTTTTAACTATGCATTTCTGATCCACACAAATCGCCCAGTTTCCTTTCTGTATCTGAGCCCTGCACAAGGTTAGGCAGATCAACAGGTGACTGTTTCACTTTTGTATCTCTTGCCCTTTGAATTCTATCCAATGCACCCTACCCAAAAGCAAACTCCACAGTCCTCCCGAAGGAAAGCAAAGATCGAATAAAGCATCGTAAAGGTCTCTCTCCCAGGTTCTCAACTACAAGCCTCTTGTTGTCGGTGCCCTCTGCGTGGAGTATCATGCTAATTTCCTATGGAAAGCATTCCCTCACATCTCTCTGCCAGTAACGCTGTTCTGGCCCTTCCCTGGTGCTCCAAGAGTTTCATGTGCATTTCTGCCCATTCACCCTTTTGAAACTCTCTCTCTTTGGCTAAACGTAGCTTCTTCAGGACAAGTTCTAACCATCACTAACTATCCATGGTTGCTTTTCCAGGCTCTCGTATAATGCCTCCCACGCAGAATAAGTATGCAGCTGGAAGGGACGAGTACCCATTCCTTAACTAACCTTTGTTTTTGTTTGGTTTGTGAAACAGGGTCTCATGCAGCCCAGGCTCATGTGGCCCGGAACTCCTAATCTTCCATCTCTACCTCCTAAATGCTGGGATTACAGGCATATGCCATCAAGTGCCTGGCTTTTAGCTTGATTCTTATAATGACATTGTGTGATGGTTGATATATCCATTTCACAGGACCTAGAGTTACCCGCAAGGGATTATGTAGATTAGGCTAGCCTCCAGGTGCACCTGTGAGGGAATTATGTTAATTAGGTCAATGGAGGTGGGATGACCCACTTTAACTGTGGCAGCACTATTCCATAAACTGGCGGGGGGGGGGTGGCAGTGTCCATGGGCCGCACTGTCCGCATCCTCACTGGGGCCACATGTGTCACCAAATGCTTCAAGCCTTCCTCGTCAAGATGGACTCGACTCTCTGGAACTGTGAGCTGAAGTAAACCCTTTCCTCCTCTACGTTGATTCCATGGGTACTTTGTTCTAGAAAGAATTAAGTCACTGATGCACACTGTAAGGCCCAAACTGCTCTCATTTTACAAGGAAATCAAGGTTCTGGGAGATTTTACAGAATTCCCGAGGCCACGGGTTCTGACATTTAGCATGCAGGCTGGGGTTTTACTGGGACACATTGCCATGAGCTAAGTATACCAGTTGCATAGGAAAGATAAGAGAGGAATCCCTGAGCCTTGGCACATATATACTGACTAGCACCAGAAGGGCAAATATTCAAAACTTTTTGGTATGTTTAGAGAAATTGTTCTGAAAGCAGAGATGCCATTTGGAGATGGAGTTTACATTAATTCTTTTCTCAAGGGCCATTCAGTGCTAACGCTTGGCAGAAGTGCCTGGTAGACATGACTTAGATACAAACAACATTTATCTGGCTAGAAGGTCATGAAACAAACTGTCTCTGGTTAACTGCCAACACCAGCCTCAGAAGTCTTGAAAGAGCCGGCCATGGGACAGCTGCCAAACTGGATGTAACTTGGATGTCGCTGGTCTTCCATGGGAGTCGAAGAGCCATAAGAGGCAGGAACTGGGGGCAGCTGACAGGATGGGGTTGGCTTGGGTCTTTGACCATCTGTGACCCTCTAATATTGCACCCAACATTAGGCCCCACCCCTAGAGGTGCTGCCTCAGTTGGCCTAGCATGTGGCCAGTACACAGGTATCTGAATTAGCAGCTCTATACAATTCTCATAGGCGACCACAGGTAAAGGCCTAGATATTTTCAAAGTAGCTCACCTGGCTGACCCAAGGCGAAGCTGCAAAGCACAATGAAAACCCTTTGAAACCTTGTTGTGTGCCCATCAATATTTAAGACACCAAGTAACTGCTTTAGGAATGGCAGCTCCCACCTCTAAGGCAATATAGAGAGAGATGGAAGCAGAAGGTTCCTTTACCTGGGAGATTTTCTTCCAGTCTCTTCTGTGCAAAGATTTAAAATGAAAGGAAACCTGCTGCCTTAAAAGGTACTTGGGATCTATATATTTAGAACAGGTGAATATTATGGTGTGTGAATTCTAGCTCGGAAAAACTTTTTAAAAACTAATTGGATGGACTGGAGAGATGGCTCAGCAGTTAAGGTGCAGGCCTGCAAAGCCTGATGGCCTGGCTTGATTCCCCAATGCGCATATAAAGCCAGATGCACAAAGTGGCACATGAGTCTGGAGTCTGACTGCAGTGGTAGGAAGCCCTGGCATGCTCATACTCGCTCACTCACTCTGTCTCTTCCCTATCTTTGTCTCCCCCAAATAAATTTTTTTAAAAGTAATTTGGTTCCTTTTGAGAACACTTTTTACAAGAATGTGCTTTATCCAAGAGGGAGGGTCATGTTCTTCAGTGGTATAGCCACTGGTAAGTTGCCCATGCTCCAGTAAATAAGCCCCACCCATGCTCAGGCAACCAATCTCAGTTTGACTCAGTGGGTCTCACACACAAACATAGTAAACACAGGCATGAAAGTAGAAAGAGAAAGAGCAGGTTTGGTGGTAATAGGAAGGAGAAAAGATGATAATTGGAGTGACTATGATAAAAATACATTATATACATGTGTGATATTATCAAAAATAAAATCAAGGGCTGGAGAGATGGCTTAGCAGTTAAGGCATTTGCCTGCAAAGCCAAAGGACCCAGGTTCGTTTCCCCAGGACCCACGTAAGCCAGATGCACAAGGGGGCGCATGTGTCTGGAGTTCGTTTGCAGTGGCTGGAGGCCCTGGCATGCCTGTTCTCTCTCTCTTTCTCTCTCTCTCTCTTGTTCTCTCAATTAAATTAAATTAAATTAAATTAAAAATTTTTTAAAATCAAGTGGGAGAGAATGGGATGGAGAGATTGCTCAGTGATTAAAGGTGCTTTTTGCAAAAACTGCCCATCCAGGTCCAATTCCCCAGCACCCATGTAAAACCAGGTGCACAAAGTGGCACATGCAGTTTGTTTGCAGTGGCAGGAGGCCCTGGTATACCCATTCACTCTGTCTGCCACTCTCAAGTAAGTAAAAATATTTAATAAAAAGTGGTGGTGCACGTCTTTAATACCAGCACTTGGGAGGCAGAGGTAGGAGGATCCTCATGAGTTCAAGGCCACGCTGAGACTCCATAGTGAATTCCCGATCAGCCTGAGCTAGAGTGAGACCCTACCTTGAGGAAAAAAAAAAGGGGGGGGGGAGAGGGCTGGAGAGATGGCTTAGCGGTTAAGGTGCTTGCCTGCAAAGCCTAAGGACCAATGTTTGACTCTCCAGGTCCCACATAAGCCAGATGCACAAGGTGATGCAAGTGTGCAAGATCACACATGCACACAGGGTGGCGCATACATCTGGAGAGATTGCAGTGGCTGGAGGCCCTGGCACGCCAATTCTCTCTCACCCTCCCCCACCCCTCTCTCTCATTAAAAAAAAATAAAAAGAATTAAAAAAAATGGGACAGCAAGGGCTGGAGAGATGGCTTAGCGGCTAAGGCACCTGCCTGCTAAGCCTAAGAACGCTGGTCCCAACGTCCAGCTGTTCCAATCTCCAGGTCCCACGTTTAGCCAGATGCAAAGTGACGCAAGGGCGCAATGCCGCACTTGCCCACAAGAGGACGCACGCATCTGGATTTCGTTCACAGCAGCTGAGAGACTGCTGGCACGCCCATCTCTGTCTCCCTCTCTGTCTATCTCTCTCTGTCTCTCTCTCCAAAAATAAATAAAAAATAATAAAATAATTCTTTAAAAAGTGGGACAGCAAACGGAATGTGCTTTGGCGGTCATTGTGAGGGTTTCCTCTCTGTACTTTACAGCTATTGGTCCTAGGTGGGCTGTGGAAGCCACTGAGATGTCAATGGAATTCTTCTCCCACATGACTCTGGATTCAGGAACACCCTGCTTGGAATACGTTTACTACCCATGTGATCCCCAGCACGTGAGGGCTCATTCGAGCTCATTTCCATCATCTGGTCCTCAGGAGATGATCGTGTTTCCTTCGTGGGATCTGTGAGGTTTAGGGAGCATCAGTATGGAACAGTGGAAGGCATTCAGTGAATAAGGCTAGTTGCCCTCTGCTTCTCCATAACGCGGGAGCACAACCCTTCCCCGCAAAGAACACCACCAACAACATTAATGATACTTCATTAGGCTGGGGTTTTCTTTCTTTTTTTAAAAAATATTTTATTTATTTATTTATTTGAGAGAGACAGAGAAAGAAGCAGGAAGACAGGATGGGCACACCAGGGCATCCAGCCACTGCAAATGAACACCAGATGCACGTGTCACCTTATGCAGCTCGCTTACATGGGTCCTGGAGATTTGAACCTGGGTCCTTCAGCTTTGCAGGCAAGCACTTTAACCATTAAGCCATCTCTCCAGCCCAGGTTGGGATTTCCTTCATCTGAATTGTTTCTAGATTTGATAAATTGTCTGCCATGGCCTCACTTCCACAGTATGGGTGAACTCGGCCACAGTGACCGCTGTAAGGCAATGGCCAGATACTGGCTCACATGCAAGGTTTTCAGTTTGAGGAGTGCAAGGTTTCCTTTCTCAGAATCAGATGTCCAAACCATTGTCAGAGGGGCAGCCACATCTTCCTTCAGCTTCTATGGAGCTTGGGCAGGGATGCCTTTGTTATCTGTCATGCTAGGAGAGGTGGTCTCCGATTACAGTACTGTGACAATGCTGTCCCTTAGCTGAGCAGTATACACTTGCTGGTATTACCTTTCTTTTCCTGGTATTTCCCATGGGAAAGTTACCTGCTTTCGAGTATGACACCTTAGAGACCTTCTTTCCTGAGCCTGACAAAATATGCCCGGATGCATGCCACTTTAAGAGAACACAGTGGAGAGATGGGTGGACCCACAGAAGCATGAGGTGTGATTCTTCATTTTTGTAGAACTCTTTCAAGATATCTAAAAATAATTTCGCTTACAAAAAGTTCAAGGTCTCAAGAACTTTTCAGAAGCTCAACCACTACATAGAATGAACTGTGTCATACATAAATAGAAATTTGTAGATATCAACTATTTTTATAGTTAAAAGAAAGACAAATTACACAAGAAAAATCTGTTCATTTAGAAAATTAGAAGCTAAAAATATCCTAAAAAGGAATGAGTAGGTAGTCTTCAAAATTTTTCTTACACCTACATTAATACAGTTTTTAGATTTTGCTTAAAGCTAACTTGCCTTTGAAATTAAGCAGTCATTTGCAATAAAATTATCTAGCAAGCCAGGCCTGGTGGCTTATGTTTTTAATAATAGCACTTGGGAGGTTGAAGTAGGAGGAACATATGGTTCAAGGCCAGCCTGGGCTACAAGTGAGTTCCAGGTCAGTCTGGGCTAGAGTGAGACCCTGAATTGGGCTGGGGAGATGGCTCAGTGGATAATGCATGCTGGAATACCTGAGTTTGATCTTCAGATCTCATGTAAAAAGATAGAAGTGGCCGGGTATGGTGGTGCATGCCTTTAGTCCCAGCACTTGGGAGGCAAAGGTAGAAGGATCACCAATGAATTTGAGGCCAACCTGAGACCACAGAGTTAATTCCAGGTCAGCCTGGGCTAGAGTAAGACCCTACCTCGAAAAACCAAAGCCGGAAGCTGTGGTGGGTTTCTGTAATCCTAGCATGCTAATGCTGGTGGCGAGATGTGAGGCAAAGAGAGAAAAACTTTCTGGAATCTCATGGTGATGGCAGCAAAGACTGGCAGAATAAGAAATGCTGCCTCTGGTGAGGTGGTCAAGCCTGGACTAACCTGAAAGCTGTCCTGACAGCCACAGGCATGGCGTCGCAAGCACAAGCCTGCGCTCACGCACATAATAAAAATAAAATAAAAATTCTAAAACAAGTCATGTAGTAAGAAGTTAAAAGTCCTTATCTGTTGATAGTAATTGCCTCAAGAAAGCACACCAACTCTGCCAGATCTGTAAATACATAGGGATCTAAAACTCTTGTCAAGTGAGAAAAATAAAAACCAACGCACAGGACACTATAACACAGACCACAAATACAGTAATCCGATCTGTTCTTTGGCAGTAATAAAAGGTAGTAAGTTTTACCTGTGCTGCAAAGGTACTGTTTTTTCTTGTATTTTTATTCATTTACTTGAGAGAGCGAAAGAGGCAGAGAGAAAATGGGCACACCAGAGCCTCCTGCCACTGCAGACAAACTCCAGATGCATGCGCCACTCCGTGCGTGTGGGTTTTCGTGGGTACTGGGGAATCAAACCCCGGCTGTTAGGTTTTGTAGGCAAGTGCTTTAACTAGCGAGCTATCATCTCTCAAGCCCCATTAACAATCTTCTTGCTTTATTTGGTTCTCAATTCACTTTCAGCCCCATCCTCCCAGTCTTTTTTTTTTTTTTTAATGTTTTAAATTTTATTGATTTATTTTTATTAGTGCACGCACGAGAGAGAGAGAGAGAGAGAGAGAGAGAGAGAGAGAGAGAGAGAGAGAGAATGGGCACTCCAGGGCCTCTAGCCACTGCAAACAAACTCCAGATACATGTGCCACCTTGTGCATCTGGCTTATGTGGGACGTGGAGATTCGAACCTGGATCGTTAGGCTTCACAGGCAAGCACCTTTACCATTAGGCCATCTCTCCAGCCCCTCCCAGACTCTTTTTTTTTTTTTTTTTGAGATAGGGTCTTACTCTGTCACCCAGGCTGGCCTGGGATTTACAATGTAGCCCAGAACTCATGGGCCTTGCAACTCATGACCTTCTGCCTTCTTGCTGGGATATAGGCATGAGCCACCACTCCCTGGTTTAGCCAGTTCATAGCACCAGCCTTGATTTCACTACTTCTGAGCCCAACAGAATATGGTTCTGCTGAGGTTAGGAAAGGATTCAGGTTTAACTTACCTGCCTAACGTGCTATCTAAAAGGATGTTTGGAGAAGGAGCTATTTCCTGTGTTCTGCCCAAGTTGACACTCAGGAGATAAACAAGACTGTTCGCTTATCTCCTGTGTAGCCCCGTCATCCTCCAAGCATTTCCCCTCCCGCTTCTGAGCTTGGCTCCCACTGAGACAATAGAACAGCGAGAGATGACAGAGATAGGAGCTGCGATGACAAATTATATACTCTCCTATACTCTCCGGGAGTTAAACCAACAAAGATTTACTCCTCACAGTCCTGGAGGCAAGAAGGCTGAGGTAAGGGTGCCAGTGAGGATGGGTGCTAAGGAGAGTCTCTTCCAGGCTACAGACAGCTAATGTCCCTTCATATACTCACACCATGGAAAAAAGATATGAAAACATCTTTGGATCCCTTTTATGAGGGCAATAACCCCACCTGTGAGGGCAGAACTTTCAAGTGGCCCCTCCCCTCCAAATACTGTCACAGTGGGGCTTCCGGTTTCAACATAGGCATTTTGTGAAGGACACAAGCATTCAGGTCTTAACAGGAGCCCTCTGGGAGAATTCCAAAGGGAAGGGCTTAGCACATTCCGCCCGAAAATACCCAAACAGAACAACCCGAACTAACAGTGACAGTGCCCCACAGATGCATCTACCTAACAAATGCTTGCTCTCCCCTGGGTTCTAAGGAAATAAGGAGTTCAGTCTGTAATCATCAAGAGGTCTTAGTCTAAAGCCAGGGCTCAAGGCGGTTCCACACACTGCAGAGTAAAGCGTTCAGAATAACCGAGGCCATGCTGCAGTAGAGAGAGGTTTTCCACCCTGGAGGATTCCTGCATCTACTCTAGGGAAGAAAGGAGCACGTGGGGAGAGTCGACCACTCTCACTAACTCTTGA
The DNA here is from genome assembly GCA_036365145.1 of Orientallactaga sibirica. Classification (NCBI taxonomy): domain Eukaryota; kingdom Metazoa; phylum Chordata; class Mammalia; order Rodentia; family Dipodidae; genus Orientallactaga; species Orientallactaga sibirica. Next base: position 12,650,461 of record JAEOAD010000027.1, read on the forward strand.
CCACCCAGTATCTTGTTGTGTTTTGGGATGACAACTTGTTCTTAGGGAATAATTCTAATTCTACCCTTTCCCCTAGCTATCCCAAACATGGGGATAAAATTACATGTGTGCTGGGTGGGTGGCGGGGGGGGGGAGCAGTGGGTGTATCCGACAAGCACCTGGACATTCTGATCACGTTCCAGCCCACTGACTGCCCTTCTGTTCCTTCGCGTGCCACACTCACACGTGCCTCGGGACCTTGGAACTTGCTCATTCCTCGGTAGGACTGTTCTTCCTCCACTTCCTCTCCCTGTTCCTTCCTTCCTTCCTTCTCACACCATAGCTCATCTGTCACGGTTCCACTGAAGCCTCTCTCCCTACTTAATCCTCCCACCCCATTTCCACGCCTTTAGAGCATTACATCTATCTGCAATTAGCTTCTTCCCATCTGTCTGTCTGTCTGTCTGTCTGTCTTTCTCTCTTTCTTGGTTTTTCGTGATAGGGTCTCACTCTGGCCCAGGCTGACCTGGAATTCACCATGTAGTCTCAGGGTGGCCTTGACCTCACGGCGATCCTCCTACCTCTGCCTTTGAAGTGCTGGGATTAAAGGCGTGCGCCACCACGCCCGGCAGCAATTAGCTTCTTTATGACTGGTTTGTGTGTTCATAATGTGGAGCCTTGTCCATTTTATTCACTATAATCTTGACACCTAGAACAGTACCTGTCACCAAGCTAGGTGTTTAATGAATAAAAGCATGAATGAATAAAGTAACTAGAGTCAGAAAGAAGCCATGAAGAACATGTAACTTCAAACAAAAAAAGAACTTTTGGAGGCAGGGTCTTTAGCCCAGGCTGGTCTCGAACTCCTTTATGGAGAGATCCTCGGACACCTAACCCTCCTGCATCTGCCTTCCCAAGTGCTGCCGTTACAGGCGTGTGTCCCCATGCCTGATTTAGAGGGACTGGGGCTCAAACCCAAGGCCACACGTCTGCTAGGCAAGAACGGAGTTACATCCCCAGCTCTCAAATGAACTTCGTTTGGCCAAACCTTTCCTCTCTGTGCTATGAAGAGGGACACCAGAGACAGTCTACCTTGATTTTAGAAAAGGTGGTTAGGCTGGGCGTGGTGGCGCACCCTTTTAATCCCAGCACTTGAGAGGCAGAGGTAGGAGGATTGCCGAGAGTTTGAGGCCACCCTGAGACTACATAGTGAATTCCAGGACCAGAGTGAGACCCTACCTCGCAAAACCAAAAAAAAAAGAAAGAAAGAAAGAAAGAAAGAAAGAAAGAAAGAAAGAAAGAAAGAAAAAGAAAAGGTGGTTAATAAAGCCAAAATGCGTAACTTTATAAATTTGACCTAAAAAGCGCCAGCAATCTAGTGGTGGTTCTGCAGGCACCTTAGAGATGCTGAATGCTGAGGAGGGAGGAGTCTCTCTGCATACTCAGTCCTGCCTTCTCCTTCCAGTTGTCAAACATCTGGAGGGCGAAACAAGATCTGAAGCTACCTGGAGCAAAGGAGAGCCAAGAGGCTGGAGAGCAGAATCAGATAGGAATCAGAGCAGACGCAGCAATAGCACCTTAGAGATGCTGAATGCTGAGGAGGGAGGAGTCTCTCTGCATACTCAGTCCTGCCTTCTCCTTCCAGTTGTCAAACATCTGGAGGGCGAAACAAGATCTGAAGCTACCTGGAGCAAAGGAGAGCCAAGAGGCTGGAGAGCAGAATCAGATAGGAATCAGAGCAGACGCAAATACCACAAAGACCTCCATGGGTTTGAAAGATGGGCGAAAACAAATACGGAAATTTAACAAGGATTATCCTGAAACCTGTGTGCAATTTAAAGCTGAACAGAGGTGGAGTCTGGGGCACCTGGCTTAGCAGCCACAGCACCAGTGAAAACTCCCAGTGTTTTTAGCATCATGGGCATCCAATGGACCAGGCACACGGTAAGATGGAGCATGTATTTGGAGTTTGTCTGCAGTGGCAAGAGGTCCTTGTGTGTCCATTCTCTCTCCCTCCCTCTCCTCCCCCCGCCCGCTGCCTCTCTCATCTCTCTGTCCCCACTCTCCCTCATTGCAAATAAATTCACTTAAAAAAAAAAAAAAACCCACTGAGCCGGGCGTGGTGGCGCACGCCTTTAATCCCAGCACTCGGGAGGCAGAGGTAGGAGGATCGCCGAGAGTTCGAGGCCACCCTGAGACTATATAGTTAATTCCAGGTCAGCCTGGACCAGAGTGAGACCCTACCTTGCAAAAACAAAAAAAAAAAAGAAAAAAAAAAAACCCACTGTAAGAACATGAGCCCTGCTCACAAGGTTGATGGGCTGGGGGTGATAGGCCAGGGCTGTAGAGAAGAGATCAATAAATTATTTCTTTCAGTAGCAGATTCTGAGCACTTCTGATGTAACAGACATTATACACAGGAGATGCAAGCATGGGGGAGAGAGAGCACAGTTACTAGAGAGGACAGGGAGGATGACCGCAGTGGGGACAAACTGCAAGTTCCAGGAGCAGCGCTCTTCAATCCATGTGGAAAGGCCAGGCAAGACTTTCCAGAAAAGGACTTGTGGAGACAGCTATCTGATTCAGAGGGTGTGGTGAAAAGTAACTAAAATTGAGTGCTTAGCACAGAGTCAGGCACAGAGCAAGTCATAAAAGAACCATGGTGGGTACTGACTATCAGAATCACCATTGTGGTTGTGATGGTCATGACAACAAGTAAATTTGGGCTGGAGAGATGGCTTAGCGGTTAAGGCCTTTGCCTGCAAAGACAAAGGATCCCAGGTTCGACTCTCCGGGACCCAGGTAAGCCAGATGCACAAGGGGGCACATGCATCTGGAGTTCGTTTGCAGTGGCTGGAGGCCCTAGCATGTCCATTCTCTCTCAAATAAATAAAAAATAGAACCAGGCATGATGGCACACGCCTTTAATCCCAGCACTCAGGAGGCAGAGATAGGAGGATCACCATGAGTTCGAGGCCACCCTGAGATAGTGAATTCCAGGTCAGCCTGGACTAGAGTAAAACTCTACCTCGAAAAACCAGTATTAATCCCAGTATTTGGGAGGCAGAGGTAGGAGGATTGCTGTGAGTGTGAGTTCAAGGCCACCCTGAGACTACATAGTGAATTCCAGGGCAGCCTGAGCTAGAGTGAGACCCAACCTCAAAAAACCAAAGAAAGAAAGAAAGGAAGGAAGGAAGGGAAAGAAAGAGAGAAAGAAGGAAAGAAAGAGAGAAAGAAGGAAAGAAAGAAAGAAAGAAAGAAAGGGAGAAAATTTCTCTTGCCTGCTCTTTCTTAGCACAGAGTTCTAACTAATTCCTGAAGAGGGAATGGTGGAAACACAAGAATCATCGCCAGGTTAGCACTATCACAATAATTGTTGCAAGCAATCCTCATAGACCAATGCTAAAATTAGTGGGCAGAAGGTGATGAGAAACAAGATACAGGCAGAGTCTCAAAGTGTTGCTCCGCCAGATGCCTATTATAAACAGACAACAGTGATTTCATAGTGGGCTGGCCGGACACTGCCCTGACCAAGAGACCACAGATAATATTACCACTGATAAGACACAGCAACATTACATATCTAAGTGTCCGTGTGCTGGCCTGGGAAGAGCACATCACCTGCGTGGTATTCTCGTCAAAAAGAATATGGGCTGAAGAGATGGCTTAGCAGTTAAGGTGCCTACTTGTGAAGCCTGAGGACCTATGTTCGACTCTCCAGATCCCACGTAAGCCAGACACATAGGTGAGGCAAGCGCAATGTCGCACATGCCCACTAGGTGGCGCACGCGTCTGGAGTTCAATTAAGTGACTGAGGCCCTGGCATGCCAATTCCCTCTCTCTCTCTGAAAAAATAAAAAAATAAAAAGAATATAACCCAAATCTAGTCATAGAGGGAAAAAAATACCAGCGTGCACAAACTGAAAGACAGTATAAAAAACTAGCTAGCCAGTAAGCTACGGAAGAGCAAGGAGGCTACTTTCTTGGTGTCCATCATCAGGCGTGTGGCTATGCACCACCCTCAGGAGAAGCTGTGTAGTGTGGTTTCAATGCAAACTGTCCTTCATAGATGGCTTATAATTTGTGGACCCTTTAATAGGTCAAGCCTTGCTGGAGGAAGTGGGTCAGTGAGGGGGGCGTGGGCCTTAAGGATTTCTGGCCCAGCCTCACTCCTGTTTGTCCTCTGCTGACAGCCTGCTCTTGCGGCCTTGTCTTCCCCACCACCATGCTGGAATGTCTCCCCTTGACTCCGCAAGCCACCATCAACCCTTTCCCTCCTGAAGGTGCTTCTGGTCATCAGGTATTTTATCACAGCAACCAGAAGGCAACTAATAGACACCCGGTGAAGGTACAGGAGAACTCTGTGCATTATTTTTGTGACTTTTCCTCAAGTCAAAAAGGGTTTCAAAATAAGACATTACAACAATGCTGCGCCTGAGCCAGGAGCCAGAGATTGTGACGAGAGATAAAGGGAGTAAGGAGAGGCTGACTCAGTGCAGGCCAAATGATGGAAGGAAGACCAGATAGCCCAGGGCAATAAATGCCCAAAACTTGGCTCTCCCCAGAGAAGTGCCCTGAGCTGAACTGTTGGTTCTCAGGGTATGCTTGATCCAGTTCTTGATGACTCAGCTGTGTATGGAGAGCATGAACCACGATGCTGTTTTGTAATGGCAGAGGCCCCAGGGCTGGGCTCCCAGGGTGTGGTATGCCACTTTCTCCTATAATGTTTCTGGAGCCTGTGAGGAGCAAGGGCTAGAGAGAAGGGGAGGTTGATACAGGGTCTCCCTATGTAGCCCAGTCTGGTCTTCAGTCCATGATCCTCCTGTCTCAGTCTCCCCAGTGTTGGGATTACAGGAATAAGCAATATATCAGGCCTCTGCAGTGCCTTTTTTATTTTTGGCTAAAAGTGAAATTTTAGGCGTGGAGTTTTAGGCTTATGGGAAAGTTGTGAGGAGACCACCAGATGTTACAATTCACCCCGTACTCAGTTTCCCCTGTTATTAACATCATACATCAATATGGTACATTTGTCACCATGAATGAAACAACGTACGAACAGCATGCCCCACTCAAGTCCACATTTCTGCAGATTTCCAAGTATTCTTCTCCTGTCCCAGGCTCACATCCGGGCACATCACATGTACTGGTTTTCTCTCCTTAGGCTCTCTTGGCCCTAACAGCTGCTTAGGGATTCCTTGTTTGATGACCAGTTCTGAGAAGCACTGGTGAGGCAATTTTGTTGTATGATCTTCTGTTGGAATCTGTCCTGTTTTCCTCATGATTTGCCTGGAATTATGGGTTGGAGGGAGTAAGAACAAGAGGGTGAAGTGTTTTCCGCTCTTTGTTATAAATAAATTTGTGGTTTTTTTTTTTTTTTTTTTTTTTTTTTGCATTTTCATGTTTGTTCTTGACCTGGCTCACACTATATATAAATATGCTTATCATTCTTCCCTCATATTAATTACATGGCACGAATGTTCACTTATGAGCTTATGATTACAGTAAGAACCTAGGGAAACAACGGCTTCTCACCTACCCCAATTAATCACTAATTACTACGTGCTTTAGGGTTTGAAAAAAATGTGTCCTTGACCTTACAAATGAAAGCCAAGAGGGGGAGGGAATCCTCTCCATTGCTACCATGGTTTAATGGCCACTTACTTCATGGATAGGGAGACACTTTCCCGAGTCAGCGAGACTACAGGAGGCATCCGAGCCTTCTGCTGCTATTCAACCCTCCTTCTAAGAGAAGACTTAGAGGAGAAAGAAAATTCCAAGTATGGCCTCCAGCTCTGAGGCAGTTATGAATGACTACCCTGTCAGGGCCTCTGGAGGAAAGGGGTTCCCCGTCTTAGAAGCGTTTCCTGTTCTGAAGACGTCGAGAGGGCATGGCACGAGCATTTGTGACAGGAACAGATCCGCCCCCCCACCACACACCCATAGGTGGTTTCTCTTCCTTCATCTTTTCTTCAACTTTTCTCTAAAGAGGTCATGGGACCAGAGGAAAAAGGCAAGTCAATGAGGTAAACTAGCTAACAAAGAATTGTTCACAAGGACCAGCAGAAAGAGATTTGTCTAGAGGTCTAAGAGACGTCTAAGAAAACCAATACAAAGGATTCTCAGATGGATCTAGAAAAACAGATTTTTGTGCACAATAACAGGCTACTCACCCTCTCCAAAGATCCTAACACAATAGCACCTGCTGGGACCTAATAGTCAGATGGCACCCTCACAAGATTCCACAGAGGGTGCTGTTAAGGAGATCAAGGTCCTCTGACTCGCTCAGTATGTCAAAGCAGAAGGAAACGGAAAGCAGAACGGAGCACGTAGCTCAGTGCCTAGCGTACTTGAGGACCTGGGTTAGACAACCCACCCCCCAGGCCCAACAATAACCATAAAAGAAAAAACATCTAGGGCTGGAGAGATGGCTTAGCGGTTAAGGCGCATGCCTACAAAGCCTAAGGACCCAGTTTCGATTCTCCAGGTCCCACATGAGCCAGATGCACAAGGGGTGCATGCATCTGGAGTTTGTTTACAGTGGTTGGAGGCCCTGGCATGCCCATTCTCACTCTCCGTCTTCCTCTCTCTGTCTCTAATAAATAAGTAAATAAATCTTTTTTAAAAATCTAAAGGAAGGTATAGGGTAAGTATCTAGACATGAATTTGCTCATTCTTTACAAGCTGACATCTCTCTGGGCTCTCATGGGTCTTTCGTGACCAGTAATGCATGTCGATTGCTACAAAGGATCAATGCTGTGTGCAGTGCCTTCGCCAAACTAGAACAGCGTGAACGAAGGCACAGGGGAGGACCTGAGCTCCCTCTGTCTGAAGTTAAAACGCCTGGTGAGAGTAAAGAAAGAGTTTATACTGAGTAGTCACTAGAAATGGAATGAAAGGAACAGGGCCAGGCAGTTCAGAGGCTTCACAGAAGCACAGAGTTTCGTTTCATTTGGTAGGCAATAACAGATAGTGTGGGTCCCTGCTAACATGAAAGAGAGCTTGGGGACGTGAACTGACTAGGGCTGGGGAGATAGCTCCGTCAGGAAAGTGCTTGCCTTGAAGGGATGAGGTCCTGAGTTCAATTCCCGGGACTCCCACAGAAATGCTGCGTGAAATGGCAGTACACAGTTAACATTGCCAGTGCTGGGGAGGCAAAGCCAGCAGGATATTGGGGTTCACCAGTTAGCCAGTTTTGCCTAATTGGCAAAGTTTAGAAGGCAATGAGAGACCCTGCCTTAAGAAAGATGGGTGGCATTTCTGAGGATTGACATGAAGTTGTGCTCTGGACTCTGCATACAAGTTCATGGACACTCCCACACACCTGTACACACACACACGAGTGAACAAACGAAGCGAATTTGTCATGATAAATGTGGGAGTGTTTGTAATCTCCATTCTGGGGGCTATGACACAAGGTCTATTTGGAGTTCAAGGCCAGCCTGAGGTATGTAGCAAGATGTTGTTTTGATTTAAAAAAAATTTTTGTTGTTGTTTATTAATTTATTTATTTGAGAGCGATAGACAGAGAAAGATGCAGATAGACAAGGGATGTGCACACCAGGGCCTCCAGCCACTGCAAAAGAACTCCAGATGCATGTGCCACATTGTGCATCTGGCTTACGTGGGACCTGGGGAATCGAGCTTCAAACTGGGGTCCTTAGGCTTCACAGACAAGCACTTAACCACTAAGCCATTTCTCCTGGCCTTTGCTTTGATGTTTTAAAGAGAGAAAGAAAAACGGGGAGAGAAAGAGTATGGGGGAATGATAGACAGTGATCATCTGGAAGGGGGCTGCCGTAATTTCACAAGGGCCAAGGTCAGGCTGGAGTGAGTGGGGCCGACGGAGCAGCAGCAATTGTTAGGTCTTAAAAGGAACAAGGTAGGTGGGGGCTGCAGTAGTCTCACTATGGAAACAAAGTCCAGAGCTCCGAGATGGACCAGATCTGAGGAAGTCCTTGTAGTTATTTATTATCAGACTCTGTGCACTTCTCTGGGTCGGGCCCTGTCTGACAGCGTCCTAAGCCTAACTTCTTTCCATTGTCCCAACTCTGGGAGTAATTATCATTCTAGTTGACAACGAAGAAGCTGGAACTCGGGAGATATTAGGCAGCTTGCTAAAGGTCACTCTTTTGAAAATATTGCAATGGGAGTGCATGTTTGCTAAGCTCAGTGGCTCTTATCCCCTCTGACCTCCTCAATGCTAACCCTGACAAAACAGAAGTGCCTTGCTCTTCCCCACAGATCCTTCCCGAAATAAATGCACTTGTGGATGCCCGACACCTATCCCCGCTTTCATTATTAGTGCACGGCATCATATATACTCCGATGGGTGTGAACAGACACTGTTAAAGTGCTAAGCAGATGTGAGGTATTATTTTTAATTATTAAGTGGGTGTTTTCCTTCAACGACTAATATCAAAAAATAGAAATGGTCCCACTACATACAGAATATCTCTTCTACAGCCCACCCTGAAGATGAACTTATTAAGACTCACCATGAGATCATTTTCCTTTTAACCAAGACCCAAAGAACAAATGAAGAATCTGTTCACACATTTGGGGCCCAAACAGAAAGCCTCTTCTGCAGTTTTGGGTACAGGCTACAGCACAACAGATGCTACTCAAACACCATGTCCTACTTTCCCCAGCAGTGAAACAGGGGAAGAAGTTAACACAAAACACACCGAGCTAGCTGCTTTGTTTCCTATACACCTTCCCTATAGAACCGCTGCAACAGTGAACAAGCAAGAAACGGTTCAAGCCAGCTGTAGTGGCGCACGCCTTTAATCCCAGCACTTGAGAGGCAGAGGCAGGGGGTCGCTATGAGTTCAAGGCCACCCTCAGACTACAGAGTGAATTCCAGGGTAGACTGGGCTGGAGTGAGACCCTACTTTGAAAAAAAAAAAAAAAAAAAAAAGGAAAAGGAAAAGGAAAAGAAATGGTTCAAGGTACCCACCCTCTGCTGAGTGGGACTAGATGCCTGCCTTGAGTCGGATGCTGGCAGGAAGTGGCCAGCTGGGCTTTCAAAAAGCACCCAGCCTTTCTTAAGTCCCTCTGTCTCCACTGATGATCCACCCACTGCCAGCTCTGAGGATGCTCTGAAGGGTTACTTTACAAAGGGAACAATTAAGGCTCTAAGAGGTCTGCATTTTCCGCTCTGTCTTCAATCTCCCAATAACAACACGTGTACTAGATGTCTGAAGTTGTGGGGCCTACAAGAGACCCTCCTTTAGCCTCTTCTCATTTTTCTGTCTGCCATCACATCCAGCCGAAACTCCACGAGTAGTGACAATAGTACCAAAGCCCAGAAATCACAATCTAGGCCAGGTACCGGAGGGCCCCTGTCCAGCTAGGACCTGGCCGAGGGAGCTCTGTTCCCCGCCTCTCTCAGCATCTCCGGAGAGCCCACTGGTCTCTTCCTCTTAGCCTCCACTCAGGCTTGGGTTTCCTTTGCATTCTTTTCTTTTTAAAAATTATTTACTGATTTACTTATTTATTTATCAGAGACAGAGAGGGAAAGAGAGAGAGGGAGAGTGAGAATGGGTACGCCAGGGCCTCCAGCCACTGCAAACGAACTCCAGACGCATGTGCCCCCTTGTGCATCTGGCTTACGTGGGACCTGGAGAATCGAAACGGGGTCCTTAGGCTTCGCAGGCAAATGCCTTAATTGCTAAGCCATCTCTCCAGCCCTCCTTTGCATTCTTAAAGATAAACCCTGGGCTTGGGAGATGGCTCAGTGGTTAAAGACATTTGCCTGCTAGCTTAGGTTCAATTCCTCAGTACCCACGTGAAGCCAGATGCATAACGTGGCTCACACGTCTAGTTTGTTCGTGGTGGCAGGCATCTTGGTGTGCCCATATCCATTCTTTCTTTGTCTAGTAAAGGAATAAATGTTTTTAAAAATTAAACCCCTATTTTTGATCCTACAGCATCTCTATTCTGATTATTACATTATAGTTTAAAAAAACAGTTTCTGGCTGGGCATGGTGGCACATGTCTTTAATCCCAGCACTCGGGAGGCAGAGATAGGAGGGTAGCTATAAGTTCAAGGACACCCTGAGACTACAGAGTGAATTCCAGGTCAGCCTGTGCTACCTCTTTCTCTCTCTCTCAAGTAAAGAAAGTGCAAAGTCACTAGGCTTCATCTTACCACATTTCTCCACATGCTTTATGGTTTCTTCTAGAAGCCCAAACCGTTCCCTGGGCTTTGTGACCAGCTTGAAGCTTCCACCCTATCCATGTAAGCCTGAACCTATTTTCCCAGACCTGGATCAAATGTCACTCTTTCTAAAAGAACTACTATTGCAGTACATTGATTTCTACCTTGCAATCAATGGTTACTACTCCATTAACTCACCTAACACATATGAAGCACCTGGCTACACATACTCTTCTGGGAATACAAAAACATTAGGGAGTGTGAGACACAAACCATCCAAAGTGACAATTTTACATAGCGGTACTTAAGGTGGTGGGGGTTTTCCTCTCCCATGTAAACTACCTAAGCACAGGGAATAAGCCTTCCTCATCAGGAAAAAAAAAAAGCATGTCCCTCCCACAGCATCGACCATCTGTGGACTCACAGAACTTTAGAGACATCCTAGTCATAGAACAGACATAAAGCTATTTATTCCTGAAGGAAATTTTGATGGTCAACCTGACCGGAGTAAGAAATGGTGAAGCACACTTCTGTGTGTGTCTGTGATGAGAGTCCCAGGACAATTAGATCCCGAGAGCTCTGAACTTGTTACTGGACCAATCCCTTGATGGGTCCATATGACACGACCGGAGGAGATGAAGGCAGGAGGTGGAACCTCTTTTGAGGAAGTAGACTGCTGGGTGTGTGTCCTTAGCTCTATCTGAATGCTGGCTTCCTCTTGTGTCCCTCTCTCTGCTTCCTGTCTTCCAGGAATTGAGCAACAGCCCTGGCCACTTGCTCCTGTCACCATGATGCTGCCCAAGGGCATGGGACCAAGCAACTGAGGACTGAACCCCCTGGAACTGTAGATCAAAGGAACTCTTTCTTTAAAGTTGCTTTTTTCTCAGGTGTTTGGTCATAGCTACACAGAAGCAACTAACACAGTATTGTATCAGCTTATCCTTAAGTAGATTTGTAGTAATTTTGTTTTTGTTTTACAGTTTCCAAAAGCCAGTAACATAGTCATGCAGTAATCTGATGAATGGAAGGAGGGAGGAAGGCAGACTTGCTGATGAGAGTGGAATAAGTTTGCTTTGCTCACGCCGGTGTGAAGTCTCTGGGCCCAGCACAGGCCTTGCACAGAATGGGGCAATGATAAACACATGCCAAACAGTCATGGCCACAATTCTAGACAGACCCATCTCTCAACTGTCAGGGTTTTGCTCATTTTAAAAAAAATATTTACTGGGACTAAAGAGATGGCTTAGTTAAGGCATTTGCCAGCAAAGCTAAAGGACCCAGTTTTGATTCCCCAGGACCCATATAAAGCTGAATGCACAAGGTGGCACATGCATCTGGAGTTTGTCTGCAGTGGCTAGAGGCTCTGGTATGCCCATTCTCTCTCTCTCCCAAATAAATAAAATAGAATCACTGTATACATAAACAATGAGAGAGAATGGGCACACCAAGGGCCTCTTGCTGCTGCAAACAAATTCGAGATGCATCTGGCTTTCTCTGGATGCTGGTGAATCAAACCCAGGCCATCAAGTTTTCTAAGCAAGCCACTGAGCCACCTCTCCAGTCCCACTGTCAGGGTGTTTTAGTCTCTGGGGCATGTCCAGAAGAAGCCCCTGAGCAGGCTTCTAAGAATAAGTGGTCCTGGACCCAGCTCCAATGGGGGTTAAGGCCTTCTCTCCACTCTCCTTGACAGCTGCTCTGCTGAGCAGGACTAGGGCTTCCAACAGATGGCTCATGCTGGAGGTGTGGACTAACTGCTTCCAGGTAGCACCACCAACTCTCTCTTAGTTCATGGCCAGGGCACCTTCTGTGGAGCCGTGATGCTTTGGACCAAGTCTGCAGACCAATAACCATTTCACTCAGCTAAAAAATAAAGTGAGGGCTGGAGAGATGGCTTAGTGGTTAAGGCACTTGCCTGTGAAGCCTAAGGGCCCAGGTTCAATAACCTAGTACCCACGTGAGCCAGATGCACAAGGTGGCACATGCACCTGGAGTTTGTTTACAGTGGCTGGAGGCCCTGGTGCGTCCATTCACTCTCTCTCTCTTTCTCTGCCTATTACCTCCTCTCAATTAAATAAAATTAAAAAGAAATAAAGTGAATCAGTTTTACCCCCTTCCACCTTCCACATGGCAAGAGCTCTCCATACTTTCTTCTTTTAATCTAATCAACTCTCCCTAAACCTTAAAAAAAAATAAGTAAGTGAATCCTTTCAAGGTTAATGGAATGGGATTCATGCCTGAGAGCAAGGTTGGGGTAGTGCAAGCTGGTCAACACCTGTAATTTCCTTCATGCTTCCCAGAGCTGCTGTAAGGCCTGTGGCCTGGGCACTACTTAAGAGAATATGGCTTCCCCCGCAGGAACAAACACCCTCCCAGGAGAAAGCGGTGATGTGGGGTCTAAATACCACTTACCACTGTATTTAGCTTTCTGTTCTTTTTTTTTAAGGTATGTATAAATTCGAACTTCACCACATTAAGATCTTAATTCTTCTTTTTCTTTCTTTTTTTTTTTTTTTCTCCAAGGTCAAGTCTTTCTCTCTCTAGCCCAGGCTGGCCTGGAATTCACTATGTAGTCTCAGCCTGGCCTCAAACTCATGGTGATCCTCCTACCTCTGCCTCCTTAGTGCTGGAACTAAAGGTGTGTGCCACCATGCCAGGCTAACATCTTTTCTTTTCTTTTCTTTTCTTTTTTCTTTTCTTTTTTTTTTTTTTTTTTTTTCTTTCTTTCCTTTCCAGACTGGCTTTTTTTTCTTTTTTTTTTTTGGAGGCAAGCCAACAGACTGGCTTTTTTTTTTCTTATGAGAGAGAGAATTGGTGTGCCAGGGCCTTCAGCCCCTGCAAATGAACTCAAGTGCATGCACCCCATTGTGTGCATTTGTGACCTTGTGTGGTTGTGTCACTGTGCATCTGGCTAATGTGGGACCTGGAGAGTAGAACATGAGTCCTTAGGCTTCACAGGCAAGCGCCTTGACCACTAAGCCATCTCTCTAGCCCTAAGTTCTTAACTGCATTTTGTTTATTTTTATTCATTTATTTAAGAGTGACAGACACACAGAAAGGGAAAGAGGCTGATAGAGAATGGGCGTGCTAAGGCCTCTAGCCACTGCGAACCAACTCCAGATGCATGTGCCACCTTGTGCATCTGGCTTTATGTGGGGTCCTGGGGAACTGAGCCTTGAACCGGGGCCCTTAGGCTTCACAGGCAAGCACTTAACCGCTAAGCCATCTCTCCAGCCCTAAATTCTTAATTTTAAGAATAAGAAGATCCACGCCTGGGATCCACACAATGCACATCAATAACAATCAGAGCTGAGCTGCACCCCCTCTGAAGGGCCCCAAGGCCGCCATTTACCACAGCCTTCTCCTACTCCTTCCTTTCGGATGCTCTGACCTGCCTGGTCTGGAGAAAACGTGAACTTGAAGATGCCTGCCTCACCATCCCTGACGTCCCTTTCCTCAGTCCTCACATCGGGTTGGTCAGGCAGTTCTCGCAGTCATTCTGAAACTCTCCACTGTCCAGGGCGCGCCCTCTGGTACTGAGCCTGGTAACTGCTGAGGCCAGTCATCCTGACCCCTACTCACTCTTCTCCCCAGCTCCCAGCCCCCATCCTGTCTTCTCCTTCCACCTACCGCTATACACCCTCCTACCCCTCCCCCCCACTTCCTCCCTCCCACCACATTCCCCGCACCTCTTCTTCCACCCAAAATGTCTCCCAGTGAGCCCTATGTTACGACTTGGCTCCCAGCCTGGCATGTAGCTGTTGCACACTCCAAGGGGTGGGTCTCCGTAGGAAGCAGTCCAGTCAATGGAACAAGACCTTGATGAGAATATGGGGGGTGGGGGTCCTGGCTCTTCCTATTTGCTTTGGCTTCCAGGCATGTGTGAGCTTCTTCTACCACCGTGTACTGTGTGAAGCCACAGGCGCAAGGCAAAGGAATCAATTGTTCATGGACGCAACCCTCAAAAACTGTGAGCCTCAGTTCAACTCCCCAGGACCCATGCAAGGATGTGTAAGGTGGCAGATGCATCTGGAGTTTGTTTGCAGTGGCTAGAAGCCCTAGTGCGCCCATTCTCTCTCTCTCTCTCTCAAATAAATAAATAAAAATAAAATACTAAAAAAAAATGTGAGCCCCCCCCCCAAAAAAAACACCCAAAACTTTCTTCTTTTAAAATGTTCATAATCCCCAGTACTTGTCACAACAACAGAAAGCTGACAAGCACATTTATGGATCTGGCAAACCACTGCTCTCATCTTGTACACTTCTCTGTACCCAGGCTGCTGAACATGGCATGAGAAAGGACTCATCTGGTTGGCCAGTCGTATTTGAAGTTTCCGACCACTAACATGAGGTCATCCTCGTGTATGTCCTAGACCATCCCTCTTCCCATTGCCCAGCTATCCAGGGCATATGTGCTTGTTCCTCCCTGGTACAAAGCTCCTCCCTATCCTGATGAAAGCTTGGCAATTGTAGTTCCCTGAGAAAATGCAACCAATGGGGAGATTTCTATACTCCCACTTCCACTTTTGCCAGCCATCCTGCATCTAGTCCCACTCTCTCTTTCTGCCAATGAACTATCACCCCAAGCTAAAGCAACGCTAGAATTTGTATACTGGGTGCCGACTGCTGCTGACTGCACTGTCCTCCAAGAAACGCCTCCCTCCTCCCAACTCACCCGTCTTTCTCTCTAGTCAATAGCTCCCGTCTGACACGACACAGTCCTGTCCCCATCTTTAAAAACCCTCCTCTCACTTCTTAGCTTCCTCTAGGTTCTGGTTTACTCCTCTGTTCCCTTCTCTAGGGAGATGCCTCAAAGGAGATCTCACAGTCTCATGAGGAATCAACCTAACCAAGGTATCGCCCCTTACCCACAACCAGAATTCTCACCCCATTCCAAGTGGGCTCACCAATCCTCCAGCACGCCAGCACGGAGCCTACACAGAGGCTGAGTTTCTTCAGGGCGCCGTGTTCTGGAATGCAGCCACACGGCTCAATCGATTGCTCTCCACCCTGTACACATATAGCTAGACATCCCTGGGCTTTGTTGCTCTCCATTAGCACTGTTGTTTTTTTTTTTTTCAAAGAGAGATGGAGATAAAGAATAGACATACCAGGGCCTCTTGCAACTGCAAATGAACTCCAGACACATGTACCACTTTGTGCATCTGGCTTTATGTCAGTACTGGGGAATCAAACTCCAGCCATCAGGCTCTGCAAGCAAGTGTCTTTAACCACTGAGCGATCTCTCCAGCCCAGCACTGTGATAATAAATTGACAGGACCAAGCATCACCTAAGAAACTAGCCACTGAGCATGCCTATGCGAGATTATCTTTGTTAGGTTAGTTGTGGGCCTCACCATTCCACAGGCTGGGGGCCTGGAGTGGACACAAAGGAGAATGCACCATGGTGCTTGAGCACCAGCACCCATCACTCTGCTTTCCTCACTGTGGACTGAATGTGATCAGCTGCTTTGCGCTCCTTCCATCCCGTCTTCCCTGACACGCATAAAGCTGAAATAAACCCTCCCTTCCCTACGCTGCTTTTTATATCAGGTCCCAGCAATAAGAAAGAAACGAATACAAACACTCACTACCTTACGAAATATTAGAAATTCATTTATGTTTGGTCGCTATTCATCTTTCCCTCCTAGTTTAGTTTTAAAAGCTACCATGTGTGTAGAAGGTTTTTATTGTGTACTAATGGATCTTCCAAGGTCACAGAATACTTCCTGGATTGTCCCCAAGAGGGATCACTGAAAATACAATCAGGACTCATTAGCTGTCTCCTTTCTGTCAGACGCTAGGTCAGGTGCGTCACTCCAACGTGGGAATACCACCTAACACAGTCCTTCACACGTTACACATTAGCTTGCTGCTAACCCAATCAGGAGACACTGTGCTGGAGAGAGCACCCCTTGATCAAATGCTTGTCAATAACATTTCCAAGATTATTTCACAATCATTCAGTAAAATCATTTGGAGGACAGAGGCATGAATTGCTTTTGTTCATCCTACTCCATCAGTAGTCAGGGCAACTGATCTGCTCAAATGCTATCTGGATACAGGGATGCATTTCTCTCCATGAAATGTCTTGGGAGGACAGACTGGAAGAAAGACAAGTATGTTGAACAAACTTTACCATCATAAGGTTTTGTCACCACAGCACCAGAAGAGCAGTCATTTTCTAGAACTTACAAATGACTTACAAATAAAGTACAGGCAGAGCCATGGGTCGCACAGCAATCTGTGTTACAAGGTGATGACATTTTATAGAACGGGAAAGCACCCCCAAAACCACCTTACTTTTCAATGACAGTAAAATGCTGGTGCCTGCTGAGTGGAGTGTTATACAGTCACACAGCAGCATAATTAATAAAATGTGAAAAATGTAGTGACTTACATGCTCTGTATACTACCATGTTAATCATATTTTGGAAACAGAAAGGAAAGAGATCAAGATATTAATAGTGACCGTGACAGGGTACATTTTCTTTTCATTACTTCAACAAATCATAATCATTTTATAATTTAAATGTTTATGTTAAATTAAAAAAAACACAACTTTAGGGTTAGAGATGCTTAGTGGTTAAAGCGTTTACCTGTGAAGCCTAAGGACCCAGGACCCACATTAGCCAGATGCACAAGGTGGCACATGCATCTGGAGTTCATTTGCAGTACCCAGAAGTCCTTGTGCACCAATTCTCTCTCCTGCCATATAAATAAATATTTTTTTTAAAGAAAACAACTTTGGGGATGGGGAGTGAGTCACTAAAGCACTTGTCAAGCAATCATGAGAACCTGGGTTCAGATCTCCTCTTCCCACATACATGCCAGGCCAGTGTGACAGCCTGACTATAATCCCAGCACCCATGAGGTAGAGATAGGAAGTCCCTGGGGCAGGCTGGCTAGCTCGACTAAATCAGCGAGCTCCGACTTCAAGTGAGAGACCTTGTCTCAATAAATAAGCTGGACAGCCATCAAGGGACTCACCTGACCTCAACCTCTGGCCTCCACACATACATGTTCTCCCACATAAGTAGACATGCCTGTACATATGCACAAACATGAAAAAAAACATGCAATTTTCACACACATATTACCTTGTGCATCTGGCTTATGTGGGTACTGGGGAGTCAAGCCTCGAACTGGGGTCCTTAGGCTTCACAGACAAGCAATTTAACCACTAAGCCATCTCTCCAACCCCTAACACACATATTAAAATCAAAAGATTCAACTGCATCTTGTTAACTACAACTACCCTTTGAGATCGGAGGTTAGCTCCTGTTCCAAGACCCCATTCATTATCAACTTCCTCCAAACCTGGATGCTGGATTCTGTGTTTTCATTTCCAAGTAGTTTAGATTTCTATTTTTGAAAGTTATGATTGGTCTGGGGAGATGGCTCAGAGGTAAAAGGTGATTGTTTGCAAAGCCTACAGGCCAGGGTTCAATTCCCAAGCCACCCAGGTAAAGCCAGATACAAAAAAGTAGCACAAGTATCTGGTATCTGTTTACAGAGGCAAGAGGTCTTGGCATGCCCATACCTATACACATATATACCTGTAAATAAATAAATAAATAAATAAATACAAATTTTAAAGTTATGATTTAAATATACAGAGAAGATGACATCCCCAAATGTTACTTCCTTCAACAGACGAAAGTGCATGCCTTCATATTACATATGACATACTTATTAATTCCACTTTTTTTGTGTGTGAGGAGCCTAAAACGAGCTATTTTCTTTATTTCCCAAAATGTTTACATTATCAAGGAATGACATGGCCATTCCACAAATGCAAGAAAAAAACAGAAGAAGCGGTTCACTGTCATCCTGAAAATTCCACAATACATCAGGAACTTTAGAAAATAATTTGGAATGACTATGTAAAATTAACAAGAACTCTAATGAATATTTTTAAATATTATTTATTTATTGAGAGAGAGAAGACAATGGATGGGTGCACCAGGACCTCACACGTCACTTTGAGTGGCTTCACCTGAGCACTGGGGAATTGAACCTAGGCCTGCAGCTTTGCAAGCAAGCACCTTTAACTACTGAGTCATCTCACCATAACCCTTCTGCCAAACTTTTCTTTAAGGTACACTTAATAGGTCACAAACATAAGATGCCTTATGCTCTGTAGAAAGGCATGAACACACATTTCTCTATTTCTGAAGAGCTTATAGTCTAGCAGAGACATAACCAGGGTTATTTCCTTGGAAGGATACTCCTTACCAGAGGGACGCTCAGGAAGGAAAGGAAATGTGCAAGTCTCAGGAAACCCCTGAAACTTAAGGTTCACAAGCCCATGCCACAGCAACTGCTGCAGACAGGAGATGCCCTGATTCGAAGGGCTGACTTCATCCCTGTAAATCATGCAAGGAGCTACAGGGACACAGCTTCTGTGAGTCATCGCTGTCAGAGTAGGGCTATTCCAGGATGCAGCAGCTGCTTTTGTAAGGGACCTCTCCCTCATACTCATGTAAGAAACCCTAATAAACTCACTGGCTCGCTAAGGCAGACCCTTTCTCTGGTGTGTTGTGGATGCCCTCTCTGAGGTGAGCTGTTTGTTCTTACCTCCCTGGAAATGCCAGACAGTAGTACACCTGTCACCCTAGGTGGATAAAATGAGCAGAAGGTGAGACACACAGTATGTAACAAGTATGTGCTGAATAGATGACAGGGTGAAAAATGTCACCACAAATGTGAAGAGTAAGGCAGGAAGGAGAAATTCGACTGGACTTGTCGGACTCATGAGAGAGATAAGATACATGAGTGACAGGGAACGGTTAAGGGGCTCGTAGCTTAGAACTTGCTTGACATTCCGTGGGAAGCAGTAGTCTGTTGGCGATCTTGCAGGAATAATGTAACGCGCTGTACTTGAAACAATGAACTGGCATTCTACATTCAGAACAGCAATGCACAGAGCAGTGTGGAGACCACTGCGGTGGCTCACACACGGAGAAATACGGTGATGAGGACAGAGGCTGATAGGGTACAGCCCAGTTCTCACGCAAGGAGATGTTGTTGCCTGCTAGGCAAGCACAGCCACTTACACCCTGCTTTCTGACCGTCCTTCCTATATGCACCCAAGATGCCAGGTCCAGAACCCCACAAAATTACAGTGCAATTTTAGAAATGCTCATATTGTGATAAGGAGTTTAAGTCTAAGACACAGCAGAGAAAAAAAAATGAAAGAAAATCAAACCTAGGTCTCTTACGTGTCTCTAGACTTCTTACCTGTGTGATTCGTGGCAAAAGTCGCGCGTGATGAGTTTTAAGTGTATTACAATCTACCAGTGGGATCTAAAGCTTCATCAGTTCACCACTGAGGTATTCTGCATTAAACTCAGAAGCATTTTGTATTAAACACTCTGCCTTTCCTTGGTGGCCTTTGAATTAACACTTTTAAGTCAACTTTTCATTTGAATTACATAATTTAACTTACCCTAGCTTTCTCACTGCATCCAGTTGCCCATCTTCATTCAGCTATACTACACATAGTCCCTTCCTCCTGTATCTTAACCAAATCCTTTCCTCAGCCCTAATTTTCTCATCTGTAAATGAAGATTACCAAATCTCTAAAAAGCAAGCAAGGAAAGAATATAGGAAAATGTCTTGCACATGGTAAATATCAAGGAAATGGTAAATACTGTGATTCTTGCCTTTCCACCCTTGTTTAATTTTATTTTTGATATGGCATCTCACTCTGTAGCCCAGGCTGACCTCAAACTCACAGTCTGTGCCCCAGCCTCTCAAGGGCTAGGAACACAGCTGTGCACAATTGGGCCTGCCCTCATTTATTTTTTTTAAACTTCAGTCCACCCACATCACCTCTAGATTGCTCTGAAGAATTAAATGGCTCACTGTTTTTATAATCTGAGTTTAATACTTTTTATAGTTCTATTTATTGTTTATTTATTTATTTACTTATTAGAGACAGAGAGAGAGAGAGAGAGAGAGAGAATGGGCGCGCCAGGGCCTCTAGCCACTGCAAAAGCCACTGCAAACGAAGTCCAGATGCATGCGCCACCATGTGCATCTGGCTTACATGGGTACTAGAAAATCGAGCCTTGAACTGGGGTCCTTAGGCTTCACAGGCAAGCACTTAACCACTAAGCCATCTCTCCAGCCCCATAGTTTCATTTATATTCTGACTCAGCAAGGCCTGGTATGGTGGCTGGCTCACACCTTTAATCCCCACACTTGGGAGACTGAGGGACCTCCATGAATTCAAGGCCAGCCTGGGTTAGAATGAGACTCTGCCTCCAGAAAAAGAAGAGAGGGGCGGGAGAGATGGTTTAGTGGTTAAGGTGCTTGCCAGCAAAAGGACCCAGTTTCAATTCCCCAGTACCCACAGGAAGCCAGGTGCAACAGGTGGCATACAGAGGCTAGAGGCACTGGCATGCCCATTCTCTCTATCTGCCCCTTTTAACTAAAATATTTAAAAAAGAGAGAGAGAGAAAGGCTAAAGCAGCACCTCTTTTATATTTACTCCCCACTGACTCCAGAGTGATGGGGGATAGGAGGTCCCGTGTAAATAAATTCTGGATAGCTAAGTATACTATAAATTGGAACCCAGCACCCAGTTAAATCGACACATACACACCACAGTGCCACATTCAATATTGGCCTTATTCACCCACAACTGAGGGGAAAAGAGATAGCTCTTGGCACACAAGGTCATAAAAAAGGCAATGTCACACATTTAACAAGGGAGTATTTGCTTCTGTTACAGTCCCTTCAAAGTATAAACACCTAACCTACGAAACGATGCTGACAACTCCCACCCACTTCTGCATCCCTGGAGTGGTCTGATTAAGCCTGGACAAAGGCTTTTCATAGCGGGCTGCTGGCCAGCTCTTCTCATTTTTCACCAATGTTGCCTTATATTCAGTTGCAGCCAGTCTTCTCAGAATGTCTAGTGATGAATTCTAGCTCTGCAATTTATAGGTTTACACCCCCAGGAAATTCACAATTGGAAGCATAGACTTCTTAAACTAGAAGCGGCACCCCCACCCCCACAGTGCAAATGAAAGGAGAAGAAATACTGAAATTACAGCAGGAGAAACATTCTGATGGCTTACTCTCTTTCAGCTCAAGTGGTGTAAATGAGTGTCCATGGCTGCAGAGAAGTATGCTAGAAAAGCCGTCAAGTCTAGCAGACAAATGTGGCTGGGAGATACCAAGCAGGGAGGGACAGGGACGCATAAGGAAAAACAGATCCTGCAGCTACACAGCTGCACTGGCTGACAACCCAATCCCTCACAACACTCACGGGCCACATCCCATCAGAGACTTCCCCACTTCCAGATCCTTCCTCCGTAGGATGACCCGAGTTTATAGGCACTTCATGCTTTTAAGCCGGAGGTTATTAATAGCTGGCCACTTTCTCATTCTTTCAGCTCTGTGCAAAAGGGGTGCATGAAAACTCACAGCAGGGTCAATCTATCTCAGACATGTTCTAGAATTAGAAAATAGGAAACAGTGCCATGCCTTGAAGGGTGGGAGAGTGTGCCTAAGAAAACACCCCTACCACCTGGGCAAGGCTTTCTTCTTCCTAGTGTCTTTACCAAGGAGGGTTGAGACAAGATCAAAAAGGCAGCCTTGGAGCTGGGTGTGGTGGTGCACAACTGTGATCTAAGGAAGTGGAGGCAGGAGAATCTGGAGTTCAGGACCAGCGTCAGCTACGTAGAAAAGTTGGAGGTCAGCCTGGGCCTGTCTCAGAAAGCCAAAGGCAGCCTTGATTGCAGAGCAGACAGTTTTCTGGGCACTTCGGACCCTGCCTTTGGAACAGATCTGAGGGCTAAAAAGTCACATCTTTACAGTCTCAGAAAGCCTTTGAACAACACTGTCTCTCCGTGGCAAGTAAGTACTTCTGGGTGATCAGTGAAGAATACCACGATGAGAAAGTTCACCCCCTGCCCCAAATTTAAAAGCCCATAGCAACACAGCCCTTAATTTTTTCCATGTTGGGTCCTATCACTATGTTCATTTAAACAATAATTGAACCACCCACCTCTCAATGTGTTCTTGCCAGCCTTGCTCACAGTGCTATCAAAGGAAGCCCATCAAGCTTATTCGAGTTAGGAGACTCTTGACATGTCTCAAGATAAAGTGCAGAAGCACGCTTCCTGTCAAATAGCATTGGGATTTCTCCTACTTAGGAACAATAGAACTTGGACTAAGAAATGTTCTGCGTCGCATTAAGGTGCCTCGTTAATTCCTAAAGAGTTCCTGCATAGATGTGGCTATCTAACCGTACAAAGTAACTACTGGGAAAACTCAGTCCAGACCCTTATGCCACACTGCTTATGTCGCATGCTTAACTCTAACGCACCTCCACGGAGGGTTACTACGCACAGCTGCTCTCTAAACTTGGAACAGACGACATTAACCAGGTCTATGTACACATGACCCTAGAATTCAGAATCCCTTTCCTTAACACAAGAAAAAAAAGTAGGGAGGGTGAGTATATAAAGATTAGTCTTGTACATGAGTCCACAAAAAGGTTTCTGGAGGGCTGGAGAGGTGGCTCCATAGGTAAGGTGCTAACTTGCTCACAAAGCCTGGTGGCCTTGGTTCGATTCCCCAGTACCCATGTAAAGCCAGATGCACAAAGTGGCGAATGCCTCTGGAGTCGTTTGCAATGGCAGGAGGCCCTGGCACACCTGTTCTTTTCTCTCTCTCTCCCCCTCTCTTTCTTGCTCTCTCCTTGCAAATAATAATCCTTGCAAATAATAATAATAATAATAATAATAATAAAGATTCTGGAGCAATAACAGCAGTTAAATATTTATAAAGCTTTTACTCTATGTAAGGCAAGGTTTAAGTACTGACACACATAAACCATCTAGCAAAGTTTAAAACTTATTAATGTGTGTAAATAAGTGGTATGTGTGTGTGCACGTGTGTGAGTGCAGATACGCATGTACCACAATGTGCATGGGTTGGTGGCATGTGTGTGTGCACGTGTGTGAGTGCAGATACGCATGTACCACAATGTGCATGGGTTGGTGGTATGTGTGTGTGCGCGTGTGTGAGTGCAGATACGCATGTACCACAATGTGCATGGGTTGGTGGTTGTGTGTGAGTGCAGATACGCATGTACCACAATGTGCATGGGTTGGTGGCATGTGTGTGTGCACGTGTGTGAGTGCAGATACGCATGTACCACAATGTGCATGGGTTGGTCCTTGCCTTCCACCTTGTTTGGAGGCAGGGTCTGTCATTGCTGTTCCATGCTATATCTATGAGCTTTGGAAAAATTCTCTTGCCTCCGCATCCCTTCTTCCTGAAAGTTCACTGAGATTTTAGAAACCCGCCACAGCTCTGGCTTCTACCTTGGGTCTGGATATCCAAACTCAGTTACTCAGAGTTATGTGGCATGAGCTCTATCCACTGAGCAATCTTCTCAAGCTCCTTCCTCCTTCCCGCCAATCTAACAATCTTAGCAGGAGGGAAGCACAGCTATCGCCATGTCGTGTTTCTCTTTTACCATGTTATCTCTTTCTTTCACAAGGCCATGTATACATCCTCTAACCTAGGAGTTCTGAAGAACCTTAAAATGCAGATGTGAGGGCCCCATCTGGAAAGAGTGAGTCTAAAGTGGGGCCTTGGAATGTGTTTGGCAGTCAAGCCCTATGGTGGTCTGTGGACCACTGTATGGAAAACACTGCTTGCCTTTTACATACTAGGTGGGAGAAGGGATGGTGAGGTAGGTGGTATATCCCTCTGGTAGCTATAAGCCCCACCCAGACAGAAAGCTGTCATTTGACCCCAGAAGCCCCAGGAAAGTGCAAGTGTTGGCAGAGCAAGCGGACAAGAGGGCAACTGATGCTTCAAATGCATCCAAGCAAGAAAAGAAAAGAGCTCCAGCAACAACACAAAGAGCCTGATGGGGGCAGGGGCGGGCAGGGGATGACACAGCCATTATAGACGCTTGCTTGCAAGCCTACCGACCAGAGTTCAATTCTCCAGCTCCCACATAAAACTGGATGCAAAGTGCCTCATTTGTAATCACAACATGCCTATGGCAATGGGAGGTAAGAGCCAGGAGAATCCGGAAGTTCAAGGGCCAACTAGACTGAAGCACACAACAGCAAAACAAGAGAAAAACTTTCTCAAAAGAAGGTGGAAAGAAAGGACCAATACCCCACGGTTGTCCTCTGGCCTCCACATGTGTGCTGTGCCCAGACACACACCATACACAGATATACCCCTAACTACATATGCATAAATCGTTAATAAAAATTATAAAGGGAAAATAAATTTATGCATTTCAAAGGAAAGAGGAGGGGAGGAAGGAGGCAGATGGAAGGAAGGAGCCCTGACTTGCTCCATCCCACCATGTGTGTTCCTGGAGCCCAGAGACTTCACCAATCCTACGTTACCTTCTCTTCCTTTATGAATGGGTGTGATCATTATTAATTGTGACCTGGAACAAGTTCCTCAAATTCCAGTGCCTCAGTTTTCTCATCAAATGGTTCTCATGAAAATAATCAGTTAATATTTGCAAAGTACTTAAAACAGTGCTTGGCATGGAGTGTTGTGTGTTTGTAGCAGAAGGTGGAAGGTCAAGAGACAGCCAATCGCACCTTCATACCAAGGCCATCTTAAGGTAAGTTAGAAAGAAAGAAAGAAAGAAAGAAAGAAAGAAAGAAAGAAAGAAAGGGAGGGAAAGGGAGGGAGGGAGGGAGGAAGGGGGGGGGGAAAGGAAGGAAGGAAGGAAGGGAAAGAAAGAAAAAGAAAGGAAAGAAAGGAAAGGGAAGGAAGGAAGAAAGAAAGAAAAGGAAGGGAAGGGAAGGAAGGTCTGGTCTGGAGAGATGGCTTAGCAGTTAAGGCACTTCCCTGCAAAGCCAAAGAACGTAGGTTCGACTCCCCAGGACCCATGTAAGCCAGATGCACAAGGTGGTGCATGCATCTGGATTTCGACTGTAGCAGCTGAAGGACCTGGCATGCCCATTCTCTGTCTCTCTGTCTCTCTCTCTCTCTCCCTCTTTCTCTCAATCAAATAAATAGACTAAATAAAAATATTAAAAGTGAAAATAAAATAGGGCTAGAGAGCATGCAAAGCCAAAGGACCCAGGTTCGATTGCCCAGTACCCACATAAAGCCAGATGCACAAGGTGGCACATGTGTCTGGAGTTCTTTTACAGTGGCAGGAGGCCCTGGTACACCCATTCTCTCTGTGTCTCTATCTACCCCCCAATAAATAAATAAAATATTTAACAAAAACAAAAATGCTATCTAGCATCCATGTCATTGGAAAAATGAAAAGAGGAGACAGAAGTTGAAACACAGTACTATCTGTCAAAAGCTTTCTCTGACTCCTGACACTGCCTTCCCCTTTGCTTCATCTCCTAACCCTCCTTCTTTTTCTTATTAACATTTATGGTTGAACATCTCACAAATATCCGAGAAATGCATCTTTTTGGACTCGTTCACTCAATAGTCTTTGTGAGTGAGGACTTTCTTCCCCTCATGATAGAATGGCTTCTAAAACAGACATTGGGAGTTCAGCAAATGACCACAGCTGCTTATGAAATGAATTAGTAAACAGCCAATGAACATTTAACAGGTCCCTTCTATGGTATCTGGAAGGGACCAAGTAGTCAAATGTTTTAGAGCTTCTCAGTTTTTAATTGCATGCACATTTTAAAACTTGTGATTTGGTAAAATGTTTCCATATTAAAAAAAAAAATCAAAGAGTAACATCTGACTGAAACAGGCATTTGTTCCTTAAATCAAGTCCAAAAGATTCTAACTGGTTACCTGACCTACCTAACTCTGGGTTACAGCCTCTGCTACATATGTTCCTTAGGCTCCATGGTCTTGAGAGACAAGAATAGGACAGGACAAGATATATACCCCACTTAATCATGGGAGAACAAAACGGTTGCTTTGTCTACACCCAACCTGATCAGACACAAAGTAGGAAACCAGGAAGGTACCTTTCCCCAGCTCTGCTGGGTGGGGACAGCCCAAGGTTTCAAACTCTACTTATGAGATCGTCCCATCGCAGGAACTACTCACACGATGCCCTCGACAAAGGCTTAGTACAGCGAGAATGGAACGGCTGTGCGAGTGCGCATTCTCACCACCCGGCTCAGCCGGTCTCCTGTACCCATCTCTTAACGTCTTTGGATTATTGCTTGAAGGCACAATCCTGATTTGAGCTGTGAGCAGACAGGCACCTCTGACTACAAGTCCAAGTCGCCATCTGCAGTTCCGAGCACTGCGCACTTCAGCACGACTGGATGATTCCAGTCTCCTGTGTCAATACATACTGAGTGGACAGGAAGGCAGGATCCGCAGATGAAGGGTAACGGGTCACCCCAGTCCTCACTGAGCCAAGACTCCGTGAATGGGGCATAGGTATTGAATCCATGAGCAACAATCTTCATCTGAGACACAGCCACACAGCGCCTCTTAATACATGTATCCATGAACAGTTTCTTGAAATAATATTTCTTATTTCTTTGAGAGAGACTGAGAAAAGTATGGGCGCCCCAGGGCCTCCTGAAAATGAACTCCAAAAAAAAAAATGCACCACTTTGAGCATCTGCCTTTATGTGGGTACTGGGGAGTCGAACCGGGTACATCAGGCTTTGCAAGCAAACACCTTTAACTGCCAAGCAATCTCTACAACTCTGGCTTTTTACTTACAATGAGGTAAGGAAAGGAAAACAGATTTATAACTTCAGGGTCATGTAATTCAACTATGTCTTCTTTTCTTAAAATAATTTTTTAAATTTATTTGAGAGCGACAGAGAGAGAGACAGAGAGAGAGAGACAGAGGCTGAGAGACAGAGAACAGGTGCACTAGGGCCTCCAGCCACTGCAAACTAACTCCAGATGCATGAGCCAGCATCTGGCTTACGCGGGTCCTGGGGAATTGAGCCTCGAACCAGGGTCCTTAGGCTTCACAATCAAGCGCTTAACCACTAAGCCATCTCTCTAGCCCGACTATGTCTTCTTATATAAATGAAAAAGAAGAAGAAGTCAAATGACTTGTCCAAAGCCACACAGCTAGTTTCTGGCAGCCCCAAGGCTAAAACCCTAGTCTTCCGATCAGGGGTCTCTCATCTACAAACTTCCTCTTAGGTTTTTTTCTCTTTAGTGATGTTTGTTGGCTTTGTGTAGGAAAAAAAAGCAGAGCGTGTGCAGACCTGAGAACCCTCAGTGCCCATAAATACTTGTGTGGACTGAAGGAGATCTGGACAAGAAGCAGAATGCCTAGTACTGAAGACTGTCCTTTGTGTGATTTCTGGTTGCCATGGTGATAAATAACATTTACCACTACATGTGGTCTGGCTTACATCTATGAACAAGCATTTCCTGATGAATGGTAACTCCCACAAGACAGAACTTCCCAAATATTTTAGACAGCTGACGAGGAATGAAAAAACATAACTCCACATAGAAAAGATTAACAACTGATTAGGTCATTTAACAGTGAAAAGCATTCTACACCTGCTATGATTAAGTTGACATTTTGGCCTTAAAAACTCATGTTAGGGGGACTGGAGAGGTGGTTTAGTGGTTAAAGGCATTTGCTTGCAAAGCCTGCCAGCCCCAGTACCCACACCACATAAAGCCAGATAAAAAGTGGTACATGTGCGAGCACGAGCACACACACACACACACACACACACACACACACACACAACAAATAAATAATCAAACAAGCAACATAAAGGAAACTTGTGTGTTTGGTAATTTAGTGTTTCTGTAAGGTAACTGGACATGAAATACACAAGGACAGTCCATGTAATTATTCATTAAGAACACTCGGGTTTTATTAAACAGCATTGTAAAGTTTGGAATTGTGTGCACAAGGCCAACGTTTTGATTCAATAGCTTAAGTTATGAGACCTTTCAATCCTACATGATCAGGCACATTTCATGTAATCACTCAACTGTAACTTTGAGTGTTGTAGAAGGCCGTATTTGCAAACCAGGAAGGGGTCTAAAAATCCAGTTCTGGGTCACACCTCTCTGGACAGGCAGTGCTGGTCACCACCACAGGACTCTTATAGAGGGAAGAATGTGTCACCACCTTACCGAGTCCTCTACTCTCTGTCCTACTGGGCAGTTTTAGACTTTGTCTCAGCACTGAGTGGCATGTGATGGCAGCACGCCCTGTGTGCTATTTCCATGCCACGTCTGGAACATTAGCAACACTGTCACTCCACTGCGGGTACAAACACTGAGCCATGTGTCAAGAGGAGTCATCGTGGGGAAGCCATGAACTTCAAACCCAGCTGTTTCTTCATTGCTTCCAGCTGGCTTTTGTGCCCAACAGTTTGGTATTTGTGTAAGAACTGCTTATCAAAATATCCCATGAAAGCCGGGCGTGGTGGTGCACGCCTTTAATCCCAGCACTCGGGAGGCAGAGGTAGGAGGATCGCTGAGAGTTCGAGGCCACCCTGAGACTACATAGTTAATTCCAGGTCAGCCTGGACCAGAGTGAAACCCTACCTCGAAAAAAAAAAAAAAAAAAAAAAAAAAAAAAAATCCCATGAAATATACAAGAAGAACCTATATAATTTTTAAAATATATATACATTTACTTATTTATTTGGGCACATACGTGTATGGGCACGCCACGGCCTTTGGGCACTACAAATGAACTCCAGATGCCACTTTTTGCATCTGGAATTACATGGGTATTGGGGAACTGAATCCAGACTAGCTGGCTTTGCGAGCAGGGGTCTTTAACCTATAACCCATCTCCTCAGACCATCCTATATAATTATTTACTAAGAAACTTTTTTTTTCTCCTAGCCTTAAGGCTAGGAGAAACTGATTCTGGATTCCTTCCTAGTTTACAGTACCGAGCTGACTGTTTTGAGGTGTTATTACATTTGAGGGGAAGGGTCAAGAATTTTTCAAAGAGGCCAAGTTGGTCTAGCATCATCATTCCCCCAGATCTTGGTACTCTGTCCCCTATATGGTCACAGAGCACGTTATGTGCTGTCACTAAGAGCAGTGTGGCACAACTATCTTTGGGGAGACCATGGCAACTGTTCCCAGTCTGGATGGAATAAGAAGTAAATCTTTTAGGTTTCCAGTTTCAAAATAATTTTTTTTATTGAAAATCCTTATTCTTCTGGGGGTCACGATGATGCCTTCCTAAAATTCCCAATATCCTACCCCAAATTAAGTCAATACAAATCTGCTCCCAAACTTGTGGAGATTGAGGAAAATATAATTAAACTTCTTAAAAGTATTCATGGGGCTGGAGAGATGGCTTAATGGTTAAGGCGCTTGCCTGCGAAGCCTAAGGACCCAGGTTCAATTCCCCAGAACCCATGTAAGCCAGATGCCCAAAGGTGGCACATGCATCTGGAGTTTGTCTGCAGTGGCTGGAACATTAAAAAAAATTTTAAAGTATTTATGGAAGGTTTGTTTACACCTTCCTAAGTGCCTGGTCAAGTAGACGGGCACCAGTGGTGCAGGGCAGTGGTTATACATATTCACCGAAAAGGTGACGGGGCTTCTGGAGAGGTGGTTTTGCAGTTAAGGCATTTGCTTGCAAATGCCAAAGGATCCCAGTTTGACTCTCCAGGACCCACGTAAGCCAGATGCATGGGGGCATGCATCTGGAGTTCGTTTGCAGTGGCTAGAGGCCCTGGCATGTCCAGTCTCCCTCCTCCCCCGCCACATCCTCTCTTTCAAATAAATAAATGTGCTGGCCACCCTCAGCTTTTGTATGTATGTGTGTATGCATGCATGCATGTATGTTATGTTATGTTATGTATGCATGCATGCGTGAAAAGGTGAGGGGTAAGGAGGTTGGACTGTTGGCAGTTTCGAGGCATTTTGAGTTCCAACCAGCATGATCAAGGTTGTTTGCCCTGACCATCTGGGGAAGAAAACCCATGTGAAGGACAACATATATGCCACCATCAAGGGTCCTAAGAGAACAATCACTGCCCAAACTGTCACCATTGGAACAGGCTGTTCTTAGGAAGTGGCACGTGATATTTAAGGACCAGGTGTCTCTGGAAGACTGTGAAATCTACAATGGGATGAAGCTGGGGCAGAATTCTTTCCTCCTGCCCTGCCCTGTCCTGCACATCCCCACCTCACCTGTTAGACTGCTTGCTTTGGGGTTTATTTTTATTTATTTATTTATTTTTTTGAGGTAGGGTCTCACTCTAGTTCAGGCTGACCTGGAATTCACTATGTAGTCTCAGGGTAACCTCGAATACACGGCGATCCTACTAAAGGTGTGCGCCACCACATCCAGCTCTGCTTGCTTTTAACAATTCACATGAATAAACATTTAGATTCTGGGCTGGAAAAATGGCTCAGCAGTTAAAGGTGCTCGCTTGCAAAGCCTGATAGCCCAGGTTCAAATCCCCAGTACCCATATAAAGCCAGATGCACAAAGTGGCACATACATCTGGAGCTCCTTTGCAGTGCCATTCATATTCTCTTTCTTTCTCTGCTTGAAAATAAATAAGTAAATAAAATATTTCAATGTTGAGAAAAATTAAATTAAAAAAAGGTAAGGGACAAGTTGGGGGGAGTTGACAAAACCTATCTATAGGATTTGAAATTTACACAACGTAACTGCATTTCCTAGAAGTGAAAATTGCCATAAGTAAACAGAGCCCAGAAAAAAATTACATAAACAAAAATAAGGTGCGGGGCAAGATAGAGTCGACAAAACAATCTCCTACAGAATTTGAAATGTACATGTTGCAACTTTCACTTCTAGGAAATGCAATTACATTAAGTAAACAGAGCCTAGAGGAAAGTCAAAGCTACAGACAGACACTTCATCGTCAGTCTGACATGTCCCTGACAATTCCATTAATCCTGAAGATGTTCTGCTGGTGACATGGAATAGAAAATCTGATGCTGGACAAAGCAGGACAGACCACTGCAGTGTTTGGAACAGAATACGGCCGGGTTGACTCGGGTTCTGTCTCCTGACCACTGCCGCAGGACTTCCATGAAGAGTCGCAAACACATCACCAGCTCACTGACCCCTCTAACCCCTGGCCCACACAGCAGCTTTACAGAGTGGTGGCCTGGATGGATATGCGACATCTCAAACAACAGCTGGCAGGACACTCTGTGTTCCACTTTCACAGAGGAAGCACACTAGGGAAGCTCAACTCTGTGAGAACGTTCTCAGCAAGCACCGTGCTGGCAGCACCAAGCCAGGAGCACAGTGCAAGGCGCAGTCAGGGTGGAGTTTGCATCTCAACAGCTCTTGTGCCAAGAGGAACTGTGCTTAAGATCGACACAGAATATACTCTCCGGACTGTGATTTTCTAAGTTCCGGTATAAAAAAAGTCCACTTCTGCAAGAGATTCCCAGATACCGAGGAAGGGATTATCCAAAGCACTTAGTGACATTAGGCCAATAGAAATACATTGGCTCAGATGCTAAATGAAGGCAAAAACTCTTAAGTGCTGAAAAACATAACGGGAGAAATATAAAGCAGCATAAGAAAGTGAACAAGGGGCTGGGGAGATGGCTTAGTAGTGAAGGAGCTTGCCTGCAAAGCCTAAGGATGCAGGTTCAAGTCCCCAGTACCCACATAAGGCCAGATGCACAAAGTGGCACATGCATCTGGAGTTCATTTGCAGTGGCTGGAGGCCCTGCCATACCCATTCATTCCTTCTCTCTCTCCTCTCAAATAACTAACTAACTATATAAACAAATCTTTAAAAATAAGAAAGAAAGCAAACAAACCAAAAGGAAGATAGCAAAAGAACAGAAAACACTTCCTAAGATTTTAAATGGAATTACACTGCAAAAATAACAAGACACTGGGGACTGAGGAGAGAGCTCAGGGGCTAAAGCAACTGCTGCTCAAGCCCCCACATAAAAAGCTGGAAGTTGCAGCAGGCCTCTGTAATCACAGCATGCTGACAGAAAGATGGGAGGTGGACAGGAAAATCTCCCAAAAGCTCTTAGAGAACAAGACAAGAAGCACGATTCAGAGACGCCCTTTCTCTAATGAAGGTGGACGATGAAGATCCCAAAAGCCATCCTCCAACTTCCACAAGTGAGCCATGGCACGTGCACGCTGACATGCACACACACGCACACATGCACACAGACACACACAAACATGAACATATACACACGCAATAAAATATCTTTTTAGAAAAAGAGAGATGAAAGTATTATAACAAATCTATCCATCCTTTGTACCAAACCACAATGTGACTGCTAATCTTGTTAAGTTTTCGGGAACCATGTAGGAGAAAAAGCTCTTGGTGTATCTGTGGGAGTGTTTCCAGAGAGGTTGAACTGAGGTGTGAAACCCAGCACAGATGCGAGTGGCACGGTCCCATGGGCGGGGGTCCTGGGCTGAATCAAAAGGAGAAAGCAGAGCCGGGCGTGGTGGCGCATGCCTTTAATCCCAGCACTCGGGAGGCAGAGGTAGGAGGATCACCGTGAGTTCGAGGCCACCCTGAGACTACATAGTTAATTCCAGGTCATCCTGGACCACAGAAACCCTACCTCGAAAAACCAAAAAAAAAAAAAAAAAAAAAGGAGAAAGCAGGCCTCCGACCTGCATTCACCTCTCTCTGCTTCCCAAC
Organism: Orientallactaga sibirica; assembly: GCA_036365145.1. Taxonomy (NCBI): domain Eukaryota; kingdom Metazoa; phylum Chordata; class Mammalia; order Rodentia; family Dipodidae; genus Orientallactaga; species Orientallactaga sibirica. Next base: position 12,683,173 of record JAEOAD010000027.1, read on the forward strand.
TACAGACACAACGTGATTTCCTTATGCTACTGCTGCCAAAACTGGCCCACCGGGATGGATTATAATCACTCTTAAACAGTGAGCCAAAATAAACCCTTCCTTCCCTAACTGCTTTAGTCAGGTAGTTTATGACAGCAACCGAAAATTAATTAGTACAGACGGGTAACAGGTATTAGGACTGCCAACACTTTGCAGTTGTAAACCACTAAGATGTTTATAATCAAGTTTAGTCACATAAGTCATTATCTTCTGGGGTGAGAGTTAAACTGCCTTGTAAACATGCTGATGGTGCATGCCTTTAATCACAGTGCTCCGGAGGCTGAGGTGGGAGGATCATTGTAAGTATGAATCCAGCCCTGGCAACAGAGTGAGTTCCAGATCAAGCTAGTGAAAAGTAAGACCCTGTTCTCAAAAATGATAAAAATGAGGGCTGCAGAGAAAGATGGCTTAGCAGTTGAATGCTAGCCTGTGAAGCCTAAGGACCCTGGTTCGAGGCTCAATTCCTCAGTACCCATGTAAGCCAGATGCACAAGGTGGTGCATGCATCTGGAGTTCGTTGGCAGTAGCTGGAGGCCCTGGTGTTCCCATTCTCTCCCTCTCTCTCCCTCTCTCTCTCTGTCGCTCTCAAATAAATAAAAATGAACAAAAAAATTTTTTAAAAATAGAAATGAGTATTGCTAAAAAGAAAGGGAGGAAGGAAGCAAACTACTGCCATAAGAAATTACCCAAGAGTAGGGCTGGGAAGATGGCTCAGAGGTTAAAAACACTTGCTTACAAAGCCTTCTGCCCTGGGTTCAATTCCCCAATCACCTACATTAAGCCAGATGGGCATCTGCAGTGGCAAAAGACCTGGCATGTATGTGCCACATGTGTACACACACACACACAAATCAAATTGCCTTAGAAATGTACCAAGAGTAATTACGCCCTGTGAAAATTAAATGCCAACACTCTAAGAACCATAAGCTGGGCTGGAGAAATGGTTAAAGATGCTTGTTTGCAAAGGCTGGTGGCCAGGGTTCAATTCCCCAGTATCCATGTAAATCCAGATGCCTCTGGAGCACCTCTGCAGTGGCAAGATGCCCTAGCATGCCCATTCTCTCCCTCTCCCTTTCTCTCTCTCCCTCACTCCCCTTGATAATAAACAAAAATATTTTTAAAAATAAGAATCGCAAGCTTTGCATTATAGTCAAATATATTTTAAGGCTTGGAATGCACATGTGCACAGTCACACGCACGTGCATGTGCACACACGCCCACACACACAGAGTGGTGAGGTAGAATTCTGCTGAATACTTGGATGACAAAAGACTGCTATGGTTAGTGCATGGTGGTCCAAGTCTATAATCCTAGAACTGAGGCAATGGAGGCAAGAGGATTAAGTGTTCAAGGTCACCCCCAGCTATGCAGCGAGACTGAGGCCAGCCTGGACTACGTGAAATTCTGCCTTTAAAAAGAAAAGAAAACAAAACAAAACAAAAAAGCAAACAAGAAAAAGACCACTATGTACAGGCACTTACAAGAAAAGCCCTTCTGTGTTTTCAATCAATCATTAATGAGGCTCCAAATCAATCACTTACTCACTTTCTTTAACAAAGCCCAAAATACAAACTTCATTCCATGACATGAGACTGGGCCACAGAACACTCGATAGGCGTGAGATAACTTCACTTTGTAAACAGAAGACAGCTGCGAGTTCAAGACCAGAGATAGCCATCGTTCTCAGCCTCCTTACCTCCCAGCAATGGCAAATGAACTCCTCACTAGCACCGCACTGTAAACAGCTTACGTAACTTTGCCACCTGCAGGCACGAATGAAACGACGCAGCAAACGACTTCACCGTGTACCGTTTCAATTCTCAACCCAGAAACAGATCTTGAAGTAAAATCACCTAAAGTCCACTTCTCTTCCTTAGGTAGAAGGGGTGGATTTCCATATAGAAATTACTCAACTTTAGGGGCTGGAGAGGTGCGAAATGGTTAAAAGTGCTTGTTTGCAAAGCTTGATAGCAGAGGTTTGATTCTCCAAGACTCACATAAAACCAAATGCACAAAGTGGTGCATGTGTCTGGCGTTCCTTCACAGTGGCAGGAGGCCATGGTGCGTCCATATTCTGTCTCTGGCGCACGCTCTCTCTCTCTGCCTCTTTTTCCCAAATAAATAAAACTATAAAGAAATTTCTCAATTTTAAATCTTCCAAGAATAAAATGCCCAGAATGTGACTAGTTACTTAAATTATCAAACTGGAGGCCAGGGAGATGGCCCAGTGGGTGAAGCACTTGCCACGCAAGCAGGAGCACCTGAGTTTGGAACCCCTGGCACCCAGGTAAACAGGCAGATGCTGTGGCAGGTGTCTGTCATCCCAGCCACACCTATGGGTGGGCAGAGAAGTGGAGATGGGTGAATTCACGGGAGCTCAGGGGACCTGCTATTCTACAAAAGCAGCCGTAAACATGTGAGAACCCCCCACCCCCACAAAGGAGGAGTTGAAGGTGTGGGCACCCAAAAGTTGTACTCTGCCCTCCACATGCATGCTGCAGCATACAGATGCCGCCCCCCCGACACACATACACAAAATACATATACCAAAACAATTACCTAACTGAACAAATATTCATAAACTGAATCTGGACGGGTCCTTGGTCCACGCTTGTCACTGGTGGCGACGGGGTCTGCTTTGCTTACCCGAAGTACAGTCTTAAGGGATCTTGTGGCCAAGGCTGGACAGGACATGTGGGGAAGCACCTGGACAGCCACGTTGAACCCCTTTGGCAAGAGGACAAGGGTGTATAACATGGCTCCCCGTGTGAGGGACAAATGCTTTTTGAGTTCCCCGTCAACATGCACCTACTTAGGAGAACACGAGGCCAAAACTGAGAGGAGTGCACTAAAAAGGACTTGCAGTTTCACAAAACCCTCTTCTTTGAGAACTGCCTGACACCAGCAGACACTTCCGTGTTCATTCGTTGTATAACAAGACCTGAAGGCAGACAAAGGCTGGGGCCGATGGCCAGGTAACAAAGCACTTGCTGAGCAAGGAGGCCTGCCGTATTGGATCCCCAAAATCCACACAAATGCTAAGTGTGGTGGCTGTGTGCCTGGCACTTGAGAGGTGGAGACAGGAGGATTCCCAGGGCAAGGAGACTAGCTAGCCGAGTACAATCAGCAAGCTGCATCCAGATTCAAGAGAGAGTGAGAAACCCCATCTCAATAAACAAGGTAAGAAGATACCGCGCATGATCCTCTGGCTTCCACGTGCGGGCATGTGAGTGAACGCGCGCACACACTTCCACACGCACGTATAGTGCAAAAACTTCATTAATAAAGGAAAGCACATGCAACTTATCTCGAGAGCAAGAGAACCAAAAAAGATTCTCGAACCATCCGAGCAGAGCTCAGAACTTAACTACCATGGCACTCTCACAAGCCCCGCCCTAGCTCCCAAGCCTGTATGTCCACTTCAAGGCATCTCCTCCACGCTGCCACGCTAGAACTCTTGAAGGCATCTTTGAGCCCTCTCTCAAGCTCAGCAGCAGGTGACCAAGGCCTAATGGAATCCCCTGGGCCATCATTCACTGGTCCCAGCCTGTATCTCGGCTGCAATGAAAACTCAACTCCCTGTCACCCACTGCCATTCCACTTCCAGGATGCCTATATTTGGAGAGAGAGAGAAAAAAAAGAACTTTGAATCATGACTCTCCCTGGGTTAAAATCCTCTGCCGAGCCTAGGAGCAAGTCCAAGTTCTCCAACTGCTGATGCCATTTTTAGGAGCAGGTACACCCCACACACCCCGGAAGGTCCCTGCTACTGCAGCCGCCACTGCGCCTCACAGAGCAGGCTGTGACGGCAGTCACAAGGTCTCATACAGGACAGTATCAGGATGCATGCCACATTTCCTTCTATAGCAACTCAATTCTTGCTGTAAAGACTAGCAGGGGGTAAGGAAGACCTTTTTGCATGGCATTCAATAGTTGAGAGTACTGTTTGGAAGCCTGGAGGCCTTGTGTCAGGCTGATTAGCTTCAGTTTCCTTTTCAGATCTATGGCTATAGAGTAGAACCAACCTCCTCCCCCAAGTTGCTATCCATCAAACACAACACACAGCTCAGCACAGGGCCTAGCAAAAGCTAGAATGCAATAATCAGCTCCTTGTTAGTACAAGAATTGATCTGCCTCTTTGAGGAGAATAAGGTAAGGTACAGTTACGTACATAAACCTCATTGGTACCACCAACTTCACAAATACTTCTCACGTCAGTGGTGGTAACTGTGGGGCAGATTAGAGTAGGAAGAAAGTTTGGAGGTAGCAAAGTAAGCCAAGGAGACCAGAATTTTCTAAACCTTAACCAGGAAACTGGGTCGATGGTACAGTGGTTAAAAGTGCTTGCTTGGCATTGGAGAGATGGCTTAATGGTTAAGGCACTTGCCTGCAAAGCCTAAGGCACCAGGTTTGATTCCCCAGTACCCACGTAAGCCAGATGCACAAGGTGGCACATGTGTCTGGAGTTCATGTGCAATGACTAGAGACCCATTCATATTCTGTCTCTCTCACACATACTCTATCTGCCCCCTCTCTCTCTCTCTCTCTCTCACACACACACACACACAAATAAATAAGTAAAATATTTTAATTAGTTTTTTTTAAGTGCTTGCTTGTAAAGCCTGCTGGCCCAGGTTCAATTTCCTAGCCACACACAAGCGAGCCACACAAAATAATAATAATAAATAAAATAATAATAATGCAAGCATCTGGAGCTCATTTGCAGAGGCAAAAGACCCTGGTGCACCCACACACAAACACGCACACACATATGCAAATAAATAAATATATTTATATTTTATTTAAAAAACTGAATCATGACTGCTTTATTTAGCAAGCCCCTTTACATAATGTAAAGTTTCCCGCTGGAAAGTTTAGTTCTGACCATCTATTCCATGATTCTACATTGGCACGTGGACTGCGCTCAAGGTTACATCCTCTTCAGAAACCAAGAATGCTTTGTGCCAAAGATTCCCACTAAGATAATCAAGCATAGAGAGCTTCTCAATTTTCCCACTTGGAGCATCTTAGCATGCTGACGAGGGAACCTTGTAAACCGGCCATCTTCTCTCTCTTCTCTTGCTCCTTTGCCTATCAAAGACAAGAACTCCATTGCGCAGGTTCTTGAAATGACAGTTCATTTAATTGCTTCTACTTAAAACCTGGCCGGCCAGTGGTCAGTCCTCACACTGGTGGTGTCATTTCTCCTCCATATTCCAATCCCTGGTCACCTGGCTCACAGTTTATGTCCTTCAAGAATTCCCAAAGTAGTCTTCACAATCCTGTCTTTCAGGCCCAAAGTGGACATGGTGGTGCTCCTGACCTCACAGTGGCTGATGAGGGAAATCTACACAAGACCTGCATAATCAGAGGGAAATCTACACAAGACCTGCATAATCGGAGAGACACTAGTTGGAAAGAAGAAAGTAATCAGGAGGGTAGTGGAGGGGATTATGGTCACGGGATGTTGTCTATATTTATAGAAGTTATCAAGAAAAAAGATTTTTATTTTTGGTCAGGTATGGTGGCACAGTCCTTTAATCCTAGTACTTGGAAGGCAGAGGTAGGAGGATGGCTGTGAGTTCGAGGCCAGCCTGAGATTACATAGTGGATTCCAGGTCAGCCTGGGCTACAGTGAGACCCTACCTGGAAAAACAAAACAATAAAAAAATGAAAAGGTCTTTAAAAAAAAATTCCCGCCAGGCATGGTGGCCCATGCCTTTAATCTCAGCACTTGGGAGGCAGAGGTAGGAGGATTGACGAGAGTTCAAGGCCACCCTGAGAATACAGAGTGAATTCCAGGTCAGCCTGGGCTAGAGTGAGACCCTACCTTGAAAAACCAAAAAAAAAAAAAAAAAAAAAAAAAAAAATCCCAAAGGAGGGTTGTTGGGGTCCCCCCCAAGGCCAGCTCAGGAGGGACAATAGGGTCTCTGCCGAATTGGGGTCTGCGTCCACATAGTTGACATCCTCAGTGAGTCCCTGCTCTGCCAGGCTCAGGCGCCGCTCCCTCCTCAACAGGTGCTCATCACTACTGTGAAGGCAGGGTGACCTCGGTCACCAGAAATCACTGCAAGAGACTTTGACAGACAGCTGTGCACTCTTCGTGACAGGAGAAGGCAAAGCTTCGCCCTTTCTAACCTCTGTAAAGTAACGAATCCTATTCTTCCGTTCCTGGTTCCAGCCAATGACTGAATTTGCTTGTTACAGTTTATTTTTTGAGACAGGGTTGCACAAGGTAGTCCGGACCATCTTCCTGTGTCTAGTTCTTGAGTGCTAGGGTTACCAATGCGTGCCACCTCACTCAGGTTTAACTTTCCCTTTAAATGAACAGGCCGACTGGACCTCTGCCAAGAATATTTCTCGTCATTACCTCATTAAAACTGTAATTCTAGGACGGCTCATTGGCAGAATTGCGGCGGGAGGGGGGGACGTCAAACAGTCCTGAGTTAGCAAGCCAGGCCTCTATAATGAGCGTCTCAACATTTATGCAAATAAACTTCTCTGTATCACCATTATCAAAGTCAAAACTCATATGTACCAACAACTTTGTTTCAAAAAACAACTGAATGTAAGGCTGCAGAGATGACTCAGTGGTTAAAAGCACTTGTGTGCAAAGCCTGACAGCAGGGTTTGATTCCCCACTACCCACATGTACCCAGAGGCACAAAGCATCTGGACTTTTTCTGCAGTGGCAAAGGCCCTGACATGCCTACTCCCCCCTCTCTGTTTGCAAATAAGTAAATATCAACACAGACAATTCAGTTTTGATGAAAGTGCATTCATCAGATTAATGTTTTTTATATTTTAATGATTTTAAAGTATGGTTTCAATTCATTGTGATTTTTCAGCTATTTTAATCATGACACCATAGCTACCAGCATTTGTTCATTTTGCACATACTTCGTACTATTAAGAAAAGTCAGTGAGTTGGGCTGGAGAGATGACTTAGCAATTAAGGCATTTGTCTACAAAGCCGAAGGATCCCGGTTAGATTCTCCAGGTCCCATGTAAGCCAGATGTACAAGGGGCGCACACATGTGGAGTTCCTTTGCAGTATTTGTTCATTTTGCACATACTTCATACTATTAAGAAAAGTCAGTGAGTTGGGCTAGAGAGATGGCTTAGCAGTTAAGGAGTTTGCCTGCAAAGCCTAAGGATCCTGGTTAGATTCTCCAGGTCCCATGTAAGCCAGATGCACAAGGGGTGCACACATGTGGAGTTCGTTTGCAGTAACTAGAGGCCCTGGCACGCCCATTCGCACTCTCCCCCACTCTGTCTCAAATAAATAAATAAAAATTAAAAATTTTTTGAACAAAAGAAAAGTTAGTAAATCACAAACAGAATTGGCTCAAAGCTCCTTTTATTGTATGTAGTTACGATCTGAAAACTTTTGAAAGAGAAGAAATTCACTCATGGGCCATTTCATAAGCACTGGTATAAGCTGTAACATGAATCATGCTCATTCATGCCAATACATGAGACCCTACCGTGTGCTACAGGATACAGTGGAGAACAAGAGAAAGGGCTTGAAATCTACTAGAAAACTCAAGTGAATGCAACACATGTGATGCTGGAGATGGATGGGCAGGAGATTGGACATGAAGTTAAAAAGAAAGCTAGAAGCAGGGGTTAGCCAGGTCACAGTGAAGCAAGAGGAGGAAGCGCTGAGCTGGTCATGAGACACACCCTGTGCGCAGGCTTGAGGCCATGAAGCATAGCTGACCGAAGGCACAGAGACTCTGCAGGCCACGATGGACAGTGTGTGCAGGGCCGAAGGGGAGGGACAGAAAGCAGGAGCTGTGAATTGGAGACCCAGCGGGGACTCCCTCCTGCCAGGCCTTGTGGTTTTCTTAAGCCTTCTTCTACCTTTTAACTCCTTACTAAGGAGCTCTGAGGACAATGAAAAGTTCTGAGGTGACTGGGGAATCAACTTGGTTGGATGAATGCTTTTCTAGCATGGCAGTAAGTCCTGGGTTGGATCCCCCGCATTGCAAAATGAGTTCATGAAAACTCCCAGCAGGTTCTGCGTAGCTCAGATGTAGTCCAGAATCAGAAAGTAGAAAAGAAAGCATGCGTGGCTTTAAAGGATGGGGCCGCTTGCACGAGCAAACGGCCCCATCTATCATCTGGGTAAGAGTTCTACAAGTTGTCTGCTTCTCAAGGAGTGTTGCAACATGGTCTTTCAGATCAAAAAGGCAGCCGTGGAGCTGGGTGTGGTGGCTGGGATCCTGGCACTCTGGGAGGTGGAGGCAGGAGGATTACAAAGTCCAAGGTCATCCTTGGCTACCTAGAGAATTTGAGGCCGGTCAGGAAAGCATGCAACCGTATCTCAAAACAAAGGAAAGAAAAGTCGCTGAAGGTTTTATGCAAGTTGCTGACATACTGAGTGTTTCTGATTCACAACATCCCTTAGTGCTTCAATGTAGAGAGAGCCCTGGAGCTCTGAGGCAGGCAGGGACTGTGGGTCCTAAAAGCCAGTCAAAACCTGATGGTGGCTATGAGTAAGGTTAGCATAGGGAAATAGCCAAGATACTGGATGAAATTTAAGAATTTAAGAGAGACTTCGGTAGGTTTGGCAGGTCATGATAGGTGGGATTAAATGAATGGGCTACATTATGGAAGTGTCGTACACAGATGCATTTACACAAGGACCACCTGAATTCAATGACTGCTTTGTACAAGTTGTTGGAGAAAAAAAAAAAGTCTTTCTGTTTTCCTTGCGATTTCATACCTCTGCATCTTGTTATGAACAGTGTTTGTAAAAATCAAAAACTACTACTGACTTGCATAATCGCTCACACCCAGAGGCGGCAATATTCAAAAGAAGTCTATGTTCCTTCTGGAAAGTCTTGGTTCAAAGACAAAAAACAGAAGAATCTTTTGATCCTCACTACTGACACGGTCAACGAAAACCCAAACCCTACACGTCAGATTTTTTTCTTTGCCGGGACAATGCCAAGAACTCCACGAGTAGCAGGTGGTTAACTTTTAAAAAGCTCTGCCTCCCACTTTATACCCTAAGAACAAGGATTTAAATACCAAAAGAACGGGAGGGGGGGGGGGGAGTCAAGTTCAAGTGGCCACTGCACCTGGCAGAATTTAACCCATAAAACCTCCCATGCAAATTTATAATTTTCCAAGAACAAAACAACTCCGGGACATTTGATTTCCCATGACCCACCCCCACTCGAGAACATTTTTAATATTTCAAAAATGTGCAAGAACCGGAACAAAGCAATTTAAAAATCTCAAAGGGTCAGAGCAACTGGAATTCGTTTAAGACTACACTATACATGAAAGCCGCCGGGGCTGTCTTTATAAACAGGGCATCTTCTTCATACCGAAGCACAAGAAAACAAAGGCAGCCCTAAACTCCTTCAGACCACAGAGACTACCCCGTGAAAGGAAATGCATGTCTGGTCTGGTCCATAACAGAAAAATCTCAAATAAACAGGCTCAGTCTTCCTGGGCACAAAACAAGGAGTAGAAACAGGGAAAGTGCAATCATTTTTAGCAGGAAAGATGGGAGTGCTTTGGGAACATTCCAGATTAATTAGGATTTCTCATAGTGGGGTGGGGTGGCAGCGCACACCTTTGAATCCCAGCACTCGAAGATGGATTGCTGTGAGTTTCGAGGCCAGCCTGGGACTACAGAGTAAGTTCCAAGGTCAGCCCAGGCTAGAGTGAAAAACAAAAAGAAGCTGTAGCATTCCCAAGCAGGGAAAGAGGCTGAGGGTCCTGAGCCATCTTCCCCCGTTTCATACAGCCCACTGTACTGTAGGATTTATAGCTCAGGTCTGCCTCTGCTTCCAGCTCCAGAGGCTGTGGACAGGAAGACGAGTCACATGGGTGATCAATCATCCTACTTGATCAGTCCATGTGTTCCGCTCACCGTGAGAACCCCTGAATCCTCAAAGCAAGGATGAACCACTATTGGTCCTTGGATTTCTCATACAGGGAACAGAAGGGTAGAAAGGCCGAGAAGCTGCCCAGGGAAACAGCTACTACAGTAAGTGAAGGAGCTGCCACGTGAATTCAAGCTTTATCAGCTGAAGAGGCAACTGTAAAGATCCACTTTGCCACCTTTATTTCCCATATTTCTGTCAAATGAAGATGTTGTTTTTCCCTTTGTGTTTTTGTGTGGTGTGACACCTTATAAACTTGCTGCAAGGTAGTGGGGGCGCTCGCCTTAGAGTATCCAGGGCAGAACGTCCCTCTCCATCACCCTACCCGATCTTTTTTTTTTTTTTTTTGTTGTTTTTCAAGGTAGGGTCTCACTCTAGCTCAGGCTGACCTGGAATTCACTATGTAGTCTCAGGGTGGCCTGGAACTCATAGAGAGCCTCCTTCCTCTGCCTCCCGAGTGCTGGGATTAAAGGCATGTGCCACCATGCCCGGCCTGACCTTGTTTTTGAGTCTGACTCTCTCTACTGATTTTGGAACTTGCAGGGCTTCAATGATTCTTGAGTGCCCTCCTCGGTGGGACTGTGGTTACAGCACATGACCACACCCAGCTATCTACAAGAGATCTGGAGATTCGAACTCTGGCAGTCTCAGGCTCCTTAAGGCCCTCATGATTGTGCAGGAAGCACACTTAACTGCTAAGCCATCTCTCCGGCTTGGATGTATTATTATTATTATTATTATTATTATTATTATTATTATGTTTTTTTGCTTTAGTTTTTTTCAAGGTAGGGCCTCACTCTAGCCCAGGCTGACCTAGAACTTACTCTGTAGTTCCAGGCTGGCTTTGAACTCACAGTAATTCTTCTACTGTTGCCTCCCAAATGGGTTTAAAGGCATGGGCCACCACACCAGGGCTGGATTTATTATTTTTAGAGTAACAATTAGAAGATCATTTTTCTTTCAAAACTACAAACTAACTAGGAACAAGGGCCTCACATTTCTCATCCATGAAATCACAGGAAAAAACAGCTTACCTGCAGGCAGCCAAGGGTCCAGAGCAGATGACACTGGCTCATCTGACCCCATAATAGGCTCTTAATCCCATGCCCTTTTCCCTACTACACAGCCAACACGGGGCACAGAGATGGTGAAGATGGGTGGCAGCTACACCCGAGCTCCAGAAGACCCATCTTGGGAATCCGTTACAAGCCATATCACCTGAAACAAGTCACGACCCTTGGCATGCATCCGTTTGCTCCCTTCAAAATGGTTCAGTGACACTTGCGTCCTGGAAAACTGCTTCTTAAGCTGTGGATCCCAACACCATAGGGGGTCACATCACTGAATGCAGGAGTCAAGAAACATTTGATCACAGTAACGGGTTTCTGAATGTGCAGTGACCAAAATGAACTTGAAATCAACTATGTAATGAATCTGAGGAAGTCCCAACAGCTCTCACCTGCGTTGCTGCTGCCCTGCTTTACTGAAGCTTTGGTTCTGGGCACACAGCACACACATTTTCTTTGTACTGTGCATGAGGTCATAGCATACAACGCCAGTAAATGTTGCCTGACATCCCTCAGCTCAGATTCGAAACTTGTATATAGTGAATTTCAGTGTTTTTACTGTACATACAAAGTTTTCTATTCTCAAAGACACATGCTGGTTTAATTATGAAAAACAATGACATTACTGTTTTCTTTCTGCCATGTCTTAGAATGTAAGTATCCTATTAGCATATTTTTGAATGTTACTATGTTAGAGGGTTTGATTTGATTTTTTTTTTTGGAGAGAAACCCAGAGGGAGACAGAGAGAGGGAGAGGAAGACAGAGGTGGGCGTGCCAGCAGCATCTCAGCCGCTGCGAACGAAATCCAGATGTGTGCACCCCCTTGTGGTCAAGTGCGGCATTGCTCCCTTGCATGACTGCATCTGGCTAAACGTGGGACCTGGAGATTGGAACCACTGGAGATTGGAACCAGTGTTCTTAGGCTTAGGAGGCAGGCGCCTTAACCGCTAAGCCGTCTCTCCGGCCCAGAGTGTTTGATTTTAAAAATTGCTGTTTGAGTTACTGACTTCTGTCTCTCACACACATGTGCACACATGCATGTGCACACACACACACACACACACAATATTAAATGGATTTGGGCTTAGGCTTTGTACAGAATTTTTAAAATGTCCCTAGGCATACTTCTCTCATTTTATACAAAGTGGCATTTTCAGCACTGATGCTTACAAAAATCAAAACATTGGACAACTCTGGGGAAAAAAAGTTAAAAAGATGGCTTTCTTGCAGCATCAGATATTCTGCCAATATTTTCTTCTTCATGTAAAAATAAACAAACCCCATCTTTTATGCAAATCTGCTTCTGTCTTTAATAAATGGAAAAAATTATATGTACAATTTAGTGTCAGTAAATGTTTGATTTACATACCTATTTTATCCGCCTATATACCCAGGGTCATGTAAAATTTTCACCAGTGAGGGTCAAGAGTAGAAAAAGCTAGCCGGGCATGGTGGCGCACATCTTTAATCCCAGCACTTGGGAGGCAGAGTTCAAGGCCACCCTGGGACTACCAAGTGAATTCCAGGTCAGCCTGGGCTAGAGTAAGACTCTTCCTCGAAACCCTCCCCCCCCCAAAAAAAAAGAGTAGAAAAAGTTGAAGAAGCCCTATTCTAAGGCTGTCTCACATAAAGCATTTAAAAATTATAAATATGGTACTCAGGAGACAGCTCAGCAGTTAAAAGTGCTTGCTTACATGCATGCTAGCCCAGGTTCCATTCCCCAGCCACCCATGGAAAGCCATACAGGCATCCATTTGCAACAGTAAGAGACCCTGTGGAACAGAAAGTTGTAGAGTACAAGTTCAGAGACAACTACAGGAAAACCAGGCCTGTCTTCTGGGATGTCCTGTATGCCATGTCAAGAGGACATAGGGGGGTCAGTACTTGTTCACTAACCCATCTGAATATCAGATAGTAATGGTGGTGCCAGCAAAAGGCCTCAGGGCATCTGTAAATCCTCAGAAAAAGAGAGAAGAAGTGAGGAAAGTATAAGGACTCTAAAAGCACAAATGAGAAGACAGGAAAGGAAGAACAGAGAGAGGAGAGGAGACACAGAATAGAAAACTTCAGAATCACCATGTGGGTCGGACGGGATAACGACACAGTTCACACATGTTATGTCCACACATCACTTTAGCCTGCTTTTGGAGAGGGGGGCACTGGGCTAGAGAGATGGCTCAGTGGTTAAGGTACTTGCCTACAAAGTCTAATGACCCAGGTTCGATTCCCCAGCACCTATGTAAAGCCAGATACACCAAGTGCTGTATGCATTTGGAGTTCGTTTGCAGTGGCTAGAGGCCCTGGTGCATACATTCTCTTTCTCTCTTTTTCTCTCTCTCTGCTTGCAAATAAATAAATTGTTAAAAACAGAGAATGGAACTAAGTCTTAAAAGGATTTACCTTATTTTCTTAGGGTCACCCAGCTAGCACTGGGCAAAGATGGTACTTTTCATGGGTTTGTTTAGCATAAAGCTTGTGACTAAGTGGTCACTACATACCATGTGACTTTTGGGAGGCCTCGCTAGCCCAGCATTCCTTGGGAGGTCTCAAATCTCTCTATGTCCTGGAAAGGATAGACACCTCTTTAATGTGCCAGGAGCCCCTGGTCACAGCACACTTCAGCCTGGCTTTGGAAAAGACTTCTTCCTCATATGAAACTAAAATCTGTCCAAACTTCACCCACCTTTATCCTTCAAGATCATGACATCTACAGCAAATGAGGTTTCCTGTCCAAGCCCTGATCAGTAACTTTAAAGATTTTATTTATTTATTTATTTATTTTTGAGACAGAGAGAGGGAAAGAGAAAGGGAGAGTGAGAATGGGCATATACCAGGGCCTCTAGTCACTGCAAATGAACTCTAGATGTGTGCGTTCCCTTGTGTACCTGGCTTACATGGGACCTGGAGAATCGAACCAGGGCCTCTAGCCACTGCAAATGAACTCCAGATGTGTGCATCCCTTTGTGCACCTGGCTTACGTGGGACCTGGAGAATCGAACCAGGGTCCTTAGGCTTATCAGGCATGTGCCTTAACTGCTAAACCATCTCTCCTGCCCCTGATCAGTAACTTTAAAAGGGAAGATGGGAAATTTTTTTTTAAACTCACAAAAATTTCATAAAATATTAAAAAGCAACTGGACTTGTCAAGTACAACGAGCTGTGGGCTTACTAAACTCATTAAGTAGAAAGATGAAGGTACGTAGGCCTGTCTTTGCTTAGTTATTCACATTTGTATTAATCTTTTAAGTTTCCCCATAAAAGATTAATTAACAAGGTCATTGATCAAAGAGAGATTAGAGTACAGAAGTTCTCGTGTCATCCAGGAAAGCTTAGATTGCATTTTTTTTTTTTTTTTTGAGACAGGGTCTTGCGTATCCCAGGCTGGCTTCAAATTCACCATGTAACCAAGGGTGACCCTCAACTTCTGATCCTCATCCTCAGTATACAATTATAGGTGTCCACCAGCATGCCTGTTCTATGGTTGCAGGGGACTGAACCCAGCACCTTGTGCATGCTAGGCCAGTGTTTCTCAACTGAGCTACACTCCCAGTGCTTTAAACTGCACATTTTTTTCTTTCAGAGTGAGTTAAGATATAAGCCTGCCTAGAGTAGGCCACCTGTAAGCTTTCTTACCCAGCATGGATGGAAGGTCAAGACATTTACCAGAGTGACCTTGAACTCAAACAAATGACTTGACATTGAGGTTCTATCCATAAAGCAGGAATAATACATGATTAGCAGAATTTTGAAATTGTAAATGTTGCTTTATTGTTAGCTACTGTTACTGCTACCACAAATATACTCATTACGAACCATTTGAGATGGGAATATAGCAGACAGTGGAGCATTTTTAGCATGTCTGATGCCCTAGGTTCAAGCCCCAACACTGAAGAAAAAGAAAGGCAAGGAAATTTCATTGTGCAAATACTTAAAATAGCTTATTGTATATGTTGTATGGAACTGTTTATAAAATGTGTGTTGAAGCCAGGCATGGTGGCACACACTTTTAATCCAGCACTAGGGAGGCAGAAGTAGAAGGACTGTGGTGTATTTGAGGCCAGCCTGGGACTACAGAGTGAGTTCCAGGTCCACCTGGGCTAGAGTGAAAGCCTACTCAAAAGAACAAAAAGCGGGGAAAAAAGGTGTTAATTTAACAAGCATAAATATGATTTTGGTGCTCAGTATTTGTACAGGACATTGCCGAGGTAATTTTTGTCATTTTAAAATTTGACTTCAGTTTTTATAATAACACTGCTCTAATATCTAGATTTCCCACTGGGCTATGGCAAGACAGTCCACAAGCTCCCACTCCTTTTGAAGAAACATGATTAGAACACACAGAGAAATTGTCATGAAATAAATGGCTGAAGAAGGCAAGCAGAAATTAGTGCCTACCAGTCTCTTCCTAAGGGTGGTTATTAAAGCATTATGGTTTACCTTTATGAAAGCAAAGAGAACCCATTATGCTATCTGTTCTTTTGAGGCAAAAAGTCAGGGTTGCAGATAATCCTTTCCCTGTATTTAAAATAATGACAGGATTATTTCTTTCCTCTACTTACAACTCTTAACCCCAAACCTCCTCACTGATTTTCCCAGTTATTACTCTAAGATTTTAAGCAGGTTAAAAACATAGGGAAGAGGGGCTGGAGAGATGGCTCAGTGGTTAAAGATGGTGGCCTGCAAAGTCTGCCTGCCCCAGTTCAATTCCCTTGTCATTCACATAAAACTGGACAGCAGGATACCTGGCTCCCCACACAAATACAAATAAATAAAAATTTTAAAACAGGCAAGAAGCCAATGGCAGCTGGTCAAAGGCACTGTGGTATTCACCTCCCTATTGCTGAGATGAACCTACAACCAGACACAGTTTGTGGGGGGAAGGGATTTATTCAAGTTTACAGATCCAGGGGAAGTTCCATCAATGGCAGAAGAAGCTGGCTCCCTTTCACAGACCAAACAGGAGCACAAGCAAGCTCAAACTGCTCTCTAAACCTTTGGGCTGGAATTAGATCCACCCCAAACACACCTTTGGGTTGGAATTAGATCCACCCCAAACACACCTTTGGGCTGGACTCCAGGATACCTCCCCCACCCAGGCAACTGCAGACCCAAGTTAGAAGCTTAACAAAACCCGTAAGTCTATAGGGGACACACATTCATACTCAAACCACCAAAGGTGCCAAGGCCCATAGGTAAATGTTTAGATATAGAAGCCAAGACAGTGACGAACTTTTACTGACGCTCCTCCACTAATTCTACCTTCCAAATGCCGTCTCATATTCAGAAGTGAATATTCCCTTATCCTTACACGTCACCTCAACCGAAGAGTCTGCTAGTGTAAGTTTACTGCACACAGTGAAGTTCTCTGACATTTCGAGACTATATTAAAACATCTCAGGAACTTGACTTCTTGTAAAATATCTAATACTAAAATATCATATAAGAAAAATGAGGGAAAATGGTTACATTTCATTTATAATCCCTTAAATAGCAATTTTTTATATATTTGTGGTAGGATAGCTCAGTGGTAGAGTGCTTGCCTGGTACGCGTGAAGCCCTAGATTCAATCCCCAGTACCTTAGTAGAGACATATTTTTTAAATATATTTTATTTATTTATTTGAGAGACAGAAAGAGAGAATGGGCATGCCCGGGCCTCCAGCCACTGCAAACGAACTCCAGATGCATGTGCCCCTTGTGCATCTGGCTTACATGGGTCCTGGAGAGTCGAACCAGGATCCTTTGGCTTTGCAGGCAAACACATAACCGCTAAGCCAACTCTCCAGCCCAGATACATATTTTGAAAACAAAAATATCTTGGACTCCATAATGAATTCCAGGTCAGCCTGGGCTAGCTTGGAAAACAAAATATATATACACAAACATATATTTTTTATTTCATAAAAATATCTTGGACAAAAATATAGACGCCAACATTTGATCTGTTACACTAAGCCATCCTATCTATGTTCTCAAACTTTCAGTTCGTTTTACATTGTACACTCAATTTCAGAAGATATAATTAACATGGTAGCAGCAATAATGACAATTTTCCCTAACAGTTCATCTTCCTGACACCTGGCCTCCCACTAACCATGATGATCTCCCCACACCTCCCATCTCCAGCAGAAAACCAAAAGCTCTCAAGTTTCGTCTGAAAAGTTCTGCTTTCTGCCTGGTTTCAAGCATTCTCATTCTGCTCATTATTTTCTGAAAGACAGGAAGGAGGCATAAAGAAGTTCTGTGCAGGGGAAAACCTCAATTATGCAGAAAAAAAAGAGGCCCAGTGAACTCTGGGTTAAGAAACGGCAGAGTGGACGGATTTCCAAGTCATTCTTGGGGTCCATTCTCATTGTGTGGCATTGGAAGGAACAGGATGGCGTGACAATGAACGGCTGTGCTCTAGTTTGTCTCTTCTCTCTTCAAAACGAAGAGAGCTCTGTTGATTTTGATTGAAATAGCACTTGCTTATTTTAAAAATTCAATAATATAGACAGCTATAACAAAAGCATGTACCTATAATTTTACGACAGAGAGAATAACTATTTTATCTTGGTGTAACCTTTCCAATTTTTTTCTAGGCATATACGCACATACATAATTGTCTTTCCTTTGAAAAGCCAGAAGTCGATTGTAAACCCCACAGTAACCACTAAATGCTTTTTAAAAAAACTTTTTAAATATTTTATTTATTTAGTTATTTGAGAGAGAGAGAGAGAGAAGTAAAAGAGAGAGAATGGACACGCCAAGGCCTCCAGCCACTGCAAATGAACTCCAGATGCATGCGCCCTCTTGTGCATCTGGCTTAAGTGGATCCTGGAGAATCAAACCAGGATCCTTTAGCTTTGCAGGCAAACGCCTTAACTGTTAAGCCATCTCTCCAGCCCCTAAATGCTTTTTAAAAAGGAAGTATGGTCATGTGTGGTGATATGGGCTGGTAAGCCCAGCCCTTCAGACGTGGAGGCAGGGGGATCATGAATTGGAGGCTCCATACTGAGAAAAGACAAAACAAGCAAAAAGAAGGCAGAAGAGATGGGGATGGAAAATGAACAAATATAACAAATAAAAAGTAACTGCCACCTGCTGTAGTTGCATACACCTGTAATCTCAACATTCAGAAGGCTGAGGTAAGAAAATCGCTGGGAGGACAAGATGGGCCTGGGCTATACAGTGAGTTCCATGTCAGCCTGAGCTAAAGTGAGAGCTTGTCTCAAAAAAAAAAAAAAAAAAATCACAGAAAAGGAAAAAGCTAAGGAGCTGGCTCAGCAGTTAACAGTACCTGCTTGCAAAGCCTGATAGCCCAGGTTTGATTCCCCAGTACCCATATAAAGCCAGATACAGAAAGTGGCACATGTGTCTGGAGTTTATTTGCAGCAGCAAGAGGTCCTGGTGCACCCATATTCTCTCTCTCTCTCTGTTCACAAAGAAATAAAAATATTAAATGGGAAAAAGGAAACAAAAAGCTATTTACAAACCTTGTAATATTAATCCTATGTCAATAATCACACTAAGTGTGAATGGCTTAAAAATACCAACTAAAAGGCACAGACCGGCCAAATGGACTCCCCCCCAAAACACAAATACATATTGTCTATAAGAGACAACACGTACTTTAAATATAAGGATTCATGTCAAAAATAAAAAGATTGAGAATGAAACATCAGTTTGCACTGCTGTGACATGTACTCTTTTACCTTTTTCTTCTTTCCTTCCTTTTTTTTTTCAGGGGAGGTAGGTACTGGTGACCGAATATAGGGCTACCTGCATGTTATGTGTGCGCTCTGCCACTGAGCACCACCCCCAGTCAGTTTACCTTTTCTTGAAAGACAAATGTAAAAATAAAGTCCATTGAGAAAAATAGACTCCTTTTTAAAATTTTTATTTAATTGCAAGGAGAGAGAGGGAGAGAAAGAGACAGTGAGTGCTCCAGGGCCTCTTGTGGCTGCAAATTAACTCCCAGACACATGCATTACTGTGTCCATATGGCTTTACATGGGTACTAGGGAATTGAACCCAGGCCGTCAGGCTTTGCCGGGAAGTACCTTCAAACTACTGAGCCATCTCTCCAGCCTGAAAAAATAGTCTCTTGATAAATATAAGATTATCAATGTATGCCAAAAGCACTGCCTGGTACTTAGAAATGTTGATCTATTTTATGCCAGCTAAGCCTAAGGAGAACATTTTTCTATAACAGAGAATCCCATATTATCTGAAACAACTTATTGTTAAATGAATACTGAATGCATGTATTTCTCACTCATCTTGCCAGTATTCTGAAATTATAAGTCAAACCGTAACTGAATTGACTTCCTCTTTTTTAAAAAAACAGACTCTCCTATCTTTTATATTTTTCTTTATTTGCAAGCAGAGAGAGAGAAAGATGACAGAGAGAGAGAGAGAGAGAGAGAGAGAAAGGAAATAGGCAAGCCAATGCTTCTTGCCACTGCAAATGAACTCCAGGTACATGTGCCACTTTATGCATCTGGTTTTACATGGGACTTGAACTCAGGCTGTCAGGCCTTGAAAGCAAGTATCTTTAACCAGTGAACTATTTCTCCAGCCCCACAGACTCTCCTATCTTATTTTCTGGAAACAGGTAAGTATTCATAAAAATCCTTATTCTGACCTAAGGATAAACAAACATGCATATATAATTAGTCTACCACATTCCATTCTCAATGCAGCTGAGTATTTGAGCTGCTCAATTTTTCCTACTAGAAGAGCTGAGAGATAATGTACTATCTAAAGAGTTAAAATCAGCCAGGTATGGTGATGCACACTTGGGAGGCAGAGACAGAGAGATCACTGTGAGTTTGAGGTCAGCCTGAGACTACAGTAGAGTGAGTTTCAATTCAAGTTCCGATGCCAAATGGAAGCATGAAGTTAAATAGCTCCCTCAATTCTTTCTAAATTTGATGCCCAATCAGGAAAGTTTCTATTGTAAGTCCACACTGATCAAATACAACTTGGAAATAGATTCTGTACATATTAGATAGCCAAATGTTAAGACAATTTAAAATATGTTCAAAGTATGTTTCTAAACTGTATACATGTATTCGGATTCTTTGTGCAAAACAAAAAGGTGAATAAACAATAAAACTAGGATTAGACTTGATATTTTTGTGTGAGGTTAGAAAAATAAGACTGAATGCTTCCCATTGAATGAGCTAGCTAGAATCTTTGATCTCTATTGCTCTGCATTCACAGTCAGGCTACTTCGTTTATTTTGAGAAAGCAAGTTCTTCCTGTTGTTCCTTAGGAAATGGGAGAATGCATTTATAGACTATGGTTTAACTTCAAGTTTACATGGTTGGTAATTCGGAAGCTATGTTGCACTTTGAAGAATATTTAATTATGGGGAGAAATTAAGACTTTTAGAAACCAGAGAAGTGGGGCGGAGAGAAAATACTATCCTCAGGCTTAAAAGGGTGAATTTCGTAAACGTGTCACACACACACACACACACACACACACACACACACACACAAAACTGTTACACCCTGTTTTCTTCCTGTGAAGGAATTTCCAAGCATTAAATTGTATAATAGCCTAATGGGGAAGGGGGAGGGAGGAAATGCCCAGGTTTCTCAAATCTATAAGAGCTTAGATAAAGATTAGAGGCTTAATTTTTTAAAGAGTGTCTTGACACCTGCTTAGGCTTGTTAAATTATTCCAAGAACCAATGCAGCCACTTACCTGACCTGGATTCACTTTCTAATGCCAGCCGTACTGGCATTAAGCTTTAAGGTGTTAGCCCTGGTCTTAAAAGGAAGTGTGAGGAGCTTCGTGGTCTCAGAGTAAAGCCTCCCAGGGAAGAACAGACCCAACTGAGAAGAGTTGGGGAACACTGCCAGCTGTGATGTCTCTCTGGGCAAAGAAACCCGTGGAACAGGAAAGATGGCGACAGACATGACTCCTAAGGTCTGGTGCTAAATCCTTAGCCTATCCCAACTGTTAATTTTCTTCTGCTGCACTTTTAGCTAAGGAAGAAAGTTGCACTGTGAAAAGAATACTCAGAGAGAAAGAATGCAGGCACATGTAAGACCATACCTCCCTGATGAAGTGACCAGGCCACTGGTGATCAGTGTTTTACCAGTGAACCATGTCGCACAGCAGGAGGAGGGGTCCATAACACATTCACCGTCTACCTCCTGCAGTTCATCACAGCTTTTCAACC
This sequence comes from Orientallactaga sibirica, assembly GCA_036365145.1. NCBI lineage: Eukaryota > Metazoa > Chordata > Mammalia > Rodentia > Dipodidae > Orientallactaga > Orientallactaga sibirica. The sequence continues at coordinate 12,704,361 of JAEOAD010000027.1, forward strand.
CTGTCTACCACTTCTCTGACTGTGACCACTCTCCCATTGCCATACAGAGCCACAAAGCATAGAGATCTGACGGCTGTCCCAGACTCATGCTGTCCACCACCTAAAGACACTTGTCACTTGCCCAAGAGCTGCTATCAGAAGAGACTAAGTGGGGCTGGAGAGATGGCTTAGTGGTTAAGAAAGAACCCAGGATCAATTCCCTAGTACCCACATAAGCCAGATGCACAAAGTGGCACATGCGTCTGGAGTTCATTTGAGTTGCTGGAGGCCCTGGCATACCTATTCTCTCTTTCTCTCAAAAAAAAAAAATTAAAAATTTTTTTTAAAAAGAAGATGGGCTGGAGAGATGGCTTAGTGGTTAAGGCACTTGCCTCCAAAGCCAAAGGACCCAGGTTTGATTCCCCAGGACCCACGTAAGCCAGATACACAAGGTGGCACATATGTCTGGGGTTCATTTGCAGTGGCTACGGGTGCGCCCATTCTTTCTTTCTCTCTCTCTCTCTCTCTCTGACTCTTGCTGTCTCCTTCTCTAATAAATTAAATTAAATTATTAAATTAAAAGAAGAGACTAAATGACAGCAATGGAATTTGTCTTTCTCATAGTCACTTGGTGTTTTGTTCTGTTCTGTCTTGTTGTGTCTAATGGTGGACTGGTCTCAGGTAAGTTCTAAGAGACAGGAGACATGAGAGGACATAAAACTTCTTCCACTGACAGGGAAAAATGGAGCCTTAAGAGATGAGGTGATTTCTCTACAACCAGAACTGAGGCTCCTAACATGCAGCTGACCGCTCTTTCTCTCTTCCCCGTCCTCCCTCCCCCAAGATCCTTAAGCTCTGTAGGTCCCTGTCTAAACTTAACACTTCGGGCAAGGCCAGAGTGTTCTATTTTAAAGTTCACTGATATTATTCATAACATTATCAACCAGAAAAAGAAAATCTTCTCTCAAGGCCTAATTCCCACTGACCAAACTCTGGCAGCCTACCCCGGAGGTGACTATTCTAAACCTCCGATCGTCTCTCCAAAGCCCCTCACAGCAGATTCCACCCCCCGCCCCACCTTGACTAAGAACACCCCAACCACAGGGAATGAACCGTCGCAACTCCCCTCCCCCAACATACACATTCACTGTAAGTCACATGTGTCTGTTTCTGCCTTGGTCTCAATGGAATGACTATCCCGGCTTCATGCTAAAACAACCCTTAGAGCATGTGTACTCCTGAACTTGATCCTCTTTTCTATAACTTCCTCCATCAGTTACTCCCCACTGTAGTCGTGTCTCCTTTAGCATTCTCGGATTACACATGCCAATCACAGTCACATACACAAAAACACGCCTTTACATACACGGAAAGACACACACACGTGCTCACTGCCCCCACTTTTCATCTGCTATTCCCCTCACCTGTAGTAATCCATCTTGAGACTTAAGAACTCTTTTAACAAACACCTGATTGCCAAATCCAGTCTCATTTTCACTTCACTCTAAGTGACATTCCTGGGTCCTCGGAGAGATGTGACAGCTGTTTCCCATCTACTACCTGGGTGACTTCGCAAGTCGCTTACCTGAGCTTCAGACACCTTGTACATAAAACACAATAGCTAGGATTCTTTTTTGGGGGGAGGAGGTGGAGGATAATTATAAAGATTATATGACCAAACCCTTTCTGTTTGCACACGCAGGCCTTGACCTCTGGCCACCCCTGTGGGATGTCGACTACATTCATGGCTCTCGTGAAGGCCATGCATGTTCCAGCCCTAATTTCTGTCCTGCGGCCCACCCTCCTCAATGCTCTGCAGGATACCCTCCCTTCACTTCACACAGAATGCTCTCTAAACTCATTCTTTTTGTTATTATTTGAAAGAGAGAGAGAGAATGGACACACCAGGGCCTCTAGCCACTGCCAACAACTCCAGATGCGTGCGCCCCCTTGTGCATCTGGCTTGCGTGGGTCCTGGGGAATCGAACCTGGGTCCTTTGGCTTTGCAGGCAAGCACCTTAACCGCTAAGCCATCTCTCCAGCCCTCTAAACTCATCCTTATCCTGACTACTGACACACTCTGAGCATCCTCTCAATCAAAAAACCCGCCGGTCTTCTTTCTTCTTAGTCTCTTTTCATTTTCTACCTAAGCCAGAACCATTTCTTTCTCTTACATGTTCGATGCCTTGTCTCCTTTCTGTTCTCATCACCATCGCTTCTGCTGGGCTCCGATTCCACCTGCCTGAGCGATGGTGGTGGCTGCTGAACACCAGGCTTCTTGTCTACCTACCTTAAGACTGGCGATTTCAGCACTGCCTTCTGATGGTTTCAACGTTATCAGGATGAAACCCAAACTTCCAGAACAGAACATGTCTGACCCCAGATAGGAGCTGAAGGAAGAACGCGAACCAGAGGCACCTCAGGCCACTTTTGCCCACAGCAGCACCATGCCTCTCCAACCCCTCACACTCCACGTTCCTCCCACACCGAGCTCTCCGCAACTTTGAGTCTGAGCTGTTCCTTCCATCTGGATGCCATTTTCCTGCTCTTCCTAGGAAATACTATCTGTTCGATACTCAGCACCAAAATCCTCACCTTCAGGACTTCTTTCCTAGCAAATAGGACTGGGCAAAAGTCATTCTTCTCTTCCTTTGCACTCTACTCTGCTACTTATCACAGCGTATTTCTGCATCGTGCCTTAACTTCTAATTCTAGTTAACGCTGAATGTCTATCTTGTGAGCTCTAGGCCGTTCTGATGTTCATTCAGAACTGAACATGGTATCTGGTGCACAGGAGGTAGGAGGAAGACGAGGGAGGGAGAGAGCGGAGGGATAAGATCTAGGAGTCTGGAGTTCAGCAAACGTCTGTTGAATGGATGGAGTAAGTAGCTCGGCTGTCGATTATATTAGGATAATTGAATAAGAAAGGTTAGTAGGACAGGTGGGTATGAAAGCAGGTGAGGAGGGCACAGAGGAAGCTGCGTGAGAAACAGGAAACATCGGTGTTGATAAAGTCCTCTAATGCAGCTGAGGGCCGTTATAACCAAACTTAGCTGATGCACAATAGATCATGTTTGAAGCACGGTTAGAACAATTCGAACAGCTCAGAGAGATAGATTTTATCCACCTAAAGCAGGTTTTGTTTGGACTCCAGAACATTCTGTGTTGGAATTTTATCAGACTTAGAACAAGCTTAGTAAATCTTGTAAAGATTAAAACTCTCTTCCATGTCTGTATTACGTGAAGAACGACACACCAAGGGACAGGGATGTGGCTCTGTTGGAAGAATGCTTGCCTAATATGCGCAAAGCCTCGATTTGGTCCCCAGCACCGCATAAAACTGGGCTGTGGTGATTCCCAGCTGTAATCCCAGCAGTTAGGAAGTGGAGGCAGGACTGAACAGGAGTTCAAGGTCATCCTCCAATACACAAAGTTCCCAGGCTAACCTGGCTTACATAACACCCTGTTTCAAAAAAAAAAAAAAAAAAATCTACAGTTAAAAAAATTAAAACACCTATGATCCATATAATTCTAGAACTGGTGCCTATAACAACTCCTTGTTGTGCAACATCTTAAAAAAAAATATTTGTACTTATCTATTTGCAAGCAGAGAGAGAAGAGAAACAGACAAAAAGAAGGGGTATGCCAGGGCCTCCTGCCGCTGCAAACAAACTCCACATGCATGCGCAATTTTGTGCATCTGGCTTTACGTGAGTACTGGGGAACTGAACCCAGGTCATCAGGCTTTTCAGGCAAGTACCTTAAGTGCTGAGCTATGTCTCCAGCCGCCACAATATCTTATTTTGAAACCACATTTCTTTTTGTTGTTGTTGTTTTGGAGGGAGGGGTTCTGGCAATAAATATTTTAAGCTTTGATTCATTTTTGAAAATTTTCAAGTGCATTTCCTGTTTTTGTTTGTTTGAAATTTAAATACAAAGCCAAACCTCAAACCAAGACATTTTATCTCACAGGTCCATGCACTGTGTCTGCATCCGGCAGACTTATAAGGACACTGGGGGCAGGCGGAGGAAGGGAGAATCTAACAAACAGGTTGAAACCAAATTTCTTTTTCAATAGTGATCTCAAATTTTTTTTTTTTTGAGACAGGGTCTTATGTAGCCTAGGTAGACTTCAAGCTTAACCTTGAACTTCTGATCTTCTTGTTTTCACCTCCTGAATGCTTGGATTATAGGCATGCACCACCACAGCCAGTCGGATGCAGTGCCGGAGACTGTACTCAGGGCTCCATGCGCGCTAGGCAGGCCCTCCATCCACAACCCTCAAATTTATTTTTCATAAGCACTCACATAATGTGCATCATACTTTGCAGGGACATGCAGATACCCACTCATCCAGTAAAATAATATAGCACTTAATATGACGTAAACTGGAGAGTAGAGGAGAAATGAGACTGGGCGAGCTGAGAACAGACTGAAGCAGGGTAAACTTGGAGCAAACAAAGCTGAAAACTGACAAGGTTTTCCCAATAATAAAGTCACATCTATAATTAACAGGCTTTCAAGAAGATGCACCCAAGTATTACCACATCACAACTCATAAAACATTCATCCAGAACCACACCAGGAATGCACCTTAAGCTCTATAAGCACATATAGAGGAGCTCTGAAGCTAGCCACCAGTGCCCTACATAGAAGACCTCATGTGGAAGGAAGCCACAACGGGTCAAACTAACAAATAAAAACGGGGGGAAAATGTAATGTGAACGGCAAATTGTCATCAAATTATGTAACGACAGAATGTGCCAGTAAGTAGACGTAGACACAACTCCAGGAAACGTATTTATAGGTGTGAAGAGCTAAGAAATGAGCTGCATGTCGCTCAGTTGGTGGTGCTAGGCAGGCACAAAGCTCTGGGTTCATTCCCCAGCACCACATGAATCAGGTGTGCCGGCCGCATACCTGTAATCCCAGCACTTGGCAAGAAGAGGCAAAAGGATCCGAAATGGAAGGTCATCCTCTGTGTGCCACATAACGAGTGTGAAGCCATCTGGCTTACGAATCAAATTAATTAATGAAGTAGTTAACGAACACAGATAAAGGTGAAGGCTGGTTTACCACAGTCGGAGTGCTGGGGATAGGAGAGCGCTTGTAACCAACCGGCAATGCTGCTTACGCACAACCCAGCGTCTCCAGAAACTCTCCTGAAGGCCAATAACCCCCACCATGCAGCCAGGTTCCTTGGGAAAATAAATAGATACCACAGGAAAGCCAAAACTATTTATAAAACCATTGACTCTTTCATGTCCCTATTCCCAACACGTACAAGTTCTCTACAGTTTCAAGTTAACCTTTGCTGAACAGGGAGGTGAACTGGCAGCATACCGCTTTCAACGCAGCACTCCCGAGGCTACGCTAGGAGATTTGCTGCTGTGAGTTTGAGACCAGCCTGGGCTACAGAGTGAGTGTCGGGTCAGTCTGGAATAGAGTGAAACCCTGCGAAAGAAAGAAAGAAAGAGGGAGAGAGAGAGAGAGAGAGAAAGAGAGAGAGAGAGAGAGAAAGAAAGAAAGAAAGAAAGAAAGAAAGAAAGAAAAAAGGAAGGAAAGAAGGAAGGAGAAAGGGAGAGAGAGAAAGAAGGAAGAAAGAGAGGGAAAGAAAGGAAAGAAAGAAAAAAAGAAAAGAAAAAAGGAAAGAAAGGGAGAGAGAGAGAGAGAAAGTAGAAGGTAAAACTAAATGAACCATGATCATGGCTCTTCTTTTTATAGATTGAGGTAAGAACAGAAGGCAGGAGGTACAGAGAAGGAGATGCCTCAGGACCAGGGTCTGCACAAATCTGAGTACAGGTCTTGTCAGTGCAACTCAGGTTAAGTCATAATCGATGCCTGTCTCAGTTTCTTTCCATTAACATGGTCATTATACACCCTGTACAAGACCAAGAGAACAATAGCTCATCTATGTAAAGTGGCTGGAAAATAATATGAGATGTTAAATAAATATGGATGTTTTTTTCAAAGACAGGATTTCAAAATATAACCCAGGTTACCTTGTAACTCTTAATGGAATTACAGGCATGAACTCCACGCCTGACCCAAGAAATAATTTCTCTTTTATAACCAGATAAAAGAACTTTACGTAGTAATCCTAATACATTTCAATGCCCTGCTTAAGCAGAATATAAAGAGAATATAGACAGAATGGCTTTGATAATAGGCACAAAAACCAGTCTGACTCAATATGAACTTTGATGTCTTTCCCACTGCACAACAGGAATAAATAACAGGTCTCGTTCCATATACTTACAACAAACTATAAAGGTTAAGGGCGGGGAAGGCTCTTTTAGCATCTAGAAAATGAATACAAGGCTGGTATGGTGGTTATTTGTGAGTGATGAGTCTGTAACTGGTGTCAGAATGCTGGCAAACACAAGGCATGCTCACAGAGGGGAGTGCTCTGAGCAGAAATCCTAATCTCTATGACCCAAGTAACTCTAAGACCTCAAAGCTGACCAGGAAAAACAACCGGAAACAAGATTAGATCCAAAGGCAGGACTTTGCATATCACCAATTTAATGTACAATGAAAAGGTAAAATTCCACCTGGAAATCCTTATACCTGATAAGTAGCATGCTGTGTGGGGGTTGAGCACTACGTTTTCAGTGTACAGCATTCTTTTCCTTTAGCCCTAATTTACAACCCGTGGATTAAGGTACTGAAATATATATATATGTATGTATCTCCCTACCTCAACCAAGTATGTGCTACTATTTTACAGAAAGTGCTGTGGTCATTAATTCATATCCACATAAGACTAAGTCAAGACTTTTGAAATCTTTTAATATTAAACAAAATCTCCCTGGCTTTTGGGAGAGTTGAGAATTGATGCTTCGTGGCTTACAGTTTCTGATGGAGAAGGTACTCGTTGTTTTACAAAACACATGAAGAAGAAAAAGAAAAGAGGTTTTGAAACAATGAAAGTCTTAACTCGCATTTTATCTCCAGCCCTACTCTGCTCTCAGCCGTTAACTTTTCCTTGGCATTTAACATCAAAGCTAAGTTACTCTTTCACTGAGCCTCTCTGTTGGAAGGGACGAACTTACTTCACCAGCTACTGCAGTGGCTCATCAGTACAGACAGAAATGGCAGTGAGTTGTGTATTAATGAAACATAGATGCCTCATTTCATTCCTCCTCCCTTATTTCAAAGGAAGGAAGGAAGGAAAAAAAGAAGGGAGGCAGGAAAGAACAGCATAGATTCCATAAATGCAGGCATGCACCACCATGCCTGGCATCTACAGCACTAAAGATAGAACTCATGCATGCTAGGCTCTACCTACTGAGCCACATCCCCACCCCTCCCTAATATTTTGACAAGTATTATAGAATAGGGGATGACAGGCCACTGAAGATACTAATTAGTGAAAAGAAAATTTAAAAACTGTTTCATTTAATGTTTCCCAATGAAAAGGTACCACAAATTTAAATTTATTTTCTTCTAGATGTAACATGAAAATCCTAGTTAACGAAAGACTCAACTTTACTTCAAAAAGAAGAAGAAATAAAAGCTGAGAGTGGTGGCACACCTTTGATCCCAGCACTTGGGAAACAGCTAGGAGGATCACTGTGAGTTCAAGCTTAGCCTGGGAGTACAGAGTAAGTTCCACTCCAGGTCAGCCTGGACTAGAATGAGACCCTACCTCAAAGAAAGAAAAAAAAAGAAAAGAAAAGAAAAGAAAAGAAAGAAAGAAAGAAAGAAAGAAAGAAAGAAAGAAAGAAAGAAAGGGAGAGAGAGAGAGAAAGAAAGAAAGAAAGAAAGAAAGAAAGAAAGAAAGAGAGAGAGAGAGAGAGAAAGAAAGAAAGAAAGAAAGAAAGAAAGAAAGAAAGAAAGAGGGAGAAAGAAAGAGAGAGAGAAAGAAAGAAGGGAAAGAAGAAAGAAAGAAAGAAAGGAAGGAAAAGAAAGGAAATAAAGGAAAGAAAGAAAAGAAAGAAAGAGAGAGAGAAAGGAAGGAAGGAAGGAAAAGAAAGGAAAGAAAAGAAAAGAAAAGAAAAGAAAGAAAGAAAGAAAGAAAGAAAGAAAGAAAGAAAGAAAGAAAGAAAGAAAGAAAGAAAGAAGAAAAACAGCCAAACAAACAAAAACTTATTTCCATCTAGGGAACTTTTTCTTTCTTCTTTTTGTAAATGAGGGTCACATGTAGCCCAGTCTGATCTCAAACTCAATATAAAGCTAAGGATAACCTTGAACTTCTGGTCCACTTGCCTCCACTTCTGGAGGCAGCAAGAGATTACAAGCATGCGCCACCACAACAGGCTTAAGCAGTGCTGGGATCAATCCCAGGAATCCGTGCGCACCAGGCATTCTACTAACTAAGCTGCATGCCTAGCCTCCACCTAGGGACGACTGTGAAAAGAATGAATATGTAATTTACAGTTTGATGGGTTCACCCATGCTGTTTTGTAATGCGACCTCTTCTGTGGGTTATCCTAGCTGGAGTAGGAGAGTCAGGAATGTATGGTGGCAGAGGTGATACATACATACCAATTATGAATTCATGTATTTTCTGGGGCATAAACTGTTCTAGGGGTAGAGAGAGTTTTTTGTGTTATACTGCCAAGTTAAAATATGGTGTCTGACCCTTTCAAAAGACACATGCTAAGTAAGACCTGACAAAAGATATCTATAAATTAAAACATGGCATTGGAATTTTGGCAGACTAAAAATCACATTCACGTAAATACAACTAAATCTAGTTACAGGCGCTGGGAGAGGACATTTCAAGCACAGAAAACAAACAAACAACAACAAAAACCACAACACCTCAAGGTCTGGAGTCTTACAGGTCTTTCAATAATCTCTCTTGGGGATGGAAACGTAGCTGTGTGGTGGAATACTTGTGCTGTGTGTATGGGTTCAATCACCAGCTGAAAAGACAGGAGGGGGGCTGGAGAGATGGCTTAGTGGTTAAGGCACTTGCCTGCAAAGCCAAAGGACCCCAGTTCAATTCCCCAGGACCCATGTAAGCCAGATGCACAAGGTGGCACATGCGTCTAGAGTTTGTTTGCAGTGGCTGGAGGCCCTGGTACACCCATTCTCTCTCTCTCTCTCCCCCTTTCTCTCATATAAATAAATAAACAAAAATAAAATATTTTTTAAAAAGACAAGAGGGGACAGGAGGAAAGGGGAGGGACTTTTTTTCACTCTTTTTGTTTGAGGTGAGCCAAATAGACTGGCCTTTTTTTTTATGAGAGAAAGAGATTGAGAATTGGTGCACCAGGGCCTCCAGCCACTGTAACTGAACTCCAGATGCGTGTCCCACCTTGTGTGCAACCTTGTGTGCATGTGCAACCTGTGCATGCGTCACTGTGCATCTGGCTTACATGGGATCTGGGAAGTAGAACATGGGTCCTTGGGCTTCACAGACAAGTGCCTTAACTGCTAAGCCATCTCTCCAGCCCCTGTTTTCACTCTCTTAACACAGATATCTCACTATTAAATTTTAACTTAAGTCCCTACGAGGAGGGAGGAAATTAATTGCTCAGTTCTTATAGAATATCTTGGTTATTATTGCTAATATTAATTATCCCAACTGCCAATACCACAGTGCTCAATTTGACATTTTATGAGATTCAAGTTTGAACCTGGTGTGATGGCTCACACTTTTAATCCCAGTACTTGTGAATTCAAAGCCAGCCTGGGTTTAGAGGGTGAGTTCCAGGTCAGTTTGGGCTTGAATAAGACCCTGTCTCACACAAAACAAAATAGAACCAAGAAAGAGAGAGAGAGAGAGAGAAATTAAAGTTCTGAAGGATTACTGGAATGATAAGATCTTATAATTCAAATTAGTTTCATACTGTTGATCATGAAAAAGAAAGGGGGTAGTACACATATAGCAGCCTACCTGAGTAGGAAAGATCTCCCTTTCAAAGCAAATATATTTGATTGTAAAAACTGCCAGCATTAGAATGGTATAGTAGGCATGAATTTAGATTCTATAATTCAGCCTGCCTCCTAAAACACCTTGGCTTCCCAAGGAGATGAAGGCGTAGGGTATGAACAGAAAAAGACCTTTCTTTGGCAGAGTCTCACCTTCCTTCCTTCTCGTCTCTTGCTAAGAAATTGCTGAGTTTTGTATTGTTCAAACATTTTGTTATATATTCAATCCCATCACACTGATTCTTCTCAGCCACTACCCTAGTTTCCCTCAAGATGAGTTACACCAGGTATATAAATCCAGGCCTCCGTGAACTAAGTTGAGGCCCTCAGTGGGGTTAAAAAAAAAAGTAATTTGACAGTCTGCAGAGAAAAGTACAACCGGAGAGATGAAGCCCAGTCTATGAGTGCAAACCCACCTCTTCCTCCAGCATTTTATTCTCTGAAAACCTGAGCTGGAACCAGGTAGGGCTAGCAAATTCTAATCTCTCTGCTAAATCTGAGATGACAGTCTTAATTTGAGTTTGGTGACAAATGGAATTTAGTACATGCAAATGTCAGGTTCCAACTCACAAGGCACTGGGTCTGAGCCAGACACCAGACTAAACACCTTCGAACGCACTGCTGACCCTCATTTGTGGTCACTACCTTTCCGGGTGTGTGTGTGTGTGTGTGTGTGTGTGTGTGTGTGTGTGTGTGTGTGTGTGGCTAATTCGCTCAATTGGTGAGGGTCTGGCTCCTTCAGAGCAGGCAGGCCGGCAACCTGATCCCCCCACCCCAGCTTCTTGAGCCTGCACGCCAAGCCTCCCTCCCCTAGACACTTCACCCACAACTCCTGCGTTTCCTCCTTCCTTCCCCACTCTCACTCCAACATCAGTGACACCCAACTCTGCCTCCAGCTTCTTAGAACATTTTGAGGAGACAGCCCCAGGGCATCCAGGGAGGGACAAAGCAGCTGGAATGACAGGGTGGCCAGGGCAGCTGGGGACGACTCTCAGGCAATCCCAGTTACAGCCTGCGGGCATCCCAGCCTGGAAAGCGCCAGCCTTGGAGGAACGAGGCGCCCACGGGTCCTCAACTCTTCCCCGCCCGTCCGGGGTCCCATACACCTGGGGTGACAGGGACACTTGGCTGAGGACACCCAGAGCGAAGTGGACAGGCGACCGAGGGAATGCAGCGAGGCTGCAGAGCTGAGCTGAGCTGGGGGTTCGTGCGTTCCCCTCAGAGATGGGTCCCCACCTCCCCGGTTCCCCCTCCCCGCGCACCTGGACCAGCCGGCCACCCTGCTCCCTCAGGGCGCTCTCGGGGGCACTCGGCTGCGGGCGGGCTCCGGAGGCTGGAACCGCGGGCGACGCGAGACCTCACTCGTCCATCCCGGGAGCCGGCGACACGTTACGGACAGCAGTGCACTTCCTGTTTGAAAGCAGCAAGAGAGAGAGAGAGAGAGAGAGAGAGAGAGAGAGAGAGAGAGAGAGAGAGAGAGAGAGAGAGAGAGCGCTGAGCGTCTGCAGCCCGAGGGAGAGGGAGGGAGGGAGCGCGGCCCGGTGCACCCCGCCACGGCCGGCTCCGCGCCCCCCGCCGCCGCGCCGCGCTCTCCTCCCCGGGGCCTCCCCGCCCCGCTGCCGCCCGCGATCCGGCTCAGCCCGGGCCCTTCTTCCCCGCCCCGGGCTCCGCGCTGCCCGAGCGAGCCTACCTCCATCCCCGGACCCTAGGCTTGGTCCTGGGGAATCCCTAGGCTGCGGGCCTTGACTTTCCTCTGATCTGATCCTGACCTCCCCACCCTGGTGGCCCTCTCCTCTCTCCCCACCTTCCCCCCACCCCCACAAAATAAATAAATTAATTAATTAAAGCAAAGCAATCACCTCGGGGGAGGTGTACAAACAAAAAAAGACTAGGCTGAGCCTTTCCCGGGAACTGGAGGCTGCTGCAAGTATGCAGATCTGGAAAGTTAACAGCCACATCCCAGCAGCTTCACGAGGACTCCAGGATGGGAAACGACTTGTCCTGCGCCTGGCTGACTCAAAGGAGGACCGCACGTGCGCACAGCTGCCCCCCCCCCCCAGCAGGACTGTCACGGCCTGGGGGTGGGGGTGGGGGTGGGGGTGGGAGGAGCCCTGCACAGTGCTCGCTGGGTTCCCCATTCAGAACAGCCGGATCTTGAGCCCATCAACATCTATTTACCATATACCGATTGATTGCCCTGGGCACATAAATAACAAACTTTCCACCCAGAAAAGACATCAACAGACCGGTTCCAGAGTTCTGGGAACTCGTGCTCATTGTGTTATGACTTAGGTCAATTTCAGACCAGTGTTAAAAAAAAAAAAAAAAAATAACAAAGTAAACAGATGGCTCAAGAATCTGCCATTACTCAGTGCCAACTCCGGGAGTTGGCATTTGTAACCTGTCTGCCCTTTATATTTCGGAATCTCTTCGGGCTGTCAATGACACCGAGCTCCTGGTGTCATGAGCCTGTCGGCTTACGTCGTTCTTGTCTCCAAACCCAGAACACAGACTCTAACCAGTGATTACGGGAAAAGCTAAATTTTGAAGTAGCAAGAACATGACACAAATTAAGGTCCAACTCAGTGCTACCCAACATCTCATTTTAATATCCCCATAGGTCTCAACATTTCCCAACAGATCTCTAAAAACCGAGCCCTCGTATTCCCAGATGAGGAAACAGGGTCAGAGAACTTAAGCAGCTGTCCCGAAGTCTGGGCTTGAAAGTGGTCAAGTGGAGAGAGGAAGACAGGTTTTTGGCTAAGGATAAAATTTGGGTCATTTCCTCTACACTCTAAATTCCTTAGACAATAGTGAGTTCTAGGGGAAAAGTCAAGGCTAGGGACCATGTGGGATGCATCTCAGGCTGCAATCCACAAGCTCCCAATGTGGGGCCAGCTGGGTTCTTCACCCACCTGATTCTCAAGTCCCTCCATGACCCAAGCAGGGAACACAAAGCTCTTTCCACCATCTACTGCTGGCTCTGTCAGCCTTTTCAGAATTACGCAGTGGCAAAAGTTCAACAGGTTCTAGGAGAGCCACTCACATGCCAAGGTACAAAGTCTGTCCAGATCAGAACGTAACCAGCTAATATTTGTTTCCTGAATTCCTTTTTTTTTCTCTCTCTCCCCACCCTGGTTTTTCCAAGGTAGTATTTCACTCTAGCCCAGGCTGACTTGGAACTCACTCTGTAGTCTCAGGCTGGCCTCGAACTCAGGAATTCTCCTACCTGAACCTCCTAAGTGCTGGCATTAAAGGCAGGTACCACCACCTGACTGTTACCCACTGAGCCATCTCCACAGCCCTTGAAATTTTTTTTCTCTAATGAGGCTGTGTTTTTGTTGTCTTATTTTTAAATTATTTATTGTGTGCATGTACCAGGGTCTTTTGCAACTTCAATTGAATGCCCATCCAACCTTTATCTGGGTAGTTGGGAATTTGAACCTGGGCCAGCAGGCTTTGCAAGCAAGCACCTATAACTACTAAACCATCTCCCCAGGACCTTGTTTTGGGTTTTTTGTTTTGTTTTGTTTTTTGAGACAGACTCTCACTCAAATCCAGGTTGACATGGAGCTCATTCTGTAGCCCAGGCTGGCCTCAAACTCACAGCGATCCTCCTACTTTAGCCTCCCAAATGCTGAGATTAAATGCATGAGCCACCTCCCCACAACTAAAAGGGTTGGTTTAAGGAAGCAAATGCCTGGGCTGAAGAGATAGCTCAGAGATTAAGGTGCTTGCCTGCAAAGCCTAATGACCAGGGTTTGAGTCCCCAGGACCCACATAAAGCCAGATGCAAAGTGGTGCATGCATCTGGAGTCCGTTTGCAGAGGCTGGAGGCCCTGGCGTGCCCATTCTTTCCTAAATTTTTCTCTGCTTGCAAATAATTTTAAAAAAAAAAAAAGAAGAAGAAGAAGAACGCAAATGCTGTTTGCAAAACCAAATACATGGTCTCAACCGTCTGTCAGTAAAACGGCTGGTAAGTTCTCACTGTCCATTTCTTTCCGCTTTCACACTTGACTCATGATCACCTGTCACCTGTCAGTAGCCTGTAGCTATTAATAAGATGTAGGTTAAAAATCAGAGCACATACTTAATGGTGATTAGGACTGTCGGCAATGATGACATCTAGATGCTTGCAAGAGAAATGCATGGCATCTCACCTGCCCAAACCATCACACCTACCTGTCTGTACCTCCCCAGCACTGGGATTCAAGACACACACCACCACTGAGGCCAGCTCCTTTTTATCTTTTCCTCAGTGGGTGCTGGGGATGGGGCTCAGAGCCTTATGCTTACGCACTAAGCACTCTTCCCTCTGAGCCATCTCTCCAGACCCTTGGTTTTTTATTTGGTTGGGTGGGCGGGTGGGTTTTTTTCTTTTTCTTTTTTTCTTCTTTTTGGTTGTTTTTTGGTCTCACTCTGGTCCTGGCTGACCTGGAATTAACTATGTCATCTCAGGGTGGCCTTGAACTCACGGCGACCCTCCTCCCTCTGCCTCCCAAGGGCTGGGATTAAAGGCATGTGCCACCACGCCCGGCTTTTTTTTTTTTTTTTTTTTTGAGGCAGGGTCTCACTTAAATCTGAGCAGCTCAGCCTTGGAGTTGTAGAGGACATAAACGGCCTCAAGTATGGCAGGGGTTAGGCCAAGGGACACAAGAGGCAATAAAATGTCTCTTATCCTTCAGGCGCTCAATTCTACTGAGGAATATGGCTAAAAGCCTTCCGAGTGTTTCAGCATCCTGTTAGGGCCCACTCTGTCCAGCTGTTTTCTCTTCCCAATCCCTTGCTCCCCCACCCCACCCCGACCTGATAACTCTTCATCTCTTCTATCAAACTGCAAGCTTCTACTCAAAGACAGAGTCTCTTTGCCACACCTCATGGGCAGTAATGGGGCCGACTCCAGGGAAGACATAAACTCAAAACATCTGTTCCAAGACCCTGTCAATAATTATCCGTTTTAAAGGACATAATCCCATATTAAAATATCTTTTGGTATCCAGGCCTTCATGTCAGTTACTCATTATAACCCCAAGAGTCCAGAAGGATAACCTGAAGAAAAATAAAAGTCTCAAGGCAAAGGAAACACGCCGAGATGACCTTGTAGAACCCTAGTTTCTAGCAGAAGTCCTAAGATGACATGACCTTGTTTGCCAAAATCCCCCTGAGTTCTGAAAAATTCAGTCATTCATGTAGGAAGTCAATAATAAGCCATGCTTATGTCATCCTAGTGCTGTGCTGAGTGACAGCTTTATGATGTTGGTGCTGCTGAACTGGTTAACAAAATACAAAAGTCCCTCCGCTGAGAGTCGAGGAACCTTCCCCGCTCTGCGCTGTCTGTATGTTTGATTCTCGATGCTCTTCACAGAGCCGTGGTCAGCTGTGGGGGAAGCACAATTCCATTTTCCTCTTAGGCTCATTGTAGCTTCTTTTTCTCCTTCAGAAATGCTTATTAGAATTCATTCTATGAGGACTGGAGAGATGACCCAGACGTTAAGGCACTTGCCTGCAAAGCCTAACGACCTGGGTTCAGTTACCCAGTATCCACATAAAGCCAGATGTACAAAATGGCACATGCATCTAGAGTTCGTTTGCAGTAGCAAGAGGCCCTGGTACACCCATTCTCCCTCTCTCTGTGTCTCTGTATCTCTTCTTACAAAATAAGTATGTTTATGTGTGTGTGTGTGTGTGTGTGTGTGTGTGTGTGTGTATATAATTTATTCTATGAAGCTAGATGTGGTAGCACACGCCTTTAATCCCAGCACTGGAAAGGCTGAGGTATGAGGATCATTGTGAGTTCAAGGCCAGCCTGGGATTACAGAGTGAATTCCAGGTCAGCCTGGGCTAAAGTGAGACCCTACCTGGGGGGGGGGTCTATGTACAGATCAGCCAAGGTCATGGTTTGGAGAAGACAACACTGTAAAAAATGTGTTTCTTGACCCCTAACAAGCACAAGCACAAGGTCTAATCCTTTCCAGGGTCTAGCTCCACTCCAGCGTGACTCATGGCGCAGCAAATCTTCCCACCCGTGCTACAGAAGCAAACATTTCAATCACAGTCACTTCTGAAGAAGCATGCTCCCAGGTAGACAGAAATGATGGCACAAAAGATAAACATGAATCAGGCAAGTTACGCACTCCTGTAATCCCAATACTTAGGAGGGGAAGGCAGGAGGATCAGTTCAAGGTAATCCTAGGCAACAGAGCAGGCCCAAGGCCAGCTTAACCTACATAAGACAAACAAATGATAAAACTCATTTGGGGGCTGGAGAGATGGCTCAGTGGTTAAGGTACTTGCCTATAAAGCCAACCTGAGTTCAATTCCCCAGTATCTACGTAAAGCCAGACGCACAGTGACGCATGCATCTGGAAGTTCGTTTGCAATGGCTAGAGGCTCTGGAATGTCCATTCTCTTTCTCCTTCTGTTTCTTCTATCTCTGTGCTTGCAAATAAATAAATAAAACTATTATTTTTAAACTTAAAATAACTGGCTTTGAAAGAAGTTGGGGCAGGAGAGAGAGTGTCTTTGAAAGCCTCCACTCTCTTATTACATTAGTGTATAATACTCAGCAACTTTGTGAATGCCACTGTAGAGACCTCAAATTAAACCACAAGATGATAAACTTATCTACAGAGCAGCTTGCTTATCCTGCTTCATCTTCGAGGAAGCTCTTACTTTGAAGGTTGAAAATGGCTACCACAAGGTTCCTCTTGGTGAGGATTCCAGATGGATTTTTGCAAACAAGAGAAAGAAAACTGACAAGCTGTTTGGTTCCCTAAGAGATGGCTTCTCTGCGCCAGCCACCTTGGCTGCAGAATGTTCTGTCTCAGCCTCCCTTCCAGGGGAGTGTATACGGCAGAATGCTCTGGAAGGAGGTCTCTGGCACTCAGTCTACCTCTGCAAAACCTGGGCCATAGCTTTCAAGGAAGCCTTTTTCTGAGCCAACTGGCAGGCTTGACTGGCATTTTCCCACAGAGGGCTATCAGCCATCTTCAAGGAGCCAGACTGTCCCTTCCCAGACAAAGTGCGGCATGGGGCTGCAAATCATTTTGTTAAAACCATCTGCTGGGTTGGGGAAATGGTTCAGTGGTTAAAGGTGCTTGCTTGTAGGCACCAAACTGAGTTCCAGCTTCCTCAGTACCTATGTGAAGATGGTCAGATGCAAAAGCAGCTCAGGTGTCTGTAATCCCAACACACCTAGGACAACGGGAGGTGGAGCCAGGAAGATTCCAAAACCTATCTGGAAAGGATGGAAGAGAGGAGAAACACCCTGAGGTTGTTTTCTGACTGGCACATGTGTGAAAGCACACGCCCACACATACACTCACAAATAATAAAAGTAGGAAAAAATATTTTTAATCTGCCTGGGGGCTGGGCAGATAGCTCAGTGGTTAAAGTTACTTGCTTGCAAAGCCTGTCGGCCAGGGTTCAATATGAAATAAGTAAAACATACCTTGTAATGAATGTTCTGCCTCCTCTACATGGTATGAACTTCTCACTTTGGTAAAAAAATAAGCATGCATTTTGCCACTGACTGATTTTTATAATAACCCAGATATAATTTATTTTTATTTATTTATTAGACAGGGAGAGAAAGAGAGAGAATGGAAATGCCAGGGACTCTAGCCACTGCAAATGAACTTCAGACATATGCTTGTGCATCTGGCTTATGTGGGACCTGGAGAATCAAACCTAGGTCCTTAGGCTTCACAGGCAAGTGCCTTAACCGCTAAGCCATCTCTCCAGTCCACAGGTATAATTTAGATTAAATACATTTCTGAGCTGTGACTGAATATTTTATAAGACAGGCCTAATAACTAACTATGATAGACCCAATCACTGTGTTTTTTCTCAGTGGTACCTCCCCCTAGACAGACTTTACTTTGGGCTTAACTCAGGGCGCTAAGGTACCGGAAAGTCAATGGTCACCAGAGCTGTGTCCCAAGCCAGGTATTGTTGAGTTCATTGTCACGTGCCAAAGAGGAATCTGGACAAGGGGTGACCATGTGAAAGTAGTCTTATTAAGGAAAACTGAGAAAAACTTCCAAGCAAGTGGGAGGGGCACTGGGGGAGAAATGACTTCTTGGTAGACACAACTTTAATATGTTGTTCCAAGTTCTTTGATTAGAATGTAAATGTATATGTAAAATGAATGTTGGGCTGGAGAGATGGCTTAGCAGTTAAGGCACTTGACTGCAAAGCCTAAGAACCCATGTTCAACTCTCCTGGTCCCATGTAAACCAGACGCACAAGGTGATGCAAGCACATTAGGCTGAACATGCCCACAAGGTGGTGTACATGTCTGGAGTTCAGTTACACTGGCTGGAGGCCCGGGAGTGCCAATTTTCTCTCTCTCTTTCTCTCATTCTTGCTCTCTCACATTAAAAAAAAAAAAAAGAAAGAAAGAAAAAGGCCAGTCTGTTGGGCTTGCCTCAAAAATAAATAAATAAATAAATAAATAAAAAGAATGTTTTCTGATTACTATGTATGCATGATACACAAAAAGGATAAGGTCCACAAAGTTAGACCAAATGTAATATAATCCTTTTATTTTCAGTATTGACTAATAGAAGCAGGAGGATTACAATTTTAAGGTTATCCTCAGCTACGTATCCAATTCAAAGCCAGCCTTGGCTACACAAGATCCTGTCCACATACATACATACATACATACATACATACATACATACATACATAACTTATATATACATGTATAAATTTAGCTAAATTAAAATATCTGTAAAGTAGTAAAGACTGTTCATATTGTTCCCAGCAGAGTGCTAGCAATGATATGCCTTGGGTTATCTGATGACAGGTGATCACATGTGCTGTGTGGACTAAACTCTGCCCCACACGGCATTTTTCTTTGGAAAGTATGCTTGGTCTGTTCATCTCCTGAGGTTCTTACTTGTGCTTCCTTCTTAAAGAATTGTTTTACTTCTCTCTAGGCAGTCTTGTTTTTAAAATATATTTATAATCCAATCTTTTTAAAAATATTATTTATTTATTTATGAGAAAGAGAGAGGGAGAGAGAGAATGGGCACACCAGGGCCTCCAGTCACTGAAAACCTGGCTGAAATGGGTACTGGGGTATGGAACCTGGATCCTTAGGCTTCACAGGGAAGTGTCTTAACTGCTAACCCATCTCTCCAGCCCCTAATCTAATCTTTTTAAAGATATTGTCCTAACAAGACTAATAAATATAATGTTTATTATTACTAAGAAAAAATACCCTTAAAAAGAACATCAGGAAAAAAATAGCTGGGTGTGGTAACACATATCTATAATCCCAGCACTTGGGAGACAGAGGCAGGAGGATTGCCACAATCTCTTAGGACCAATGATGCAGCAGAGTAAATGGTTCAGTATGTCCAATCACCCCAACACTAACTAACTAAATAAATAAACAAACTAACTTTAAAAGTATATAACCAGGGCTGGAGAGATGGCTTAGCGGTTAAGGCGCCTGCCCGCTAAGCCTAAGAAGGTCAGTTCCAATCTCCAGGTCCCACATTTAGCCAGAGGCAAAGTGACACAAGGGCGCAATGCCACACTTGCCCACAAGGGGGCGCACACATCTGGATTTCGTTTGCAGCGGCTGAGAGGTTGGTGGCGCACCCATCTCTATCTGTCTTCCTCTCCCTATCTCTTTGTGTCTCTCTGTGTCTCTCTCCAAAATAAAAATAAATAAATAAATATTTTTTTTAAAAAGTATATAACCATATGTAAGATCTAGAAGTAGCGAAATATAGGTGCTGGTAAAGATATGTCCCAGGGCTGGAGAGATGGCTTAGGGGTTAAGGTGCCTGCCTCCTAAGCCTAAGAACACTGGTTCCAATTTCCATCCATTCCAATCTCCAGGTCTCACGTTTAGCCAGATGCAAAGTGACGCAAGAGGTGCAATGCCACACTTGACCACAAGGGGACGCACACATCTGGATTTCATTCGCAGCAGCTGAGAGGTTGCTGGCACACCCATCTCTGTCTTCCTCTCCCTATCTCTTTGTGTCTCTCTGTGTCTCTCTCCAAAATAAAAATAAATAAATAAATATTTTTTTTTAAAAGTATATAACCATATGTAAGATCTAGAAGTAGCGAAATATAGGTGCTGGTAAAAGATATGTCCCAGGGCTGGAGAGATGGCTTAGGGGTTAAGGCGCCTGCCTCCTAAGCCTAAGAACACTGGTTCCAATCTCCATCCATTCCAATCTCCAGGTCCCACGTTTAGCCAGATGCAAAGTGACGCAAGGGCGCAATGCCGCACTTGACCACAAGGGGACGCACACATCTGGATTTCGTTCGCAGCAGCTGAGACACTGCTGGCGCACCCATCTCTGTCTTCTCTCTCTCTCTCCTCTCTCTCTCTCTCTCTATCTCTGTGTCTCTCTCCAAAAAAAAATAATTAAAAAAATTAAAAAAATAAAAGATACGTCCCAAATGTCACTATTTTGAAAAGCTCAATTCTTAGTTATCCATTATAACAAAGTCTAGAAAAAGAAGGCTGGTCATTAGCATATTGCAAAACTGAGTAGTTTGGTTTTCATCCCTTTGGCTTGCAGTGGAAAGGCCATGGCAAAAAAAAAAAAAAAAAAAAAAAAAAAAAAAATGAAAGAACAAAGTTTCAGGCTGGGGAGATGGCTCAGCAGTTAAAGAAGCTTGCTTGCAAAGCCTGACAGCCTGTGTTCAATTCCACAGTACCCATGTAAAACCAGATGCACAAAGTGGTAAAATTTCATTTGCAATTTCTTGCTATCTCTGCCTCCATTTCAAATAAACAAATAAATTTTTTAAAGGGGCTAGGCATCAGAAACAGATGGCAAGACCTTATTGCTGAAGATTCCACATGCCTGGGCAGCAAGGTCACTGAGAAATCAAGCTGGGGCAGAGCTAAAAACTTCCCTGTAGACCAGCTGATTGACAGCTGGAAAAAGCTGCACTGCATGCAGCCCTATGGGAGTCAGAAATCATCAGCAGTGAAAACAATGGACATTGGAAGCCTCAAGTTTGGCCAAATGACTGAACGGGTGCATCAGTGGCATGTTTGCTCTGGGGAAAACCAACTGCTCTCTAATTGGACTGGAGGCCTGTTCGATGGGAGGGAATACATGCCTTGTACTGAAAACCTAATCAAAAGCCTATGGCAGGGGAAGTCATGAGCCTTAGGGATATAAGGCCTGCTCTTGTCTGGTTAAATGCATATATTATGTTCACCAAACTGCCCTGTAGGCACTACACTTAATGTTCATATTCATATATTAATGCTACTCTCACTTCTGGTTAGAGAAGCTTCTCTTTTCAGATGGCAGTGACCACTGGGATGACCCAAAAGGCAACACAGTGCTGAGAAGAAGTGATGGAGGAGTGTCCAGCACTGAAACATCTCTATCACACCCTCCAAGGCTCAGGGTCCATTGTGGAAGAGGTGGCAGAAAGAATGTAAGAGTCAAAGGAAGGATACGACTCCTTACAATGCAACTGTCCAGACAGAAATTGGCAGTGCCTAGCAATACCTTCACAAGACCCTCATAATAGGAGGAAAAGACAATGACATCAAAATAAAAGAAAGACTAATAGAGAGAGGGAGGGGATATGATGGTGAGTGGAGCTGTGAAAGGGAAAGTGGTGAAGGAGAGGGAATTATCATGGTTTATTGTCTGTAAGCACAGAAGCTGTCAATAAATTATATTATATTTTTTAAATATATATTAGAAAAAGAGGGACTATGGCTGGAAAGATAGCTTAGCAGTTAAGGCAGTTGCCTGCAAAACCAAAGGACCCAGATTTGATTCCCCAGGACCCATGTAAGCCAGATGCAAAAGGTGGTACATGTGTCTGGAGTACATTTGCAGTGGCTAGAGGCCCTGGTGTGTCCATTCTCTCCCTCTCTATCTCTCTCACTCTATCTGCCTCTTTCTCAAATAAATAAAAATAGAATGTTTTTTAAAATAAATAAAAGAGGGGCTGGAGAGATGGCTTAGTGGTTAAGGCACATGCCTGTGAAGCCTAAGGACCCCAGTTCGATTCTCCAGGTCCCACGTAAGCCAGATGTACATGGTGCTGCATACGTCTGGAGTTCGTTTGCAGTGGCTAGAGGCCCTGGCTGCCCATTCTCACTCTCCATCTGTCTCTAATAAATAAATAAATAAAATATTTTTTTAAAGGATGATATTGTGAATAAGATTTATGTAAAATTACTTTTTTGAATAATGGTACATCTAGAAGCTGTAGACTGTTACTAGAAAATTTTCAGTGTATGGGATGGGATACCTTCCAGTGAGTTGTTGGCCAAGGAGGTCCTGGTAGCCTCCAAAACATTAAAGGCTTTTGCCAAAGCCCTTGGTTTCCCTTGAGAAACAGATAGTAAGACCCTATTGCTGAAGACAACTCTTGCCTGAGAGGCAAGGTCACTGAGAAAGCAAGCTGGTGCTGAACAGAAAACCTTCTCCCTGTAGACCAGCCAACTGAAAGCTGGAAAAAGCTGCACTGCATGCAGCGTATGGGAGACAGAAGTCATCAGCAGTGAAAACAGTGGACGCTGAATATTCAAGTTTGGCCAGACAGGCCCAATGACTGAATGGGTGCAATAGTGGCATGTCTACTCTTGGGGTAACCAACTGCTCCATAATTGGACTGAAGGCCCTCTCTACGGGAGGGAATACATACCTGGTACTGAAAAACCTAAGCAAAAGTCTATGGCAGGGGAGGTCATGAGCCTTAGGGGTATAAAGCCTGCTCTTGTCTGACTAAATGTATATATTATTCCCACCAAGCTACCCTGAAAGTACTACACTTAATGTTCATATTCACATATTAACACTACTCTCACTTCTGGTTAGAGAAGCTTCTCTTTTCAGATGGCGATGACCACTGGGATGACCCAAAAGGCAACATAGTGCTGAGAAGAAGGGATGGAGGAGTACCCAGCACTGAAACACCTCTGTCACACCCTCCAAGGCTCAGGGACCATTGCAGAAGAGGGGGCGGATAGAATGGAAGAGCCAAAGGAAGGGTATGACTTCTTACAATGCAACTGCCCAGACAGAAATTGGCCTCGATATCCATGACCTTGCAGTGCCTAGCAATACCTCCACAAGACCCTCAAAATAGAAGAAAAAGATGATGACATCAAATTAAAAGAGAGACTAATGGAGAGAGGGAGGGGATATGATGGAGATTGGAGTTCTAAAGTGTAATGGGGGAGGGGAGGGAAACAGCAAGTAGTTTTTTTTGTTTGTAAGTATAGAAGTTATCAATAAAAAATAATAATTAAAAAAAAGGATGGTTTGCAAAAAATCCAGAATTTTTATTATGAAAGCTTATTCACCAAATTCTTTTGTTTTCTTTGTTTTATATTATTCAAATTCTTTTTTTTTTTTTTTTTTTGACAGGATCTCATGTGTCCCAGGCTGGCCTTGAACTTCCGGTGCTGCCTCTACCTCCTGGAGTGCTGGGATCATAGGTATATGCTTCTACACCCAGTTTATATGGTACTTACACTGAACCCAAGACTCTGGACATGTTAGGAAAGCATTCTACCAGCTGATCTACATTCCCAAACCCCTTATTCATCACATTCTTAAAACTAACTCTGGTGCAGTAAATGTCCCTCACATTACATATGTGAAGTCACTTCTGGCCCCAACAGCCCTTTGAGATCATCTTGAAATGATAAACCAAGAAACGGATTCAGACATGTAAAGTGATTTGCCCAAAGTCACACTCTCCCAGTACATTCCAGAGCTCAGGCAGTCTGGCTGAACACAGTGTGTACTGTTTTGTTTTGTTGTTGAGGCAGATTCTCACTCTAGTCCAGGCTCACCTGGAATTCACTCTGTAGACCAAGCTGGCCTGGAACTCAAGGTGATTCTCCTACCTCAGCCTCCCAAGTGCTTGGAAGACATGCATGAGCCACCACAACCACACCCAGCTCACAGAGCCTACTTTTAACCAACAAGCTGCCAACAGGACACCTGGACCGGGTGTACTTTTCCCCAGTTCGTGGGGTGCAGCGCCATGGAGACAGCAGAAGAAAAAGAGTGAGGCAAGATCCTCCAGAAGGTAAATTCTGGTCACAGAGGCACTGTGGAGATACCTTCCGAAGACAGGGAGCCTGAGTCATGTTCCCATTGCTGAATTTAAGAATACTGAAAAGAAAGATATTTTGCACGTGGGAAAACCAGGAAGGCGGCTGCTTCCCCATCTTAACCAGGATCTTAAGATTTCCAGGCTCCAAAGACTGCCTGGCTCTGGCACAGCCCAACTGGCAACAGAAGGGCGTGTGATGAACCCATGGACTTTGATCTCAGGAGAGAACTTGATACAGCGTCCTGTGAGGTCAAGATCGCTACATCAGCTGAGACTTCTGTGGCTGCAACACCACACGGCAGTTAAGCAGGCTAGAAAGAAAAACACTGGATATTTACTAGTGAGATGGAAAAAAAAAAAAAGCAAGCCGTACGGAATAGCATTCAATCTGTATTCAAAAGTAACAGAAATCGCTTGCACTGTTATAATCAAATTTGCACAGAACATTAATTTGGGAGGTGTGGAAAGGGTAAACGAGGGCGAGTCAATGGACTTAGTTAAATTAACAGAGACATGGAGAAAAACAAGAAGTTCAGTTACATTTTTGTACTCCCTTTAATTTGCAGGGAGGGGCTGAGGATGTCCGATGGGTGGGAACCGACTCTAGATGCCAAGACAGAGCGAAGCAAGCAAGAGCAAAGCGGGTACGTTTACAGTTTCAGCACCCAGGGCTGGCCATCACAAAGTACCATTCTCTTATTCCATATATCATCAGGAAAGTTCTAAGGGAAGCTATATTCCTCTTGGGGGGTGGAGGGGAACCTAGTAAGCAAAATGAAGAAGAAAGAAAGAAAGAAAGAAAGAAAGAAAGAAAGAAAGAAAGAAAGAAAGAAAGAAAGAAAGAAGGAAGGAAGGAAGGAAGGAAGGAAGGAAGGAAGGAAGGAAGGAAGGAAGGGAGGAAGGAAGGAAAGAGGGAGGGAGGAAAGAGAAAGAAAGGAGGGAGGGAGGGAGGAAGGAAGGAAGGAAGGAAGGAAGGAAGGAAGGAAGGAAGGAAGGAAGGAAGGAAGGAAGGAAGGAAAGAAAGAAAGAAAGAAGGAAGGAAGGGGAAAAGAGAGAAGAATGAAAGGGCTCTGAGACCGAATTTGAGAGCTCACATGAAAAACCAGTGGTGAACGTATAATCTGGCCCCACTACAAATATGCCACAGACAGGAGGTCATGAGAATGGTTTGCAGCCAGGCAGCAGGTTAAAGAACAACAGAGAAGGGGCAGAAGAGAGCTAAAACTTGGACTAACATTATTATTTTAAGCATAAATTATAATTTCTAATTTCTTTCATGTTGAGAAAAAAGCTTCCCCGTTGGTCGAACTGTTTATCTTCCCAGCAAAAATTACACTTGAAAGGTTAGCAGTTGACGTGGAACTCAAGACGGGGGAGTAAGAGAAATCTGTGACACGGACAAAAAAATGGCCCATGTTCAGGCTGGGTCCCGGGAATTGTACAAGTGGACATGGTCTCCTGAGAGACTCATAAGTAAATAACATATAAGGAAAGGTGTGTGTGTGTGTGTGTGTGTGTGTGTGTGTGTGTAAGAGAGAGAGAGAGAGATGGGCTCCACATGTATCCTAGCAAGCTTTTTAATACAAGTAAAGCATGTTTCTAGAAAATAAAAGGCACTAGCCCAGCACTCAGGAGGCAGAGGCAGGAGGATTGCCATGAGTTGGAGGCCATCCTGAGACCACACAGTAAATTCCAGGTCAGCCTGAGCTAAAGAGACACCCTACCTCAAAAAACCAAAACCAAAAAAAGAAGAAAAGAAAAGGCACAGAAAGAGGGGGACATTACATAATTAATGCTTCCTAATATGTCACCCTTACTACTCTCACCTGCAATTTGGGCAGCTTTTTTTGAAAGTAAAGCTCTCACTGCGTGGGCAAGGGACACCTCTGATTGCTGTAGAATTACTGGGAGTGATAATGGGAGCCACAGCAGCCAATACTGAAATGTTAACTGCGTGTCAGGAGCTGGTCTCTTCATCTTGCATACATTATCCTCACGGCTAACCTGAACAGGCAAATACTGCTACGTCACTCTGCCATGGTCCCATGGCCAGACGATGGGTGAGTGGGATTAACACATAGACAGTGGACTCCAGGGCTCGTGATCTACCAGTCAAGTGTCCTAATGCTCCAAGAGACCCTTCTGTCACCAGAGTGTAGTAGTATACACAGTCACCTAGGCCTTTAAAACGCAACTTCTCAAGCATCACCCCAGAGTAACAGAGGGGTGCTCCTGGAATCGGTGCATGCAGGTAATTTCTAGGTGACGCTGAGGTGCAGACCAGTGGAGGAGAAGGAAGCCGTGTCGCACACATTGTTCTCCTTTCTCTGTCCTTCTACCACACCTGCTGAAGGCAGAGCTTCCCAGAACCAAGGAGCCAGGCACGATGGTACAGGCCTGTAATCTCAACATGCGGGAAGTGGAAGAGAAGGCTCAACAGTTCAAGGCCAGCTTCAGCCATAGTGAGTTTAAGGAAATCCGAGCTACATGAGACCCCATTTCAAAAAGAAAAAAATGAACTCCAGTCAGGGTGGGAGTGGTCAAAGGCAGTCATTTGCCAAGACTGAACAGGCTGGGTTCTATTCCCACATAAAGACAGATGCACAAAGTGGTGCATGGATCAGAAGTTTGTTTGCAACAGCAAAAGGCCCTGGCACACCCAGTCCCTCTCTCTCTCTCTCTCCCCCTTTACATGCAAATAAATTTTTTTTCACCCAGCGGAATAACCTTTGTTCAAAGACAGTGGGCTGAAATCCACAGGTTGGGGGAGGGGGGTAGGGTCACAGGTTAGGCATGCCTGCCACGGACCTCTGCATCTGCCCCATGCCACTCCTCTGGCTTCCGTTTCTCCTACACGCCCCCAGTCTGCCCCAGCGCCATACCCCACACATTACCTCCTTTTATGTCTCCATGTTTTGCTCTCTCAACGGATCTCTCTCCCCATCACCATCCTCCTCACTGCTCCAGGCCCTACTCATGTGTTCCCTAACCTTTCCAGTCACAGCCAGCCTCTCCTTCCTCAGAGAAAATGTTCTACAACCCCAGTCCAGCTGAGAATCTTCTCTTGCTAAGTGCACATGGCACTGATTTACACTGGCTTCACACACTGGTCGTCCCTGGAAACGCGCACTGTAGCTCGCAAGGCTTTGGTAGTGTGCACAAAAGACAGGCTCGGGTTCGAAGCTTTGTTCTCTGGGTTACCAGCCAGGAGAGTGATGCTGAGCAGGTTATTTATACACATCAAGCTTCGATATTCTGATCATTTAAATGGCCCTGGCCTCTGGGGCTGTGGTGAGAACAGATGACAAGTGTGGCCCAAATGGACTGCTGCTGTTACTGTGACGTACTATCAACTTCCACTTCCTTCCCTATGGTGTATGTTGCCGGCATAGTGAGTGCTTCAAACATTATTTTTTCTCAAAGTGAAAAGGAGGAGGAGGAAGAGGAGGAAGCATCTGTTTTCAAAGTAACACAGTGTCTCTGAAAGTCCTTTCTCCTGACTCGGTTCTGTCCTGTTGTGAAGGACATTTCATAACATTTCTATTGAGAAGCCCATCTCTTGCCTTCCTTCAAGAATCAATGTCCCAAGTGCTAAGGAACAAGCCCTGTCTGTAAGTGTCCCTCCTACTCCAGCTTGGCTTTTCACTCTGAACTACAGTAAGTGCCTGCAGCCAGGGTCGCTGCCCAGAGAATCGCCTGCTTCACCCTTAAAACAAACAGCACTTTGTCAGGAAACTGGAGGACAGCCTGAAGTAGGAGGGGTGGGGGGAACCAAGAAAAAAAGGAGTTTAGGCCAGAAACAGAGTCAACGCCTACACTCTGGTCCACGCTGGAACACAGGTAAGGAGAGAGGTTAAAGGAGGCAGCTCAGATCAACACAAACCTCACCCACCCACCAGCCATGGAAAACGCATTCCAAGATTCACAAAGGACATGCTAGCCAGCTCACTGCCCAGTACATGTGGCTTTTGTTGTTAGTACGAGTCTTTCACATAGAATAGCTCCTTATCCTCAGCAAACCAATCACACTGCTGGCATTGTCCTCTCCCCCATGGACAGGCGATGAAGCCTTAGTTTTGAGAAACCCAAGGTCACACAGCAAGGCCACAGAAGCATGGCCAGGACCAGAACTCAAGTTCTCAAAGTTCCAAACCCCAGGTCCTTCCCACAGCCTTGTAGCAATTGTAAAAGGCAAGTTTAAAAAAAAAAAAAAAAAAAAAAAGCTCTTGGAAGCTCACCAAATGCACTAGTTGGGAAGGCCCAGGTCAGACAAGGCAGGTTTTGTGCTCTTGAAAACAATTCTGGTGCCAGGGATGCGGGTTGTCATAGCAACAAGGCTCCCACTACAACCTTATCATGTTCAGTCCACTATCTTAGCACAGTGTCCTTGTACCAGTTACTTTTCTGGTCGTGGTGACAAATGTCTGACAGGAAGGGTTTCTTTTGGCTTAGAGTGTGAGGGGGACACTGTCTATCATGCAAGGAAGGCTTGAAGCCCAGGAGCCGGAGGCAGCTGGTCCCACTGCAGCGGCACTTCAGGAAGCCGAGACAGGAACTGCTCAGCTCACTTCTTCCTCAGCCAGGGACCACAGCCCACGGATGGTTCTGCTCACGTCAGCTAACTTAATCTACACACGTGATCCATGTGCGCAGAGATCTGTCTCCAAGGGGACTCCAGATCCTGGCATGGTCAGTATCAACCATCATCGTCCTTAAGTCAGCTTTCTGTTCTCCATCATTCCATTTGCTGATCAGTTAGGGGAGGGTGCCCCAGAGAAAGAGCACAATTCTTTTCTTTCTTTTTTTTTTTTAAATTTTATTTTTTATTTATTTTTGGAGAGAGAGACAGAGAGAGATAGAGAGGGAGAGGGAGACAGAGATGGGCGCGCCAGCAGTGTCTCAGCTGCTGTGAACGAAATCCAGATGCGTGCGCCCCCTTGTGGTCAAGTGCGGCATTGCGTCACTTTGCATCTGTCTAAAAGTGGGACCTGGAGATTGGAACCGCTGGACATTGGAACCAGCATTCTTAGGCTTAGCAGGCAGGCGCCTTAGCCGCTAAGCCATCTCTCCAGCCCCAATTCTTTTTTTCTTTTCTTTTTTTTTTTTTTTTCACTCAGACTTGGTTGCTAACTTCAAGACTGAAGTGATGGAGAAAGTAAAAGAAATTTCTAGAGCACATTGTTTGTTGTTAGGAGACCAAAAATGATGATAATGATACTGCACAGATCCTGAAGGCAAACTACTTGGGTTCAAGTCTCACCTCGGTCACAGCCCGAGCTATGTGACCTTGAAATGCTTGGCTGTTCGCAGTGCTGGGGAGGAGTAGCCTGACCCTCGGGAGAGCTGGCCTTGGTTTCCTCCACTCGGGACGGCTGTGTGGATTCTTGAGTAAAGCTCTCCAAGCCATGACCAGCGCCGAGAGCATTCCATGAACATGTCCCACTATGACTTGTGGATGACCCTCTAGGACTGGAATCTTTGGAAACTGTACTTTGTAAGAAGGCTAAAGAGGACTCCTTTAGCAACTTTTTAATCCACAATGCCCCAACCCAGTGCACAGATGATTTATAAATTTCACTTGCATCCATGGATCATAAGTCCCTGGGAGGCCATGTAGTGGATTTTGAAGAATTTTCCTTTCTTCCCAATTAACAGAGAGAGGAAGCCGCACCCATTCCTCTATACCACAAACCAGTGTCCATAATGAGAAAGGGGAATAAAAAAAAAAAGCAAGACTCCTTATTGCACTGAGGGGGCATATGCTCAAACGCAGCTATTCTAAAAGCAACCAAAATATTCATAATTCAACGTTATAGGCCGAGGGTGTAGCTCAGTTGTTAGAGTGCTTACTTACTTAAGAATGCACACAGCCCTGGGTTCCATCTCAGCATCATCTAGACTGGGTGTGGTGGCACACACCTGAAATCCCAACCCTCCTGAGGTGGGGACAAGAGAAGAAAAATTCAAGGTTGGCTACCTAGGAAGTTCAAGGACAGCCAGGGTTACATGAGACAAAGGGAGGGGAAGGGAACGGAAGGGAAGGGAAAAGAGAGAAACAGAAAAGAAGAGGGGAGAGGAGGGGAATGGAGAGAAGAGGAAGGGAGGGGATGAGAGGAGAAAATAAAAGCAAAACTTAAGTTGCACCTCTTTTTGTTGTTATTGTTGTGCTAAGGATCAAACCCAGAGCCTGCATACGCTGGGCAAGCGCTCAACCACTAAGCCACATCCTCACTGGGTTGTATCATTTGGTTCAACTCACACTGTGAGGTCAATACTAAAGCCTAGAATAAACCCTGCTGATGAATCCAAAGGTCACCTGTGAAAATGCTGAAATTCCAGAAATGCGCACTAGGTAATTGGGATGACTGAGATTAAAAAAAAAGAAAAATCAAAACTCCTCAGGCTCGGATTCCAAACCTGGCTACTACAGAGAGCTGGGAAAATGCTGACACCCTGAGGTGTCATCTGAGGATGTCTGTGCAACAAATGACACTCCAGTCACATCAGGATGTTCTCTGGAGCAGACAAGTCACGAAGCTGGTCACAACACAGGTCTGAGGTTGTGTCCTGCACAGGGACGCCCAGTGAGGGGGAGGGGCTTAACCCCATGGGACATCCAACAAGGCAGGTGGAGTCACTCCATCGCAAGTGGCACTATGGGGGCTGCTCTAAGTGGCACCGAGGGTGCCAGCCCTATACAAGCACAGCAAGCCGGTACCCCACCCATCTTTCCCTGGGAATGGCTCTTTTCACCCTCTCAGACGTAACACAGCACACGGGCAGGCCTTCTGGGTTTCATTTATGCTGCCAACTGCTCCGTGGGCCCCTCTTTTCTCCACAGTCTCCTCTCTGACCTGAATTCTTTCTCTTCTTTTACATTCCAGTTCCACTTCTGGACAGCCACCTGTCAACTAACATGAAGGCATTAGAAATGGCAAAAAGAGGGCTGGAGAGACAGCTTAGTGGTTAAGGCGCTTGCCTGCAAAGCCTAATGACCTGGGTTCAATTCCCCAGTACCCACATAAGCCAGATGCAGTGGTGCATGTATCTGGAGTTCATTTACAGCGGCTAGAGGCCCTGATGTGCCCATTCTCTCTTTCTTTTTTTCTTTTAATTTTATATTTGAGAGAGAGAGAGAGAGAATGGGGGCAACAGGGCCTTTCAGCTGCTGTGAACAAACTGCAAACGCGTGTGCCCCCTTGTGCGCATGTGCAACATTGCGCACTGGCATCACTTTTGTGTCTGGCTAAACGTGGGACCGGGAGATTCAAACAAGCATTCTTAGGCTTCGTAGGCAGGTGCCTTAACTGCTAAGCCATCTCTCCAGCCCCCCAGCAATTCTCTTTCTTTCTTCTCTCTCTCACTGTCTTCTATCTTTCTCTGCTTGCAAATAAATAAATAAATAATTTTAAAATAAAGAAATGGCAAAAGAGTGGAACTCTTTGCGCCTCCCACATACATTCGGCACTAATTCTAAATACTTAGTCACAATCATCTCTTTCTCATGTAAGGCAACCCCCCCTTCCCTCCCTCCTCCTTCCTCACTCCCAAGTCAATTTCAAGACAGGAGTAAATCATCTTCCCTCACTTCTTGGGTAGGTGGGGGGGGAGGGGTTGTCCCTGAATACTACTTAACTCCAAGCATCTCTACCAGTCACTGCCCATCTTCTCTCCCTCAAGCTCACACTATCTTCTAACAATGTCTCCCTAAACCTTTGACTCCTCAGGCAGGAAAGCCTGGCTCAAATACATTCACTCCAGATAAAACAGTCCAAATGTAAAGGCAAAAATTGTGTCACCATTTCTCGGCCTGGAGCTTTAAGTTTCAGTGTGCTTTGTGTGTTGGGGTGGGGAGACAGAAAAGGATGACAGTAAGTTTTGGTTTGATTCCAGCTGGAAGATGGCTCAGTGAATAAAGGTGACTGCTTGCAAACCCTGAGGACCACGATTCAATTCCCCAGGTACCCATGTAAGCCAGATACAAAAAGTAGCCCATGCGGTGATGAGGTGTACACAAACCCACACACAGGTGCAAATACATACATGAATAATGTTTTTTTGAGGTAGGGCCTCAATCTAGCCCAGGCAGACCTAGAACTCACTCTACAGTCCCATGCTGGCCTCAAACTCATAGTGATCCTCTCCACTTCTGCCTCCCAATTGCTGGGATTAAAGGGGCCAGACTAATTTTTTTTTTTTTTTGGTTTTTCGAGGTAGGGTCTCACTCTGGTCCAGGCTGACCTGAAATTATCTATGTAGTCTCAGAGTGGCCTTGAACTCATGGCGAGCCTCCTACCTCTGCCTCTCAAGTGCTAGGATTAAAGGTGTGCACCACCACTCCCGGCTCTAAATTTTTTTTTTTAAAGTAAGCCAGAGAATGAGCCATTACATGCAATGCAGCTAAAAGAACAGTAGCAGAGTGAGACAAAGAAAAACCTCCCAAAACTCATATAAAATGATGCAGACAGACCGGACCCGCAAGCTGTCCTCTGGCCTCCACACATGCATTGTAGCACGTGTGTTTGTGCTCACAAACACACAAACACATACACACACAAACATGTATACACACATGCATACATACACACACTCACAAATAAATAAAAATAAAAAATGAGCCAGGCATTGTGGCACTTGGGAAGCAGAGGCAGAAGAACTGCTACAAGTTCAAGACCAGCTTGTCTATACTGGAAGTTCCAGGAAAGCCAGGACTACATAGTAAGTCCCTGTCTCCAAAATGCATAAACACCAAAACAAAAGGAAGGCTAGAGAGATAGCTTAGCAGTTAAGGTATTTGCCTGTGAAGCCAAAGGACTCAGGTTCAATTCCCCAGGACCCATGTAAGCCAGATGTGCAAGGTGGGGCATGCATCTGGAGTTCATTTACAGCAGCTGAAGGCCCTAGTGTGTACATTCTCTCTCTCCCCGCCTTTTTCTTCTCTTAAAATAAATAAAAGAATTTTTTAAAATATGTTTAAAAAAACAAAAGGATATTGTGTTTTCATTGAAACTCTATGTCATTTTGTTGAATCTACAGGAAGTTCCTATTTAGAATGTTGAGTTAGCTAACCTTTTAAAATCAGATTTCACAAGAATCTGGATTCTTGGCTTGTAAAAAAAAAAAAAAAAAAAAAAAAAAAAAACAGAAGATTTGGCACACGATCCCACAGGACAAAATTCGGCGGCTCACAGACCCTCTTTTGCTTGTTCAACTCAGCCCATCCCCAACTTCCTCCAGATCACCCTTCCTGAGGCTGAGCACAAGCTGCCATAATTCATCTTATGAGACGCTCCCTTTGGGCACCACTCAGTATGTGCCTGAGATACTCCTCCCCCAACCTCTCCACCCACTATAGCTGGCATCTCTCCCACCTCCTCCCATGCACAGATTACAGATTTAAGCATAGAACTACTGCTTGGCACAGAATCTGCCAGGTACAAATCATTTGTAAGGAAAATAATTTAGAACTAAGCAAAAGAAAACATTTTATAAAGGATATACAGAAAATGGGGCTGGAAAGATGGCTCACTGGTTTAAAGGCACTTGCTTGCAAAGCCTGGCAGCCCAGCTTGGAATTTCAAGTACCCATGTAAAACCACAAAGTGGTGTGTGCATCTGGCATTCATTTGCAGAGGGACAAGGCCCTGGCGCGCCCATTCTCTCTCTCTCTCTGCTGCAAATAGAGAGATTTAAAAAAAAAAACTAATGAACAGAAAATGTCTCTTTATGTGTGCATGATCTGTAACTGCAGTCCCCTTCCCAATTGTACATTATGATGGGCTAAATATTTAATATTTCCCAAACAATACTACAAAAAGTAAAATGGTTAAAATGGAAAATTTAAAGCAGGCATGATGGCTCATACCTTTAATCCCAGCACTTGGGAGGCTAAAGTAGAAGAGATCATTGTGAGTCCAAGGTGAACCTAGGTTACTGAGTGAATTCCAGGTAGCTTGGGCTAGAATGACACTGCCTCAACATCAACAACAAAAAAAAAGTGAAAATTTAACCAAATGAATTCACTCCACTGAAATCATACTTGATCATCATACATGTATAAATAAAATAAAGTGGCATAGGCCTGTAATCCCAGCACTTGAGAGCCAAAGGTAGGAGGATCAGGAGATCAACACCAGCATTAAAAATAAATAAATAGGGCTAGAGAGATGGCTTAGCGGTTAAGCACTTGTTTGTGAAGCCTAAGTACCATGGTTCAAAGCTTGATTCCCCAGTACCCACATAAGCCAGATGCACAAGGTAGTGTGTGCATGTGAAGTTCGTTTACAGTGGCTGGAGGCCCTGGTACGCCCATTCTCTCTCTCTTTCTCTCTCTGCCTCTTTCACTATCTGTCTGCTGCTCTCAAATAAAAATAAATAAATAAATAAATAAATAAGGGTGTAATATCACACACCTTTAATCCCAGCACTCAGGAAGCAGGGAGGCAGAGGCAGGAGGATTACTGTGAGGCCAGCCTGAGACTACATAGTGAATTCCAGATCAGCCTGGGCTATAGCAAGGAAACTCCCCCCAAAAAAAAAAAAGAAAGAAAGAAACTAATTTAAAAATAAACAAACACTACAAATGTATAAATAAAATAGACTCTAAATATGATATATGATATAGATATTCATTTTGTTTACTTTGGAGATATGAGAAATGACTATTGTCAATGCATATATCTGTGATAGGATTCATTCAACAAAGCCATGACATTAACAAATGGCTATGTCATCTCATAACATATTTATTTATAGTAGTGTTGAAGGGTTAGATCTAATTATGAGAAAGGCGCTTAATATGTCCTAGGGTACCAGTCTATCATCAATTAAAAAGCGCTGGGCGTGGTGGTACACGCCTTTAATCTCAGCCCTCAGGAGGCACAGGTAGGAGGATCGCCATGAGCTAGAGGCCACCCTGAGACTACATAGTGAATTCCAGGTCAGTCTGGGCTACAGTGAGACCCTATCTCAAAAAAACAAAAACAGGGCTAGAGAAATGCCTTAGCGGTTAAGGGCTTGTTTGTGAAGCCTAAGGACCCCAGTTCGAGGCTCAGATTCCCTAGTACCCACGTAAGCCAGATGCACAAGGTACTGCATACATCTGTAGTTTGTTTGTAGTGGCTGGAGGCCCTGGCATGCCCATTCTCATTCATTCTCTTCTCTCTCTATACCTCTTTCTTTCTCCTAAATAAATAAATAAAATATATTTTTTAATTTTTTTTTTAAAAAAAAGAACTGAAGAATACACCAAGACAATTAAGTGGTTTTAAATCACCCTTTCAGGCTGGAGAGATGTCTTAGTGGTTAAGGCACTTGCCTGCGAAGCCAAGGACTCCTGTTGGACTCCCCAGATCCCACATAAGCCAGATGCACAGACACTTGCACAAGGTCACACATGTGCACAAGGTGGCCCACACATCTGGCATTCAATTACAGTGGCTAGAGGCCCTGGCATGCCAATTTTCTCTCTCTCTCATAATAAAATAAATAAATTAAACTAAAATAAAATAAAATCACCATCTCAATTCTAGAACAATGATAGTCTAGGTTGATATTTTTAAAACCCACTATGTGATGACAAGAACCATGTGGCCTGCAGCCACATTCCTTAAATGAGAAGCAGAAAGATGCATAGTCTGGTCCCACTAAATCACATCAAAACCTGAGTCTCTGGAGAGATGGAATTTGTTTGCAGTGGCAGGAGACCCCGGTATGCCTGTACCCCTCTCTGTCTGCCTCTTTATCTCTGTCTCTCTCACAAATAAATAATTTTAAGTCTGATTCTCCCTTTCATTTAATAGAATATCTTATTTTCTTACTTATATGTATGTGTGCGCAGGT
The DNA here is from genome assembly GCA_036365145.1 of Orientallactaga sibirica. Classification (NCBI taxonomy): domain Eukaryota; kingdom Metazoa; phylum Chordata; class Mammalia; order Rodentia; family Dipodidae; genus Orientallactaga; species Orientallactaga sibirica. The sequence goes on from JAEOAD010000027.1 coordinate 12,740,148, forward strand.
GCACACTTGCACTTGTGTATGTATGGGTATGCTAAGACCTCTTGCTGCTGCCAACACTTGCCAGACACCTGGCACCATTTTTTGCATCTAGTTTTACATGGGTGAAGAGAATTATACCCTAACCCTGCAGGCTTTGCATGCAAGCTCCTTTAACCACTTAGCCACCTTTCCAGCCTCTTTTTTTTGTTTATTTGTTTTTCATGGTAGGGTTTCACTCTGGCTGAGACTAACCTGGAATTCACTATGTAGTCTCAAGGTGGCCTTGAACTCACTACCTCTGCCTCCCGAGTACTGGGATTAAAGGTGTGCACCACCACACCCAGTTACAGCCTCATTTAATAGAACATTAATGAGTGTTATAAAATAAATACAGAGACTTTAAGCAGAGAACTGAAAAAGAACATCCATTGCATATGAATCTGGACTTTGATATATGCAAGCCCAGTTTCAACTTCTATCTCTGTGAGGGTGAGGGTTTTGCAAACCTCACGTCCTGTCCTGTCCATCCTCGCTGGCTCCTCTGTCAAATGGAAGTAGATGTGCCTTTCACTAAGGGTCATTTCAGGATTAAACCAGAACATAAGTACATTCTGTCAATCTGTAAAGGCCTAATAAATGGTAGTTATTATTAAGAACTTTGAGTTTTTTTTTTTGTGTTTTGTTTTGTTTTGTTTTGTTTTGTTTTGTTTTGTTTTGTTTTGTTTTTCAAGGTAGGGTCTCACTCCAGCCCAGGCTGACCTGGAATTATTCACTATGTAGTCTCAGGGTAGCCTCGAACCATGGAAATTCTCCTACCTCTGCATCCCAAGTGCCAGGATTGAAGGCAGATTCACACCTATAATCCTGGCACTTGGGAGGTAGAGGAAGAAGGATCAGAAGTTCAAGGTCATTCTTAGCTACATAGGAAGCTGGAAACCCTTCCTCAAAAATAAAACGAAGTGCAGCTGGGCATGGTGATTCATGCCTTCAATCCCAGCACTCGGGAGGCAGAGGTAGGAGGATCGCCATGAGTTCGAGGCCACCCTGAGACTACAAAGTGAATTCCAGGTCAGCCTGGGCTACAGCAAGACCCTACCTCGAAAAACCAAAAACAAAAAAAACAACAACAAAAAAATAGGCATTCCATTAGTTGTCCAACTACTGGGCTAGAAAGACTACTCAGTGGTTAAAGGCACTTGTTTGCAAAGCCTGATGGCCTGGGTTTGACTCCCAGAGCCCATGTAAAGCCAGCTGCAAAAAGTGGTACCCGTGTCTGGAGTTCATTTGCAGTGGCACTATGCCCTGGTACACCCATTCTCATTCTCTCTTTCTCTCTCTGTCGGTCTCTCTCTGCTTTCAAATAAATGAAAAGAATTGTCCAACTACTGCCTGATCAGCTAAGTGAAAAAAGTTTCATATGAGGATAAACCAATTTTAAAGACCTCATTCAGTAGCCTCTCATTGCAAGAGGCACGGAGACTATTTTCCCAAGAGCATTTGTTTGTTTGGTTGGTTTTTTTGAGGTAGGATCTCACTGTAGGCCAGGCTGACCTGGAACTCACTCTGAAGTCCCAAGCTGGCCTTGAACTCACAGCAATCTTCCTACCTCTGCCTCCCGAATGCTGGGATTAAAGGTGTGCATCACCACGCCTGACCCAAGAGCTTTAGAATTGTCCCCCATTTCTTAAAATTTGGTTGGGAACAGTCAGTGAAGAGACTTCTGACTGATGGCAATCCAGGTTCCCCTGATGGCTCAGTCCAGTCTCTAAATGAGGGAGAGGAAAGTTGAAGGAGGTCTTGCGGGAGAAGGCTGTCTTAACCATCCCTCCTTGCTGCCCTGCAGAGCGCACTGCTGTTCCACTTACTTGATGACTCCAAGGCTCAGCAATGGGAGTTTCTGGGGGAGTGAAGACTTCCCTGGAAATGTTCCCAACGATTACCAGCAAATAGGAAGAGGAAAAAAAAAGTCTTTAAGAAGCCAAGTGCTCATTTCAAAAGAAAGGCTTTCAAGACAGGTTCAAACCTGACCAAAGGCTGGGACACAGAAGGGTCTTGTAAGACCGTTCTCAGAAGGAAAAAGAAAAATAATACCAAGGAGGGGAGACAGGAGAGGGGAAAGGAAACAGAAAACAAAATGTGTTTGTCGGTCTCTCTCTGCTTTCAAATAAATGAAAAGAATTGTCCAACTACTGCCTGATCAGCTAAGTGAAAAAGTTTCATATGAGGATAAACCAATTTTAAAGACCTCATTCAGTAGCCTCTCATTGCAAGAGGCACGGAGACTATTTTCCCAAGAGCATTTGTTTGTTTGGTTGGTTTTTGAGGTAGGATCTCACTGTAGGCCAGGCTGACCTGGAACTCACTCTGAAGTCCCAAGCTGGCCTTGAACTCACAGCAATCTTCCTACCTCTGCCTCCCGAATGCTGGGATTAAAGGTGTGCATCACCACGCCTGACCCAAAGCTTTAGAATTGTCCCCATTTCTTAAAATTTGGTTGGGAACAGTCAGTGAAGAGACTTCTGACTGATGGCAATCCAGGTCCCCTGATGGCTCAGTCCAGTCTCTAAATGAGGGAGAGGAAAGTTGAAGGAGGTCTTGGCGGGAGAAGGCTGTCTTAACCATCCCTCCTGCTGCCCTGCAGAGCGCACTGCTGTTCCACTTACTTGATGACTCCAAGGCTCAGCAATGGGAGTTTCTGGGGGAGTGAAGACTTCCCTGGAAATGTTCCCAACAATTACCAGCAAATAGGAAGAGGAAAAAAAAAGTCTTTAAGAAGCCAAGTGCTCATTTCAAAACAAAGGCTTTCAAAGACAGGTTCAAACCTGACCAAAGGCTGGGACACAGAAGGGTCTTGTAAGACCGTTCTCAGAAGGAAAAAGAAAAATAATACCAAGGAGGGGAGACAGGAGAGGGGAAAGGAAACAGAAAACAAAATGTGTTTAAAATACAACATAATGGGCTGGGCGTGGTGGCGCAGGCTTTTAATCCCAACACTTGGGAGGCAGAGATTGGAGAATCTAAGTGAGTTCAAGGCCACCCTGAGACAACATAGTGAATTCCAGGTCAGTCTAGACCACAGTAAGACCCTACCTCAAAAATAAACAAACAACAACAACAACAAAAAAAAAAACATAATGAATTCAGCATATTGTTTGTTCATTTCTGCTTCAGAAGTAGCGTCTTACTCTACTGGCCTGGATCACACTCTGTAGTCCCAGGCTAGCCTTGAACTCACAAGTAATCCTTCTAACTCTGCTGGGATTATAGGCATGTACCACTGTGTCTGGTTTAAAACATACTTCTTTATATGCTAATAAAAAAGTTAAGGCTTTACAGTTAAAAAATAATAACTCTTTGGCATAGGAAGGATAACTGAAAAATTATAAACTACCACCTAAAAAAAAACTCTTTTGAAATTGAACCAACTTAGCACAAAAATTAAAAGTGAAAAGCTTGCTGCATCATCTTTCTTCTAGTTTTCCCATGGGCTGTGGAAACTGCATGCCCACTGTGAAAATGAAGCAAGAACAGACACAAGGTGCCATCTTGTCTGGCATGCTTTCGCACAGGGGCCGCGCTGGGAAGCACCTGCTGTCTTGCTCATCCCCTCCTAAGGAGTCGAACGCTGCCTGCGAGCTCCTTGCTGGTCTTAATAATTCATCTGGGCTTGTGAGCCACACCCTTTGAAAGCACGTTCAGCACTCAGCACAGTTACACAGTTACACAAGACACAGTGGATCACATCAGAGTCACTTGGGGGTGGAGAGGGCTTTCCATCAAGATGAAGTCTATCCCCAGAGATTCTTTTCTTTCTTTCTTTTTTAAAAAATATTTTATTTACTTATGTGAGAGAGAGCAAGAGGCAGAGAGAGGGAGAGAATGGGTGCACCAGGGCATCCAGCCACTGCAAACAAACTCCAGACGCATGCGCCCCCTTGTGTGTCTGGCTCACGTGGGTCCTGGGGAATCGAACCTGGGTTTTTTGGCTTTGCAGGCAAGCACCTTAACCGCTAAACCATCTCTCCAGCACTCCCCCCCTTTTTTTATGGGACAGAGTCTCATGTATTCCAGGCTGGCCTCAAACTCAGCATGTAGCTGAGGGTGACTTTAAACTCAGGATCCTTCAGCCCTCGCTTCCTGAGTGCTGGGCCACCATACCCGGTTTATGTAGTACTGGGGATGGAACACCAGGGCTTTGGTGAATGCTAGGCAGGCACTTTACCCACTGAGCCACATTCTCAGCTCTATACATTCTGATGTACCCCACATACTGAGGGTACGGACACACATTTTACCCCACATACTGAGGGGTTTGGACACACATTTAAAAACTATTCCCCAGACTGATGTCAGGGTTAAGAACTGATATATTTCTTGGGAGTCTTCCCAAATTCTTGATTTACAAAGCTTTAAGGTAAACCTCTTCATTTATTTATTCCTTTAGGTGACAAACACTATTTAGAAGACTGGCAAGAACAGTGTACTGAAAAAAAAAAAATCAGCAGAGGCCAAGACAGAAACACCCCTGCCTTCATCCCACTGACTGTTGGGGAACCTGGAAACAGGCAATTAAAATACCACATTTAGATTTGCTGGATTAAGTGAACAGTCAAGCCTTCTTGTGTCCTGATCCTAATGGTTTCAGGGTTTCAATAGCACCGCTCAGGAGAATCTGTGCAGACAGGAAGGGCTAAATGCTGCTGCTTATACTCCTGCAGCATCCATTCCAGAAGGAATGCCCAGCTTTCAAGGAATTACATTAGCTCCTTTCCTACGGCCAAGTGCCCTTGTCTTGGAAAACGACACAGTGAAAATTCAATTAAGACTAAGAGCAAGGGTGATGAGTCAGTGGACACAACACTTGCCAAGCGATTGTAAGGAATGATGTTCGGATCCCCAGCCCCCACATAAGTGCCTGAAGGGGGTGGTGGCCTGCCTGGACTTCCAGCACTAGGGTGGCTGAAATAAGAGATAATTAGACCTAGCTAGCCTAACCATGCTGGTGAGCTCTGGATTCAAATGAGTGAAACTACCTTAGTAAATAAAGTGAAGAGAGATGGAGAACACCTGACATTGACCTCTGGTCTACACACACACACACACACACACACACACACACCTGCACACACATGAACCCATGCACATGAACATGCATACATACACAAACGCACAAAAAAAAATAAATAAATACAAGACTCTGGGCTCAGTGGTTAAAGGTCCTTTGCTTGCAAAGCCTGCTATCCTAGATTGGATACCCCAGTACTCACAGAAAGCCAGATCCACAAAGTGACACATGTTCCTGGAGTTCATTTGCAGTAGCAAGAGGCCCTGGTACGCTCTTCCTCTCATTCACTCTCATTCTCTCTCATTGCAAATAAATAAATTTTTAAAAATTTTTAAAAACTTATTTCCTGGGACTGTAGAAATGGCTTAGTGGTTAAGGCGTTTGCCTGCAAAGCCAAAGGACCCAGGTTCGATTCCCCAGGACCCACATAAACCAGATGCACAAGGTGGCACATGAGTCTGAAGTTTGTTTACAGTGGCTAGAGGCCCTGGTATGCCCATTCTCTCTTTTCTCTCTCAAATAAATTTAAAAAAAAAAAAATGGTGCAGGCGTCTAGAGTTCATTTGCAGTGGCTAGAAGCCCTAGCACACATTCTCTATCTGCTTCTCTCTCTCTTAAATAAATAAATAAATAAATAAATAGAATTTAAAAAAAAAAGACTATTTCCTGGAATGGGCTGGATGGCCTATACCTCTAATCTTTTATCCATTGGGAGGTGGAGGCAAAAAGATCAGGAGTTCAAGGTCATCCTCAGCTACATCAAGTTTGAGGTCAGTGTGGGCTACATTAGATCCTGTCTCAAACAATGACAAATAAAGTCTTTATTTTTTTTTTATCCAAATGTGTTTTTTTTTTCTGAAATGTAGCATTTCCTGTCCTTTTTATCTGCACCAGTAAGTCAGGACAGTACTGGGAAATTCCTTTCAGAGCCTCTCCCGCAACAAGATGCCATTCTTTGGTAGTGTCTGAACTTCCCCTAAGAGCTTGACCTCTTATGAGCCCACGGAGAAACTCACCTCCACGTATTCTGATAATTTACACGTCCCCATGTGGTTTCCCGGGAGTAAATCCCTTCCGGCTAGGTATTTCATAATCCAAAGGCTCTTACTGTCGTCTGCAAACCTAGAAATCCCACTGCGTGCACCTTCTTTTGGTTCAATTATATAAATAAGACCCAAGGGACCTCACTGTTTACACACCTCCAAGCAGACGATGAGCCTTGATGTTGAGCCTTTGTGTTCCTTTTTTTTTTTTTTTTTTGGTTTTGCGAGGTAGGGTCTCACTCTGGTCCAGGCTGACCTGGAATTAACTATGTAGTCTCAGGGTGGCCTCAAACTCTCGGCGATCCTCCTACCTCTGCCTCCTGAGTGCTGGGATTAAAGGCGTGTGCCACCACGCCCTGCTGAGCCTTTGTGTTCTTAAAGGTGTTAGAGTCTCATGCCGGCTCTGTAGCTACTCATGAACATTTAATCAGAGCACCTCCCTGTGCCCTGGTATTCTAATCTACAAAACTCAAGGACTGATTCGTTCCCACTGTAATATTTTCTTTTCTATTCAAAATGATGTAATGGGGGCTAGAGAGATAGCTCAGCAAGTAAAAGGCACTTGCTAGCAAAGCCTGATGGCCCAGGTTCAATTCCCCAGTACCACATAAACAGATGCATGGTGGCACATGCCTTTAAGCCCAGCACTGGAGAGGCTAAGGTGGGAGGACTGCTGCGAGTTTAAGGCCAGCCTGGGAATACAGAGAGTTCCAGGTCACCTTGAGCTAGAGTGAAACCCTACCTCAAACAAAGGAGGAGAAAGCATAGCACAATATCAAAGGGTTTTTGCAAATCTTCTCTCTCAAGAAACTTGATATATTCACAAACTATCCCCTCCACTCCTAGAATTATCCTTCATCTCCAGACTGTTTACATAGGTTTCCTATGTGGACCAGCACAGAACCGAGACCCAATAATTGTACCATCTAGAGAGACAGGACCACCAGCAAGGAACAGAGTACAATGCACATTCCTAACAAAGAGGCTGAATGCGTAGGCCATCAGGCTTGGAATTCGGAGCCAATGTTTCTTCAGTACTATGGGACGGCTACAGCCAATACAAGTAGTTTAAATCTAACCTAGAGTTTGGACATGTAGCTCAGCTGGTAGAGTCCTCGACTATCATACACAAAGCTGTGGGTTCCATCCCCAGCACCACAGAAAACCCGAGTGTGGTTACACGCACCTGTAATCCCAGGATTCAGCATGTGGAGGCAGGAGGATCAGAAGCTCCAGGTCATACTCGGGCTAGTGTTGTGTTTAATGCTAGCCTGGGCTATAAAAGACTCTGTTTCACTCAATCAACCACTCTGACTTGCCAGGCAGACAGAACATTTGGAGAGCCTAGCACTAAATTCCCTGGGATTTCTGACCCAATGGCTACGAGTGATAATTCCTAACGTGTTTCCAGTCAACACATGAAATCCAAACTGGCAAAAAGGTTTGTTTCTAAGCCTCAATCCTCTCTCCTTCCCTAGGAGTAAAACTGCCAGGAAGTACCTGGGCATACTAGAGAAGAGAAGGAAGGAGGGAAGGAGGGAAAGAGGGAGGGAAAAGAAAAAGAAAAGAAAGGAAGACAGAAGGAAAGGAAGAAAGAAGGGAAGGAGGGAGGAAGGGAAAGAGGGAAAAGGAAGGAAGGAAGGAAGGAAGGAAGGAAGGAAGGAAGGAAGGAAGGAAGGAAGGAAGGACTTAGCCCAAGTGGCAACCAAGTTCATTCTATCTCCGTTCTCCCAAGTTCAAAAGCAACTCTGATTTGCCAGGCTTTTGATTTGCATAAAACATTAAAACCTCTCTTCTAGCTGGATGTGGTGGCGCACATCTTTCGTCCCAATACTCCAGAAACTAAAGTAGGAGGATCACTATGAGTTCAAAGCCAGCCTGGGGCTGCTCAGTGAGTTCTAGGTCAGCCTGGACTTGAGTGAGACCCTGCTTTGAAAATACAAACAAACAAAAATAAAATAAAATAAATAAAATAAAAGCTCTCTTCCCGCTATCTACACAGAATCACAAAGTTCCTAGCAGGGGGAGGTAGCATGTGACACACCAGAACAATTTCAAAATGGCACCTGTGGTGCAAACACTGTTGGAGGTCAGGCAGTTGGGCCCAAACAGATTCTGGAAGGCTCACTCACTAAGAGATAAGGAAGGGCTCACCTCCATCACTCAGCGCCCACCCCAAGGAAGTACCCCAAACTACCCAGTCTCACATACCATCAAACAGGATTAGAACACAGAACCAAAACTCAAAAAAAAAAAAAAAAATCTCAAAAGATTCTAAGGCTGGGTCCAAATAAGTAAAGTGAAATGGGGGGGGAGGGGAGAACAAAAATGTCCACTCAACTTCTCAGGGAAAAAGAAAAAGAATGTTGCCCAATGAATACTGCATTCAGCAGCTCCAACAGCAAATGACTGAGAGTTTTAAGGATCTAGAGCCTGGTTCTTCATTAAATGTCAAAAAGGCAGTTGTAGCCGGGTATAGTGGCACATGTCTTTCATCCCAGCACTTGGGAGGCAGAGGTGATGAGTTCAAGGCCACCCTAAGACTACACAGTGACTTCCAGATCAGCCTGGGCAGAGTGAAATCCTACCTTGAAAAAAACCAGTGGGGAGGGGAGGAAGGCAGTTGTAAAGAAGCTGCAAGAGACAGATGCTCTGGCCTTGGTCTATGCTGCTCGTATATTACTGTCATATTCCATTCCAGACTCTGCATGACAGAGGCTGGACACACAGAAGACGCATGTCCCGTGAAGGACCGTGACAAGAATTGGGACTGTCTTACATTGGAAAAGTTCATGGGTGGTAGGGGAGCGGAGTGCACCCCAGACTGTCTCCATGCATTCAGAGGTCCAGCCTGGGATGGTGGGCTGCTCCAAAGAGAAGTGATGGGACAAAATTCCAAGCAAGCAGTCTTCAGGTCAAAACACCGAGGTCTGTATAAGGGGAGGCAACAGAGGCTGTCTAGCAAGTGTAAGAATTTACTAGGTTAGTCAGGCTGAGCCTCTCCAAAGTACCAGTTCTGGCTCTGTGACTCTTCACCTAGCCTAACATTAGGCTGCCCTGCTAGCTCTCAAACCATATCTTTCTTCTAATTAGGATTTACCCAGACCCTAATCACTTCAGACCTGAGCCCAGCAGAAGTCTCTTAGATTGGCTTCCTAACTGCTTCACAAGTCAAGAGCCCCTCCCGCTTGACCGTGATGGAACTGCACCTTTCAGATGCCACCATGGCTCCCACAGTCACTGTTTAGGGCAGGGAGGGTGTCTCAACTTTGGCTAGACGGACCTTGTTGATAGGGTCTTCACTTAGGAGTGTGAGGCGCTCCTGTGTATTAAATGGGATTTCTGGACCAGGGAAACGGCTCAGCGGTTTGGGGCAATTGCTTGCAAAGCGTGCCAGCCCCAGGTGTGATTCCCCAGTACTCACGTAAAAGCCAGACACACAAAGTGGAACATAGTGTCTGCAGTTCACGTGTAGTGACAAGAGCCCTGGCATGCCCATCCTCTCTCACTCCCTGTGCATGTGCTTGTGTGTGTCTCACACTCTCTTTCTCTCTCCTCATGAATAAATTTAAAAACAAAAATCAAATGGCATTTCTACCCACTAGAAGCTGGTAGCACCTGCCTCGGGCTATGATAAACAAAAACTCTCCAGATATTGCCAAATGTCAGCTGAGAGGCAAAAATCATCCTGCAGAGAACCACGGGTCTTGAGGCAAATGATTAACCCCATGGACTTGTGGTTAAGTTTTCCACTAACTAGGTTAATCGTATTTTCTGCTCCAACTAGGCAAACCTATTTATTGCTCTAACTGTGACGTTCCTCAAAGCTTCCACTAGCATAATATGTACTCCTTCCTCTTCCTTTGAGACAACCACATATCTAACCACTGTCAAGTCTTCAGTTTTCTTCCCCTCCCCACCCCTTCCTCTGGCTCCAAACACACTTAACTTTTGGACAACCGTAATTGCTCCTGCTGGTATCCCCTGTGTACTTGTATTGTCAGCTCTCATGAGTATAATCCTCTCCTTTAAATATATGTATATAATTTATTTATTTGAAAGAGAGGATGGAAGGATGCATCAGGGCCTCTTGCCACTGCAAATGAACTCTAGACACATACACCACTTTGTGCATCTGGCTTTATGGGGGCACTGGGGAACTGAACTCAGGCTGTCAGGTTTTGCAAGCAAGTGCCTTTAAACAAAGCTAAACCATCACTCCAGCCCCAATCTTCTCCTTTTTAAGGTTACGTGGCCATACACTTCAGTTCCAGCTTACTGCTCTTATTTTACTAACTACTAACGGGTGTTTCTTAGAATGTCAAACACCAGCTCCAATCATAAAGAAGTGAACGACAGAGAACCAAGTGTGAAAGTATAACATATGTATAAAGATAGCAAGATGAAACCTTGTACACTAACTTAATAATAATAATAAATGTGAAATCCCTTACAAACTACTATTTTAAGAACATATGTGGCCAGGTGTAGTGGCTCACACCTATAAGCCCAGCACGCAGGAGGCCAAGATGGGAAGATTGCCTTGAGTTCAATTCTAACCTGGGTGACTAGTGAGTTCCAGTACAGCCTGGACTACAGTGTGAGATTCTGTCTCAAAATAAAACAAAAATAACATTGAGAGCCAGGCATGGTAGCACACACCTTTGATCTCAGCACTCGGGAGGCAGAGGTAGGTGGATCACTGTGAGTTTAAGGCCAGCTTGGGACTACAGAGTGAATTCCAGGTCAGCCTGTGCTAGAGTGAGACCCGGTCTCAAAAACTAAAATAAAATAGCATTGATGTACTGATCATGAATACACGTTTTTGACAAAAGTGTTACGTTTTTATGCCCAGTGACAATTTGTCTATAGTACTGAGAAGGCCTAATTTCAAAAAATGAACTAAGAAAGTAATTAAACTAGGATATGACAAACACATCAGATTTTTCTAAAATAATTTTTTTAAGCTCTGCACAAAATAAAACTTGACAAAAAAAAAAAAAAAAAAAAAAAAAAAAAAAGACCAAGTATTGACTAAGTTTGTTCAATGCTGGAAAAAAAATAGCAGGCAGAAAAAGATAGGGATGTGGCTCAACCCTTCATTGCATCATACCCTACTCCACTTGGCAAACTAAGGGACTGGAGGAGGGGAACCAGGGTCATGTGAGGACAGTACCCTCTCCAACCTGCTAATCTGTTAAGTTTTAATCAACAAAGTATACACACTCACACCACTCACACCCTCAATGGAAACTAGGCAAATCTAAGATCGTATGTCCAAATGTATAAAAGCATGCCAATTTAAGATTTGGGGGATTTTTTTTCCAGCTCTATGGATTACCTAATCGCTTTACAGAGGGCTTCTTAAACAATCAGCAGAAGTCAAACACCCCAACTTTCTCAGACACTTATTTCAGCCACCTCATTTTGTTGTTGCTTGTTTCCTTGAGGCAGGGTCTCACTCTAGCCCAGGCTGGCCTGAAATTCAGGGTGGTCCTCCTACCTCAGCCTTCTGAGTGCTGGGATTATGGGTATAAAACCACCACTACTGGCTCTATGCACCTCATTTTAATTTTGTTTTCCTTTCCATGTTACACATGGATCTTCAGCATGGTTTTTAGTTAGCTGGTGTCAGGACAGCCGTGACACTGACCTAGCTTATAGGCTGTGTCTGGTCAGAATTCACAGGCTATAATAATAAATGCTGTCTGAAGGTCTCATTTATCTGCTTTATGCTTTATGAGGCAGGATTTTTCCCCACATCTCTAAGACTCAGCCTCCCCCAGAAGCTTTGAGGAGGAAGGTGTGAATCACTGTCATTCTTAGCCTACTGACTGGCCCTTGGTTGTTTATGAAGTAAACAGCCCTCCCCATGTCTGCAGTCCGGAACTCCCTGCCTGTCTAGACTCTTCTGCAGCCCAGCACAGAGCATGCAATAGGTGCTGAGTAAATGCTGCCTGGATGGAATTTTATGATACAGCTTGCCAAGGAAAGTTTGCAGAAATCAACGCTTCACTTCTATACCTCTTCCAAAAATATGTCCTCACAGCTTTCTTGCCCAATTAAAAAATAAAATAAAAAATACGTTTCAAAGTCAACGAGGGAGAAATCTTCGAAGCAACACGAGCCAAGGAACGCAAGGGGTTCAAGTAGGAGCCCCCACTGGGCTAGGGCACCCTAATACATAGTCCCATTTCTCTGCCTACCTCCTACATTCTTGTTTCCTCTTCTTTCCTTTGCTTTTTTCTTTCCAGCAAACCCTACCTCCCCACTGTCGGGGACACACACACATACACACACACACACCAGCTGCTTGGAAGGAGCCGATAAACCCTCCTACCCCACCTCTCCCTCTCCAGCAGGGGACCTACCTCACCAACCCTTGACCTGTAGGATTTCTTCTTCACTGTCGAGCTCTTAAAAAATAAATAAATAAATAAAAGCAAAGCAAAAAAAAAAAAAAAGTCTTTATCTGCTAGGGATACCCCAAATAACGGGGGACATAAACAAGGAAGCCTCCATCCACCCTCCAGTAACTGGAGATGAATGGTCCACTGGGCTACTCCCCAATTTTCCTTCCCTTCAAACCCCTAAAAAACCAGATTCAAGCAGAAGTCCCGTTCCCAGGAGCCCACGCTTCCAAACAAGCTAGAAGCGGATTATACGGGTACCCAACCCGGAGATGGCCCGCGGCGCGCTGGGTGCACCTGCGGCCCCAGTGCCCTCCCCTGGGCGCGGGCGGGGTGGGCGGGGCTCCAGGGCTCCCCTCCCCACCATGGTACCCAGCGCGGCCCACCGGGCGCGGGACGGAGGTGAAGGTGGAGGAGGAGGCGGAGGCGTTTCTGGAGAAGTTCAAGGGCTCACCTTAACGGGGCACGGGGCCAACAAGGCCAGACAGTAAACCACCCACCTCCGGGAGGAATCGCAGGAGCTGCGATCGAGCGAACGGAAGGAGGCAGGCTGTCCCCACTCGGCTCGCTGCAGCAGGGTTCGGGGCCCAGCGCCTGCAGGAGGGAGCTGGTCCTTCTGGCCGTCCGGTGTCGTCGTCCCCACCACCACCACCACCACCACCCCACCACCCCATCCCCTCGTCCCGTCCGGCAGCTAGTCCCGGGCTTCAACCTGGGTTAGGGGTCGCGAGGTGTTGGGGGGGGGTGGAGGTAGGACGCCCGTGCCGGGGGTTGGTGCGCTCCCTCGGGCGCAGCGCCACACCAATGCCCCAGTCCTCCCTCCGCAGCCCCGGCTCCCCAGAGATGAGCACCCACCTTAGCGGACCAGCTCCCCCCACCACCCCAAGCCAGGGGCCGGCGGAGCCTGGGCTTAGGCGGAGACGGCAGGCGGCGGCGGCGGCATCACCCGCGGCGGGCGGCGGCTGCTGCACCGGGACGCGCCGGGGCGGCGGAGGCGCGCGCTGCCCTGGAGCCTGTCCCCGCGGCCCCGTCCGCGGCGGCCACCTCGAAGCACGGCGGACGAGCCGGGGCACCCCGGGCGGCGGCAGCAGTGGCGGCGACGGGAGCAGCAGCACATGACGCTGTAACGAGGGGAATTAGACAAAGCGTAACATGGACTCCGGGGCCCCCGTGCAGGCGCCGCGGCTCCGGGACCAACCGCAGCCAGCGAGCGCCGCGACTGGCCGGGCCGCAGCCAATGGGGCGGGCCGGGGCCTCCATGTGATTGCCAGCGCTTTTTTTTTTTCCTCTCTCTCTCTCTATTTTTTTTAACCCCCCTCCCTTGCCCAGCCGTGCCGGCCCGGGGGAGGAGGGTGGCGGGGGTCCAGCCACGACCTCCACCGCCGGTGGACGTAGGGGTCAGGCCAGCTGTCCCCACCGAGCTGGGTGGCAGGAAAGGGGAGGTGGCCGGGACCGCACACTGGCAACGAGCAGGTGCACGGGTCTGACGGCCATGGCAGCGGCGGAATCCTTCCTTGTCCCTCCGACGCGCACCTGGGCTGGCAGGCAGGGCTCTGTGCCCTGCACTCTGTTGCCTGTCGCTATCGAGGCTCCATCCTGGAGAAAAAGCTGTTCTGGCCCCAGAAACGTCTCTCATCTTTGAGAGATGGAGGGTTACGTAAAAAAATAAAAGAAAAGAAAAAAAAAAAAAAGAGAGAGAGAGAGAAGAAAGAAAGAAAGAAAGAAAGAAAGAAAGAAAGAAAGAAAGAAAGAAAGAAAGAAAAAGTCATGTCAATGCCTCCCAACGCTAAGGAGAAAGAAGTTACCCGAAATCTGGGCTCGTTTACAACCTCTGCGTCGTTTCTCCAGTTGATCTACCTCTGCTAGGATTGAAAGTTATATTAATTAAAGTTCCACTGGAGAATCCAGGTTTTGTTTTCATCTGAGCCCTTCCCCATTCCCATTCCTTTTCCAAAAGAAATGCGAAGCAGGCACATGGAAGTTTTAAAAAATATTTTATTTATATTTATTTATGAGGGAGAAAGAATGGGCGGCGCCAGGGCCTCTAGCCATGGCAAACGAACTCCAGACGCATGCGTCACCATGTGCAGTTGGTTTATGTGGGTTCTGGGGAATCGAACATAGGTCCTTAGACATGGCAGGCAAGCGTCTTAACCACTAAGCCCTGTCTCCAGCCCCGGAAGTTGTTTTAAAGGGTTGGTTTTTTTTCCCCCAATTTGACAGTTTTTGCAAGCTTTTGTTGTTGTTGTTGTTGTTGTTGTTTGGTAAGGTCAAAGATTCCTGGCAGTCTTTTTCCTGAATGCAGAAGAGGGAAGAAACTAAGAAATCAAATCAGGCTGTCTGGAAGTATTTGGTTCAGACAAAGCAAAGGGTTCTGCCCAATACTTCAGTATCTTTTTTAATATGGGCCCCTGTGCTTCTGCCCACAGTGGGAAACCTCCTCTCTTTTCTTCCAAGATCTCTCCCCTTCCACAAACACCCCATCAAGATTCACTTATCACGAATGCTCTTAATGAGGCTGAGATACCAAAGGTACCCGGGAGGGGGTGGGGTCAGATAAGATAGACTGAGGCATGAAGAGAAGGGCTTCTAGAGTTTCTGGAAAGAGATGGCAGCTACTCCCTGAGGGTACCGAAGTAAGAGATATGCCCAGACTCGAGGTTGTTGAATAGGGAGGACCTGCTCATTCTGGGAACTGCCTGGGCCCTATTAAATGACCCCAGATATGGAACCTCTGCGGGCTGAGGCTTTCCCAATTCCCTTCCCTGACCCTCCCGCGTGCAGCCTCTCCAATTTTCTGGGCCTGGCCAAGGAGGAATGCGTGGGCAGACAATGTGTGGCAAAGTGATCTAATTACCGTCTTAGCTTTGCTAATCTGGGAGGTTAGAACAGTTTTAATACTGTTAACATCTAGTGATGAGATGTTTCTGATTGAAAATATCCCACTATATAATTACATTAGAATGTTTGCCCTTGTAAAAACAGCTCCTGTAGTCTATTCCACTTTTCTATCTCCCGCGAGATTTAAACTGATTCTAGATTGAGGGTGGGGGTAGGGAATAGTGTCAAGATTGGTATAAATTAAAAGCTGGGAGTATTGGCTCACACCTGTAATCATAGCACTGTGGAGGCTGAAGGAACGGGACTTCAAGGTCATCCTTTTCTCCATAGTAAGTTCAAGCAAGCCTGGGTTCTAAGACCCTGTAAAAAGAGGGGAGGGCTGGAGAGATGGCTTAGTGGTTAAGGCACTCGCCTGCAAAGCCTAAGAACCTAGGTTCGATTTCCCAGGACCCACATAAGCCAGATGCACAAGATGACTCAGGCATCTGGAGTTCTTTTGCAGTGGCTGGAGGCCCGGGTACGCCCATTATCTCGATCTGCCTCCCTCTCTCTTTCTCTTTCTCTCTCTCTCTCTCTCTTTCTCTCAAATAAATAAATAAAATATTTGTAAAAGATTGGTATAAATTGAGAATTAAAAAAGTGATATTCAAGCAGCAGTCAAATTTATTTGGTGATAGAGAAAGAAAGGGAGGCATTTTCACTAAATAGGAGAAAAGTTGGACAAGTTTCTTCACAGTACAATTTGGAAAGTTTTGTTGTTGAGACAGGTTCTCTTGTGGTTCGGGCTTGCCTCGAACTCACCGTGTAGCTGAGGCTGACCTTGAGTGCCCCGTCCTGCTGCCTCTACCTCCGTCTCCCAAGTGCTAGGATTACAGAGTGTGCCTCCATGCTGGACTTCAATCTGGAAAGTTTTGATAAAATATATATCTTTTTGAACAGGCAGCTCCACATCTAGGATTTGGGGGAGGGGGTCGAGGTAGGGTCTCACTCTAGCTCAGGCTGACCTGGAATTCACTATGTTGTCTCGGGCTGGCCTCAAACTCGGTGATCCTCCTACCTCTGCTGGGATTAAAGGCATGTGCCACCACGCCCGGTTTAGGACTTTTATTTATTTATTTATTTTGCTTTGAGGATATTTGTACAAACATCACATAGGTCAAAAGATTTACACAGGGCTGGAGAGATGGCTTAGCAGTTAAGGCGTCTGCCTGCGATGCCTAATAATGCCCATTCGAATCTGCAGGTCCCACGTTTAGCCAGACGCAAAAGTGATGCAAGCACTCAATGTCGCACATGTGCACATGGGGGCACACACATCTGGAGTTCATTCACAGCGGCTAAAAGGCCCTGGCATGCCCATTCTCTCTCTGTCTCTTCCTCTCTGTCTCTCTCAAACTAATATATATATATATATATATATGCATACATACATACACACACACACACACATACATCCAAAAATATATGCACCAGTATTTATTGTAGCATTGTTTGTAATACTGGAAACCTGGAAGTCTAAAAAGGGGCTAGGGAGATGGTTCTGCAGTTAAGGTGCTTGTCTGCAAAACCTAATGACCAGAGTTCGATTCCCCAGTACCCATGTAAAGCCAGATGCACAAAGTAGCACATACATCTGCAGTATACCTATTCTCTCTCTCTCTCTCTCTCTCTCTCTCTCTCTCTGCTTGTAAAATATATAATTTTTAAAAAAATATTTTATTTTTATTTATTTGTTTATTTATTTGACAGAGAAAGAGGGAGAGAGAAAGAGAGAATGGGCACACCAGGGCCTACAGCCACTACAAACGAACTCCAGATGTGTGTGCCCCCTTGTACATCTGGCTAAAGTGGGTCCTGGGGAATTGAACCTGGATCCTTTGGCTTTGCAGACAAATGCCTTACCCACTAAGCCATCCCTCCAGCCCAAAATATATAATAAAAAAAAAAATAAAGTAGAAAGGTTGGGGAATCTAGCTCGGTGATAAAGTGTCTGCTTATCAAGCACCAGACCCTGGGTTCAGTCCCCAGCACCAAAAAGAAATAAATATGGTATAGAGGGACTGAGAAAAACACCTAATGTTGACCTCTGACCTCTGTACACAGGTGTGCATGTACACA
The DNA here is from genome assembly GCA_036365145.1 of Orientallactaga sibirica. Taxonomy (NCBI): domain Eukaryota; kingdom Metazoa; phylum Chordata; class Mammalia; order Rodentia; family Dipodidae; genus Orientallactaga; species Orientallactaga sibirica. Next base: position 12,757,604 of record JAEOAD010000027.1, read on the forward strand.
CCTGCCCCCCACACACATGTGAACATGCACGTACACACACATAGACACCTTAAGGAAAAAAGAAAGCTCACAAACTGTTTGACTTATAAACAACAGAAATTAATTTCTCCCACGTATGAAGGCTGAGAAGTCCAAGGACGAATCACAAGCAGATTCAGCACAGGCTGAGTGCCTTTTGGCTCACAGAGGGGCTTTCTCACTGGTAGAAGGAGTGAGGGGTCTCTCGGGTCAGTATGATCAGGGTCCCAATCCCATTCCTGATAACTTTGTCTTCTTGACCTAATGAACTCTCAAAGGCAACCCCTCATCAAACCATCTGGGGACCGGGATTACAACATGCCAATCTTAGCATGACAAATATTTGACCTGCAGCAGAGATGAGAGACACTGGGCTTGTAGCTGAGTGCTAGAGAACTGGCCTACGATGGTGGAGGCTGATTCAATGCCCACCACTGAGGGGAGGGGGGAATATATAGAAAGAGTTGAGCCAAGTGCCTAGAACATAGAAACAGCTTGTTAAGCACTGCATAGAATGGTTATGTCCACATAGTATTAGTGTGACAAAACTTCCTCATCTGTTAGGGCTCTACTAATACCATGGCTAAAATAACATACAACATTAAGAACACCTCAATATTTTATGAAGGCTATAATTTCATAATGTGAACTCAGCCTAAAGAAATGGAAGGAAGGCTGGAGAAATGGCTTAGCAGTTAAGGCGTTTGTCTGTGAAGCCAAAGGATCCCAGTTCAATTCTCCAGCACCCATGTAAGCCAGATGCACACGCATCTGGAGTTCGTTTGCAGTGGCTAGAGGCCCTGGCATGCCCATTCTCTCTCTGTCTGTCTCTCTTCTATCTCTCTCTCCCTCTCTGCTTGCAAATAAATAAATAAATAAATAAATAAATAAATAAATAAAAAATAAATTTAAAAAAAAGAAATGGAAGGAGTTGCCTTCTCATATTCTTTTTTTGAGACAAGGTCCCATGTAGCCCAATCTGGTCTAACACTGGCCTATGTAGCCTAGGCTGACCTTGAACTCCTGATCCTTCTGCCTTCACCTCCAAAGTGTCACAATTCCATGGATGTGTTGCCTTACCAGGCTCCATCTTCTCTCTCTTCTCTATGCTAACTCCTACTTCCCTTTTCTTCGTCTTTCTTTCCACAGACTTATGTAAAGCAGCTCCCTTCTAGATTTAGATAAACTCTTCGCCTTGGAGGTAGAGGGCAAATTGTGTCCCTTCTTCAAGGCTGAGAAAAGGGAATGATGGAGGCTAGAGGAGAAACCCACAGGAAATGGATCTGGGTGGAGTGGGGGGCGGGTGACTTCCCATGACTTAATATGAAGTCCAAGGAGGAAGGGAAATTGCCAGGCTGCTATACTTAGAATTCTTAGGGTGAAATTGAAACCAGCAAAGCTAAGGGTACAGCCCTAAACCACCCGAATGGGATGTGTCTCTATGCGTTCTCAAATGGACTCAGAGGAGGTGACGTTCAGGTCGCCTCTTTAGGTGAGCAAGATTTCTTTCTTTTCTTTTTTTTCTTCGCGCGCGCGTGTGTGTGTGTGTGTGTGTGTGTGTGTGTGTGTGTGTAGGTAGGGTCTCGCTCTAGCCCACGCTGACCTTGAATTCACGATGTAGTTTCAGACTGGCCTCCAGTTCACATCCATCCTCCTACCTTGGCCTCCTAAGTGCTAAGATAAAAGGCACCGGCCACCACACCCAGCTGGCACTTCCTAATGCGCAGCCTGAACTAAGCATCCCTTTTCCACTAAATTAAGAGGGCAAAAAAAAAAAAAAAAAAAAAAAAAAAAAAAGGAGAGTGACACTCTTTTGAGGTGCTTACGAATTTGTACTTATACACTACCCTCCTGCCTGCCACCACTGGGAATAAATGTCACTGTTGTGGACAAAAGCCTCTTCCCTCTCTTGCTCTAGCTCTCATCCAACCTCAGTTGATGATTGAACACTCGTCCCCTCTCTCCTCCGTTGTGGGTTTGCTTTCTCCATTAGATTATCATCATCACCATTCTAAACGTTGGTTATTTCTTTGTGCGTGCGTAGATGTGTTCACGTGTATGAGTGCAAGGGCGTGTGTACCACAGCACATGTGTAGATGTCAGAGGACTTTCAGGTCCATCCTCACTGCTCTGCCTCATTGCGGTTCCTCTTTTAGCTGTGCTGGCCAAGGGCTTCCACGAAATTCTCCCGTCTCTGTCTCCCAGCTCACAGATGATTACGAAAGTCTGGGATTACATAAACTGGCATGGCTTCCAGCTTTATTTTATTTTATTTTATTTTATTTGTTTTGTTTTGTTTTGTTTTGTTTTGTTTTGTATTTTTGAGGTAGGGTCTCACCCTAGCCTAGGCTGACCTGGAATTCACTCTGTAGTCTCAGGCTGGCCTTGAACTCACAGTGATCCTCCTACCTCTGCCTCCCAAGTGCTGGGATTAAAGGCGTGCGCCACCATGCCCAGTGCTCATTTTATTCTTTGAAGTGATAAGAAGACTTTTATTCTTCATGATGTTTTTTCGTTTCTTCTTTCGTTTTACTTGTAAATAAATTGTTTTGATCAAAAACCCCTTCTATTACTTTCTTTTGTTCTTTCCACCTAGTCTCTCTTCTATTTTTTTATATTTTATTTATTTCCAGGGAGAGAGAGAATGGCCATACCAGGGCTTCTGGCTGCTGCAACGAACTCAAGGCACATGTGCCACTTTGTGCACCTGGCTTTACGTGGGTACTGGGGAATTGAACCCAGGTTGCTAGACTTTGTAGGCAAATACCTTAACGGCTAAGGTGTCTCTTCAGCCCATCTCCTCTATTTTGATGTCTTTTTTCTTCTCTTTTCTTCTTCTTTTTCTTCTCTCTCTCTCTCCCTCTCTCTTTCTCTCTCTCTCTCTCTCTCTGCCGTTCTCTCTGTTGTGGATGATGGAGGAGAGCCAATGTGTAGCTGAGTCTAATGCTGTACGAGTCTCGTGCACGTAACAACAGGCACTGTAAGGGATTGAAAACAATGGCACGTTTGGGTCTGGGAGACAGTGTTCTAAAGCACGCCTCACCATCCTTTGGCGCTTACATTCTTTCTGCCACTTCTTCCACAATGTTCCCTGAGCCATGGAAGGTGTAATAGAGATGTCACATTATGGGGGTGAAGGGATGGCTCAGAGGTTAAGGTGCTTTCCTGGGAAGCCTAATGATGCAAGTTCAATTTCCTAGAACCCACGTAAAGCCAGATGCACAAAGTGGTGCATGTGTCTCGAATTCATTTGTGGTGGCTAGAGGCCCTGGCACGCTCATTCTCTCTCTTTTTCTCTTTCTAGCTGTATCTTTCTCTCTCAAATAAATTAAATATTTTCAATATTTTTATTTATTTTATTTATTCAACAGAGAGAAAGAGGCAGAAAGAGAGAGAGAATGGGCATGCCAGAGCTCCAGCCACTGCAAATGAACACCAGACATGTGTACCACCTTATGCATGGCTTACGTGGGTCCTGGGGAATCAAACCTGGGTCCTTTGGCTATGCAGGCAAATGCCTTAATCACTAAGCCATCTCTCCAGCCCCATCATTGTTCTGTTTTGTTTTTTGAGGTAGGGTCTATAGCCCAAGCTGACCTGGAATTCACTATGTAGTCTCAGGGTGGCCTCGAACTCATGGCAATCCTCCTACCCCTGCCTCCCAAGTGCTACGATTAAAGGCATAAGCCACCATGCCCGGCTTGGTTTTTTAATTAATTGTTTTTAATTTTTATTGACAACCATCTGCACACTTTATCTTGATCATAATTCCCTCCCGTTGTCCTCCTTGCCCACTCCCATTCTCATTGCCTTGCTTTATTATTTTCCCTGAACTACCATGTATTTGATAGTGATTATTAATGGACTGCTCAATTTACTTCAGATTTCCAATGGAGAATTCACTTTAGAAAATCCTCAGGAAGAGATTTTTCCACATCTGAGCTTTTATCAATTAAGAAAAGGCAACCATATTTAGAGTTTCTGTTACTAAAATCGCACCTAGGGCTGGAGAGACGGCTTGGTGGTTAAGGTGCTTGCCTGCAAACCTGAACAACCCAAGTTTGACTCTCCAGTACCCACATAAAGCTAGATGCATAGAGTGGCTCACTCATGCATCTGGAGTTCCTTTGCATTGATTGGAGGCCCATTCTCTGCCCCCGCCCAACCTGCCTTGCATGGTGGCACACGCCTTTAATTTCACCACTTAGTGGGAGACAGAGGTAGGAGGATCATTGTGAGTTTGAGGCCAGCCTGAGACTACATAGTGAATTCCATCTCAGACTGGGCTAGAGTGAGATCCTACTTTGAAAAACCAAGGAAGGGCTGGAGGGATGGCTTAGCGGTTGAGGTACTTGCCTGCAAAGCCAAAGGACCCAGGTTCAATTCCCCAGGACCCACATAAGCCAGATACACAAGAGGGCACGTGCATCTGGAGTTCGTTTGCAGTGGCTGGAGGCCCTGGTGCACCCATTCTCATTCTCTCTTTCTCTTTCTCTACCTGCATGTTTCTGTAGCTCTCAAATAAATAAATAAAAATAAAAATAAAAATAATAGGGCTGGAGAGATGGCTTAGCGGCTAAGGCGCCTGCCTGCTAAGCCTAAGAACGCTGGTTCCAATGTCCAGCGGTTCCAATCTCCAGGTCCCACGTTTAGCCAGATGCAAAGTGAGGCAAGGGCACAATGTCGCACTTGCCCACAAGGGAGCGCACGCATCTGGATTTCGTTCACAGCAGCTGAGAGACTGCTGGCGCGCCCATCTCTGTCTTCCTCTCCCTCTCTATCTCTCTCTGTCTCTCTCTCTCCAAAAATAAATTTAAAAAATTAAAAATAAAAATATTAAAAAAAGAAAAACCAAGGAAAAATATAAATAAAATAAAATAGCACCTAGTATTTGACATAACAAAGCAGGAAACCTTGTGGAAAACAGCACCGCTTTGCTGATCTTCTGTTAAGGAAGACAATCAGATATAAGTCAACAAACACAAACTATTGACTTCACACTGTCTTAAATGACATTCTAATTAAGGGAAGTATTTAAGCAAAGTAATGCAAACATGAAAGGGAAAAGTTAGAACAAATTAAATGTTCATTTCCCCTTTATGTTATTTACTTGAAAACTGTCCTGTTGTCCACTGAGGCTGCTATGTGTTCTAACTTGGCTAAATAAGGTGTTTGAGTGACAATGAAAGAGCACAGACGTGACATAGACTAGCCAGTGGGAATCTCAGTCATGGTATTGCCAACTGAAAATTCAAATGTTAAAAAAATATATTCTTCAGAAAAATACCCATAAAAGGTAAATTTATTTATTATTTCTCACTCGAGTGGAAGCTGGCCTGGAACTCACTCTCTGGCTGGCCTGGAAATCACAGTAGTGATCTTTCTACCTCAGCCTCCTGAGTACTGGCATTAAAGACATGAGGCCCCCACACTGGCCTTTTTTTTTTTTTTTTTTTTTTTGAAACAGGGTTTCATGTAGCCTAAGCTGCTCTTAAACTCTGCATATAGCCTAAGATAACCTTGACCTTCTGATCCTCCTGCTTCCACCTGGATTGCAGGTGTGCACCACCATGTCTGGTTTAGGCTGTGCTGCAGATAGAAACCAGGGCTTTGTGCATGCCAAGCAACGCTTACAATCAGGTACATCCCCAGCCCTGGAACTGGGACATTATTTTTCTTTAATCCCAGCACTCAGGAGGCTGAGGCAGGAGGATCGTGTGAGTTCAAGGCCAGCCTGGGCTACAGAATGAATTCTAGGTCAGCCTAGGCTAGAGTGAGAACCTGCCTCAAAAAAGTAAAAATTTATAAACAACAGTGGACACGGCAAACCTTAAGTTTGGCCAGCCAAATGATCCAATGAGTGAAATAGTGACATGTCTGTTATAGGGAAAACCAACCACACTCTAATTGGATTGCAGGCCTGCACCACAGAAAGGAATACATGCCAAATTCTGAAAACTTAGTCAAAAGCCTATGGCAGGGGAGGTCGTGAGCCCTAGGGGTGTAATGTCTCTTATTTCTGGCTAAATGCATATATTATTTCACCAAACAGCCCTATAAGCACTTTTCTCTTAATGTCCATACCCATATATTAATGCTACTCTCGCTTTGGTTAGATAAGCTTCTCTTTTCAGATGATGGTGACCACTGGGATAACTCAATAGGCAACATAGTGCTGAGAAGAAGGGACAGAGGAGTGTTCAGCATTGAAACATCCTTATCACACCCTCCAAGGCTCAAGGTCCATTGTGGAAGAGGGGACAGAAAGAATGTAAGAACCAAAGGAAGGGTAGGACTGCTTGCAATGTACTCTTCCAGACACAATTTGGCCTCGATATCCACAACCTCGCAGTACCTGACACTACCTACACAAGACCCTCATAATAGGAGGAAAAGATGATGACTGATAGGGAGAGGGGATATGATGGAGAGTGTGAAGGGGAAAGTGGAGGAGGGGAGGAAATTATCATGGTGTATTGTCTAAAAGTATGGAAGTCATCAATAAAAAGTTAAAAAAATAAATGAAAATAAAAATTTAAATTTCAAATCTACAATACAAAGGCCCCGAGCCAGCTGCTTTATATAGTCATTTGGAAAGAGGAAGAGGAATTGACACTTCCAAAAAGTTTACAAATCCACATGAAGCTGGTCCTGTGGGGATGGCTCTTCACAGCTCATGACCGTGGGAAGTTAGCCATGAACGCAGCCAGGAGCCTTAAATGTCAAGATGAGGCTGAACAGGGCTTGAGCTGGGGGAGACATGCAGACAACAGGAAGAGGGAAGCCAGTCTGTGGGGCTTTCTTCCCCTGGGGTGGAATTCTGTCATTCTGAGTGGAAAGGATCTTTGTTTCCGAGCATGGCCTGACAGCTCCTCACAGCAGCGTAACCTGGACATGACAATGAAGTTTCACCTAAGAGGTTGTGGCCTTCCAGCTGAAAGTCAGCGCTCTCCCCAGGCACGCTCTCCTAGGGCCTGGAGAGTTCTAGAAGTTGTTCCAGCTTCTGCTTGTGATGTGTCCATACTGGTGCCCTGACTCAGTTCAGTCAGGGAGCCCAAGCCATCCGAAGGGTGATGGTCAATTCCCTAAGGGATGTTCAGGCAGCCGGAAAAGCCTGACTTGTGGGTGTCTTGGAAGTGGTCTGAGGAAGGACACTCTGTTTTCATTCAGCCTGGACAAGAATCATCCTGGGGCTTGAAGATCTGACTAAAACCAAAAGGCAGAAGAAAGGTAAATTCTGCCCCCATGGAGACACGCCACTGCTCCAGCGTTTAAATACCAGAACTCTGGGGTTTCAGGACTTCCGATTCCAAGACTAACCCGAGTGTTGGCCTCCTGCCCTTGTCCCAGGACCTCAGGCCTTTCCCCTCACACTGAGACAAGCCCGTGGCTCCCTCGGCTCTCAAACCTTTGGACTCAGGTTGAGTTACACCTCTGACGTCCCTGGCTCTCTGGCTTACGGAAGGCATTCCTTGGGGTTTTACAGCCACGGGGATCACATGAGCTAATTTCCATAATAAATCCTCTTTTCTGCACTGGGGAGATAGCACTTCCCGTGCTGCTATGAGGATCCCCAGTACCCTTATACGACCCAGGTGTGGCTGTGCGTGCCTGTAATCCCAGAGCTGGGGAGGTGGCAACAGGATACCTAGGACTTGCTGGCTAGCTAATCTAGCTGAATTGATGAGCTCTAGGTTCAGCTAGAGATCCTGGCTGTCTCAAAAAACAAAGTGGAGGGGCTGGAGAGCTGGCTCAGCGGATAAAGGCACTTGCTTGCAAAGTCTGATGGCCCAGGTTCGATTCCCCAGTATCCATGCACCAAGTATCAGTATCAGATGCACCAAGTAGCACAGGCACCTGAGCTCCTTTGTGGTGGCAAGAGGCCCTTTCTTTCTCTCTCTCACTGTCTCTTGTCTGCCTTGTTCTCTGTGTCTATATCTCAAATAAATAAACAAATAATAAATAAATAAGATAAAATATTTTCAAATATATTTTATTAATTTATTTGTTTGAGAAAGAGAGAGAAAGAGGCAGAGAGAAAGAGAAAGAGAGAGAATGGGCACGCCAGGGCCTCCAGCCACTGCAAACGAACTCCAGACACATGCGCCCTCTTGTGCATCTGGCTTACTTGGGTCCTGGAGAATCAAACCAGGATCCTTTGGCTTTACAGGCAAACGCTTTAACCACTAAGCCATCTCTCCAGCCCAAGATAAGTATTTTTAAGAAAGTAAAATAAAGTGGAGAGTGACTGAGGAATAAACCCAACATCAACCTCTGGACTCCATAAATGCCCACACACATGTGGTCACACACATACATACATACATGCACACCACACATACACCTCATCTGCATCTATCATCTGTCTGAACCTTCTGTCTGATTCTCTTGACACCCTGACTAATATAGAGAGTGAAGACCATGGGTCTAAACCACCCATACATGAGAACTCACCCTCATTCCTCCCAAACTCTGCGGAAGAGGAGCTGAATCTCCAATGACCATGGCTTAATCAAACATGTGTGTGAATGAAGCCTCCAGAAAACCCCACGGGGAGGCTGGGCGTGGTGGCGCACACCTTTAATCCCAGCAAACGGGAGGCAGAGGTAGGAGGATCTCGGTGAGTTTGTGGTCAGCCTGGGACTACATAGTGAATTCCAGGTCAGCCTGGGCTAGAGCGAGACCCTACCTCAAAACGACCACAACAACAAAACTCAGAAGCACAGGATTCAGAGCTTCCAGGTAGCTGAGTTTGTGGTGGATCTGTGGGAAGGTGGTCCACCTGGAGAGAACGTGGAATCTCTGATCCTTCTCCCCTGCACATCTCTCCATCTTTATTCTACGTGACTTCCTCTATGGTAAACCAGTAAACATGATTTCCTGAGATCTGAGAACTCTCCCAGAAAATTACTTAAGCCTAAGTAGGGGGTTGTAGGAACCCAACTTACAGCTGCTCAATTAGAAGCACTGGTTGCACCCTGGGACTTGGCACTGGTATCCAAAGTTAGGAAGGGCAATCTTGGGACTGAGTCCTCCATCTTTGTAGCCCTGTGTTATTTCCAGGGATTTAGTGTCTGAATTGCTTTGAATGAAGACATTCTACCGGGAGCCATTGCAGAATTAATTGCTTGCTTCTTGGTGGACAGTGAGCCTCACACCTTCAGAGGTCAAAGGAGTCTTCTATGGTGATTATACAGAACAAAGCTACAGAAGAAACTGAGTAGAAGCTTGGTGTTTCTCTCTCTCCCTCTCCCTGTACATCTCTCTCTATCTCCCCTGAGGCCCAGGCTGGCCTTGAACTGGCCAGACAGCCCAAGGAGGACCTTTAATTCCTAGTCCTCCTGCCGCCATGTCTTGAGTGCTGGGATTGTCAATAGTTTGCCACACACCTGACTTATGTGGTGCTGGGAATCAAACTCAGGGTTTTGTGCCTGGTAGGCAAACACTCTGAGCTAACTCCCCTGCCACTCACTTATACATTTTAAAAATAATAAGAACATCCTTGAATACCTGCTTACTTGAGCCAAGGGTCTCACTCTAACCTAGGCAGACCTGGAACTTACTCTGTAGTCCCAGGTTGGCCTTGAACTCACAGTGATCCTCCTACCTCTGCCTCCCAAGTGCTGAGATTAAAAGCGTGCACCACACGCCCTGGGCTTTATTTTATTTTATTTTATTTTATTTTATTTTATTTTATTTTATTTTATTTTTGATTTTCTAATCTTTCATCAAGAGTCTAAATACAAGAGGCTAGGGAGATGGCTCAGTGCTTAAAGGCATTTGCTTAATATTTGATTGATTGATTGATTTGTTTGAGAGAGAGAGAAGAAGAGAGAGAATAGGCATACCAGGACCTGTAGCCACTGCAAATGAACTCCAGATGTGTGCAACACTCTGTGCATCTGGCTTATATGGGTACTGGGGAATCAAACCTAGGTCCTTAGGCTTCGCAGGCAAGCGCCTTAACCATTAAGCCATCTATCCAGCCGCTGTCACAGCTTTTGTATTCTGATGAAATTAAATATCTGCCTCTTTGCTCAGACCTTAGACACACCAGGAACAAAGACACTGTTGGTCTCAAGTTGCTGTCAGAGTTCAGATCAGAGAGCATTGGGTAGGACTCCATTAGGTAAAGGTGTGGCTGAGGCCTGATTAAGAGTGGGAGTGCTGCGTGAGCAGGGGACTTTGGAACCAACGGCAGGTTGAGTGTGATCCACGCCATTGGCCTTCCACTGTCATACCTAAAGAGACCTCTATGACACTTTAACTGAAGTCCAGAGAGCAAGAGGCTATGACAAGTGCTTTGATGTTCCTGGGAACAGTGACAGGGATCTCGTGCCATGCGTTCTGGAACTCTTTCCTAGTTTCAACTTTGACCGAGGTGGACTTTTGTGTTTGGATGGATGGCCGGCTGTGATGTTTTGGGCCACAGTTTCTTGTCCTGTGCAAGAAAACACAAGCTCTTTTTGTTTGTTTGCTTGCTTGCTTGCTTGTGTAGGTGGTGGGGATGGGGATGGTCTGACTGTGTTGGCTTCACATGATAACAAAGAAAAATCTGAAATGTCACTTTCTTTCTCCCACGTGCTTCCTGGCGGTCCTACTGGTGGCTGCTGGGAGGCCAAGATGAAGCATGCGCAGGTGTGGGTGCTGGAAGCAACTTGAGGCAGCCAGGAATTCCCAGATCCCGCCAGGCTCTTCCCGCCTACTCTCTTCTTGCCTTCTGCAGCCCCAGAGTGATTGTTCTAACCTCCTCACCTACATCTTCAGTTCCTTTTAGGTTCACAATGAGCCCCTGGTGTGGCATAGTTGTGATGTACAGAGGCTGTCACCCAAAAATAAACTACAGTTCTGAAGAGAAAAAAAAAAAGTCTGGTTTGAAGAGGTGTGCCAGCCAGCCATGGCGTTCTATAGCACTTCTTGGTTAATGTCTGCAATTTTTCTTTTTCTACACAAAGCCAAATGGGGCTTATTAAGCTCCTCTGGTGTAATTTTTAAAAAGAAAGGACAAGTTAAAAATAGTCTCAGCACAAGGCTTAGAGCGCTAGGAAGAGCTGAAGACGAGGTCTGGGAGCTGGTTTCATAACCCTAATTCACAGAAGTGCTGGGAGCAGGAACAAGAGACCTTTAGGGAGAGAGCACCGCTTCCAGGGATCCTTTATATTCATTTTCCTTCCTTCCTTCTTTCCTTCCTTCCTTCTTTCCTTCCTTCCTTCCTTTCTTCCTTCTTTCCTTCCTTCTCTCCTTTCTTTTTCTTTTCTTTTTTTTTTTTTTTGAAGTAGGGTCTCACTCTAGCCCAGGCTGACCTGGAATTCACTATGTAGTCTCAGGGCGGCCTCGAACTCACGGTGATCCTCCTACCTCTGCCTCCCAAGTGCTGGGATTAAAGGTGTGCGCCACCATGCCCGGCTCTTCCTGGACTTATGGATGGGAGCAGTTTCTTCCGCCATAGATGGAGCCTCCCCCTGGATCCGCAAGCTGCAATAAATCCCTTCCTCCCCTAAAGTGTATCTGTTTTGGATGTTCACCCCAGCAACGTGAAGCTGTCTACGGCAGAGTTAATGTACACGTTTTAGACAGGATGCCCAGGGATAATTTCTAGGACTCAGGAGCTATCTACCAGACAACCACGTAGCCTGAGCAGATGGTAGGTAAGGTTGAGAAAGATTAAAGCGGGGACAACCACTTAGCAGAGATGTGATAGGGGATTCATGTGCCAGGCTGGAGACCCAAGTGGAGCCTGGGAACTTTGATCGTCTTATGTTCTGGCTGCGCAGGGATGGACCTGAGGATGCTGGTTCCCACTTCACAAGGAGGCAGAGGTCAGGAGGATCTGTAGTAGTTTTGGGCTGGGGCCCAAGCAGGCTTCCTTCCTGTCTCTGGTTTGTGCCAAGGGCTCAGGACCCCTTCTCTCCTTGCTGTCTTGTAGAATAACTCACCTTGACAGCAGTAATCTTTTTTTGTGTGTGCATGTGTGTGTACATGAGTGTATATGTGTGTGTGTGGAGGCCAGAGGTCAATAACAGGCATCTTTCTCAATCACTCTGCACCTTATTTTTTTAAATTTTTGTTTTATTTATTTGTTTATTTATTTATTTATTTTTGGTTTTTCAAGGTAGGGTCTCCCTCTAGCCCAGACTGACCTGAAATTCACTCTGTAGTCGCAGGGTGGCCTCGAACTCATGGCAATCCTCCTACCTCTGCCTCCTGAGTGCTGGGATTAAAGGTGTGCGCAACCACGCCCAACAATTTTTTTGTTTTATTTTTAATTTATTTATTTGAGAGCGACAGACAGACACAGAGAGAAAGAGGCAGAGAGAAAGAGAGAGAGAGAGAATGGGCGCACCAGGGCCTCCAACCACTGCAAACAAGCTCCAGATGCATGTGCCCCCTTGTGCATCTGGCTTATGTGGGTCCTAGGGACTTGAGCCTTGAACCAGGGTCCTTAGGCTTCAAAGGCAAGCGGTTAATTGCTAAGCCACCTCTCCAGCCCTCCACCTTATTTTTTTTTTCAAGGCAAGGTCTCACTCTAGTCCAGGCTGACCTGGAACTCACTCTGTAGTCCCAGGTTGGCCTTGAACTCACAGTTATCCTCCCACCTCTGCCTCTCAAGCATTGGGATTAAAGGTGTGCACCACCATGCCCTGATTCCACCTTATTTTTCATAAGTAACTTTTATTGACTTATTTGCATGTGTGTATGGGCACACCAGGGATACTGGTGCCACTCTTTGCACTGGCTTTATGTGGGTGCTGTGGAATTAAATTTCAGATAGCAGACATGACAAGCAAGTGCCTTTAACCACTGAACCATCTCCCTAGCCCTATCCACCTTTTTTTCAGGGGAGGAGAGAGGTTTTCAAGGCAGAGTCTCATTCTAGCCCAGGCTGACTCTGTAGTCCCAGGCTAGCCTTGAACTTTCAACAATCTTCCTACTTCTGTCTCCCTGGGGCTGGGATTAAAGGCATGCACCACTTTCTTTCTCTCTTTCTCTCTCTCTTTCTCTCTTTCTTTCTCTCTTTCTCCCTTCCTTCCTTCCTTCCTTCCTTCCTTCCTTCCTTCCTTCCTTCCTTTCTTTCTTTCTTTCTCTCTCCCCCCTCTCTCTCTCTCTTTCTCTCTTTCTTTCTTTCTTTCTCTCTCCCCCCCTCTCTCTCTCTCTCTCTCTTTCTTTCTTTCTTTCTTTCTTTCTTTCTTTCTTTCTCTCTCCCTCTCTCTCTCTCTTTCTTTCTTTCTTTCTTTCTTTCTTTCGAGGTAGGGTCTCACTCTAGCCCAGGTTGACCTGGAATTCACTATGTAGTCTAAGGGTGGCCTTCAACTCTAGGCAATCCTCCTACCTCTGCCTCTCGAGCGTTGGGATTAAAGGCATGTGCCACCATGCCCAGTTCCAATTTATTTTTTGAAACAGGGTTTCTCTCTGAACCTGTAGCTCACTGATTCAACTAGTGTTAGCCAGCATGGCCCCGTCTCTGTCCTCCCACTGCTGGGATTACAGGTAAATGCCACCAGGCCTGGCTTTTCTGTGCGTACTGGGGGGCTGAATCCAGGCCCTCATGTCTGCACAGCAAGGATATCCTGACAGTCATCTTGCTAACCCCAACAGCAGTAATCTTGTGGGTCTCATTTTCTGGATTACACGCACCATGCCAGAATTGCATCTATATTATCTTGTTTGTTTGTTTGTTTTGGGTGGTTTCACTTATTTTTTTAATTTTTGAGACTGGGTTTTGTTATATAGCCCAGGCTGGCTTCAAACTCATGGTATTCCTCCTGCCTCAGCCTCCAGAGTGCTGGGATTGCAGGTGTGTACCACCATGCTCAACTTAGCTACATTACCTTAATGAACTCACTAGATAGTCCCAAGTTCAAGTTCTGGCTGTGCTATTCGTTATCTGTACCAGGCAAATTGCCCTCCTGAGCCAGGATATCAATTAGTTCTAGCTGCCATAATAAAATGCCATAAACGGGGTGGCTCAAACAACATTTATTTTCTCACAGGTCTAGAGACTAGAAGTCCAAGATCAAGGTGCCAGAGGCTGTGTGTCCCATGAGGTCTTTCCCCCTCAGTTGCTCAAGACTGCCATTTTTGTCTTCCCATGACCTTTACAAGGTGGGGAGTTTTCTGGTGTCTTTCTTTTCCTCCTTTAAGAATCTCTTTTTGGGTCTGGAAAGATGGCTTAGCAGTTAAGGCATTTACCTGCAAAGCCAAAGGACCCAGGTTTGATTCCCCAGGACCCATATAAGCCAGATGCACAAGGTGGAACAAGCATCTGGAGTTTGTTTGCAGTAGCTGAAGGCCCTGGTGTGCCCATTCTCTCTCTATCTGCCTTTATCCCTCTCTCTCTCTCAAACAAATAAAATAAAGTTTTTTTGTAAAAAGAATCTCTTCTTTAAAATACTGTTATTATTGCTAGGCATGGTAGCCCACGCTTTTAATCCTAGCACTCAGGGAAGGGGCAGAGGTAGGAGGATTGCTGTGAGTTCGAGGCCACCCTGAGACTGCATAGTGAATTCTAGGTCAGACTGAGCTAGAATGAGACCTTATCTCGAAAAACCAAAAAATATTGTCATTATTTATTTGTGTGTATGCATATGATGCATGTTTATAGACACATGTGTGCCACGCCACATGTGTGGAAGTCAAAGGTCAACCTCAAGGTATATTTTCTCCCCTTCCGTCTTCTTTTGAGACAGTCTCTTTCATCGTTTGAAAACTACTGCTTGCAAGCTTCCAGATTCTTCTGGCTCCACCTCCCATTGGCATAGACATGTTGGGAGTAAAGATGCATACGTCACTTTGCATCCAGCTTTAATCAAAATCAAACTCAGGTCATCAGGCTTGCAAGCAAGTGCCTAACCACGGAGCCATCTGCCCAACCCCTGGTGTCTCTTCTTATAAAGACACCAGCCCTATTGAATAGGATCCCACCCCAATGATCTCATTTAACCCCAAGTATTTCCTCCGAGAGTCCATCTCTAAATATAGTCACACCGGGCATTAGGGCTTCTGCATATGAATTTGGGAGGACACAAGCACTCAGTTTATAGCAAATAGTTTCTTTGGCTAGTAAGCTGTGAGTTGTACAAGATATCTGAGACAAGGCCCCATGACACTTGTGAAGGGCTTAGCAGAGCGCCCTGCACAGTTCATGAATGTTTCCAAGTGTCAGGCGGGGAATGTGGCTCAGAAGGTAGAATATTTGCCTATCATCCATGAAGTCTGGGGTTTGATCCACAGCACAACATGAAGCAGGCATGGTGATGCATGCCTGTATCCCCAGCACTGGGGAGGCAGAGACAAGAGAATCAGAAGTTCAAGGTCAGATTCAGCTACATAGGGATTTCAAGGCCAGCCTGGGATATATGAGACCCAGTCTTTTTTTTTTTTTTTTTTGTAGAGAGACACAGAGAGAGAGGGAGAGGAAGACAGATATAGATGGTCGCACCAGCAGCCTCTCAGCTGCTGCAAACGAAATCCAGATGCGTGCGCCCCCTTGGGGTCAAGTGCGGCATTGCGCCCTTTGTATCTGGCTAAATGTGGGACCTGGAGATTTGAACCGGCATTTTTAGGCTTAGGAGGCAGGTGCCTTAACTGCTAAGCCATCTCTCCAGCCCGAGACTCAGTCTTAAAAAATGTTTCCAGGCTAGAGAGATGGCTCAGCAATTAAGGTGCTTGCTTGCAAAGCCTAAAGACTAGGTCCTATTCCCCAGGACCCACATAAAGACAGATGCGCAGAGTGGCGCGTGCACCTGGAGTTCCATTTGCAGTGGCTGGAGGCCCTGGTGCACCCATTCTCTCTCTCTTTGCTTGCAAATAAATTAAAAAATATTTTTAAAAATCTTTTCCAATTGTTCCTACATGCAAGGACTGGCATTATTATCAGTAGACCTCCAGTAAACATGTAGTTGGGGCTTGCCGGTGGTAAAATTAGCAAGAGGTTATGGTGCTTCAACATATAGGACTCGAAATCCTGGCTTTTCCCCCATTGTGCTTCATGGCTTACATAACACGTCACTATAAGATCATTTGAATTCAAAAGCATTACTTCTCGTTTCCTATGAATAGTTAAGCACACTGTCATATAGATCACAAAATGGTTTCACTTTAAATATCACACCCTCACGTTCAGGGACCATGTCTTACTTTTTTCCCCATGGGATCATGTATGCAAAGCAGGTGCTCCATGAGTGAGCTCTTAGCCCAGTGTCTAGCATAGCATCTATCATACCAAACATAGCCAGAAATATGACTTGAGAGGCTGGAGAGATGGCTCCGCAATTGCTTGGTTTTGATTCCCCAGTTCCCATGTCAAGCCAAGTGCACAAAGTCTTGCAGGCATCTGGAGTTTGTTTACAGTGGCAAAAGGCTCTGGTATTCTCTTCCTCTCTCTCTCTCTCTCTGTGTCTCTCTCCTTGAAAAGAAAAATAGGACTTGAGCTGAACTATGCAAGATCTTCAGGGAAAATGCAGTGATAAAGTTGGTAAAATAATTAGGATATTACAGCTACCCTGACCGTCCCATGGGCACTCCATCCTGACCACAAAGACCATTGGCCATTGTCTGCACATCTCTCATGCCCACATGAATGAAGGTGTTTTGTTTTGAGACAGGGCCTTGTGTGGCTTAGGCTGGCCTCAAACTGTCCATGTAGCTGAGGATGGCTATTGCAGTCAGGTTTGCATTGCTGGTAGAAACCATCCGACCAAAAGCAGCTTGTGGGAAAGAAGAGGTTTATTTTGATTTACAGGCTTGAGGGGGCAGCTCCATGATGGCAGGGGAAAACGATGGCATGAGCAGAGGGTGGGCACCACCTCCTGGCCAACATAAGGTAGGTAATAGCAACAGGAGAATGTGCCAAACACTGGCAAGGGGACACTGGCTATAACACCCATAAGCCCGCCCCCAGCAATACACTGTCTCCAGGAGGTGTTAATTCCCAAATCTCCATCAGCTGGGAAGCTAGCATTCAGAACCACCACAATGGCCTTGAAATTCTGATCCACCTGCCTCCACCTGGGCTGCCATGCCCAGTTCATTGATGCTGGGAATGGAACTCAGGCTTTTGTGCATGCTAAGCAGGCACTCTGTCCACTGGGCCACATGCCCAGATGAAAAGATGGATTTTAAAATGCTTCCTTTCTTCCATTTGCCTCTTCTGAATCATGCTTCCATTTTTTTTTCCTTCCTTGATTCTGCCAATAATCACCGAGCGCCTAGCATGTGTCAGTTTCCTCTCTAGATCTGGGATACGGAAACAAACAAGAAGCCAGGAGGTCCTGCTTCCTAATGGGTACAAGCATGTGCATGGTAGGTTAAGTTCCCCAGGAAAGATGTTCACTGTGTGCCCTGCAGTGGTGGAAGGAGCAGGGTGCGCTGGGAACCGATGTCTGGAGGAGGGAGCACTTGGACTTGGGCGGAGAGAACTTCCACAGCCGTCTAACCTGAGTTGAGAGGGACACAGGAAACAGTTAATGTTAGTTTGTTTCAGGCAGAGGTGCTGGGAAAATGCCAGCTGACAGGGATTAATGGGTATAGAAGGAGGAATTATATTTTATTTTATTTATATGTTTGAGAGAAAGGGGCAGAGAGAGAGAATGGGAGTGCCAGGGCCTCCAGCCTCTGTAAATGAACTCCAGATGCATGTGCCTCCATGTTCATCTGGCTTACATGGGTCCTGGAAAATCGAACTGGGGTCCTTTGGCTTTGCAGGCAAACTCCTTAACCGCTAAGCAATCTCTCCAGCCCTTTTTAATATATATTTTATTTTATTTATGAAAGCAGGAATTAAAAAGAACAGAAGATAAGATCTCTGCTGTCTAAGAGCTTCTCTCATTTAAAAAAATATTTTATTTTTATTTGTTTCACATACAGAAAGAGGGAGAGGAGAGAGAGAGAGAGAGAGAGAGAGAGAGAGAGAGAATGGGTGCACCAGGGCCTCCAACCATTGCAAACAAACTCCAGACATGTGCGCCCCCTTGTACATCTGGCTAATGTGGGTCCTGGGGGATCGAACCCTGGGTTCTTTGGCTTTATAGGCAGGCACCTTAACTGCTAAGCCATTCCTCCAGCCCTTCCCTCATTTTTTATTTTTTTATTTTTTTGAGGCAAGTATAGCACAGGCTACTTTCACAGTCACTAGGTCCCTCCGGGTGACCTGAACTAACGTTCTTGCTCAAATGCTGGGATGAGTGTTGTGCACCGCCATGGCCAGCTGAGCTCCCAGTCTGGTTGAGCCAGCCCTGGAAACCCTCCAGTCTCTGCCTCCCAGATGCCAGGGTTACAGGCAAGCTGCCAGGCCTACCTGGCATTTACATGGGTGCTGGGGATAGGAACTCTAGTACCTTCGCTTGTGTAACAAGTGCTTTTCCCACTAAGCCATCTCCCCAGCCCAAACTCCCACTCTTGAGAGAGAAAGATGTACAGAAATGAAGCCGTCTGAGAAAATGTTGACGGTAACAGAAACAAATGCAAATCCCTTTGGCTGGCATAACGCATGGATGTGGATGCAATGAGATGAACGCAGCCAGAGGTGTTTCGCTAAGATGTAGACCGCAGAACACCTACCTCAGAACCACCCAGAACGCCCGCTCAATATGCCAGGATATGACCCTTGATTCAGACTCAGGGTCCTGCTGTCATCAGGTAGGGGCTGGCTGACTTTACCTAGGACAGCACCCTGGGTGATTGTGGTGTCTGTGAAGTTTTGAGAGCATGGTGGGCCCATATTTACAAACACCTCCCACAGTCAGGAAAACCCCTGCAAACAGGATCAGCATGGAGGAAACTGAGGCCCAGAAGAGAGAATGAGGCGGACCCTAGACATGAAGAGAGAAGGGAAGGTGTTTCCAGCAAGAGAGGGTGGGCGGGCATAGGTAAAGGAATCCAAAATAGTTTATAAGACAGTGAAAATACTGGGCTGCCTGGAGCAGAAAGGAAAGGTTGGGGGACAATAACATTTTTTAAAGTAGTTTATTTATTGGGGGTGGGAGTGTAAATAAACTCCAGACGCATGAGCCACATTCTGCATTTGGCTTTATGTGGGTACTGAGTAATTGAATCCAGGTCATCAGGCTTTGCAAGCAAGCACCTTCAAATGCTGAGCCATCTCCATAGCCTGGAATAATAGTTTTAACAAAAGAAATTCTTGAACCAGGCGTGGTGGCACACGCCTTTAATCCCAACACCCGGGAGGCAGAGGTGGGAGGATCGCTGTGAGTTCCAGGCCACCCTGAGACTTCTTAAGGAATGCTGTAAGCCAAACACATCAGACACTCAGCATTTGCCCTGTTGCTTTGAACATGCTATTCGAAGGAGGTTAATAGTCAAGTACTTTTGCATTTATGACTTTGGACACTTCTCACTGTCTTAGGCTGGCCTTGAACTCACAGCGATCCTCCTACCTCAGCCTCCCAAGTGCTGGGATTAAAGGTGTGCAGCCCCCCACGCCTGGCTAGCTTCTTAGTCTATAAAATGGAGCTCATCATACTTTTCAGAGGTGTGAGATTTAATGCATGTGAAAAGTCAATTCTATTCTGGACCAAGGCTATGTTAAAACAGTAAAAACAGTAACAAAACTAAACCCAAGGACCTCACCACCACCACCACCACCACCACACACCACCACACACATACGCTTTATGGTATATCTGGAGACATCTGGCCTGTTGATACTATCTGTAGAATTTTTTTTTTCCTGCTTAATTTCCTGTCTTGCTGTCCTTCCGCAGGCCTCCAGCTATCTCTGGAGGTTTCCGGGGCATGCTGGCGTGCCCTCTAGTGTACAATTCTATAATGACTCAGTCTCATGTCTAGCTGAGAAACGTCCCTTGAGAACACTAGGTAAAACGCCTCTTTGCAAAAATAACTTACACAAAAATAACAACTTCTTTATTTTTGGTGAGACAGTCAGAGAGAGAGGCAGATAGAGAAAGACTGAATGGGTGCGCCAGGGCCTCCAGCCCAGACGCGTGTGCCACGTTATGAATCTGGCTTACATGGGTCTGAGGGAATTGAACCTGGGTCCTTTGGCTTTGCAGGCAAGCACCTTAACTGCTACTCCATCTCTCCAGTCCCCAAAATAACATCTTATTTTCATAGAGGAGCTCATGTAGCCTACCCAGGCTGGCCTATAACTCTGTGTAGACAAGGCTGATGTTGAACTCTGATCCTCCTGCCTCCACCTCCCGAACATTGGGATTACAGATGTATAGTTCTCTGCCGGGCTTGTGTAGTGCTGGAGACTTTGTGCATCAGGCAGGCGCTCTGCCATCTTAACTACTTCCCCAGCTCCCTCTCCCCCACCCCCCAACACCTTTAACAGTGGCTGTACGTCAAAAACAAGGGAAAATTGCTTTGTGGTTTTGCAGTCCCAGTGACAATGACTAACATTTTTCTATAAGCAAAACCTCTAAGTACATTTTGTGCAAATGGAGAAGAGGATGCAAGACTCAAAAGATTTTCCATCCTGAACTTCCCATTTTAAGCCTCCAAAGTACTCAAAAAATGTCTTCAGGGCTGGAGAGATGGCTCAGCAGTGAAGGCACCTGCCTGCCAAGCCTAAGAACACCCGTTCGATCTCCAGGTCCCACATTTAGCCAGACACAAAAAGTAATGCAAGCGTGCAATGTCGCACATGCACACAAGGGGGCGCAAGCGTCTGGAGTTTGTTCACAGTGGCTGAGAGGCCCTGGCGTGCCCATTCTCTCTCTCTCTCTCTGTCTCTCTCAAATAAAAAAATGTCTTCAAATGTGTATGTCATTTATTGTGTGTGATTGCTCTTTGAACAGTTTCACTTTTTTTTAAAGAGTGGTGACAGGGGAATATAGTTTCTGGGGCCAGCTCTGGAGAATAGGGAGATCTTGGTTCACTTGCCTCTCCTTGTTGGATTTTACTTTCTGCCAACTGAAGTTGAGAGAGACAGACTGAAGGATCACTCAAGGGCTCTTCTAGAACAAGGTTCTACAACTAAATAGAGAGGTTGCGAGTGGTTATTACTTTGGGTTTGGAATCGTGAGACCTCATTTCTTGTGACTGCTCCAGTATTCATCAATCAGTTATGGAATCTTGGTCAGTTGTTTAACCTGCCTAAACCTCTGTGTCCTCGTCTATGACAAAAGGCCACCACGGCCGTATTCACTGTTATTATGTGTGACGGTTAATCTTCACTGTCAACTCGACTGGATTTAGACTCATCGCCGTGTAAACACACTTCTAGGTGTGTGCGTAACTGAAGAGGGGCGACCCACCCTGAATGTGGGCAACACCATCCCATGGATTGGGGTTTTTGGCTGAACAAAAAGGAGGAAGTGAGCTGGGCACCGATCGTTCATCTCTTCTTGCTTTCTGACTGCAGGTGTGACCAGACACCTCACGCTACTATACACCTGGGCTGTACCCTCAAAATGAAGCAAAATAAACCCTTCCTCCCTTAAATTCCTTAAAAAAACTAAAGAATTGGTGTGAGGGTATGTATGGTGTGTGTGTGTGTGTGTGTGTGTGTGTGTGTGTGTGTGTGCGCGCAGATGCATGTACATGCATATGGAGGCTGGAAGAGAACGCTGGTTACCCTCCTCGATCGCTTTCCCTCTTTCTTTCCTTGAGATGGAGTCTCTCACTGAACCTGGAGCTGAAGGCATCCTGGCTGACCAGGGAGCCTCCAAGATTCACCTGTGTCTGCTCCAATCAGCACTGGGGTTACAGGCATGCATGGCCACGCCCACTTTTTATGTAGGTGCTGGGGATTGAACTCCGGACCTTACACTTGCACAGCTAACCCATCTCCTCAGCCCCCTTCGGAGGCTTTTGTCAGGCATTTTATCACAGTAATGAGAATACTAGCTAGCACATTGTGAGACTCAAAAGAAAGATTCTGTTAACAAATTACTTCAAAAAACTGCAAAGAGCCACTAAGATGCAAGGCTCTAAAATTAAGTCTTAGCTAAGCATGGATCACCATGAGTTCAAGGGCACCCTGGTCTAGATAGTGAGCTCGGGAAAACCTGGGCTACAGCGTGAGACCCTGTCTAAAAAATATGTGTCTGGGTCCAGTGTGTTTGGGATGGAGGATCTGCATTCCAGCATAAGGTATGCAGAGAGTTTGAGCTCTGCCTGGGGTTCCTGGAGTGTGCTTGCTTATGATGCTGGTGGTGGTGTTTCTCTCTACATGGACCTGTGAAAGGGGGCAGCTTCTTCCACTATTATGGACCTTCCCCTGGATCTGTAAGGTTCAATAACTCCTCTTCATCCCATAAACTGCCTGGTTTGGAAGTTCATCCCAGTAATGTGAAGCTGACTTCAACATATGGGCAGAAGAGATGGCTCAGTGGTTAAAGGCCCTTGCTTGCAAAGCCTGATGGCCCAGATTCGATTCCCCAATACCCATGTAAAACAAGATGTGCAAAGCATCCCGTATGTCTAGGGTTTGCAGCAGCAAGAGGCCCTTTTGTGCCCATATTCTCTCTCTCTCTCTCTCTCTGTCTCTCTCCAAAATAAATAAATAAAGATATTTTAGAAAAAAAAGTGAAAGACAAATTCTAACTGAAAGCTCAATGAGACGGTCTGAGCACAAACCTGTGGATGGTTTAAGCAGATGTGTTCGTTAGTCTGCTGCTTAGCCAACCGTGTCATCTAAGCCTGGCAAAGGTTTGCATCGACAACAGAGAAAAGTGCCTTGTGCGAGGGGGACTTAGCCGGGCTCTTTTATGCAAAACATTTAAAGAACAAATGGAAGAGGTACCTTTCCTATCAAGACGAGGTATTTCCTGTGCCTGTTCATTCCTGTGGAGGTGGAAGGAAGAGCCTGTGAACTGAAAGCTCAGGTTGTCGGCTGGAGAGATGGTTCAGTGGTTAAGGCGCTTGTCTGCAAAAATTAACAACCTGGGTTCAATTCCCCAGTACCCACATCGAGCCAGATGCACAAGGTGGGCACATGCATCTGGAGTTTGCAGTGGCTAGAGGCTGTGGTGTGCCCATTCTCTCTCTCTCTGTTCTGTCTGTCTCTGCTTGCAAATACACACACATAATTTTTTTAAAGAGAGCTCAGATTACTGAAACAAAAAAACATGGTCAGAGGTGCTGAGCAACCCCCTTCTCCCCTCACAATTTCTTTCCTACCCAACTCCTTGGCTACAGTGAGGGTCATGTGGAAAACAAGTGCACAGTATGAAGGGGTGTGATGTGCATTCGCCACACATGTCTCTTATTTTAAAAATTAAGACTCGTACTGGAAGAAAGAAAGAAAAAAAGAAAGAAAGAAAGAAAGAAAGAAAGAAAGGAGGGAGGGAGGGAGGGAGGGAGGGAGAGAAGGAAGGAAGGAAGGAAGGAAGGAAGGAAGGGAAGGGAAGGGAAGGGAAGGGAAGGGAAGGGAAGGGAAGGGAAGGGAAGGAAGGAAGGGGAGGAATAGTAGCCAGGCATGGTGGCGCACATCTTTAATCCCAGCACTCGGGAAGCAGAGGTAGGAGGATTACTGAGTTTGAGGCCAGCCTGAGACCACAGAGTGAATTACATGTCAGCTGGGGCTACAGCGAGATCCTACCTCGCAAAACTAAAACTAAACTAAGCTAAAATACAATAAGACTCCTGCCAGCAATATCTTCAGTGTAAGAGCCATTCATTTAGAAGCAGAATGAGCAGACAGTGGTGTTTAATCACAAGGCTGTAAGCTCCATGGGAGGAGGAAGCAGACAAGCCGTGCAGGGGCTTCCCCTCCACAGAGACAGGTTTAGGCGTTGTTTTAAAGAAGCCGGTCAGGATGGGCTTCTGTTTGCTGTTGGTTCTTCTTTTTTTTCTTTACTGTCACTCTCCCATGGCACCCATGAAATTCAGGGCAAATCTTTGAGGATGGTAAACAGAGAAAGTCTAGCCTGTTTTTCGTTTTATGTTTTTAATTATATATTTGTTTGAGAGAGGGGAGAGAGTTCTAGCCACTGCAAATGAACTCCAGACACATGTGCCACCATGTGCATCTGGCTTTACGTGGATAGTGGGGAATCAAACCTGGGTCCTTAGGCTGCACAGGCAAGCGCCTTAACCACTGAGCCATCTTTCCAGCTCTAACCTGTCTTTTCTAGGCACTGCAAAGTGTGGGGATGAGAGAATAAAAGCTTAAATGTGATTTGGTTTATTCAAAGGTTCTGGAAATACATCAGTTTATTTAAGAGTGCCTGCCTGGCCCTGGGTCACACCCAAAAAATATCTGTAGCACTGGCTGCAGCCCGTCCCGAATCCAGTAAGCAAAGCTGATGGAGAAAAATTTGGGGCTATGTCTATGCTTCAGCCCTCCATCATTCACTGTCTCCACACATGAAACTGGCTTCCATTTTCATCAGCCACGCTGTCCTCGTCCATCAGCCACTCACACAGGAAGCCCAGGAGGCCAGGATCTCTCAAACCACCGTAGAAACTTCCGTCCATGGATCTGATCCCTGTGACATGGATTTTTATGTCCTAGACGGTCAATGCAGCAGGTCCTTATGTGCTCAAAAGAAAAGGAATATCACCTTCTAGTGTTCCTTCCAGGCCACAGCTAGGTTAAGTTTTCATTCTATAGAACAAGAGGTTCTCCAACTGCAACGTGCGTAGAACCGTGATATGTAGAACCGAGTCCAGTACTCCTGGAGTGGCCCTGACATCAAGGACTCGGAGGATACTGACGCTGCTCGTCCTCAGAGCACACTTGGAGACCACCATCAAGGCAGAATCTGTTCTCCTCACACCCCCATTTGCACTGGTTGGCTTAGAGTTGTTAAGTCCCAATGCAAGCAGCATGATGCTTCACTCACCCTCTAGGAAGCGCCGTCTTGATCCCCCGTCTCCACACCTTGTTGCGGACAGCTTCACGTTGCTGGGATGAACATCCAAACCAGACACAGCTTACAGAAGGAAGGGATTCGTTTGAAGCTCACAGATCCAAGGGAAGTTCCATCCATGGCGCAAGAAGCTGGCTCCCTGTCATAAATCTAAATAGAGAGGGAGAAACTGTCAGCGGCCAGCGAACCCCAAAAAAGCAGCAAGCGGGACCACCGGAGCTCAAGCCTCTGTGGACGTCTTTGGGGTGGACCCCAGGATCCGCCCCTAGTGACACCTCCTCTAGCCGGGCATCCGCAGACCCAAGTGACAAGCTTGAATAAAACACCTGCATCTATGGAGGACGCACATCCATTCCAACTACCACACACCTCTTGCTCATATCCAGGAACCCCAACCTCTGTGGCTCATGCGGACTTCCTGGGGTGCACCAGTGACTAGGGATATAATCCTGCCTTTGCCACCACCTACGATTCGGTTCACACCTCATAGGGACTCTGACCCGCCCCTCTCTATGTCCACTGACCTTCTCCATTTTGGCCCAGATGCCACTTTCTATGACCATGTTCATTACCTGGAAGCTGCCCCAGACTATTCACCTGTCCTATGAAGAAAGGCCACTCTGACCTCAGCTCCCACCCTTCTTCTTCTTTTTTTTTAATTTGAGAGAGAGACACACAGGCCAGTGGCCTCTCAGCAGCTGTGAATGAACTCCAGACGAGTGCGCCCCCTTATGGCCATGAGCAGCATTGCGCCCTTGTGTCACTTTTGCATCTGGCTAAACGCGGGACCTGGAGATTCGAACGGGTGTTAGGGTTCCCAGGCAGGTGACTTCACCGCTAAGCCATCTCTCCAGCCAACCCCCCCTTTTTTTAATTTGAGAGAGAGAGAGAGAGAGAGAGAGAATGGGATCCCACCCTTCTTCCTTGTTTGCTTTTCATGCCCGTTCTCACTGCTGCCACAAGCCTTCAGATTCGCCTCCACCCAAGGCTCTGCTTGCTGCCTGTGTTCACGTCACCTCAAGGTGCAACTGCCAGAGCAGAATTCCAAGACCCTGGTCACAAAGCAAATTTACTTTTCACCATGACTGTCCCATACACAATCCTGATGGGATAGCTTCCCTTGAATGAGGTTCTCGGTCGGCCCCACGGCTCCTTTGCTCACTCACGGTTTATGAAAACTGGTCTTGTCACCCGAAACCCCAGGACAGTCTCTGGCATGATAACAAATAACATGATAACAAATAACTTGAAATGTTCAATTCATGAAGAGAAGATTTATTTTGGCTCACAGTGTTTGAAGACTCCAGTCTATGACTGATTGGCTCAACTGCTGTTTGGGCCTATGGTAAGAGTACGTGTAGGTAGACGAAAACCTCTCACCTCATGGCCAGGAAACAACAGAGAAGGAAAGGGCCAGTGTTCCCCTATGCCATTAACAACATGCCTCCAGTGATTTAAAGGCCTCCTGGTAGGCCGCACCTCTTAAAGCTTCTATCACTCCTTAAATAGCATCATCTTGGGTATGAAGCCTTAAAAACAAAACAAAACAAAAAACTTAATTTGTGCATCTGGTTTTACGTGGGATCTGAAGAATCGAATCCTGGCCCCGCATTCTTTCCAAGCAAGCACCTTTAACTGCTGAGCCATCTCCCCAGCCCGGGAATGAAACCTTTAATACCAAGCCTTTGGGGCTACATTTAGGATCTAAACTATAACCGTAATTAATTGCTCCCAACCCAGAGGAATAATAAAAGCCCCAAACACTCAAACTTGGCCCACTATAGGAAGACAGTAGGAAAGGGAAGCTATAGTCAGTTTCTGATCTTTTGCTGACTCCTCCCCTTTCAACCACCAGGGCCAACCTCTGACCTCTACTGTGTTGAAAGGGAAAGCAGGCCAAAGGGCAGGAAAGATTCTGTTGACAGCTAGCGGTTGTCCCTCCCTGGTCTGAGCAAACTTCCAAAGTGAGCTCTTGAGTGAGCTCTTTGGAGACCCCAGGGCTCCTTCACAGGCCTTTCCTTAGCTCAGGTAATCCCTCACCAACTTGACTCCTTGAGTACTCCAGTCCCTTTATCCTTGAGGGTTCAATGCTCCTATCGGGGTGACCGTAAGAGTGGCTCTTTAGGGCAAAGTCCCTTTAAACAGCTGCAGGTTGTCCACAGCACACTGCTGCAGGGTTTGTACTTCTGAATCGAGATGCATGTGCTTCTGGTCACAGTGAAGTAACTTACTTCTCCAACTGTAACTTCTATGCTGTTGCCATAGGCAACCCCAGTCACCTTCTTGCCCTTTATTTTTTCAGGAATGAAGCCGACTTCATTCCAAGCCCCACCTCCAGGCACACATTCCATAGTAGCTGCAGAAGTTCTTCTGCAGGCCTGTTGCTTCTACTGCGCTTTTGGGGCCTTTGGAGCAAACAGTGTTCCATTATCACCCATCAAATCTACCTCCTGTCATCTCCATCCCTCACAGACCCGCCAGCCTCTTTTCTTATTTTTAATATCTTCCTACTTCCCTTTCTCTCTCCCTCTCTCCCTTCTTCTTTCTTTCTTTCTTTCTTTCTTTCTTTCTTTCTTTCTTTCTTTTCTTTCTTTCTTTCTTTCTTTCTTTCTTTCTTCTTTCTTTCTTTCTTTCTTTCTTTCTTTCTTTCTTTTCTTTCTTTGAGACAGAGTGAGTGAGAGAGAGAGAAAGGTGCAGAGCGAGAGAGAGAATAGGTATGCCAGGGCCTCCAGCCACTGCAAAGGAACTCCAGTCCCATGCGTCACCTTGTGCATCTGGTTTTACATGGGTACTGGGGAATTGAACTCCAGTCCTTAGGCTTTGCAGGCAAGTGCGTTAACTGCTGAGCCATCTCTCCAGCCCTCTGCATTTATTTTGCCATTAATATTTGTTTACTTTTCTAAAAGACAATCTCAGGCTGGAGAGATGGCTCAGTGGCTAAAGGTGCTTGTTTATAAAGCCTGATGGCCTGGGTTATAGTCTTTTAATAGTCACATAAAGCCAGATGCACGAAGTAGCACATGCATCTAGAGTTCTTTTGTAGTGGTAGGAGGCTCTGGTATGCTTGTATTCTGTCTCTTTTTCAAATAAATTAATTGAAATATTTACAAAAGACAACCTCCACAAGATCTGACTACGTCCACAGCAAATCACCACCAACCCCAGCATCTAATAGCTTAGTTAAGTTAGGCATAAAAGGCTTTTTGCAGGTCTTGGGCTGGAGAGATGGCTTAGTGGTTAAGGTGCTTGCCTGTGAAGCCTAAGGACCCAGGTTTGATTCCCCAGTAGCCACATAAGCCAGATGCACAAGGTGACACATGCATCTGGAGTTCATTTGCAGTGGCTGGAGACCCTGGTGTGCCCATTTTTCTCTCTCTCTCTAGCTGCTTCTTTCTCTCTAAAATAAATAAATAAAAGAAAGAAAAAAAGAGAAAAGAAAAGGCTTTCTCCAGGTCTGGAGAGGTGGCTCAGTGGTTAAAGGAGCTTGCTTGCAAAGCATAACAGCCTGGGTTTGATTTCCCAGGACCCGCGTCAAGCCAGATGCACAAAGTGGCACATGCATCTGGAGTTCCTTTGCAGTGGCAGGAGGCCCCATACCCACTGTCTGTCTGTCTTCCTCTCTCTCGAAAAAAAGGTGTTCTGCAGCTATGTCCTCTCAAGCCACAGCTCTGCCCTCCTCCCCTTCCCAGCCAAGTCTACAGTTGCTTACTCTCGGTGACCCCATTTCTTAACTCTTTGCCAGGAGGGAAAATCCGAGGATGTGCCCTGAACAGAGTTTGTGGAGATGATATGTGGGGGCTAAGCAGAGGCTTATGG
This sequence comes from Orientallactaga sibirica, assembly GCA_036365145.1. Taxonomy (NCBI): domain Eukaryota; kingdom Metazoa; phylum Chordata; class Mammalia; order Rodentia; family Dipodidae; genus Orientallactaga; species Orientallactaga sibirica. Next base: position 12,786,238 of record JAEOAD010000027.1, read on the forward strand.
AATGGTCTGCACCTCCCTCAACCCTGTCCCACCAGCTGGCTACCCGTCCCGCTAGGCTCATGCCCACTGCTCCTCCTCTTGGGCCTTCACTTAGCCTCATCCATCAGTCACCAGGGCGGATTTCCTTCAAGGGGAACCTCACCTATGCCTGATGGAGCTCCTGACTCTATTATAAAGGGTGAGGGTCAAGGTTAGGCCTCTCTATCAGCTTTCTGTGGTCATTGAAACAAAGGACCACAAACTGAATGGTAGGAATTTCTTCTCTCACATTTCTGGAATCTAGAGGTCAGGAATGAAGCTGTCATCGGGCCCATGATGCTCCGAGGCCCAAGGGAAGAATTTCCTCCCCTCTTCCTGGCTTTTGGTGGCTCTCAGTAACCCTTGGTGTTCCTTGACTGACAGCTGCATCACTCTAATCTTGGTCTCCACCATCACATGGGCTCCTGTTTACACGTCCTCTGGGCTTCACATGATCATCAGTCATTGGATTAGGGCCACCCTAACCCAGTATGATTCCTTCTTCCTCTGCCTCTTCTTCCTCCTCCTCCTTCTTTTGTATTTTTTTTTCAGAGAGAGCAAGAGTGAAAGCAGGAGAGGGAGAGAGAATTGGCATGCCAGGGCCTCAGCCACTGCAATTGAGCTCCAGATGCTTGCGCCACCTAGTGGGCATGTGTGACTTTGCACTTGCATCACCTTTGTGGCTGATTTATGTGGGATGTGGAGAGAAATGGAACATGGTTCCTCAGGCTTTGCAGGCATGCGCCTTAACCACTAAGCCATCTCTCCAGCCCCTTCTTTTTTGAGGTAGGGTCTTCTCTAGCACAGGGTGGCCTTGAATGCACAGCGATCCTCCTACCTCAGCCTCCCAAGTGCTGGGATTAAAGGCATATGCCACCACGCCTGAGGTACCATGTCTTCTTAACTAATTACCTTTACAAAGACTGTAGTTCTTGGGCTGGAGAGATTGCTTAGTGGTTAAGGCACCTGCCTGCTAAGCCTAAGAACCCGGTTCCAGTCTACAGGTCCCACGTTTAGCCAGATGCAAAGTGACGCAAAGGCACAATGCTGCACTTGCCCACAGGGGGCGCACACATCTGGATTTCGTTCTCAGCAGCTGAGAGACTGCTGGTGCACCCATCTCTATCTGTCTCCCTCTCCTTCTCTGTCTCTCTCTCTCTGTGTCTCTCTCCAAAAATAAATAAAATGATAAAAAAATTTTTAAAAAGACTGTAGTTCTTTCTTTTTTGTTTTTTTAATTAAAATTTTTTATTATTTTTTATTATTTTTATGTATGTATGTATGTATGTATGTATGTATGTATGAGAGAGAGAGAGAGAGAGAGAGAATGGGTACACCAGGGCCTCTTGCTGCTGTAAACAAACTCCAGATACATGCACCACTTTGTGTACCTGTCTGGGTTCTACATGGGTACTGGGGAATTGAACCCAACCCATCAGGCTTATTGAACCCAACCCATCAGGCTTATTGAACAAGTAAGAACCTTTTATTTTATTTTATTTTTGGTTTTTCGAGGTAAGGTCTCACTCTAGTGCCCAGGCTGACCTGGAATTCACTTTGTCTTCTCAGGGTGGCCTCAAACTCATGGCGATCCTCCTACCTCTGCCTCCTGAGTGCTGGGACTAAAGGCATGTGCCACTATGCCCGGCTGCAAGTAAGCACCTTTAACTACGGTGCCATCTCCCTAGCCCATCTTTCTCCTTTTTATTCGGTTCAGAAGCCCAGCCCATGATATAGTACCATCTACAGGTAGGGTGGGTCTTCCCACCTCAATTAGCCTAACCTAGAAACTACTCACAGACATGTCCATCTATTGGTCTCCTAGGTGATTATAGATGCAGTCACGTTGACAATTGAGATCAACCATCACAGGTGTTGTCTGCTATGGTTTAGATAAGCGTACCCTACAAAGACCCATGTATTAAAGGCTTGGTTCCCAGCTCCTGGTGTTATTGGGAGGTGCTTGAACATTTATAAAGTGGGGTCCAGGCTGGAGAGATGACTAAGTGGTTAAGGCACTTGCCTGCAAAGCCTAAGGACCCTGGTTTGACTCCCCACTACCCATGTAAAGCCAGATGCACAAGGTGGCACGTGCATCTGGAGTTGGTTTATTGAAGTGGCTACAGGACCTGGCGCATCTTCTCTCATAAATGAATGAATGAATGAATGAATGAATAAATAAATAAATAAATAAATTTTTAAAGTGGGGTCTAGTGCGAGATCTTTAAGTCATTGGATGGTGCCTTCAGTGGGGATATCGGAACCCCAGGCCCTTCCTCTTCCTCTCTCATCCCAACCAAGAGTGAACAGTTTTGTTGCACCATGCACTTCCTACTAAGATAAGCTGCCTCACCGTAGGCCCCAAAGCAGCTAGATTAACAGACAATAGACTAAAACCTTTGAAATTGAACCAAAATGATTTTCTCCCTTTATCAGTTGATTATCTCAGGAGTTTTTGTTACCGTAAGGAAAAGCTAATGAATATACATCACAACATTGTTTTTTAAATAATTTTTTTCATTTATTTATTTACTTATGAGAGAGAGGAGAGAGAATGGATATGGGAATTCCAGGGCATCTAGCCACTGCAAACAAACTCCAGATGCATGCACTACCATGTGCATCTGGCTTAGTGGGTTCTGGAGAATCGAACCTGAGTCCTTAGGCTTCACAGGCTAGTGCTTTAACCACTAAGCCATCTCTCCAGCTCCACAACATTGTTTTGAATAGAGAGTAAAACTATAACTTTTGCTTCTAAAGCAATTTGTCTGAAAATATATCTTCCCATTTAAATTCTTCAGCTATCTCTTTTGTTTGTTTGTTTTTGGGTTTTTTTTTTCTCCAGGAATTTGATTCTAGTGAACCTGCATCCTGATCTCTCCAGTACCAACTGTTCAGAAAAGATGCGGAAGAATGGAAACAACTTTGATCGGGGGCAGGGGGGGGGCTGTAGTAGTGGTTGGAATAAATGAACCCCATACACTTAGGCATTTTTTATTAAAACTGAGCTTGCAACTTGAGTCTCCAGCAGGTGGAGCCCGGCTGGGGAAGGGGTGTGTCACTGGGGGCAGATCTTATAGTCCAGCCCTGGACATGGATACAGCCATGTCCACCTTCAGCTGAGCCAGCAGAGATGGGAGTGGGGCACAGCCCTCCTTAATTCCTCCTCTTGGGCTGTTTGTAAGGGTCTGACCTTGTGCAGAAGACAGCACGTGCAGAAAAAGTCTGCAGCTGCCTCATTCCTACATGGCCTGACCTTGTTTCCCCGTTCCCATGGTTTTTCTATTATTTGATATGAGAAAGTGGTTGTCAATGCTTTTCTGAGTGTGTATTAAAAAGGAAAAAACGACACTGGCTAGGCGGTAATGCAATGTCTCCATCACAGCCTGCAGTCCACCGGATTGATGCCAGCTTTCACTCTGTTCCTTGCGTCTGTCTGTCTTTCTTTCTAATCCTCAAGTTGCCCCAACAGGTCAAAGCCGCGCTGGTGGCAGCACAGCCCTAAGGCGTGTTAAGAGCCATTTAGAGCTGACTCAATGCCAGTGCTTGCTGGCTCTGTGGTGGAGTCTCTGCAAGGATCCATGGAAGTGAGCAGGCTTCTCCTGTCACTGATGGTGTTTCCCCTGGATTCTGCAAGCCTGAAATAAACCCTTCTCTCCCATAAACTGTTTTTGGTTTGTTTTGGTTTTATTTGGAGTCTGGGGTATTACATGGTGAGATTGCCTATCTCGAATCTAATCATTCCTTCAAGTCACATAACTGAAATTTATTAAGACAAGGTTGGGGGGGGGGACTGGAGAGATGGCTTAGCAGTTAAGGTGCATGCCTGTGAAGCTTAAGGACTCAGGTTCGACTCCCCAGAACCCCAGTAAGCTGGATACACTGGTGGCACATGCATCTGGAGTTCATTTGCAGTGGCTAAAGGCCCTGGTGTGCCCATTCTCTCTTTCTCTCTCTCTCTCTCTCTCTTTCTCTCATAAATGAATAAATAAAATAAATATTTTTTAAAAAGACAAGGTAGGGGACTTCCAGGTACACTGGTAGATTACAAGCTTTCTTAGTGATCAGAAGCTGGCATAGTGAAGGAGAGTCAGGATGACAAAAGTAGACTGTATTCTGAGAGAGAGGAAGAACATCGAAAATTCACAAAGGGGAATGATAGAACAGATGGGGAAAAAATAAACAAACAGATGCAGAGAAACAGACAGGTGTACACAGCTGCAGTTATATGGCTCGCCCAGTAGGGAGAGGGCAGGGGTGAAGTGGGGGAGGAGAGGAAATGGAAGTCTTATCCAAAAGATAAGCCAAGGAGAGTGGTCCTGAGGAAGAGAGAGGGGAGGGGGGTCCTACCCTCAGGATGAACACACCCACAACTCTTGTAGTCTCAAGAGCTTTGTGTTTTAGCCTCACGTTGTGGGTTTTACTAAGACACTGACCACTTTGGTGGGACAGGTCAGCGGTGCAGAGGAAGTCCACTTTGTCATACCCCATAGCTTGGAGGGCTCTGGCCAGTTGCCATCTTGATAGGAAAACTATTATTTATTTAGTTATTATTTTGTCAGTTTTCTTTGAAGCAGGGTCTTGCTCTAGCCCAAGCTGACCTGGAACTCACTTTGTTGGCCTCGAACTCATAGTGATTCTTCTACCTCAGCCTCCCGAGTGCTGGGATGAAAAGTGTGAGCTGAGCCGGGTGTGGTGGTGCATGCCTTTAATCCCAGCACTTGGGAGGCAGAGGTAAGAGGATCTCTGAGAGTTCGAGGCTGCCCTGAGACTACATAGTGAATTCCAGGTCAGCCTGAGCTAGAGTGAGACCCTACCTCAGAAAACAAAAACAAACAAACAAAAAGTGTGAACCATCACATCTGGCAGGGAAACTATGATTTAAAACTCACCCCCAACCGGCTGTGGGCACAGCCCCAGGGTGACAGCTGTGGGAGGCAGTGGGGAGAACAGGAAGTGGGGACACTGACTGCAGGTGGCAGGAAGCTCGGCCCAGGCAGTGAAGTGTATGGGGAAGTAGCCCCATCCTTGGTGGTTAGCAGCTGACCTCATCACTGGAGATTGGCTGTGGACTGTGGTAACCTTGAGACTGAGGTCAGCTGGTGGATTTGCCTCCAGAGCCAGCTATCTGCTGTGAAGTTCATGGCCATGAGGCTGAGGACTGAAACAGCAGAGATAGCCGGAGTCACATTCCGTCCTTCAAGAAGGTGCTGGGGGCGGGGCGGTGGTTCAAAGTTCAGGGGCAGTTTCACCTCTATAGATCTTACCTCTGCGTTTGTAAACCCTTCCCCACTAGAACATCAGCCACCCCAGGGTGTTCAGATTAGGAGTCTTGAGAGGGTGGGAGCAACTGCCTGGCTAAGCAGAGGCTCCTGGTACGCAGAGAAGGGGTGCTACTCAAGTGTGGACAGCTCTGGTGGACATCTGACACTTGGCCAGTCCACCAAGATCAAAGCCATCATATATCTCATAAAAAAAAAAAAACAAAAAAACAAGAGTCTACAAGTTCAAACTGACCCTTCCCTTTCTCCTCTCTACAACCACCTGACATACTCCAGTTTTAGAAGATTCAGAGAAAAAGTTGGTTTTGCCCATCATGTTTCCCTCTTTTTTCTTTATACTCTGCTTTTAGTCCTTTGTTTGTTTTGAGGTAGAGCCTCACTATAGCCCAGGCAGACCTAAAACTCACTCTGGAGCTCCAGGCTGGCCTCCAACTCGCTCTGATCCTGCCAAGTGCTGGGATTAAAGATGTGCGCCACCATACTCAAATACTTTTAGTACTCTTTTGAATTTATCCTATTTTTTAAAAAATAAGTTTGTTTTTATTTTTTATTCCCTTACTTATATTTGTTTAATTTTGTTCATTATTGGGCATATGCATTTTTTCATTATTAAGCAATCCTTTTCATTTTCTTTTCTTTCTTGTTTCTGCCCCTTGTATTTCAATTTCTTCTTTGACTTTTTCTTATTGTTTTTAAAAATTTATATATTTGCTAGAGAAAGAGAGAGGCAAATAAAAAGAGAGAGAGAGAGAGAAAAAGGGCACACCATGGCCTATTACCACTACAAATGAACTCAGACACATGTGCCACTTTGTGCATCTGGATTTATATGGGTAGCAGGGAGTTGAATCCAGGCTAGCAGGCTTTGCAAGAAAGACCTTCAATCTCTGGGCCATCTCCCCAGCCACTTCTTTTTCTCTTTCAAAACTATATTTATTTATTTATTTATTTATTTATTTATTTATTTATTTATTTTGAGGCAAGCCCAACAGATTGGACTTTTTTATGTGAGAGAGGAAAGGGGGGAGAGAGAGAGAAAGAGGGAGGGAGAGAGAGAGCGAGGGAGAGAATTGGCATGCCAGGGCCTCTAACCACTGTAATTGAACTTCAGATGCGTGCGCCACCTTGTGTGTATATGTGACCTTGTGTGCTTGTGTCACCTTGTGAGTCTGGCTTACATGGGACCTGGAGAGTTGGACATTGGTTCCGAGGCTTGGCAGGCAAGCGACTTAACCACTAAGCAATCTCTCCAGCCCTATTTCTTTGATACGGTCTCACGTATGTCAGGACGGCCTCACATTCATTGTGTAGCCAAAGGAGAGCTTGAACTTTTGCTCTTCCTGTTTCCATCTCCTCTGTAATGCATGGTTATAGGCTCGCACCACCACACCCGCTTGATGGAGTGCTGGGGACCAAACCCAGGGCTTTCTGCATGCTAGGCAAGCATTCTTTTAACTGAGCTATATCCCCAGGCCCAGAAGCTTTTAAATTTCATGAGGCCAACTGTTATGTTTTATTGTTTGTAATTTATTTTACTTCATTAGATAATTTTATTTTTTAAAAGTCTAGATTATTGAACAATATGATATCAGGGACAATTACCTGTTTAATATTAAAGAAGATTTTTTTTTTTTTTTTTTGGTTTTTCGAGGTAGGGTTTCACTCTGGTCCAGGCTGACCTGGAATTAACTATGTAGTCTCAGGGTGGCCTCGAACTCACAGCGATCCTCCTACCTCTGCCTCCCAAGTGCTGAGATTAAAGGCGTGCGCCACCACGCCCGGCTAAAGAAGGATTTTTATAGTGGAGTTTCCACCATGAATAGGTGTTTAGGATATACTTGCTGATTGGGTTAAAGAGAATGTAGGATACCATTGAATAGACGCATCCCTGTGGCTTCTGCCAATCCTCAAATCTTATGAATTCTTTTACTCTGAGGCAAACCAGTCGCAGTTTTACTGTAGCCAGTCATCTCAACATAATTAAAACCAGCTCTGGCCCACTGCTCCAGTTCCCAAGCACTAGGAGACATTTCCGTTTTACATGCACACAATGGCATTCCTCACTTCATATTCATGTCTTCAAAATCTCTTCCTGGAAATCATCTTTCCCTGTTGTAAACATGAGGTCTGTGAAGGAACTTATGTGCCATCCTTTGGATTTTTGCATTCAGACACATAGATCATTTCTTGTAAGGGCAAAATTAGGAGACTATAGGGCACGTTCCCAGCAGAGGAGGGGGCATTTCAAAGGGTTTTCATAAAAATCCTATTGTATTAGTTAAATTTTCCCCACTGCTTTAACCAAATACCCAAAGCAACTTAAGGGCAGAAGGGCTCGTTTGGGCTTATAGTTCCACGGGACACAGCCCATCGTGGCAGGGAAGGCGCGGCAGCAGGAGCGTGAGGCAGGGCTGGTCACATGACATCCACACTCAGGAAGCAGAGAGAGATGAACGCTCGAGCTCAGCTTGATTTCAGCCCGGGACCCAGCCCAGGGAATGGTGTTGCTACAGCTGGGGATAGTCTACCCACCTCAGTTCACTAAATCTAGACTCTCCCTCACAACATGCCCAGGGCTTTGTCTCCTATGTGAGTCCAGAATGTGTCAAGTTGACAATATTAACTGTCCCACCCTGCCGTTCATTATTTTATACGATCTAATGTTATTAAGTTTTGAAACACTGATGTCAAGAATTGGCTTGTGGACCAAGAAAGCTCCGGACACTTCTTTTCCCATCTCTGAGCTGCATCCCGGGAGGTGAGATGTTGCAGTGGACCAATTATGCTCCTCTTGGGACACGCTTTTATTCTCTTTCTAAAAAAAGCATTGATTTATCTATTTATTCATGAGAGAGAAGGATATATGCACATATAGAGAAAGTTTGTGCACACCAGGGCCTCTTGCCATTGCAGATGAACTCCAGACACATGTGTCACTCTGTGTATCTGGCTTCATGTGGCTACTGAGGAATCAAACCTGAGCTGAGTCAGGCGTGGTGGCACATGCCTTTAATCTCAGCACTTGGGAGGCAGAGGTAGGAGAATTGCCATGAGTTTGAGGCCACCCTAAGACTACATAGTGAATTCCAGGTCAGCCTGAGCTAGAGCAAGACCTTACCTCTAAAAATAAACAAACAAAGAAACAAACAAAAAAACCTGAGCTGATAGGTTTTGCAAGAGCCTTTAACCACTGAGCAATCTCCCCAGCCTTTTCTTTTTTTTCTTTTCTTTTCTTTTTTTTCTTTTCTTTTGTTTTCTCTTCTCTTCCCTTCCCTTCCTTCTCTTCTCTTTTCTTTATTCTTCTCTTCTCTTCTCCTTTCTTTTCTCTTCCGTGTGTGTGATGCTGGTAATCAAACCTAGAGTCCTGTGTGTGGAAGGCAAGTACTCTGCCATTGATCTACATATCTCTAGCCCTTGGCTCCTACTTTCTGAGAAATGGGGCATATAACTTTAATTTTGGAGAAGTCCCTCTTCTGTCTTCTGAGGTTTTCTCCTAGAGGGAAAAGAAAAAAGGAATAGACCTGGATATACTTTTTAAAATGTTTTTATTTATTTTTTATTTATTTATTTATTTATTTATTTATTTAAGAGAGAGAAATAGGCAGGGGGAAAGAGAGAGAGAGAATGGGTGTGCCAGGGCCTCCAGCCACTCCAAAAAAAAACTCCAGATGCATGTGTGCCCTTGTGCATCTGGCTTACATGGGTCCTAGGGAATTGAACCTGGGTACTTTGGCTTTGCAGGCAAACGCCTTAACCGCTAAGCCATCTCTCCAGCCCTAGATATCTTATTTGATTCCTTTTTGCTTCATTATGCTCACTCTTTCCCATCTGCCTGGGTAAGTCTGAGATGCTGTTCTGAGTTCTTGTGAGGGCTACGGTCAGCTTCCCAGGCACCTGAGGTATTCGTAGGGGTTCTCATCCCCCCTTGAGCGCTCCTAACTGATGCACTGGACTCTCTTTGGCTTACCATTGAATGCTGGGACGAAAGGGACACGACTCGGGTGGTGCTTAGAGAGGAGAGTCGTTGCTCTGTGCCCTCTTTTATTTCCAAGCCCAAGGTTGCTTTGCATGGCTTAGCATGGCTTAGCATGGACTCTCAATATAGAGCAATAGCCCTGATTCAAGTCCAAGTTTCTGTCAAAATTCTCCTGTGCCATCTTCCCTCCAGGCGTGGCCTTCGAACACTTTTCACGGGTTTAGGGACAGGTGCAAGACAGAACTGCAGACAGAGTCGTGTCTTCTGTTCAGATCATCCGCTTCTATTTGCAACAATATTTCATAAGTGAATCCAAAGGCGTTTCCAGAGAGAATACAAGGAGTTCAGACTGTTCTAAATTTGATTTTATAACAGAGAATATTGTTTTGAAAGGTAACAAACCACAAACTTAAAGTTAGAAGGCTGAGGTTCAAATATTACTAGTTATGTAATGTTGGCTAAGATATTTAGCCTCTTGGTTTTAAGAGAGAGATGAAAAAAATGAGAGATGAGCGAGAGAGAGAGAGAGAGAGAAAACATATTTTATATGAGTTAGGTGAAAATGTTCAGCCAGAGATGCCAAGATACCAAATGTTCTATTCTCAGAAACAGTGAAGTAGTGCCGAGCACAGTGGCACATACCTGTAATCCCAGTGCTCTGGAGAGGCAGGAAGATTGACACAAGTTCAAGACCAGCCTGGCTGACTGTGTGTTCCTGGCTAGCTTGAGCTGCAAACTGACATAAAACAAACAAACAAACAAATAAAGCTTAACAAAAAAGTAATTATTTCTGGGCTAGGGAGATGGCAAAAGCATAAGGGCCCGAGACTGTAGTTCATATGTCCAGATCCCATGTAAAACAGTGGGTAGGGATACACATGCCTATAACCCCAGTTCCTCTGGGGAGCCCTGCAAACTCTGGAATCAGTTTAAGAGAGATGGAGAGGCTCGGCTCAAAACAATGTCTAACCTCAGCTGTAAATGTCTGAACACAGGAGGGTTTCACAGAGGAGCCGCGGTCATGCGCGCATTCAGAGCGTCATTATGTATTTCTTCCCTCCTACCAAGGTCAAGTGCTCACCACTAATTGTCACATTTTTTTTTGTGGTACTGGAGGTCTGGGGGTACTGAACATAGTACTTATACATGCTAGGTCAGTGCTGTACCCCTCAGCTGTACCTCTAATCCTTGTCCTGACCCCCGCCCCCCTTTTTTTTCAAGACAGGGTCTCACTCTAGCCCAGACTGATAAGGAACTCATTGAAGTCTCAGGCTGGCCTCAACTCATAGTGATCCTCCTACCTCTGCCTCCTGAGTGTTGGGATTAAAGGTGTGTGCCACCACACCTGACCTCTTTCTCTTTCTTTCTTCCTTCCCTCCCCCCTACTTTCTTTCTTTCTTTCTTTCTTTCTTTCTTTCTTTCTTTCTTTCTTTCTTTCTTTCTTTCTTCCTTTTCTTTCTTTCTTTCCCCTTCCTTCCTTCCTTCCTTCTTTTTGGAGACAGGGTCTTACCTCGCAGACCAGTTTGACCTTGAACTTTTTAGGTTGTCCAAGCCTCAGCTGCTCATGTGCTGGGATTATACCATCACACCCAGCTGCCTCCTATCCTGGTTTATAATAAAGCTAACATTTACTTGGATATTCTAAGCCATACTCCACACTTGATAGACATGATATAATTTAAAAATCTTCTAGACATACTTGAGAGGGAGGCTGTACTTATTTTTATTGCAACTTTTCATGTGACAGAGGATAGGGAGGGAGATGTCTTAGTGATCAAAGGCATTTGCTTGCAAAGCCTGCTTGCTCAGGCTCAATTCCTCTGCCACCCACGTAAAGCTGGATGCAAAAAGTCACATAAGCATCCAGTGTATGTTTGCAATCACAAACCTGAGCTCGGACACACACACGACCAGTCCCTTCATGAGGCCTCAGCCCAGTGATCTTCATACAGCCTAATTGTCTTTGGCTTTCTGGCTTCAACTAATCTATCTTTTTTTTTTTTTTTTTTTGAGAGAGAGAGACAGAGACACAGACAGGGAGAGGAAGACAGATAGATGGGTGCGCCAGCAGCCTCTCAGCTGCTGTGAACAAAATCCAGATGTGTGCGCCCCCTTGTGGACAAGTACGGCATTGCGCCCTTGCATCACTTTGCATCACCTGGACCTGGAGATTGGAACCGGCGTTTTAGGGTTAGCGGGCAGGTGCCTTAACCACTAAGCCATCTCTCCAGCCCTGTTTGTTTGTTTTTGTTTTTCAAGGTAGGGTCTTGCTCAAGCCCAGGCTGACCTGGAATTCACTATGTAATCTCAGGGTGGCCTTGAACTCCACAGTAATCTTCCTACCTCTGCCTCCCGAGTCCTAGAATTAAAGGTGTGCACCACCACGCCCAGCTGATCTTTTTTTTATTTATTTATTTATTTATTTATTTATTTATTTATTTATTTATTTTTGGTTTTTCGAGGTAGGGTCTCACTCTAGCCCAGGCTGACCTGGAATCCACTATGTAGTCTCAGGGTGGCCTCAAACTCCTATCTCTGTCTCCTGAGTGCTGGGATTAAAGGAGTGCATGACCTCGCTCACACCATGAAGGTTCTATAGCTCCCAGCTTCTTAAATTGTGAGTCTTAATCTCATACAGGAGTCACAAAAAATTTGGCAACAAGTACAAGGTTTCTGAATGGTCAATGACAAAAACGGAATTCAAAGCCGGGCGTGGCGGCACATGCCTTTAATCCCAGCACTCGGGAGGCAGAGGTAGGAGGATCGCCATGAGTTCAAGGCCACCCTGAGACTACATAGTGAATTCCAGGTCAGCCTGGGCTAGAGTGAGACCCTACCTCGAAAAAAAAATGAATTCAAGATCTGATGCATAATGAACCCAGCGAGGCTTTGGAAGCACTTGCTGGCGTTGCGTCCCATGACTTCGCCGCAGTTGTGTAACACACAACATGCCAGGCTGCACTCTGCTTGCTGTCTCACCGCACAGTACAACCAACACTGGCTGAAAACAATTCAGCTCAGATTAGAGACTATCGGACTTTATGGATTTCAGTGGTTTTACTGGACACACAAACTTTTTAAAAACTATATATTATTTATTTATTTGAGAGACAGAGAAAGAGGTAGAGAAAGAGAGAATGGGTGCTCCAGGGCCCCCAGCCACTGCAAACGAACTCCAGATGCATGTGCCATCTTGTACATCTGGCTTACGTGGGTCCTGGGGACTCAAACCAGAGTCCTTTGGCTTTTCAGGCAAAAGCCTCAACTGCTAAGCCATCTTCTCCAGCCCTGGACACCCAAACTTTTATGCACTTTTAGAAACATAATGATTTAGTTACAGGAAAAATGCCTTTTTGCTGACAATTTTCATGTATGTACACAACGTATCCTGAGCACTACTTTCTCCCATTACTTTCTTCTGTCCCCCTTCCCTTATTCCACTCCAGTGCATCTCTTCCTCTTTCCAGTTTGTCCTTCTATTTTTTTCATAATTTTTTAAAAGTTTTATTTATTTGAGACACACACACACACACACACACACACACACACAGAATGGGAGCACCAGGCCCTCCAGCCACTGCAAACTACACATGCACCACCTTGTGGATCTGGTTTATGTGGGTCCTGGGGAATTGAACCAGGGTCCTCTGGCTTTGCAGGCAAATGCCTTAACCACTAAGCCATCCCTCTAACCCTTTCTTCTCTTTTATATATGTTTTGTCCTCCTCCATCATTCATGATGGAATGTTGGTGGACCCAATATTGTGCACGTCCTGTGCACACAATAACAGCCACTTTGTGTCCTGAAGACAGGTCCCGACTATTGCAGCCACTTTGTGTCTGGAAGACAGCATTCCAAAGCACTCCTCCCCATTCTCTGCCTCTTACCTTCTTTCTGTCTCCTTCCACAGTGTTCCATGAGTCTGGAAGGGCATGATAGAGAAGTCACATTTAATTCTGAGCCCTCAATAGTCACTCGTCCTCAGCATATTGGTGAGTTCTGAGTCTCCCCTGTAGTCACCACCATCTGCAAAAAGAAGCTTCTCTGGCCAAAGGCAAGAGCAACACTAACCTATGGGCATAAACATACCTTTTGTTTGGGGAAGGGGGCATGTAGGTATGTGATACGTATGGTGTGGAGCGTGTGTGTGTGCATGTGTGTGTAGAAGCACATGCCTTGTGTGCATGCGTACAGAGGCCAGTGCTGACTCTTCTAGAGGATCTAGTAAAAAAATTTTAATAACATGTGAATATGCACCATCTTCATTGCATACTTTATTATTTTTTTTTCAAAATAGGGTCTCACTCTAGCCCAGGCTGACCTGGAACTCACTCTGTAGTCCCAGGCTAGCCTGGTGCTAACAGCAATCCTCCTACCTCTGCCTCCCAAGTGCTGAGATTAAAGGTGTGCGCCACCATGCCTGGCACACTTTATCTTAAGGAAGGAGAATTTGAAGCAGAGAGAAGTTAATTAGCTCAGCCAAATTTATAAGATTGATAAATGATAAGCCCCAGTGGTAAGATTCACACTCAAGCCACCTGGGCCCAAAGGCTAGCCTGTAACCAGCACGCCGCATTGCCACTATGCTGGTGGCGTCAGTGAGAGGAGCAGTACCCTGTGCTCAGCACTGAAGGAGGGGCCTAGACAAGCACTGAAGCTGCATACAAACTGCAAATGAATGGCTGCTGAGAGGTGGGAGCGGATTGAACTGGCCAGAGTGATCCTGAGGGTTGGGTAGACACACTCACAGTCTCATCTCACTTCTTTTTTTCCTAACAAATGCCCATTTGGTTTAGGATAGCAATGTGCCCAGGAAGACGCAGCCTTAACCCAGTGCTGCCAAGGAAGGTGACCCAGGAAGTCTGCTGGGCGGGCTTTCAGGCCAGCGACTGCTTCCCAGATTCCAGTCACAGATTCAGCTGGCATGCCTCTGAATTGCCCTGGCCTTTCTCTTGTTCTGGAAGCCAGACACAATTCCTTAATGCCAAATGGCCATCCAACAATCTGGGCACCGAAGCCAGGTGCTCAGGCTGTTAGACATGGAAGTTACAAGCACCTTGCCCTTGCTGATATGGCTAAGCAGCCGCAGTAGTCCTGCCCCGGCATCTTCTGAACTTTGGATGTGGATGAATAAAGAACCCCTGTTTGGGGAAAGTAAGGTAGCTGAGTTTCTGTTACAAGCAACTGAACAAAGCCTACGTGGAAACAGAGTCCTCAAGAAAGACATAATCTTTAGGGCTGGAGAGATGGCTTAGCGGTTATGGCGCCTGCCTCCTGTGGTTAAGGCGCCTGCCTCCTACGCTTAAGAACGCTGGTTCCAATCTCCAGCGGTTCCAATCTCCAGGTCCCACGTTTAGCCAGGTGCCAAGTGACGCAAGAGCACAACGCCACACTTGACCACAAGGGGCGCACGCATCTGGATTTCGTTTTCAGCAGCTGAGAGGCTGCTGGCCCACCCATCTCTATCTGTCTTCCTCTCCTTCTCTCTCTGTCTCTGTGTCTCTCTCCAAAAAAAGAGATAATCTTTAAGTTTTTAAAAAAATATTTTATTTATTTATTTATTTGAGAGAGAGAAAGAGGCAGAGAGAAAGAGAGAATGGACACACCAGGGCCTCCAGCCACTGCAAACGAACTCCAGACACATATGCTCCCTTGTGCATCCAGTTTACCTGGGTCCTGGGGAATTGAACTGGGGGCCTTGGGTTTTGCAGGCAAATGTCTTAACTGCTAAGCCATTTTCCCAGACTCAAGTTTTGTGTTTTTTTTTTTTTATTTTATTTTATTTATTTGTAAGAAGGGGGGAAAGAGGGAGAGAATGGATGTAAATGGACATGACAGGCTCCTGCTGCTGCAAATGAACTCCAGACATATGTACTGCTTTGTGCATCGGGCTTTAGGTGGGTGCTGTGGAATTAAACCCAGGCCATCAGACTTTGCTAGCAAGCACCTTTAACCATGGAACCATCTCTCCAGTCCAGTTTTGAAGGTGAAGAATATTCTGCTAGGTGGGAGGAAGGAAAGGTTGTTCCAGGTTAGAGTCTGTCATGTGCCATGGTGGGGAAGCCAGCGCATGAGTTCAGGGGAAGATAGGAAGCACCAACCTCGGGCAGAGTGTGGCTAATACATCTCGATTGCACCCAACGATGGGCAAGAAAGGTCAAGTTGTTGACGTGTGAAACCACAGCCCAGGAAGGCCTGTTTGTTCAGGGGTGTTTGAGCCTGTGGCTGCACTAACCGGATAACAGAGAAGAGAGTGCAGCTGCACAGAGAGGGAGGAGGAGGCTCAGGGCCATGCTGTCTCCTTGGTGAGGGCTTGTACGATAGAAACTGCTTTAGAGTGTCATCTGAGTCTGGTTTCTTTGTTAATTTTTTTTTTAATTTTAAAAAAATATTTTATTTTTATTTATTTATTTGAGAGAGAGAAAGAGGCAGAGAGAGAGGAAGAGAAAGAGAGGGAGGGAGGGAGAGAGAGCATGGGCATGCCAGGGCTTCCAGCCACTGCAAACAAACTCAGATGTATGCACCACCTTGTGCATCTGGCTTATGTGGGTCCTGGGGATGCGAATCAAGGTCTTTGGCTTTGCAGGCAAGTGCCTTAACTGCTAAGTCATCTCTCCAGCCCCCTTAAAGTTTTTTTTTTTAATTTTATTTATTTATTTATTTATTTGAGAGAGAGAGAAAGAAGCAGAGAGAAAGAGAGACAGATAGAGAGAGAATGGGCGTGCCAGGGCCTCCAGCCACTGCAAACAAACTCAAGACACATGCACCACCTTGTGCATCTGGCTTATGTGGTTCCTGGGGAATCAAACCTAGGTCCTTTGGCTTTGCAGGCAAGTGCCTTAACTGCTAAACCATGTCTCTGACCCTCTTTGTTAAATTTTCTTTTACTACAATGGTTAATATTGTCAATTTGACTGAATCTAGAAACACCTCAGAGACAAATTTCTGGGCACTTCTGTAAAGATTTGTAGATTAGAGCTGGGCGTGGTGATTAATGCCTTTAATCCCAGCACTTGGGAGGCAGAGGTAGGAGGATCGCCTTGAGTTCAAGGTCACTACAGCTGTCCTATTTCTTTTTACCCAACTTAGTTTCTCTTTGGGCTTCTAACTTTCTTGTGTAGTTTCAACTTTATTATTTTTGTTGTTCTTTTCTTTTTCCATTAGACTATAAAGGCAAGTATTTAAAATTTTTTTTTGACAACTTCCATAATTATAGGCAATAAACCATGGTAATTAATTACCTCCCCCTCACTTTCCCTTTTGCAACTCCATTCTCCATCATATCCCCTCCCCCTCTCAATCATCTTCTCTTTTATTTTGATGTCATCATTTTTTCCTCCTATTATGATGGTCTTGTGTAGGTAGTGTCAGGCGCTGCAAGATCATGGATATCCAGGCCATTGTGTGTCTGGAAGAGTACATTTTAAGGAGTCCTATCCTTCCTTTGGCTCTTACATTCTTTCAGCCATCTCTTCTGCAATGGACCCTAATCCTTGGAGGATGTGATAGAGATGTTTCAGTGCTGAGCACTCCACTGTCACTTCTTCTCAGCACTATGGTGCCTTCTGAGTCATCCCAAGGTCACTGCCATCTGAAAAGAAAAGCGTCTCTAACCAAAAGTGAGAGTAGCATTAATATATGGGTATGAACGTTAAGAAAAGTGCTTACTGGGCAGTTTGGTGAGCATAATATAAGCATTTAGCCAGACACCAGCAGACAATACACCCCTAAGGCTCATGACCTCCCCCGTCATAGGTTTTCAGTATCAGGCATGTGTTCCCTCCTGTGGAGCGGGCCTCCAGTCCAATTAGAGAACAATTGGTTTCCCCCATAACAGACATGCCACTATTGCACCTGTTGGCTCATTTGGCCTGGCTGGTCAAACTTAAGGCTTGCAGTGTCCACTATTGTTTATCTCCACTGATGACTCCTCTCTCCCATAGAACTGCACGCAGTGTAGCTTTTTCCAGCTTTCTGTCAGCTGGTCTACAGGGAGGAGGTTTTCAGCTCAGCTCCAGTAAGGTAAGTATTTTTTTTAACTTTCTTTTATTGACAGCTTCCATAAGTATAGACAATAAAACCATGAGAATTCCCCCCTCCACTCCCATTCCCCCCCTCTCAAATCTACCCTCTGTGGAATCCCCCCTTCAAATTAGTTTCTCTTTTATTCATTTTTAATTGAGAATTTTAAAATTATTATTATTATTAATTTTTTTTTTTGGTTTTTTGAGGTAGGGTCTCACTCTAGCCCAGGCTGACCTGGAACTCACTATGTATTCTCAAGGTGGCCTCGAACTCACGGTGATCCTCCTACCTCTGCCTCGGGGATTAAAGGCATGTGCCACCACGCCCAGCTTAAAAATTATTTTATTTTTAGAGAGAGAAAGAGAGGGAGAGAATGGGTACAACAGGGCATCTAGCCACTGCAAATGAACTCCAGACACATGTGCCATCTTGTGCATCTGGCTTACATGGGTACTGAGGAATTGAACCTGGGTCCTTAGCCTTCACAGGCAAATGCCTTAACTGCTAAGCCATCTCTCCAGCCCATACATACATACATATATATATATATGTATGTATGTATATATTGGTTATTCGAGGTAGGGTCTCACTCTGGCCCAGGTTGACCTGGAATTAACTATGTAGTCTCAGGGTGGCCTTGAACTCACGGCGATCCTCCTACCTCTGCGTCCCTAGTGCTGGCGTTAAAGGCGTGCGCCACCACACCCAGCTTTATTTTGTTTTTTGAGGAAGGGTTTCACTCTAGCCTAGGCTGACCTGGAATTCACTATGTAGTCTCAGGGTGACCTTGAACTCATTGTGATCCTCCTACCTCTGCCTCCCGAGTGCTGGGGTTAAAGGCGTGCGCCACCGTGCCTGGATCTCTCTTTTATTTTGATGTCATCATCTTTTCTTCCAGTGTTGTGTAGGTAGTTTCAGGCACGTTGAGGTCATGGATATCCAGGCCATTTTGTCTCTAGAAGAGTGCATTAGCAGTCTACCCTTCCTTTGGCTTGTACATTCTTTCCAACACTTCTGCAGTGGACCCTGAGCCTTGGAGGGGATGATAGAGATGTCTCAGTGCTGAGCACTCCTCTGTCACTTCTTCTCAGCACTATGGTGACTTTTGAGTCTCCCTAGAGGTCATGGCCGCCCGAACAGAGAAGCGTCTCTAACCAAAAGTGAGAGTAGCATTAAAATCTGGGTATAAGTGCTAAAGTGACAGCTTAGTGGTTAAGGTACTTGCCTGCAAAGCCTAAGGACCCAGGTTTGATTACCCAATACCCACATAAGCATGTGTCTGGAGTTCGTTTGCAGTGGCTAGAGGCCCTGGTGCACCCATTCTCTCTCTCTCTCATATATGTATATATATATATATATAGTCTGCCTGTCTCCTTCTCTTTCTCAAATAAATAAAAAAGATATAAAAACATTTGGATACATACATGCCATGCATGGTGGTGCACACCTTTTATCCCAGCACTCAGGAGGCAGAGGTAGGAGGATTGCCATGAGTTCAAGGTCACCCTGAAAACACATAGTTAATTCCAGGTCAGCCTCAACTAGAGTGAGACCCTTCCTCAAAAGAATATATATGTTTACATATAAACATTTTTTAAAAGTGCTTATAGGGTAGTTTGGTGGCCATATTATAAAAAGGCAAGTATTTTTTCAAAGATTTTTAGTTATTTATTTGCAAGGAGACAGAGCGAGAAAGCAAGACAGACAGTGACAGAAGAGACAAAGAGAGAGAGAGAGCGTGCCAGGGCCTCTTGCTCTTGCAATTGAACTCTAGATGCATGTGCTGTTTTGTGCATCTGGCTTTACATGGTTACTGGAGAATTGAGTCCAGGCTGGTAAACTTTGCAAATAAGTGCCTTTAACCTCTGGGCCATCTCCCCAGCCCAGAAGACAAGGATTTTTCTTTGCTGACTGCTCAACCCCAGTGCTCAAGACTGTATGAGCAAATAGCAGCCACTTAATAAGAACTGGGTGTGCAACAAACACAAGCGACACATTGACAACAGTGCCTGGCACATAGTGAATGCCCACTGAGTGCTGCTAGCTGGTGGTTTCTCCAGTGGAGAAGGACCATGACATTGCTGGCATTGCAGAGACTACTTCCATACTGTTTGCTCCTGTGTTACTGCAGGAAGTAGGAGACAGATGATGTACATATATTAATTAGGATTTTAAAATTATTTTAAATGTTTTATTTATTTATTTGAGAGAGAAAGAGGGAGACAGAGAAAGAATGGGCATGCCAGGGCCTCCAGCCACTGCAAACAAACTCCAGATGCCTGTGCCCCCTTGTGTGAATCTAGAAACACCTCAGAGACAAATTTCTGGGCACTTCTGTAAAGATTTGTAGATTAGAGCCGGGCGTGGTGATTAATGCCTTTAATCCCAGCACTTGGGAGGCAGAGGTAGGAGGATCGCCTTGAGTTCAAGGTCACTACAGCTGTCCTATTTCTTTTTACCCAACTTAGTTTCTCTTTGAGCTTCTAACTTTCTTGTGTAGTTTCAACTTTATTATTTTTGTTGTTCTTTTCTTTTCCATTAGACTATAAAGGCAAGTATTTAAAATTTTTTTGACAACTTCCATAATTATAGGCAATAAACCATGGTAATTAATTACCTCCCCTCACTTTCCTTTTGCAACTCCATTCTCCATCATATCCCCTCCCCCTCTCAATCATCTTCTCTTTTATTTTGATGTCATCATTTTTTCCTCCTATTATGATGGTCTTGTGTAGGTAGTGTCAGGCGCTGCAAGATCATGGATATCCAGGCCATTGTGTGTCTGGAAGAGTACATTTTAAGGAGTCCTATCCTTCCTTTGGCTCTTACATTCTTTCAGCCATCTCTTCTGCAATGGACCCTAATCCTTGGAGGATGTGATAGAGATGTTTCAGTGCTGAGCACTCCACTGTCACTTCTTCTCAGCACTATGGTGCCTTCTGAGTCATCCCAAGGTCACTGCCATCTGAAAAGAAAAGCGTCTCTAACCAAAAGTGAGAGTAGCATTAATATATGGGTATGAATGTTAAGAAAAGTGCTTACTGGGCAGTTTGGTGAGCATAATATAAGCATTTAGCCAGACACCAGCAGACAATACACCCCTAAGGCTCATGACCTCCCCTGTCATAGGTTTTCAGTATCAGGCATGTGTTCCCTCCTGTGGAGCCGGCCTCCAGTCCAATTAGAGAACAATTGTTTTCCCCCATAACAGACATGGCACTATTGCACCTGTTGGCTCATTTGGCCTGGCTGGTCAAACTTAAGGCTTGCAGTGTCCACTATTGTTTATCTCCACTGATGACTCCTCTCTCCCATAGAACTGCACGCAGTGTAGCTTTTTCCAGCTTTCTGTCAGCTGGTCTACAGGGAGGAGGTTTTCAGCTCAGCTCCAGTAAGGTAAGTATTTTTTTTAACTTTCTTTTATTGACAGCTTCCATAAGTATAGACAATAAAACCATGAGAATTCCCCCCTCCACTCCCATTCCCCACTCTCAGATCTACCCTCTGTGGAATCCCCCCTTCAAATTAGTTTCTCTTTTATTCATTTTTAATTGAGAATTTTAAAATTATTATTATTATTGTTAATTTTTTTTTTTTTTTTGGTTTTTCGAGGTAGGGTCTCACTCTAGCCCAGGCTGACCTGGAACTCACTATGTATTCTCAAGGTGGCCTCGAACTCACGGTGATCCTCCTACCTCTGCCTCGGGGATTAAAGGCATGTGCCACCACGCCCAGCTTAAAAATTATTTTATTTTTAGAGAGAGAAAGAGAGGGAGAGAATGGGTACAACAGGGCATCTAGCCACTGCAAATGAACTCCAGACACATGTGCCATCTTGTGCATCTGGCTTACATGGGTACTGAGGAACTGAACCTGGGTCCTTAGCCTTCACAGGCAAATGCCTTAACTGCTAAGCCATCTCTCCAGCCCATATATATATATTTTGGTTATTCGAGGTAGGGTCTCACTCTGGCCCAGGTTGACCTGGAATTAACTATGTAGTCTCAGGGTGGCCTTGAACTCACGGCGATCCTCCTACCTCTGCCTCCCGAGTGTTGGCATTAAAGGCGTGCGCCACCACGCCCAGCTTTATTTTGTTTTTTGAGGTAAGGTTTCACTCTAGCCTAGGCTGACCTGGAATTCACTATGTAGTCTCAGGGTAACCTTGAACTCATTGTGATCCTCCTACCTCTGCCTCCCGAGTGCTGGGGTTAAAGGCGTGCACCACCATGCCTGGATCTCTCTTTTATTTTGATGTCATCATCTTTTCTTCCAATGTTATGTAGGTAGTTTCAGGCACGTTGAGGTCATGGATATCCAGGCCATTTTGTCTCTAGAAGAGTGCATTAGCAGTCTACCCTTCCTTTGGCTTGTACATTCTTTCCAACACTTCTGCAGTGGACCCTGAGCCTTGGAGGGGATGATAGAGATGTCTCAGTGCTGAGCACTCCTCTGTCACTTCTTCTCAGCACTATGGTGACTTTTGAGTCTCCCTAGAGGTCATGGCCACCCGAACAGAGAAGCGTCTCTAACCAAAAGTGAGAGTAGCATTAAAATCTGGGTATAAGTGCTAAAGTGACAGCTTAGTGGTTAAGGTACTTGCCTGCAAAGCCTAAGGACCCAGGTTTGATTACCCAATACCCACATAAGCATGTGTCTGGAGTTCGTTTGCAGTGGCTAGAGGCCCTGGTGCACCCATTCTCTCTCTCTCTCATATATGTATATATATATATAGTCTGCCTGTCTCCTTCTCTTTCTCAAATAAATAAAAAAGATATAAAAACATTTGGATACATACATGCCATGCATGGTGGTGCACACCTTTAATCCCAGCACTCAGGAGGCAGAGGTAGGAGGATTGCCATGAGTTCAAGGTCACCCTGAAAACACATAGTTAATTCCAGGTCAGCCTCAACTAGAGTGAGACCCTCCCTCAAAAGAATATATATGTTTACATATAAACATTTTTTAAAAGTGCTTATAGGGCAGTTTGGTGGCTATATTATAAAAAGGCAAGTATTTTTTCAAAGATTTTTAGTTATTTATTTGCAAGGAGACAGAGCGAGAAAGCAAGACAGACAGTGACAGAAGAGAGAAAGAGAGAGAGAGAGAGCGTGCCAGGGCCTCTTGCTCTTGCAATTGAACTCCAGATGCATGTGCTGTTTTGTGCATCTGGCTTTACATGGTTACTGGAGAATTGAGTCCAGGCTGGTAAACTTTGCAAATAAGTGCCTTTAACCTCTGGGCCATCTCCCCAGCCCAGAAGACAAGGATTTTTCTTTGCTGACTGCTCAACCCCAGTGCTCAAGACTGTATGAGCAAATAGCGGCCACTTAATAAGAACTGGGTGTGCAACAAACACAAGCAACACATTGACAACAGTGCCTGGCACATAGTGAATGCCACTGAGTGCTGCTAGCTGGTGGTTTCTCCAGTGGAGAAGGACCATGACATTGCTGGCATTGCAGAGACTACTTCCATATTGTTTGCTCCTGTGTTACTGCAGGAAGTAGGAGACAGATGATGTACATATATTAATTAGGATTTTAAAATTATTTTAAATGTTTTATTTATTTATTTGAGAGAGAGAAAGAGGGAGACAGAGAAAGAATGGGCATGCCAGGGCCTCCAGCCACTGCAAACAAACTCCAGATGCCTGTGCCCCCTTGTGCATCTGGCTTACATGGGTCTTGAAGAGTCAAACTGGGATCCTTTGGCTTTGCAGGCAAATGCCTTAACCGCTGAGCTATCTCTCAAGCCCCTTAATTAGGATTTTAACAGCCTTGCTTTTAAAAAATATTTTATTTGGCCGGACATGGTGGTGCACACCTTTAATCCCAGCACTCGGGAGGCAGAGGTAGGAGGATTGTGGTGACTTCGAGGCCACCCTGAGACTACATAGTAAATTCCAGGTCAGCCTGGGCCAGAGTGAGACCCTACCTTAAAAAAATTTTTTTTTGCAAGCATAGAGATATAGAGAAGAGAAAGAGATAGAGAGAGACAGAGAGAGAGAGAAAGAGAAAGTATGGCTGTGCCAGGGCCTCTAGCTGGGCCACTGCAAACAAACTCCAGATGCATGTGCCACCTTGTGCATTTGGTTTTATGTGGGTCCTGAGGAGCTGAACCTGGGTTGTTGGGCTCTGCAGGCAGGTGCCTTAACTACTGAGCCATCTCTCTAGCCCACATCTTTGTTTTTTAGTATGTGTTAACCAACCCTTGGGATGAGCTGAATTCCCTTTCAAATACACATAAAAGCAGAAATCAGAGTCCCTCTCAGGAAAAAAGAAGTGATGCAGCAGGAGAGGAGTGTGTGGGCTGGAACTGTTTGGAATCACAGTTTGGGCCCAGGAACTAAGAATGGAGAAATCAGATCCATCTAGCTGGATCTTGGGAAATGGGGAAAGCATTGTTCAGTGACTGTTCTCCACAGGCTGCTGCTGGACCACGCTGATCCAGAATTCTGCAAGATTGCCCTGCTTGAATGACATTTCTGCGGAGGAGCCCAGAGCTGTGTGTCGTGACCTTTGGTTATCAGCTGCCGTGTGATAAGAAATACATGTTTGCAGCCAAGTTACAGACGCATCCAATTTTTATTAAGTGGTCGCTATTTGATCAGTCTTGAATCTCAATAACAAAAGTCTGACATTTGTGAATTACAGACCTGCTTCTGAGATGAAAAAAAAAAAAGTCTGAGATTTGACTGTAAAGATTGTTTAGTGGTTAAGGCGCATGCCTGAAAAGCCAACGGACTCAGGTTCAAATCCCCAGGACCCATGTAAGCCAGATACACAAGGCAGTGCATGCATCTGGAGTTCATTTGCAGCAGCTAAAGGCCCTGGTGCACCTATTCTCTTTCTGTCTATCTGTCCCCCCTCCAATAAATAAATAAATAAAATATTTTTTTAAAAATAAATAAAATATCTATTTTTTTTGAGGCAGGGTTTTATGTGGTTCATGTTGATCTCCAGCTGAGGATGACATTGAACTTCTGATCCTCCTGCCTCCCCCTCCCAGGTACTGAGATTACATGTGTACACCACCATGCTCAGCTGGCCTAAGGAGAGAGCTTTGTAGTCAAACACAGAAGAACAGCAGAGCTGATTCTGCCATCTGTTGGCTGCATGAGCATTTTGAAAAAAATCAGTTCTCACATGTGAGGTTCTTGAAATTATTAAGTCCTTGTCACCAAAAGTTATAGAATGTCCTAATTGCTGTGGACAGGAGACAGTTGGTCCCATTTTTTAAAGACCTTTTGAGCTCTTGTAGTGTAACTGATCTTCCTGGCTCAATCCCCAATTAGACAACATATAGGAAGACATTAATGGTAGTTAAGTTCCCTACCACTGAGCCACAATCCAGTCCTCTGAACTCTGTTCTTTTTTTACTGGTAAGGTTAGTGCCAATCAGAGCCAATCACAATAACCCTTGATACTGCATATGTGAATATATGCATAGTTATATACATGTATATGTATAATCTTTTATCTTAGGTTTTTTTTTTTTTTTTTTTACTAAAATAAGATTAATTTCCAAGTATTTAAGACTTCCTGTGGCTGAGAGGTGGTTGCTTGCTTACAAGTCTGAGGACTGGATTCTATTTGCCAGCACCACACATACCACAAAGTGGAGAAGGAATTCCTTCGGCAGGCATGGTGCCGTACGTACGTCTGTGAGGCAGTACTTGCAGTGACGCAGCAGAGGCAAGAGAATCACTGTGATTTGTGACCAGCCTCACCTCTATAGCATAGCAAGGTCCAGGGCAGCCAGAACTACGTGGTGAGACCCTGTCTCAACAAAACAAAGCAAACAAAACCTCAAACAAAACAAACAAATAAACAAAAACTTTATTACAAGACGGACTAGAGGAATTTCCTGAAATATAGTGTCCAAATCATTGTATAGTGCCTCAGGATTTCCACCTAGTACATAATACTTGCTTTAAAAAAAGTTGAATTCTTTAACTCCTTTAAAAAAACAGATCCTGGGCTGGGGAGGTGGCTTAGCAGTTAAGGCGGTTTGCTGGAAAGCCAAAGGACCCAGGTTCGATTCCCTAGGACCCACGTAACCCAGATGCACAAGGTTGTGCATGTGTCTGGAGTTGGAGGCCCTGGTGTGACCATTCTCTCTCTATCTCTCACTCTCTCTCTCAAATAAATAAATACAATTAAGAAACAACAACAAACTGGGCCTGGTGGCGCACGCCTTTAATCCCAGCACTTGGGAGGCAGAGGTAGGAGGATCACCATGAGTTCAAGGCCAACCTGAAACTACCGAGTGAATTCCAGATCAGCCTGGGCTGGAGAGAGACCCTACCTTGAAAAAAATAAAAATAAAAACGAATCCTGGGCTGGGAGGGTATTTTATTAACAGAGTACTTGTCTGGCATATGGAATACTCTAGGTTTAATGATTAGCACTAAAACAAGCATCCTTTTGAAAGGATATCTTAAAAATATTTATTTATTTATTTATTTATTTATTTATTTATTTATTTGAGAGAGAGAGAGAGAGAGAGAGATAGATTATGTGAGCACCAGGGCCTCCTGCCACTGTAAATGAACTCCAGATACATGCACCACTTTGTGCATTTGTGCATCTGGCTATACGAGGGCACTGGGGAATTGAACCCTGGTCATTGGGCTTTGTAGGCAAGTGCCTTAACTGCTGAGCCATTTCTCCATCCCTACTCAGCGAGTTTTAAATTAAAATATAATATAATAAAGCACAAATCATGTATTAACTTGATGAATTTACACACACACACACAGATACACACACACAGAAGTCTACCCCTAGATCAAATTGTGGATTACTTCACAAAGCAGGTGTGTGTGCACAAACAGCAGGAGTCTAGTAGGTCGACATCAGGTGTCTTCCTCAGTTGTTCTTCACATAATTTAAAAAATTATTTATTTATTTATTTATTTGAGAGAGAGAGAGAGAGAGGAAGAGGCAGAGAGAAAGAGAGAATGGATGCACCAGGGCCTCCAGTCACTGCAAACGAACTCCAGATGCACACGCCCCCTCATGCGTCTGGCTTACATGGGTCCTGGGGAATCGAACCAGGGTCCTTAGGCTTCACAGGCAAATGCCTTAACCGCTAAACCATTTCCCCAGCCCTCTTCACATACTCTTTTTTTGAGACAGGGTTCCTCCCCCCATCTGCCTCTCCAGCACTGCAATTATGGAAGCACACCACCACACCTGGCTTTTACACGGCTGCTAAGTCTTCAGGTCCTGTGAGGCAAGCAGCTTACCCACTGAGCCATATCCCCAGACACCACGTTGTACTTTAATGCTATTCCAATCCAAGTGTGCGGAGACCACGGAACAGAGAGTGGAGAGGCTTATTGTCTCATAACAGTCCATGTAAAGCTGTGAGCTGAAAAGAGGTGCACTGCAAGCTGGGTCAGGCATTTGTGATGGCCGCTCCTGTCTTCTCCCCTAGTCACACTGCTCTGACTCCAAACATCCAATCCTTTTCATAGGCCAGATGCAAAAGGCAGGGGTTAAAGAGCCCTTGCGGCTCAACCAACTTCCATTTCCACAGGACCGCTCTTGGAAGCCCCTCAGCGTTCCTGCCTCAGGATGCGGCCTTTGAGGAGAGGTCTGAGTTAACCCGATTATGCTGGGCTGCTGCCGGCAGGGAATATCATATTCCCAGCTTAATCCAAAAAGAAAAGGAACATGTAAGTGCAATCCAAATGAAATAGAATTCTATTTCCTTTTTTACCTAAGTGACTTAGGAGGACAGAGGGTAGGGGATCGGCTGAGCAAATTGAATGAGACCTGTGATGCATCACAGTGGCTTTTAGGGGAGTGATGAGGTGGGGTTCCCGGGAGGTACCAGCATTGTTTCCCCCTCCCCAGAAGTGTGAAAGTGGGGGGGGTGGTGAAGCCATGTACCGAAGCTCCATGTACTGAGATTCTTCTGTGATGGAAGCAGTGTGGAGTCATAGAAGGTTCTGTGGCCGGGGGAGGCGTGATCAGAGGAGACGTTTACTTTCCTGTCAGTGTGTAGGTAGGTGAACTTCTCAGACCGCAGTGGATATTTGTTGACTATATGATCATAATTGAGGGTTAGACAGAACCATGAATCTGGTCACAAGATGTGAGTTTCCCTAAAGCCTTGAGAAAATGGATCAGAAAACGATATCAGATCAACCCTGTAATTAGTTATTTGTAGCTTTCGACCCACTTATTCTTCAGTTAATGTAACGGAAGTGTTGAACAGATGTGCTACAAGCACCACTTGACTGTCGTCTTGCGACTTCTTTTATTTGTTTATTATTTACTTATTTATTTGACAGTGACAGACAGAGAGAGAAAGAGAGAGAGAAAGAAAGAGAATGGGCACACCAGGGCCTCCAGCCACTGCAAACGAATTCCAGATACGTGCACCATCTTGTGTACCTCGCTTACGCGGGTACTGGGGAATCGAGCTTCGAACTGGGGTCCTTAGGCTTCACAGGCAAGGTCTTAACCGCTAAGCCATCTCTCTAGCCCATTGTCTTGTGACTTTTATGAAGTCTATGTTGTGGGGTCATCTCTCCCTGCCTGGATGGTTACAGTTCACTGTGTGGTAGCATATAGTCAGGTCTGGGAGCCCCCCGAGTCACAGTCCACTGTTTACACTGGAACACCGTATCCTGGAAAGAATGCGTCTTGAATTTCATTTGCTGTCACATCTCCCTTCCCCAGACTACCAGTGTGGGCTGGCAGCCAGCAGCTAGAGCAGGGAGGGGGCGTCATCTCTCTTCCTGCTTGTCCTCCCTCCCTCTCCACCCTTGTGGGAACGTGGGGGCTTACCTTCTTACTTAGCTCTCTCTCCCATCACTAGATTGATGTTGATAACTGTTACTCTCTTAAGGTCACAGGTCACTTTTCTTTTCTTTCTTTCTTTTTTTTTTTTTTTTCTTCAAGGTAGGGTCTCGCTTTAGCCCAGGTTGACCTGGAATTCACTATGTAGTCTCAGGGTAGCCTCGAACTCACGGAGATCCTCCTACCTCTCTGCCTCCGGAGTGCTAGGATTAAAGGCATGTGCCACCACACCCGGCTTTAAGGTCACTTTTGGAAGGCCACGTACCATTCTCTGTATCCCTGTTGGTAGTCCTTCTACCTCTGGTAGTTCCCTCTTTGGGGGTGCAGTGATTTGAATGTCAAATGTCCCCCTAGCCTCTTGTGTTTGTGATTAAGCTCCACACTCAATCCCCAGCTGGTGGATCATCTTGAAGGTGGATCCTTGCTGGTGGGGTGGACTTGAAGTTTATTAATCCAGCCCAACAGGGTGTTCAGAGCTAGCTCCCTCTTGCTTTCTGCACCATGATGGAATTTCCTCTTCAACTGTAAACTGAAACAAATCTTCCTTCCTGGTCACGTGTTTAGTCCCAGCAATGAGAAAGCAATTGCCACAGGGGATTTGGTCACATCACTGTGGGCAGTCCACTGGCCTTTAAGAGTCCTCTAAGGTGGGTCCTAAATCGGCCTCTGGCTGGCATGTCCTTCATCCTACTGTTGCCAGGTTGGGATTCAGGAATGCCCCAGAGGGAGCAGCCGCTCACCTTGGCTTCATCCTCCTCAACACAACTGACATGCTTCTCCCGCACCCTGAAGATTTGGGGGGGGCGCAGAAATCAGCCCCTTGCTTGTTATGTCTTCCACAGTTTGGGCGACAAATACTGGGCTCTCAAATGCACTGAGTTGAAGAACCCTGAACTTGAGAAGAGGTCAGAGGCTCCCTCCCCCTGCTCTCAGTTCTTCTCGAGGGGCAGGACTGTGGCATACTGCATAGGTTTCTCCAGAGCAATCCTTCCCACAAAAATGTTCCATTTTGTTTCTGGATCTTCAGAGCTTTGATTGCCCCTGAATAAGAAGCTCCTGAACAATGGATCTGAAGTTTAAAAAACATTTTATTTTAAAAAACATTTTATTTATTTATCTGATATAGATAGATAGATAGAGAGAGAGAGAGAGAGAGAGAGAGAGAGAATGGGTGTGCCAAGGCCTCCAGCCACCACAAAGGAACTATAGACACATGTGCCACCTTGTGCATATGGCTTTATGTGGGTACTAGGGAATCGAACCTGGGTCCTTTGGATTTGCAGGCAAGTGTCTTAACCACTAAACCATCTCTCCAGCCAAATCTCAGACCTTTTCTTTTTAAAAAATTATTTTTAAATATTTATTTATTTATTAGAGGGGGGCTAGAAAATGGGCATTCCAGGGCCTCCAGCCACTGCAAACAAACTCCAGATGCATGTGCCACCTTGTGCATCTGACTTACTTGGGTCCTGAGGAATCAAACCTAGGCCCTTGGCTTTGCAGGCAAGCACCTTAACCACTAAGCCATCTCTCCAGCCCCTTAAAAAATTTTGCATCTCAGGTCTGTGACTCACAAATCTTCTACTTTTGTTATGGAGAGCCTGCACATGACCTTCTGCCTACTCTGTGCTTTGGTGTCTGAGAACTACACAGTTGATAGAGAACAACGTGGGGAGTGTTTGTTCTATTTTACCCTCAGCTTCTGTGCACTGAAGCTCTGTGCATATTACTGTCTATAAAGTAGCTTCAGTTCTTCCTACTTAATATTCCTGGCCTTTTAAAGCCTGAAGCCAAAAAGAAATTACTAAGCAACTAGACAAACCAATAAATGACACTTGCAATCTCTGTTGATTATGACTATTGTCTGATCAGCAGAGGCGGCTCTGCGATGCAGAGGTTTTCTTAGGGAACAAAAAATGCGTGGGATGGAGAGATGGCTTAGTGGTGAAAGACGCTCACCTGCAAAGCCTGAGAGCCTGGATTCAATTCCCCAGTGCCCACATAAATCCAGATGCACAAAATGGGGCATGTGTCTGGAGTTTGCGGCAGTGGAAGGTCCTGATATGCCCATACCCTCACCCCATCTCTCTCAATAAATAAATAAACAGGGCTGGAGAGATGGCTTAGTGGTCAAGCACTTGCCGTGAAGCCTAAGGACCCCGGTTCAAAGCTCAATTCCCCAGGACCCATGTAAGCCAGATGCATGAGGTGGCACATGCATCTGGAGTTTGTTTGCAGTGGTTGGAGGCCCTGGTGCACCCATTCTCTCTCTTTCTCTCTCTGCCTCTTTCTCTCTCTGTCCGTCTGTCACTCTCAAATAAATAAATAAATGAGAAATAGATAGATAGACAAATAGACACCAAAAAAGAAAAAGAAGGAAAATTAGACATACAACACTGGCTACCAAAACAAACATTCTTTTAGAATGAGAACATCCACAACACATTACAAAATTTAAAATGTTGACCATTATAAAAAAAAAATCGAGAAAACTACGTAATAGTTTTACAGTGAATTGCCTTCTGTGGAATTTTAATATCATCAGTAATTCTGAATAGATATTTTAAATTAGACAAACTGAGGTATATTTAGCAGCAATTAAAGCAGGTTTCAAAGTCCTCACCTCTACACTGCATCAAGGCGCTTAGTTGTAGCGGCATTGTTCTATGGTACATGCAGTTGTTTATTCATATGTGTGGTGGTTTTATCATTGGATTGTTTCCTTAGGTTATTGTGATTCATTTTCATGGATGGATGCTTCCTCAGGTTTTTTTTCTTGTGTGTGTGTACATAATGTGGTGTGTGTATGTACATGTGGTGTATGCACATGTACATGCCCATGTGGTGCTCCACGTGCTAATTTGAGGCTGTGGCTGGAGCGGAACATCGGCTGTCAGCTCCTTCTTACTTGAACTGGAGTCTCTTATTGACCTCAGAGCTTGCAGCTTTTTCATAAACTCTGACACTCCTTGGGCCTCTGCTGTCCTACAGGACTGGGGTTACAGACGCGCATGGCCATTCCTGGATCTTTATGTGGGTCCTGGGATCAACTCCCCGGTCTCTCAGAACTCCCCAGGCCCTTCTGCTTGCACAAGAAGGATTCTTAACCTCTGAACCATCTCTCCAGACTCTTCATCCTGCTTTGTATAAAGTCGCTGGTCTTCTTTGAGATGGGATGGGGTTCAGAATGTTGGAAAACAAAGTATACACATGAACTGTCAGCAGATAGAATTCACTGCACTAGATGGGCCCTAGCCTTCCTTGAGGATTTATATGAAGCTAGTGATGGGGAAATAGAGGCATTTTCTTAGTGGGTGTAGCCCTGGTAACTTGCTCCTATAAGTAACTGTTCTTAAATGCACTGAATCACCAAAGGAAAAAAAAAAGTACAAAAGGTAGTGTCCTGGTGCATCCATTCTCTCTCTCCTCAATCTCTCTCTGCTTGCAAATAAATAAAAATATTTTAAAAATTATTTTGGTGGCTGGAGAGATACCCTAGCAGTTAAGGCACTTGCCTGCAACTCTTCTGATCTCTCATAAGCCAGGTGCACAAAGATGAGGCAAGCACAAAGTTGCATATGCCCAGAAGGTGGCGCAAGCATCTGGAGTTCAATTTCAGTGGCTGATGCCTTGGCATGCCAATTATCTCTCCCTCACACTCTCTCTGTCTCTTTTGCTTTCTCTAAAATAAAAAATTAAAAAAATATTTGGGGGCTGGAGAGATGGCTTAGTGGTTAAGGCACTTACCTGAAAAATGACCAAAATACATACATATATATATATATAATTCATGTATGAAAATATCTTAATGAAACCTATTATTAGGTACAGTCAATATATACTAATAATAGCTAATAATAACTTAGTCGCCATGGGACTGGCCCGCTCTTTTGCCTTACAACATAGAATTCTGATAAATCTTATTTTGCATGATTTACCTCAAAAAGTGAGCTGTGTGTGGATTTATGTTGGCACACACTCCTTCTCAAACACAATATTGCCAACAAGACCGAATTTCCATGTTTGCTAGGCTTCATTGAGAGTTAAATCCTCCTCTTTCACTTTAACATGGTTAAGAATGACAGAATTTTCCAGTCTAGTTTCTTGCTTCATGCTTTTGAGAACTTCTCTTTTCATGACCTATCAATTTCCTGTGCCTTGTGCAATAGCTCATGTCCCTATCACATATAACGTCTGGCCTGGCAGCCGCCTGGCAGATGCTGACTGCGTCAGCAGAGGGTCTTGGGAGCATTGTTGGAAGTTGTCCCTGCACCACCAAAGGTAGCAATGACTTAGATCTAGAAGTGAACATATGTGTGCAATTTATTTAACCCCCCAAACCTATGATCTTTTATTTTTATTTATTTTTTGTTTTTGTTTTTCAAGGTACGGTCTCTCTCTAGCCCAATCTGACTTGGAATCCACTATGTAGTCTCAACGTGGTCTCAAACTCATGGCAATCCACTTACCTCTGCCTCCCAAGTGCTGGGATTAAAGGCGTGTGCCACCACACCTGGCTAACCCTGTGATCTTTGACTCCACCTCCTTTTAGTGGAATCCCACTCAGAGAGGAAGCCAAAGAGGAAAAGGGTCTTGGCTGATTGTGGCTAACATAACGTACAAGATTTTCATTTGACAATGTGAGCGCATTGCTTGCATACCCACCAGGGCCTTGCAAAGGCCGTGTGCAAATGGGGTCTAGAACTTTGCTAACTGGGAAAGTCAGGGCCAGCTAAGAACCAGCCTTCTTTGGATAAGCCCCCTTTCATGGCCACGTGCATGTTCAGGTTGGTGCATGGGTGGTTTGCCCATGGCCAGATGTAAGTTAATATTTCTGCTGACAGAGTTTAGCAGCTGGCCAACTTCTTAACAAGACTCGGCGATTGAGTAGAATTTTCCCACGTATAATTTGATTTCTTAGCCTTTTCCTAAAGCCTTAGGAAATTCACTGACCACATGAGCATGCATTTGATGTAGAAAACGAAGACATTTTAATAAGCTGAAATTCAAAATAACTAGCAGTAACTCAGATGTGAAAGTGAACACATGAACTCAGGCATTGGGAAAGTGAAACAAGCATGCCTTGAGTATCACCTTGTAATTCTCTTTTGCACACTTGCATTTTATACGGAACACTTGCAGTTGGGAATGATTTTAACTGCAAGTAACAGAAAATTCAAGTAATAGTGACTTTAAAAAATCAAAATCTCTGAAAGTAGGTGATTTGATAATTCTTCTATTTTTAGGGTTGCTTTAAAAATTATTGGGGGGACTGGAGAGATGTCTCAGTGGTTAAGGTGCCTGCGTGCAAAGCCTAATGGCCTGAGTTCAATTCCCCAGTACTCACATAAAGCCAGATTCACAGTAGTGCATGCATCTGGAGTTCACTTGCAGTGCCTGGAGATCCTGGTACACCCGTTCTCTCTCTCTCTCTTTTCTCAATCTCTCTCTGCTTGCAAATAAATAAAAATATTTTAAAAATTATTTTGTAGCTGGAGAGATGCCTTAGCAGGTAAGGTGCTTGCCTGCAGCTCTTCTGATCTCTCATAAGCCAGGTGCACAAAGATGAGGCAAGCACAAAGTTGCACGTGCCCAGAAGGTGGCGCAAGCATCTGGAGTTCAATTTCAGTGGCTAAGACCCTGGCTTGCCAACTCTCTCTCCCTCTCTCTCTCTCTGTCTCTCTTGCTCTCTCTAAAGTAAAAAAAAAAAAAATTAAAAAATATTTTGGAGCTGGAGAGATGGCTTAGTGGTTAAGGCACTTACCTGCAAAGCCTAAGAAACTGGATTAGATTCCCCATGTAAAAGCAGATACACAAAGTGGTACATGCATCTGGAATTCAGTTGTGGTGGCTAGGGGCCCTGGTGCACCCATTCTCTCCTCTCTCTCTCTTCTTGCAAATACATAAATATATAAAATATATTTTTAAATTATTACTTTGGGACAGAGGAGATGGCTCAGTGGATAAAATACTTGCTACACAAATGTGAGTGCCTGAATTCAAATCCCCAGAATTCACATAGAAGCTGGATGCAGTAGGGCTAGTGTTTGTAATCACAGTGTGCCTGAAGTGGAAAGGAGGTGGAGAGAGGGGAAGTGCGTGGCTGCTTGCAGGCTAGGTAGCCTGGCGAACTAAGTGCTGAGCGGCAAGAACCCTGCCTCAGCCGAGTGCAAGGTGCAAATTTGTCCTTGGGCCTCCATATGCATGCCTAACACACACACACACACACACACACACACACACACACACACACACCAAATAATGATAATTATCTAGAAGTGAGAGAAATCTGTTTTGCAAGGTTTTCTATCAGAATCCCGCATTAGCCAAAATTGCACACATGGGTACCTGTAGCTGCAAGAGGCAAATGGGGGGCCTGACAGGGGCATGGACGGCAGTTGCGTGACTAGCTTAGGTTGGCCAGTTCATTAGGAAGAAAAAGGGAATGCGATTGGGAGGCTCCTATCTGTAAGTAACTAGAAATTTGAAGTTGGCTATCAGGAAGACTAATGTTTTTACTTAGTAATTCTTAAGTTAACACAAATTGAGATTATACAGAATTTAAACTAACATTTATCCAGCAAATACTGTATGCTAGGAACTGGAACCGCATGTCAGGTATACATTATTTGTGATTCCTTCATATTGTGAATATGATATTGTTATGTGGACAGAGGTTTAGGTTACTGCCCCATTAAGGAAATATAAGAAGCTTTGTTCCGACTTTCATCATTAAAGTCTTATCTTCCTTGAATTTCTAATAAATGAAATCATACAGACTGTACAGTTTCTGGCTTTTCTAGCTCTTAATATTGGGCCAGTGGCCCATTCATGTTGATAATGAGTAATTCGTTCTTTATTGCCATATATGATTCAATTTTTACTCTATAAAATACCATAAAATACCACCATTTGTCTGGCTGTCTCACTGTACATTAAAGTTTGGCTGGGTCCCACTTTGAGACCATTCTGAATAAAGCTGCTATTATCATTGCCATGAGTCAGGCATGGTGCCTTATGCTTGTAGTTCTAGGCTGAGGTAGGGGAATTGCAGGTTCAGGGCCCAATTAAACTATAAAGCAAGAACATTCCTCAAAAATGAAAACAAAACAGCTGGGCGTGGTGGCACATGCCTTTAATCCCAGCACTTGGGAGGCAGAGGTAGGAGGATCACCATGAGTTCGAGGCCACCCTGAGACTACATAGTTAATTCCAGGTCAGCCTGGACCAGAGTGAAACCCTACCTCGAAAAACCAAAAAAAAAAAAAAAAAAAAAAAAAAAAAAGAAAACAAAACAAAACAAACCCTTCAATGTTTAAAATAGCCATTTACCGGGACTGGAGAGATGGCTTAGTGGTTAAGCATTTGCCTGTGAAGCCTAAGAATCACGGTTCGAGGCTCGATTCCCTAGGACCCACGTAAGCCAGATGCACAAAGTGGCACGTGCATCTGGAGTTCGTTTGCAGTGGCTGGAGGCCCTGGCGTGCCCATTCTCTATCTATCTGCCTCTTTCTATCTGTCACTTTCAAATAAATAAATAAAAATTAAAAAAATAGCCATTTATCTTAAAAATCTTAAAAATTATTTATTTATTTGAATGTGTATATGTGTATGGGCATGCCAGGATCCCTTGTCAGTGCAAGTGAACTCCAGATCATGTCACTTTGCATATGGCTTTTCATGGGTGTTGGGGAATTGAACTCAGGCCTTCAGGCTTTGCAAGAAAGCACCTTTAACTACTGAACCATCTCCCCAGCCCTGGCCCATACTTTTTTTATTTTAAAGAAAGAGAGAATTGGTGCACTGGGGCCTCAGCTGCTGCAATCCAACTTCAGATGCTTGTGCCACCTAGTGGGCATGTGTGACCTTGCGTTTGTCTCACTTTTGTGTGTCTGGCTTAGGTGGGATCTGGAGAGTAGAATACAGGTCCTTAGGCTTTATAGGCAAGCACCTTAACTTCTAAGCCATCTCTTCAGCACATTGCCCCATATTTTTATATATGCCTTCTGGTGGACATAAATCATAAAAGCCCTGATAAGCTCTGTATCCCAGCACAATGGTGACAAAAATGGGAGGTGGAGACAGGAACATATCTCAAAAGCTCAAGGACCTCCACAGTGAACAGCAACAATGAACGCCAGAGACTATTTCCAATGAGGTGGAAGGTGAGGACAGACACCCAAACGTTATCTTCTGACATGCACATGTGCAGCATGGCACACCATCAGGAAAGAGAATATTACTATTGTGCCCCCCAAGATTCTTTTCCTATTTCTTTTTTAGTATTTTATTTTTATTTATTTATTTGAGAGAGGGGAAAAAGGCAGAGAGAGAAAGAGAGACAGAGAGACAGACAGAATGGGCATGCCAGAGCTTCCAAGCCACTGCAAATGAACACCAGATGTATGTGCCCCCTTGTGCATCTGGCTTACATGGGTCCTGGGGAATCGAACCGACGTCTTTGGCTTTGCAGGCAAGCACCTTAACTGCGAAGCCATCTATCCAGCCCCTCTTTTCCTATTTTTTTAAGCATGTGTATGTGTGCTTGCATGTGATGTGTGTGTCTATGGGAGTCCACATACTATGGCGCATATGTGGAGGTCTGAGAACAACCTCTGAACATTTGTTCTCCCTCTTGCTTGAGACAATTTCCCTTGTTTCTTTATTTCTGCTGCTTGGTGTGCACCCTGCCTCTCATTACCATGGGCACAGTGAGATTACAGATGCATGGACATCTGCTTTATATGGATTCTGGAGAATCAAACTCATGCAGGCAAGCTTGCAAGCAAAAGCCTTTCACCTCTGAGCCATTTACTCAACCCCCGCTTCCCCACACACCAAGATTCCTTTCTGATACTCCTTTGCCACCAAACCCTCTCTTGGCAACCCCTGATGTTCTCTCCATCTGTGTGTGCCATAAACATCATTATGCAGGTTTTTGGGAGCATAACTATGAATTTAAGGTATGGGTTTGCTATGTCATATGGCCAATGCTTGTTTAACTTCACAAGAAGCTGCTAAATTGTTTTTTCAAAATATTTTTATTTTTTTATTTGATAGAGAGGCAAGTAGAGAGAGAAAGAATGGGTGCACCAGGGCCTCAAGCCACTGCAAATGAACTCCAGATGCATGTGCCACCTTGTACATCTGGCTTATGTGGATCCTTAGAAATCAAACCCAGATTCTGTGACTTTACAGGCAAGCTCCGTAACCACTAAGCCATCTCTCCAGCAACCCCCCCCCCGAAATTGTTTTTGACGTTTTTGCAAATCCCCTGATAGTGCATGAGAATTACACCTGATTGGAAAATCAATTTTACTTTTGCCATGCTAGTCAGTCCACAGAGTATGGGAAGCCAATTATTGTCAAAATGTACATCAAAAGTGTTTAGACTCTAGAAGTTATAGGCTCAGCTCTAAATAATTTGAGAATAAACATAACAGATACACTTTTTAAAATGTACCCTTTGGGCTGAAGGGATGGCTTTGCGGTTAAAGTGTTTACCTGCAAAGCCAAAGGACCCAGGTTCAATTTCCCAGGACCCAGGTTAGCCGGATGCACAAGGGGGCACACACGTCTGGAGTTAGTTTGCAATGGTTGGAGGTCCTGGCACGCCCATTCTCTCTCTATCTCTCCCTCTGTCTGTCAAATAAATAAATAAATAAAAATAAAATAAAATGTTAAAAAAAATAAAAACATACCCTTTGCCCCTTTGGAGCCAGATATCATTCCATTTGGCGATTCTCAGATTGTGACCATGGGATTTAAGTATGAATAACAGGTCTTGCCGGGGAGGTGTTGGTGGCTAATGAGGTAGTCCTTCTGAAACAGGCCCAAGCGGAGCTTTCCTTCCAGGGATGCTGTAGGGATGGAAAATTGCTTCAAGGGACAAGAACATAATATGTGACTTGGTTCACTCATTAATTAAATTAAGGCAGTTTTTTAATGAAATAACGATATAGTGAAGGCAATGGATGTGGCAAGCTCAATGGGCACAAGGAATGGAACAGCTATTTCTGTGCTGCTGTACTTGTAAGTTTTGCAAATTTATTCATTTGGCGTGTTCTTATGTGAGTACAGGCAGTAGGTGTGTGGGGGTCAGAGGACAACTTTTGGGTTGGTGCTTCCCTTCCTTTCTTTGAGGCATGGGCTCTCGGTGTGGTTTGGCACTCTGTGAATTTCTAGGGGGAAATTCTCTTGCCTCTGCCTCCCTTCTCATGAACGCACATTGGTATTACAGAAAACCCTCCACAGCTTCGGTATTTTATTTTATTTTATTTTATTTTATTTTATTTTATTTTATTTTATTTTATTTTATTTTATTTTATTTTATAGTTCACCAAAAAGTTTATTCTAGAAGTAATTTTAGAACTTCAAACTAAATCTCACATACTGTTTGGAACTCCTGTCATAACATGTTCACTTATTCCCTCTTCTTCTTCTTCCTCTTCCTCCTCTTCCTCTTCCTTCTCCTCCTCTTCTTCTTCTTTTTTAGCTTTAGCCTTTTATTGGCTTTTACGTGGGTTTGGGGATCCAAACTCAGGTACTCAGAGTTGTGTGGCAAGCACTTTATCAACTGAACCATCTTCTTAGCCTCAGAAACATAACTGTTAACTTCACCGAGTACACAATCTAGCTATAAGGCAAAATAAGATGCCAAAAATTTAAAGAATGGGCTGGAGAGATGGATTAGTGGTTAAGGTGCTTGCCTGCAAAGCCTAAGGACCCATGTTTAACTTTCCACTTCTGACATAAGCTAGATGCACAGTGACACAAGGTCACACATGCACACAAGGGGGGGGGGCAAGTGTCTGGAGTTTAATTTCAGTGGCCCTGGTGAGCCAATTCTTTCTTTCTCTCTCTCTTTCTCTTGCTCTCTCACATAAGGCTTGCCTAAAAAAAAAAAAATTAAAGAGCTAGTTCAGTAATACATGAATACACAGTTTTTTTTTTTAAATAAAAAGATTCATGCAAAAAAGTACAGTATAGGGTTGGAGAGATGGTTTAGCGGTTAAGGCGCCTGCCTGAGAAGCCTAAGAATGCTTGTTCAAATCTCCAGGTCCCACACTTAGCCATACTCAAAAGTGACACAAGCGCACAATGTTGCACATGCACACAAGGGGGCGCATATGTCTGGAATTCATTCACAGAGGCTGAGAGGCCCTGGTGTGCCCATTCTCTCTCTGCCTCTTCTTCTCTCTCTCTCTCTCTCCAAAAGAAAGTACAGTAGGGCTGAGAGATGGCTTAGCAGTTAAGGTGCCTGACTGCCAAGCCTAAGAACACCCTTTTGATTCTCCAGGTCCCACATTTAGCCAGATGTAAAGTGACGCAAGAGCGCAATGCCACACTTGCCCACAAGGGGGCACAAGCATCTGGAATTCATTCACAGTGGCTGAGAGGCCACTGGTGCACCCATTCTCTATCTCTCTCTCTCTCAAAAATGTACAGTATATAAATTTATATGGTGGGCTGTGATAAATGACTCAACTATGGTTCACAAAAGATAACCTGACACAGGGAGGTCCCTGTGGCCCCTCAAAACAATGCAGGCTGTTGCCAGTGCTCTTGGTTTTCCCCCATAACTAGATGGTAAGACCCTGTTGCTGAAGACACCACATGTTTTGGCTGCAGGACACTGAGAAAGCAAGCTGGAACTGAGCTGCTGGAACCTCCTCCCTGCTGGCTAGCTGTCACAGTGCTGCAAAGTGCTATGCAGCCTGCTGGGGGAGAAAAGCCATCAACAGTCTGAACCAGCAGTGGGCCCTGCAAACTGTGCAACTGGCTATCCAGGCAGGATGCAGCCACTGGTGCAATAGTGGCATGACTGTTACAAGGGTAACCAGCCATACTTTGATTGGATTTGAGGCTTGCCCCATGGGAGGGAATTCATGTCGGGTACTGAAAACCTTGCTAAAGAATATGCTAGGAAAGGCTGTAAGTCTTAACAGGGAGCTGGTATTGTTGTTTGACTTGCCCATCAAATTGCCCCCTGAATAGTTATGTTTCTGCCTCTAATCCTGTGCTCATTTTTGGTTAGAAAAGCTTCTTTCTGCACATGGCTGCAACTACTGGGGAGACTCAAAACTCATCCACGTGCTGAGAAGTGACAGTTGAGTGCAGAGAACTAAATGGGGCATCTCTATCATCTCTATCATACCCTCCAGGGCTAAGGATCATTGTGGAAGAGGTGGCAGGAGCAAAAGAATGGGGACGAGTGCTTTGGAATGTGGTCTTCTAGAACAGAGTGACAGCTGCCAGGTTCATGACCTCACAGTAGCTGTCATTACCTGCACAAGACCTGTACAGTATGGTGGCCATCAGCACATTGTCATGGATGGTGAAGGAGCTGGGAAAGAAAGCCGACGCCTCAAAACAGAAGAGGGACTAGTTGGAAAGAAGGAGCTTGGTGTAAGGGGATGGAGAAAGGGGGACAAAAGAAGGTAATGGGAAGGAATTATGATAAAAATACATTATGTACACGTAGAGAAATTTGTCAATAAAAAGTCTAAAAGCGGCTGGGCATGGTGGCACATGCCTTTAATCCCAGCACTCGGGAGGCAGAGGTAGGAGGATCACCGAGTTCGAGGCCAACCTGAGACTACATAGTGAATTCCAGGTCAGCCTGGGCTAGAGTGAAACCCTACCTCAAAAAAAAAAAAAAAAAAAAAGTTTTAAAAGCAGTAACCTTCCCCCAAAAAAATAACTGACTGCTGTTCCCACAATGCATAACCCATAACCCCATGGGGAATGCCTGCAACCCCACTGTGGTGCGTCCCCAATGGAATGGGGGCAGAGATGAGGGAAAAGAGGGTACCAACACATGATGTAGCCATATGAAATATGATGTTAATAATAATAAGAATTTTTAAAAGATTTTATTTTTATTTATTTATTTAGCCACTGCCAATGAACTCCAGATGCATGCACCGCCATGTGCATCTGGCTTATGTGGGACCTGGAGAATCAAACCTGGGTCCTTAGGCTTCGCAGACATGTGCCTTAACCACTAAACCATCTCTCCAGGCCAATAATACATTTTTTAAAAAGCAGTCACCTGACACAAGAGGGTCCAGTATGGCTCTCTTGGCTCCTCCACTGTAGAGGGACTCATGGGTGCCAGCTTCATGTCAGACAGCAGGGAGATGACCCTTCAGGTGGGCCCAAGGTCAAAAGCCCAAGGTGCCAGGTTCAGACCTGTGAACACCAGCTATCTCGTGAAGAGAGGAGGAAAACCAGCAGATGCCAATAACTGGACACTGAGGTGGCACACACCTCACTAAATCTGGTACACAGGCTTCCTCCGTCTCCATGGCACCTGTGAGAAAGTTAAGAATTCAGAATGCT
Source organism: Orientallactaga sibirica (assembly GCA_036365145.1). Taxonomy (NCBI): domain Eukaryota; kingdom Metazoa; phylum Chordata; class Mammalia; order Rodentia; family Dipodidae; genus Orientallactaga; species Orientallactaga sibirica. The sequence goes on from JAEOAD010000027.1 coordinate 12,827,704, forward strand.
TTCAGGGGCGTGGTGGCACAAGCCACCGGGAGGCAGAGGTAGGAGGATCGCCACGAGTTCGAGGCCACCCTGAGACTACAGAGTGAATTCCAGGTCAGCCTGAGCTAGAGAGAGACCCTACCTCAAAAAATAATAATAATAATAATAATAATAATAATAATAATAATAATAATAGAATTCCGAATCCTCCTGCTGGTTCATGCCTAACGAGTTGTGCGCTGGCTTGCTAAACCCACGCAGCCCCACTCAAGCCCTCCAAAATCTACATTGCCCTCAGTAATCAGGACAGAAAGGACGTTCAAAGCCAGGGCGTAGTTGGAAGGACGTGGTCTTGCCTGTCCTCCACTTCCCTGGGGGAGGTCTACACCTGGGTTACAGTCGTTGGGCATGGGTGGTGTGTGCTGAGCAGCATAGCTCAGCAGGGACACAGCGGTCAGGGAAGCCCCCCCCCCCACTCCCTTTCAGGATCACAGCTCCCCACAACTCAGAAACCCAGCAATACCTGCTTAGTCCTGAGGTGCCTGGTGGGTTAGACACCGAAACAAAAGACCAGGAAATAAAACTTGCCCCACACCCGAGCTGGGATGACCAGGCAGAGCACGTGGGGCCACCGGGAAGATAAAACCACCGCCCAGGCGAGAGGCGACGGAGATCCTATTTCCTTGCACTTACCACGTGCGGCCACTAGAGGGCCTCCGCACCCCATCTTGCCGCGCAAGCTGCTCCGAGGGAGGCCAGGGGCTTGGGGACGCTTAATCAGAGCTGGCCTCGAGAACAGCTGGTCTTCACTGAGGCTGAAACCTGGAGGGTCTCCCGCTGGATCAGCGACGTCTGGAAACAGGCCTCAGACGCAGCGACAAGTGACAGAGTACAGGAGGGTGGAGGAGACGGGTGCTCATCTCTCACGGACAGGGACCCTAGTCGGATGAGGTCTGAGGGGGACTGAGGGTCCAGAAACTCCTACCATCGCTTCCCGGTGTGCAGTGGGTCCTTCATTCAGAGCGGGGTTACCCGTGTTTCTCTTCTGGTCCCAAGTTTGCAGTGCAAAGAGACATTACCCTAGGTGTCCCAGCACAGCCGATCACAGTGTGCATTTGTGTGTATACATGAGTGTATGTGCGTGTGCATGCATGTGTGGATACATATGGGTGTGTATGTGCGTGCATGAGTGTGTGCAATGTGTGGGTGCTTATGAGTGTGTGTGCGTGTGCATGCAGGTGTGGGTACATGTGAGTGTGTGTATGCATGAGTGCGTGCAATGTGTAGGTGCTTATGAGTGTGTGTGTGTGTTATGGGTGCATATGTAAGTGGGGGTGTGTTCCTGGGAGCGTGGGGCAAGCGAACGTGCTCCCCCAAGTGTGTGCCTCAGAGAGGAACAAGCAGTGCGTGATGAGGTGAAGGGAGTGAGAGGAAGTCACAATGAGTGAAGCCCACTTTCACCGCTCATTGCGCCCCCCATCCATTTTGACCAAAAGAACAGCCATAGACAGAAAAAACGACCCAGGGACCTTGGGCTGTGTGGTAGCTTGGGAAGCCACTCAATTATCCTAGGGCAGGGAAGGCCATCGTGCCAGAAGTCCAGGTGCCTGCATCTGCCCAAATGGTCCTTCCCAGGCACAGGGAAAGGTCTGACTCATCATTGTCCCCTGTCCCCGGCATCTCTCTTGGGCTGGCCTTGGTCTCATTGTCTGGAGGGCTGATGTTTCTGTAGCTCACGTGCCCCAGGGCAGCTTTTGTTCTGGCTGGCTGGATGTGGACAGGTCCACATCTCTCAGAGGTGACATCACAGCCCTCTTACTCAGCTGCTGCCCAGGGGAGCCGGCTTGGACCTGTCTCCACACCTGACCTGTGGCTCACTGATGCTCACCTGGGCAGTTCCTTCTGCCATGCTCTGGTAACCGGATGTTGATAATGGAAACAGAAAGGATCTGCTGTCTTGGTAGGGGCTACTGCCCATTCTCCAGCTGTATATGTGTGTGTGTTTATAGGAATGGCTGGGAGAGGCGGCGGTAGGAAGTGATGTGAGCCTACCCAGTGCAGGTTCTTCCCCCATTGGTGCTAGCAGGAGCCTCTGTCTGCGGCTTCCCTGAAGGTCCCCCTCACAGACACTGGTTCAGCCAGGGAATGAATTTCTCCCAGTTGCATCTGGGTCCTATTGTAGCTGACAGCTTCAGGTTCACTGAGATGAACTTCCAGACCAGGCACAGTTATGGAGGAAGAGATATTTACTGAAGCTTACAGATCCAGGGGAAGTTCCACAATGGCAGAAGAAGTTGGCCTGCTTTCACAGGACCAAATACAGAGAGAGAAGCCACAGTCAAAAGCCAGAAGCCACACAGCACAGCACACCTCCGGATTTCCAAACTCTAGGCACAGTTTGCATTTCTTTAGATTGAAATCTTAAACCCAACACCACACCGTAAGATCTGCCCAGTGACACTGCCTCCAGCCGAGTGGCTGCAGATGCAAACTACAAACTAATAAAACACTGAATAGATTGGGGGCCATCTATCCAAACTACCACACCTATCCTCAAAGAACATGGTCCATCCTGGGCTCTGACAACTTCCCGTGAGCACATGCCATGCCTCCCACAGGACACACTATCCCTTGACCACGAGAACTTCTTTAGAAATGTTTCTTTTCCTTTGTGTGTTTTTGTTTAACAGCTGGACATGGTGGCTCATGCCTTGGGAGCTTGAGGTAGGTCGATCACTAAGAGTCCTAAGAAGATCACCGCCTCAGCTAGAGTGAGACCATGCTCTGGAAAAAAAATTTTTTCTTTAAAATGTCTACGTACAGAGCAAGTTCTTATACACTTGGTTCTTCTTCTTCTTCTTCTTCTTTTTTTTCTTTTTTTGGTTTTTCGAGGTAGGGTCTCACTCTGGTCCAGGCTGACCTGGAATTCACTATGTAGTCTCAAGGTGGCCTTGAACTCTCAGTGATCCTCCTACCTCTGCCTCCCGAGTGCTGGGATTAAAGGCATGCACCACCACGCGCGGCTCTTCTTCTATTTTTTAATTTGAGAGAGACAGAGAGAGAGAGGAAGAGGCAGAGAATGGGCGCACCAGGGCCTCTCTTGCCTGCGTGAACAAACTCCAGACGCGTGCGCCCCCTTGTGGGCATGTGTAACATTGTGTGCTTGCATCACTTTTGCGTCTGGCTAAATGTGGGACCTGGAGATTTGAACAAGCATTCTTAGGCTTCTCGGGCAGGCACCTTAACCGCTAAGCCATCTCTCCAGCACCCCCCCTTTTTTTTTTGCTTGTGCATGTTCTGATTACCTTCTTATTGCTGGCACAAAGCACACAACCAAGAGCAGCTTGTGGGAGGAAAGGGTTTACTTTGGCTTACAGACTTGGGGTGGGGTGGAAGGGGGAAGTTCCATGATGGCAGGGCAAAGGATGGCATAAGCAGAGGCTGGACATCACCCACCTCCTGGCCAACATCAGATGGACAAAGCAGCAGCAGGAGAGTGGACTAAACATTGGCAAGGGGGAACTGACTATAACACCCCTAAACCTAACCATAACATCACACCTCCTCCAGCAAGGCTCTGCTTCCCAAATGGCCACCAGCTGGGAGCCAAGCATTCGAAACACATGACTTTATGGGGGACACTTAAACCACCACAGGGTTTCTCACTTGAAGCCAGAGCTCACTGATTCAGATATTGTAGCTAGCCAGTTTACCTCTAGGGAACTCCTTTGTTGTTTCCTGGACTCTGGGATCACATATGGGCTACCATCCCTACCTAGCTTTTACTGGGTGCTGGGGGATCGAACTCACGTCTGTATGTTTGCCCAGTGTAAGAGTCCTTTATGCAGTCTAGACACAACGCCTTTGTCAGAGTTATTTGTCAATGCTTCTTTCTACTCTCTAATTTGCCTTTCATCCCTTATTCAAGGTCTTTTGTAGAGCAAATGTATATGTACATTTATTTTATTTTATTTTATTTTATTTTTTGAGGTAGGGTCTCATTGTAGCCCAGGCTGATCTGGAACTCCCTCTCTAGTTCCAGGCTGGCCTGGAACTCACAGCGATCCTTCTATCTCTCTCCCTCAAGGGCTGGGATCAAAGGCATGTGCCACCACACCCAGCAAGCAAATATTTTGAATTTGGAGGACTCCTGGCATGTAACTTTTCCCTTATGGATTATGATTTTGGTCTTGAGTTCAGAAGTCTACTGCTAGGTCTCAAAGCTGCTCCCAGCCCCCATGCTCTTTTCTAGAAGTTTTACAGTCTTATGCTTCTCTTTTAGTCCATGACCCACTTTGAATTCATTTGGGTATAAGGTGTAAGGTTGAGGTCCAGTGCTTCTGCACTATTTGTTGAAAGGTATTTTGTCATCTGCTGCTTTGACATTTTATTTATTTATTTATTTAGTAAAAGAGGCAGAGAAAAAGAGAGAGAGAGAGAGAGAGAGAGAGAGAGAGAGAGAGAGAATGGTGCACCAGGGCCTCCAGCCACTGAAAATGAAATCCAGACACATGCACTGCCTTGTGCATCTGGCTTAAGTGGGGAATTACTGGGGAATTGATCCTAGGTCCTTGGGCTTCACAGACAAACACCTTAGATGCTAACTCATCTCTCCAGCCCCTGTTTTTACTTTATTTTATTTTATTTTATTTTATTTATTTTTATTTTTGGAGAGAGACATAGAGAGAGACAGACAGAGAGGGAGAGGGAGACAGATAGAGAATGGGCGCACCAGCAGTCTCTCAGCTGCTGTGAACGAAATCCAGATGCATGTGCCCCCTTGTGGGCAAGTGCAGCATTGCGCCCTTGTGTCACTTTGCATCTGGCTAAACGTGGGACCTGGAGATTGGAACGGGGTTCTTGGGCTTAGCAGGCAGGCACCTTAACCACTAAGTCATCTCTCCAGCCCTGTTTTTACTTTTTAATCAAGATTTAATCACCACAAGTTTGTGTATTTTCTGTAATTTCTCTTGCTGTTGATTTCTAGCTTTATTCCATGGTGGTCAGACAAAAAACAAGAAGATAGTTCAGTTCTTCTCTATTTGTTGAGACTTGCCTTTGGTCCTAATATGTGATCTATTTTTGAGAATGTTCCATGGGCTGCTGAGGAAAATGTGTATTCTGTAGTGTTTGGGTGCAATGTTCTGTAAATGTGTGTTAGGTTTCTTTAGCCAAAATTTAATTGAACTTACTAGGATCTATAGCTGATTTATTTGGTTATTTATTTATTTTTAAGTAGGGTCTCACTCTAGCCCAGGCTGACCTGGAATTCACTATGTAGTCTCAGGCTGGCCTCAAACTCACAAAGATCTTCCAACTTCTGCCTCCTGAGTGCTGTGATTAAAGGTATGTGTCACCACACCCAGCTTGGTCTTTTATTTATTCATTTTTATTTTACAGAGAAGTGGGGGTGGGGGGAGACAGCGAGAGAGAAAACTGGCATGCCAGGTCCTCAGCCACTGCAATCAAACTCCAGAAGCTTGCGCCACCTAGTGGGCATGTGCGACCTTGTGCTTGCCTCACCTTTGTGCATCTGGCTAACATGGGATCTGGAGAGTTGAACATGGGTCCTTAGGTTTCAGAGGCAAGCACCTTAACTGCTAAGCCATCTCTCCAGCCTGGTCTTTTATTTTTAATGTTTCCAAATTATAATCTTTTCCACAGTACAGATTTTTAACAAGCCATAATCCTTTGCAGGTATTTAAAAATCTATAAACAAATGCCTGAGCCTCCACCCCCGACCATGATTTAAGCTTGTGAATGTTTTAAGTCCTTGAATCAAGTTTCAACTCTTCCACTTGTATAAGGAATCAAGAGCCTTCTCACTTTAAATTATGTATATTTTATCATACAGCCTGCAATGCAGTAAATCTTATTTGCTCTTTACCTGGGTTCATTTGGTTTTGTTTTGCTTGAGACAAGGCCTCAAATTTGTTCTGAGGTCTGAGGTTGGCCCCAAACTCCTGTTCCTACTACTTCCACCTCTCAAGTGCTGGGATTACAGATGTGTCCATTCCCAGTTTATGTCTGGGTTCTGTATTCTGTTCAGCTCATCTCCTCGCCTGCTCCTGCCTCCTGTTTGCACTGTCTTGATAATGTTGCTATGTATAAATATTAACACTGGGAAAAATTCCTCCCACAGTATTCTTGTTTTCCAAAATCATTTGGCTATTCTAGGCTTTTTTTCCTTCCCATATAAACTGAAGAGGAAGCTTGTCTATGCCCACACAGAAACTTGTTGAGATTTCAACAAGGGTTACAGCAACCTGGACCAGTTTTAAGAAAGGTCTGTTTGTTTCCCTGCGGCGCTGGGTCTGACCTGGCATCCATGCGTATGTCCAGCCAGCACAAGCTCTCTTGCTGGTTACAGGAAAGAAAACACATGGAAAAGCTGGGCAACTGTACGTGGTGTAGGACTGGTTAGAATCCTCTATCTAGAATCCTCGAATCTGAGCAGACTCAAACCTTGACACTGGCTCCTGTCTGGCTGGAGGGAAGTCCTGGGATTCATAAGCTGCCACTGGGAACACAGAATGGGCGTGTCTTCAGAGCAATGAACTGTGCTTTTTCTGAATCCGGGAGACCCAAATGTTTACTTCAGGGAAGTCCGTCTCACCTCTACCTTGCCAGAGATGGCTACTGGGTTGAGGAATGTTGAAAATAATGCTTCTTATTGGCGCTGTCGGAAATAGCTCTGAGGGCAGGGGAGGCCACGGGGGTGGTGCAATGAAGGATTGGTTTGTCAAAGCCTTCCTTGCTGCTCTCCAGCAACTGCTAGGAATTTTTCACAGTTCCTACTTGTGGGGGACCAGCTCTCAAGGGATCCCCCTCTTTCTGCTCCCTTTCCTTCAGTGCCACCACTTCCCTCTAGTGACACCCGTGAGTTCTCCAGTCTGGCTTATTTTAGTCAGTGACCCAGATACTTGGCATGCTAACCTTCATTGCAGTTAGCGCCAGGGGAGCACGCCCAGCTCCTTTTTTGTTCTTATCCCAAAATTGGCTTCAGGCAGACTATCTTTTTTGGTGTATGTGTGTGTAACATGTGTGCATATGTATGTGTGTGTTCATGTGTGTGGGTGCAGATGTATACCTGTCACGCGTGTGTGGAGGTCAGAGGATAACTTCAGGTGCCACCTTGTTTGAGACCGGGTCTCTCTTTCTCATCGAGAGTCACTCTAGCTGGACTGGGAATGTCCAGGAAATTCTTCAATCTCCATCCCCCTCCCCTTCTCTTTGTAGGCACACTGGGATTATAGATGCCCACCACGGTGTCCTGGCTTTTATGTGGGTTTTCAGGATTTCAACTCAGACCTCAGTGCCCACACTTGCATGGAAAGGGCTTCTTCATCCACAGAACCATCTCCCTAGCAACCCCATCCTCTTTTTCTTTTTTTGAAACAGGGTCTTGGGTAGCCCAGGCTGACTTTAAACTTGCGATATGGCCAAGGATGAGACTGAACTTCTAATCTTCCTGCCTCCACCTCCTGAGCACTTGGGTGCCCAATGGCATTATTGCCGGGGGGAAGTTCTTATAAAAGGATGATTCTTCCCTTTACCCACTGTGTTCTTCTGGGCCATCAGAACTCTGAACCAACAAACTTCTGTCTGTTATGCATTACTCAGTGCTCAGTGTTCTGTCACTGATAAAGACAGAATGCTATCTGCACAGTAAGTTTCTAATAACATTCGGTGTATTTTAACTTCCATTGTCTCCCTATTAGGAAAAATAGCACAACTCTTAGTCAGATCTGGCTAAGGAAATGACTTCATCCCAACCCAGAGTCTCCCCAACCCCTCCACTATTCTTTTTCCTCTGTATTGTTGTCCCTCCTCTCCCACGTCCCCTGCCTCTTCCACTGGAATGGTCCTGTGCAGATGCAAAGTGTAGCTTCTTGTGCTCTAATGTTTTTCTCCCGCCAACTGTTCACACTTAATGACAGGCCTGCCAAGGGCCCGAGGGCTGGAAACCAGAGACAAGGATGGAGTGTTTCAGAGCTAAATGAGCAGCGGTGGTGGTCTTCCATGTATACACACTTCTTGGACCATGAGAACCCACAGCTGCTTCACTTGGAGCCTCGGGGCTGTACACACACACACACACACACACACACACACACACACACACACACACACACACGGGCCTTAAGGCATCTATTGTTTATTCTTTCATTCGTCAAACAAGAGTAAAAGTCAGTCATCCTTCCTCTTTTCTCTCTCCCCATTTTTCTTTCTTCTCTCTTTCTTTCTTATCCTTTTTTGTTTGTTTGTTTTGAAGCAGGGTCTCACTTTAGCCCAGGCTGACCCAGAACTTACTCTGTAGCCTATGTTGGCCTTGAATTCATGGCAATCCTCCTACCTCAGTCTCCTCCGAAGTGCTAGGATTAAAGGCATGTGCCACCACACCTGGCAGGTTTTATTTATTTTGTTTTTAAGTTTCTTATTGACAGTCTCTATACATGTACACAATATGCCGTGATCATCATTCCCTCCCGCCCTCTCCTTTGTCCCTCTTCCCCTGTCACCTCTCCTCTAAACCCTTTCTAAACCCTTGTCTGTTTTGACACCATCTTCTCCCTTCCCCCTCTCTCAACCTCTCTCCCCACCCACCACCCCCCATCCCACCCCCGCCATCTTGGTATGCAGCCCTAGCTAATCTGTAACCTAGAGCTTCTTAAGTAGACCAGGGTCACCTCATGTTTATAGCTGTCCTTCTGTGTCTTCATCTCAAGTGCTGGGGTGACAGGCATGTGTCACACGTTTTGCTCCCCATTTCTGCCTCACCCCGTTACTTCTTAGTCACCCTGGAACTCATTCCTCTTTGTCAAAGAAAGTGTGAACAACTCCCTTTTAAAAGCACTCAGTGGGGGCTGGCGGGATGGCTTGGCGGTTAAGGTGTTTGCCTGCAAAGCCAAAGGACCCTGGTTCAATTCCCCAGGACCCACGCAAGCCAGATGCACAAGATACAAGATAGCACATGCATCTGCAGTTTGTTTGCAGTGGCTAGAGGCCCTGGAGCACCCATTCTCTCTCTCTCTCTCTCTCTCTCTGACTCTCTCAAATAAATAAAACTTAAAAAATAAAAGCACTCAGTGGGCCTTTTGCTAATGTCCCATGGAGTCATCAAGAAGGCACAGAGAGAAAACACTGCTTTTGGGTGAAGTGGCAGCACATGCTATTTACTTCAATTGGGGCTGTGACAAGGTAAAAATAAATTAATTAATTAATGTTAAAAAATTAACAGAAAAGTGCTGCATCAGTGACTCCTACTTCCGACAAAGCTGAATGGACTGATAAAGTTCCTGTGATCACAGAGAGATGGGATGTTACACGGTCACAGCCAAATTACCTTGGGCTACCGTTAGCCCTCCATAGCCATTTATTGCCACCTCTGCGTCTGACCTGACAGCCAGTTGATCAGGTGTGACCTTTCTGGAATGTACTACAGACCACCAGCTTCCACCAACCCAAGGGCTAAGAATGTCAGCAGACAGCATCTGAAACTTACAGTGGAGAGTCCAACTCCCCCCACCTTTGCTGTACCCCACCTACCTGATGGTCAGTCAATGTATTTGAAAAGTGCCTTGATGTATGACTTTCTTTTATTTTCTGTAACTACAAAACCTTCATGAAATTGTTAGCACATTGGAACATGGAGTTGGGGATAACCTAAATCTGTTCCCAGGCCATGGTCACTCATATTTGGCTCCAGAATGAACCTTCATCTCTTTGAGGGGGGAGCTGTCTTTGGCATCCAAAAGAAAGGATCTGTTCTGGAGTGCGCAGAGGAGCCCAGGGTTTGCAGTTACACTGCACTGCCTCCTCTTTGCCAGCTTCCCGGGCTCCCTGCAGGGTTTGTAATCACTGGGCTGGCATCTTTCAGGGCTTGTTCTCTGCAGAAACTCACCTCAGCTCCCACTTGGGGATGGCATCTGTCTCTGAGATTTGCATGGACTTTGTCCCTGGAAGCTATAGGGATGAGAGTGGTTTTCAAGTCTCTGCGTTTTCAAGAGGAAGTGTGAGACTTCCAGATTGAATACAACCCGAAAACCCCTTTGAACAGCAATTGTCCACACTTCCTGTGTTGCAATAACAAACACCCCTCCTAGCTGCTGCCATCTGTATTTGGCCATTGAACTCCTTCAGGCTCCCAGGAGAGGTGGAGACTAGACAGTGGGAGTGGGGAGAGCTTCCTGTTCACCCAGGCTCAACCTACCGGGCACTTCCTGTGACTCCCTTGTGCATCTGTGCTCTGGCAGTATAGGGCTACCACTGTGGTCCTTTCTGACCTGCCTGTGCCCTGTCTCTTGTGTCACCTCTAATTACCCTCTTGCTTCTGGCCCTGTACTTACAGCTGTGTAATTAGCTGGTACTTTACTTGCAATCAGTGACAGACTGTGGTCCTCAGATTCATATCTCCTCTTTCATTTTGAGAGCAAATTGTTGCCTTTCCTCTTTAATGCGCGTTTTGCGCATTGGCTGCTGTGCCGCGCTGATTTACAGAACTTTAAATACGAAGGTGTAAGCTGGCAGGCTCAGTGGTAGAGCACCAGCCTAGCATGCTTGAGGCTCTGGGTCTGATTCCTCAACACTGTAAGTGAACAAAATCCTTCAAAGAAAAAGAGCTGGAGAGATGCCTCTGTGGGTCAGAGCACTTACAGTGTGAGTATGAGGGTCTGAGAAGGCCTGAGTTTGGTCCCCAGCATCTACATGAAAAGCTGAGTGTGGGGAGCTGGAGAGATGGCTCCGTGGTTAAAGGTGCTTGCTTGCAAAGTTCTGATGCATGCACCACTTTGTGCATCTGGCTTTACATGGGTACTGGGGAATCAAAACCAGGTCCTTAGGCTTTGCAGGCAAGCGCCTTAACCGCTGAGGCATCTCTCCAGCCCTTTATTTATTTTTTGCTCATGTGCGTGCGCAATGTGCTGTGTGTAATCTATGAACATCTGTGCCCTTGCGGGGCCCCACGTACTTGCCTGTGACAGGAGTCACTTGTCTGCAGTGACCAGAGTGGAAGGTTGGGTGTTGTGCTCTGTCGCACTTCCTCCTGGTCTTGAGTAGCTTGTGTGGTTTGTGTCCCTGCTCCTCTGCAGGACTGGGGTGACAGGCATGCATGGCCCTGTCCAGGTATTTTACGCAGGCTCAGGCCCCCTCAGGTCCTCACGCTTGCGCAAGAAGTGCACTTAGCCACTGCGCCTTCTCCCAAGCCCTCCCCTTTTTCGCGATGGGGTCTCACTCTAGCTCAGGCTGACCTGGAACTCACTCTTTAGCCCAAGTGCTCACAAAATGGAATAAGTGGTTGAATTGAAGGAGAAATGGACTATATGGGTGCCTGAGAGCTCAGAATCGGTGAGGAAGGACATGCAGGCTTCTGCTATGTGCTCAAAACTCTTAAGACAGGGCTGAAAAACTTCAGGAGGGCTAGTGATGTAGCTTTGGCCTTGAACTTGACCTTGCTACATATCTGAGGATGACCTTGAACTTCCGACCCTCCCGCCTCCGAGTACTGACATTACAGGTGTGTGATTCCAGTGATGATTCATGCAGTGCTGGAGAACATACGAAGGGCCTCATGCCAGACAAGCGACACCCGCTGATCTATATCGCCAGCGCCACAAACTGTCTTGAATGAGTTCAAATATTTAAACTAAAGGTCTGAATATATATGTATATATGTATTTTTTCTTTTTCTGTAAAGGTCCTATTTTAGTCTTTGCAGGTCAGATAGTTGGAGCCAAAACGACTCAGCTTGCTGTCATAGTGGGAAAGTATAGTCCTGGCTATGTTTCAATAAAACTTTATTTACAAGAAACAGGCAATTAGCCAGGTCTGAGCTGGGTAGTGATTTGTGTCGTTCTCTGCATGGACAGCAAAAGTAGCCAGAAAATGGAAAGATCTTGCAGATGCCATGCAGAATCCCTGAAGGTCATCTCCAGAAGTCCTGCAGGAAAGGGGACGTTTCCAGGCTTGGCACAAGAACAGACAACTAAAAGGTGCAGCCCACTGAGTCCAGCACCGATTTCTGAGTCATTTCCAGAACAAACTGTTAAATGATCCTGTTCAACAAATACAATTGAACACTGTCTTTGCATGGTACTGTTTTAAGCTCTCTCTGTGAACACAAGAGACCAGACCATTACCCTCAGGGAGTTCTTAGTCTCAAAGGAGAGAGATAGTAACCTTGTGAGAAGTGATGGCAGTAAATGGATGTTCTGAAAGGGCAGAGTGGGGACCACGGACTTTAGGCAAGGGCGTCTAATTCACTTGGGAGGGCTTCTCTGAAAGGAGGGAGATTCAGTGCTGCGGATGGACGGGAAACAGAGCAGGAAGGCATTCTAGCTGGAGGGAAAGTCTATGCAAAAGGTAGCAGGAAGTGACTCCTGAAGATTTGCCGGGAACTGAAGGGTTTGTGACTGGAAGATAGCAGAGGAGCATGGGATGGGACAAAGCCCAAGTGGCATAGCAGTTAAGGCCTTTGTCTACAAAGCCAAAGGACCCAGGTTCAATCCCCCAGGACCCATGTAAGCCAGATACACAAGGTGGCACATGCATCTGAAGTTTGTTTGCAGCGGCTGGAGGTCCTGGCATGGCCATTCTCTCTCTCTCTCAAATAAATATATAATAAAATAAAAAATGAGAAAAACAAAACAAAACCCAAGTGGCAGGCCAGAGCCAGGCTCAGAACCTAAGTCATTTTCCCTGGCTGAGAAAAGTGGAAGGGCAATTAACTTGGACAAGCTTTGCTTTCACTAAGCTCACACTGATAAGGGAATTTTGGGGTATCTTTTAGAGCAACAGAGCCTTTCTTGGCTCTGGTTTGGGCTATCAGCCAGGAGTTAGGGAGCCAGAAAACTCAATGGTCAGTGGCCTCTGGATTCTTGTCTGAAGTATTCAGAGAATTGAAATGCACAGACCAAAGGACAAGGTTCAGAAAGATGTTACTAGACTGCAGACAGAGTTTAAGAGCAGGCAGGACTCTTGCTGAATGAGCAAGAGGAGGTTTCTGGAAGTGGGGAGCCCACCCCAAGACCTTTGAGAGTGTCTTTTCTGTGAGCCCCCAGGATGGGAAGCTGGGCTAGTCAAGCCAGTCCCGTTGTCAGATAACTGGGGTCAGGCTTTCTGGAAAAAAGCTAATCCTTTTACATTCCTTCCTTTCCCAGGAAGAGATAAGAATGGAAGTACTTACCTTCTCTGGAGACGTTTTAGGAGATAAGGAAAAAGCCAGATTCTCCTTTCTGACATTTCTGACCCATAGCAAAGTGGAAAAACCTAGATTCTTCCCCTACAGGCTCAAGAATACTTCCTGCATTTAGCCAAAATAAAGCCACTTACCTTGGGGGTCCTGTTAACCTTAAACTGCCCCAACACCAGCCTCAGTAATTATAATTTCCTGTCCAACTGTGCGTGGGCCAGGCTTGGTTCTGTCTCAGCTCCTGCCGAATCACTTCCACAGAGCTCCATCTCTAAGCTGCGGACCTGGCGTGGGGATGAGGTTCACGTGTAAGATGTTTGTCTAGCATGCAAGAGGCCCTGGATTTGATCCCCAGCACCACATTTAACTGGGTGTGATGGCGCAGGATCTGAAGTTCAAGGTCATCCTCAGCTATACAGCAAGTTAGCCTAGGATACATGAGACCCTGTTTAACCCCCACCTTAATAATAAATAAATAAATCTTCAGTGGATACTGTGATTCTTAGAATATATTATATGTATTAATATATATTATAAATATTAATATATTTGGATTTTAACAAAGCATTTAAGTTAAGTCTGTAAAAGCACCCTAAAAAGTGGATGTATTTTTGTTCATTCATATATTCATTGTGGAATGGCTAAATTGTTGACTTTAACATTTGCAACATTTGACTAAATCTTTGATGATGTCTTAGGTGATACAATAAAACTATTGCTAGATTAAAAGATTTAAGTGGGGTCTGGGTTCCCCTCACAGACAGTGTTCTGGTGGGCGTGGTGGTGTGAAAATCTGCTTCTCTTTTTCAGACGGGAGCTGGACCTGAGGAGATAAACGACCCAGTGCACTCCACCCCTGTCCCAGCTGAAACCACAGAGGAACAGGGAAAATGAGCAAGAGTGCTGCTTTCTCAGTGAATCTGATATCAGCACAAGGGTGAAGGAGACAGACACTGAGGACACTCAACACCTACAGAACCAGAGATCCAGAGGCTCCTGAGAGCCCATCACTGAAATGGACTTAAAATGCTCCCAGCATGGCTCCGGGAATTTTGCGGAAGAGGGGGAGGAAAGATTGTGAGAGCCACAAGTTGGGACATTTTGCACAGACATTGTTTCTTCCCCCCATAATGCATGACCTACAATCCCCATGGGGTTGACTTGCATCCCCAACAAGGAAGGCCTCTTCAGAAAAGGGGCCGGGAGGAGGGAAAGGATGGTACCAAAATGTGTTGTTTACATACTAAATATGTCCATATCTAATAACAAAGTTTCTGGCTCCATTCTAGCTCTGTGTTAGGCACCAGACGGCTGTCTGCTTTGGCACAGAAAGGGCACACTTTGTCCTCTGAATTGATACTCATGTCCAATTGTTTCCAGTTCCATGAGATTTGGAACCAGTTTTATATATGTAAAATTACTCAAGTTTGTGAAACTGCCTAGTTTTCGTAGAGGATTATCAGTGATAACATATCCCACAGTTTTTTTGGCACTTAGAGGTGTAAATATTTTATTTTAAAAACTCAGCCGATTGTAAATGCATTGTTACAATCTCGGCATTTTGTCCTGAATAAAAGCAACAATCACTAAAAAAAATTTAAATAAAAGAAATATTGCTAGCTGTTTTTCATACATTAACACAGGCTCAGATAAGCTTTATCTGTGGTTAGGGCCCCTGGTTTGTTTCCAGGGAATACAGGAATGAGGACTCATATTGCCTTTTAAACGTGCTTTGCTCCGGAAGTGACATCACCTTCACTCACTGTGCATTGGCCAGAGGAAGTCACATGGCCTCAACCTAATTACAACGGAGTCTTGGGTAAGGGAGGAGAACACGTGGCATGTTTGTCCAGAATTGCCTTTGCTACGGAGTGGCTATACCATCCACGCATGTCATCAAACTAACATGGTTGCTTAACATGCTTGATAGGAGAATTAAATTTCCAGGTGAGCTTGATGGTTCATGCCTGAATCCCAGCACTCAGAAGGCTGGAGTAGGAGTTTGAGCCAGTCTGGGCTACATAGTGAGTTCCAGGTCAGTCTGAGCTAAAGTAACACCATGCCTCAAAAAGATATTAAGAATTAAGCCGGGCATGGTGGCTCACGCCTTTAATCCCAGCACTTGGAAGGCAGAAGTAGGAAGATTGCTGTGAGTTCGAGGCCACCCTGAGAATACAGAGTGACTTCCAGGTCAGCCTGGGCTAGAGTGAGACCTTACCTCAAAAACCTCCACAAAATAATAATAATAATAAATTAAATATACATATACATATACATATATATATATATATATGCATACAAAGAATTAAAATTTTAAAAATTCTTAACCAGATGGAAGGCTATACCTAAGTCAACAAAGAGAAATTTAAAGAGGATTAAATATTGAGTCTCATGCCTTGGTTAAATTAAAAATGATCTATTGTAACTTAAGGCAGAAAAGAGCTTGCTGGACAACATTTCAAGTAAGCGTGTGTGTACGCACACACACACAAGAAATAGTTTCAGGTAATCATAAATTCAATAGAAATCACAAGGGCGTAACAAAAGAAATCTAAAATCTAGAGAAATCATGGACACGTTGGCACATTTAGAGTTTACAATGAAGTAGCTAACTACACCACTGCTCAGGCTTCTTGGATCACATCTGCCCTCCTGGGGTTGAGCATCGGGGATCACACTGCAAAGAGTCAGAGAAGATGGATGGATGAAGAGGAAGGTGAAGGGGTAGTGAGTGCTGTTGAAAAATCTGGAAAGACTAGATGTCAGATGAAGAGCCTTGGGCCTGAGAGCTTGAAACTCCCCTTGGATACAACGACGTTGAGCAGAATCTGTTGCCCACCCACTGCATCTCATGGCTAAAACCAGCTTCCTCCAGGGTCAAGAGGGAGATCTGGAAGTGAATTTCTTTAGTCCTTTTCCCTGGAAGGTTTGGCACCCATGACATTTTGCCATCTGAAAGCAACCAGGAGAACGTGGGCATGTGTGGCCTGCAGCAGGACATTGAGAAGAGTCACAGGAGCTGTTTCTAATTATGTGAAGCATTGAAGAGAAAGAATTAGATTTACTCTGTGGGTCATGCAAGAGCAGACTTCTGGTCAGAGGGAAAAGGTTTCTGGGAAAACTGATCATGGCACTGCCCTATGCTAGAGTGGTCTTAACTGTAAGCCAGTGACTATGTGGCAAAAGCAGGACCCAAGTCCCCTTGCATCTCTTTAAAAGACATATGAGGGCTGGAGAGAGAGCTCAGTGGTGGTGAAGGTGCCTGGATGCCAAGCCTAAGAACGCTGGTTTGATTCTGCAGATCCCATGTTTAGCCAAATGCAGTGACGGAAGGGTGCAATGCTGCACTTGACCACAAGGGGCACACGCATCTGGAGTTTGTTCACAGTGGCTGAGAGGGTACTGGCACACCCATTTTCTATCTGTCTTTCTCTCTCTCTGACTCTCTCCAAAAAAAAAAAAAAAAGGCATATGATGCAATCATATAAATTTGTGTGATAATTATATAAGAAGTCTGTCATGAGAATTTGCACACACCCTTATGAACTCCCTGTCGGGCTTGCTTCCACTCTCCCTTCTCCATAGTCCTTGTTGATCAGCATCTTCCCTATCTTTTTTTTTTCTTTTTTTTTTTTTTTTTGGTTTTCCGAGGTAGGGTCTCACTCTAGCTCTGGCTGACCTGGAATACACTATGTAATCTCAGGGTGGCCTCGAACTCTTGGCGATCCTCCTACTTCTGCCTCCTGAGTGTTGGGATTAAAGGCGTGCACCACCATGCCCGGCTTCCCCGTCTTTTGTTTTCAATAGTTTTAATGATTTTATTTATTTATTTCCGAGGAGAGAGACGAAGAGAGAAAACAGGCTCATCAGAGCCTCTAGCCACAGCAAATGAGCTCCAGACATATGTGCCACTTTGTGCATCTGGCTTTACATGGGGGATCAAACCCAAGTCCTAAGGCTTCTCAGGCAAGTGCCTTAACCGCTGAGTCATCTCTCCAGCCACTCCTTCCTGTAGCATTTTTCTTGGGTTTATACCCTTGATACCTATCTTCCATCTTGCTTTGAAATTGACAAGCTTATTTGGTGCTGTTTCAGGATCTTGGCTCCTCTTGAAACGTGGTGATTTTCTCTATTCTCCCTTTGCCCTCCAGAGCACAATGTTGGGTGGGAATAGCCACAGTTAACAACCTTCCCTAGCCACGTGCACAATGTGGAGTTAAGTTGTCACCACTCACTGGATACCATCTGAGACTTCCCTTTGACACGGGGGACTATCCAGGACACTGCAGGACTTCCTGTCTGGGCTGGCACGTAAGAACCCTGCACTGGGTTGGCAGCTGGACTTTCTGTCCCTACAGGAGCAACTCGTGCAGATTTGCTGAGGTTTCCTAAGCTGCTGTCACACATGGGTGAGGGGACTCTGAAGTGCGGCTGGCTGGTCACACAGGGAGGACCGGTAGCTGTGGGGCAGAACAAGCGGATGGTCAAACTCCACATTTCACTCCTTGGATCTTTGAGTTTACCAAGACTTCGATGCAGCTTCAATGGTGAGAGAAGCAAAATCCAGCCGTAGCTGTGTTGATCCCTGCAATTAGATTCCTGTGGACATCAGTAGGAGGCTAAAACCCTGATTTCCAGATAGCCACACATTGGCTCTTCCCCTTAACAATGATTTTTTTTTTTTTTAAAAAAACATTTTTTTAAATATTTATTTATTTATTTGCAAGCAGAGAGAAAAGAGAGAGAGAGAGAGAGAGAGAGAGAGAGAATGGGCACGCCAGGGCCACTAGCCACTGCAAACAAACTCCAGATGCATGTGCCCCTTGTGCATCTGGCTTACGTGGGTCCTGGGGAATCGAACCCGGGTCCTTTGGCTTCACAGGCAAATGCCTTAAGTGCTAAGCCATTTCTCCAGGCCGATTTTTTTGTTGTTGTTGTTTTGTTTTTCAAGATAGGGTCTCACTCTGGCCCAGGCTGACCTGGAATTAACTATGTAGTCTCAGGGTGGCCTTGAACTCATGGCGATCCTCCTACCTCTGCCTCCCGAGCGCTGGGATTAAAGGCGTGCGCCACCACGCCCGGCATTCCAGCCCGATTTTTTAAAATCCGAATTAAATCTTATATCATCCTGTTAATACTCTCCACTGTACCTATAATAAAAGTCCATGGTAAAATGAAAATAGTCTGATTTCTGTCTCTCTTTCTAATCTCATCCCATACACTTCTTCTTCTCTGTGTGTGCTGGATGCACTGTGTGTGGAGGGCAGAAAACAACCTTGAGTGTTAGGCTCTGGCTGTGCATGTACGGATATGTGACACATGTGTGCATAGGAATGGGTCACATAGACAGGCAAGAAGCAGAAAGTGAACAGGAAATGGGGTCAGATCACAAACCTTCAAGATCTGTCCCCAGTGAGCTACTTTTTCCATCAGGCCTCCACGTCCTAGGGTTCTAGAACTTTCCCAAAGAGCGCAAATACCTGAGCTTATGGGGCACATTTTACATTCAAAACACATGGCCTAGTGTTTGCCAATTAGGCTAGACTCTTCGGCCAATAAGCCCAGGGATTTACCTGTCTCTACATACCACCACACCTGGATTGGTAAAAATTTTATTCAGTTATTTTCAAGGAGAGAGAGAGAGAGAGAATGGACAGCTGAAGATTTCTTGTCCTGCAAATGAACTCCAGATGTTGCACCATTTTGTGCATCTGGCTTTGCATGGGTGCTGGGGAATCAAACATGGGCAGTCAGGCTTTGCAAGCAAGCACTTTTGACTGTTGAACCATCTCTCCAGCTTCTACATCTGGCTTTTTTATTTTTATTTATTTATTTGAATGTGTGTGTGTGTGTGTGTGAGAGAGAGAGAGAGAGAGAGAGAGAGAGGGAGAGAATGGGCACACCAGGGCCTCTATCCACTGCAAATGAACTCCAGATGCATGTGCCACCATGTGTGTCTGGCTTATGTGGGTTGTGGGGAATCGAACCTGGGTCCTTAGTCTTCATAGGCAAGTTATTATTTTTTTAATATGGGTTTTGGGGCTTGAACTCAGGTCCTCATGATTTTGAGGCAAGCACTTTACTGATTCAGCGCTACATATACTATTTCAATCTGCACGTATGTGTGTGTGTACTATATTATATGTACATGTATGCAAGTTTCATGTGCCACATGCACATGTGTGCAGAGACCAGAGGAGACCAGGTGCTCTCTATCCTGCATCCTCCTCATTCCCCTGAGACAGAATCTCTTGAGCTCCTACCATTTAAAAAAAATTTTGTTTTTATTTTTATTTATTTATTAGCAACAGACAGAGAGAGAAAGGGGCAGAGAGAGGGAGAAGAGAGAGAGAGAGGGAATGGGTGCACCAGGGCCTCCAACCACTGCAAATGAACTCCAGATGCATGCGCCACCTTGTGTATCTGGTTTACGTGGGACCTGGGGAATCGATCTTCGAACCGGGGTCCTTAGGCTTCACAGGCAAGTGCTTAACCACTAAGCCATCTCTCCAGCCCCAGAGATCCCACCATTTTTAAGTTGTGCTAGCTGGTCAGCCTCTTTTATCCACTCCCCTCAGTGCTGGGGTTCCAGGCATGACATGTCTCCACTCCTGACTATTTGATTGTAACATGGGTGCTGTAGATTGAACTTGGGTCTTCATGCTTGTGCACCCACACTCTTACCCAGGAAGCCATCTCCCCAGCCCCTGATATTGACCTTGAGAGAGAAGAAACCTCTTGTTCTGCTGCACGCAGTGTTGAGAACTGTACTTGGCACTCACCTCCACGCTTACTTATGAAATGAATAAAACCAGACTTGACATCCAGAGAACATTACTGAATTTATGTAATGGAATCTCTCACCACTAAATGCTTCAGCGTAATCCCTCTTTTGAAATTCCATCCGTCTATCCCTCTCATACTTTGGGGATGAATAGCATTCGGGTGATTAATAAGAAGGTAGCTGAAGACAGGAAGAATAACATTGTGTCCAGTTCAAACTCCCTGGAAGACTTTCGTTGTGAGAATGGAATTCCCCAAGTTGGACTCTGCCCACATGCCAGGCTTAAGTGATCGGCTGAGAGCACATTAGAAGAATTAATTTGGCAACTGACAATATTTTTGTGATGTGGAAGTGACCTTGGACTTGGTGTCTTTTAAAAACTAGCCTTTTCTGGCAGGAGCAAAAGATGATCTTTGAAGGAGCCAGAATATTGCAGGCAACGCAGCAGTCCCAGAAAGCTCTGGGCTATCTGTGAGAGAGAGAGCATGCAGTTCTCAGGGTCCATTCGACGGAAGCATACGATGGACCAATTGTGCTTTTTGTATTTTGCCAAAGTTTGCCTTCTCCTTTGAAGAATAACCCATGATTGTAGCTGCTTATCTCCCATGATTCATGAGCATTTGCACTTGAATCAAAAACACATGGACATTTAAAAAACAAAACAAAACAAAAGACCATCGACTCCTTTCCTTGTTCCCTCTTTTAGCCTCTCCAGTTAAAAGTCCCACCTATGAGCAAATGAATCCAGTCTCGCTTTCCCACCGAGGCGGAATCTGGAGGCACCAATGCTGTCCATCATACATTCCCCACTAGTTCATCGTGACATTCTGGGAGTCTGCAAAGACATTCTGTGTCAGGCCGTCCTAGGGTGGCTTACACCCTTTGCCCATTTTTTGACAAGACAGCTGGAGGCCAGGGTGGTGATACAGCCGGGTGAAGGGGCGGCGGGGGTTTGGGGGTGGGGGGCTAAGTGCAGGGCATTCACTTGAGGATTTTGAGAGTGGACAAAGCAGATGATGCTGAGACTAAGATACGATGGAGGCAATGTAAAAGAATGCCTCCTTTCTTCTTTTCTCTTCTTCATCTCCTTCCTTCTTCTGAGGGACTCTGGCTAGCCTCCAACTTGTTTTATAGTGAAGGATGGCCTTGAACTCACTATGTAATGGGGAACTCACTATGTAATGGGGGATGGCTATGATCTCTGTTCTTCATGTGTCCATCTCCCAGGTGCTTGCATTACAAGTGTGCACCCCCACACCTGGTTGATACGACACTGGGATTGGTCTCAGGACGTCGCTCCTGCCAGACAAGCACGCCATCAATGAGCTGTGTCTTCAGCCTCTGTAAGGAAACTACTTGTCCAAATAATTTCATTTTCCAGTAAGTCCGTAAGACTAGAAATGAACTTGAAGCAGCCTTCTTTGAGGTATTTATTCTCTGTTAATAAAGCACCCCCAAACCACCTTCGTTCTAAATCCAAATAGAGCACCACATGCTGATCTCAGTGGAACTTGCATGAAAACACCTTGAGAGAAGCTCCCTGCCAGCCTGGTCCTGTGCGACTCTAAGTTCTGCTCATCTCCTTGCATGGGGCCTAGGCTGGCTGCCAAGTGACTAGGTAGCTGGAGATATGAGGATGACCTTGAACCTCTGATCCTCCTGCCTCTGCCTCCTGCATACTGAGATCACAGGCATGCATCACCACACCTGGTTTAATGCAGTGCTGGGAACTGATCTCTGGCCTTTGTGCATGTTGAGCCATAACTCTACCAGCTGACCAAATCCCCACCCCAGAGGGTCTTTTTTATAAAAAAAAAAAAATTTAAAAATATTATTTATTTATTTGACAGAGAAAGACTCTTGTTTGGGATTTGGAACCTGGAATATTGTTGGTGAGATAGTTGGTCAGGATAGTTTTGGACACTCTTCTTGTTTCTGTTCTTTTTAATTTTATTGTTGGGACTAGATCTTATTGTTGGCCCTCCCCAAGCTGGTCACACTCCTTAGCATGCCCAGCCCAGACCCATGGGAGGTTGTTGTCACACTAGGCCACTCAGCTTCCCGATGGCGATGAGAAACAGGCAGAGCCATTAGAAGGACGAGAAAAGAAAGCCGATTGCCTAGCATGAGATGAGCCATCTCTACAATACCCCTAGGGCCCAGGAAACATTACAGAGGAAGTGGTGGATTAAATGTAAGCACTACTCTCAGGGCTAGCCTGAGAACCTCTTCCAAGGAGATGCCTGTAGACACTGAGGAGACTCAAAACTCATCAAAGCAGAAAACCAGAGGCTGCTTTTAATGTGTGGTGTGCATGTGTGTTTGCATGCGTGCATACACGAGGAGCTGGAAGCCAATGTCAGGTATCCTCCTCAGTTGCTCTCCACCTTATTTTCTTCTTCTTCTTCTTTTTTGTTTGGTTTTTCGAGGTAGGCTCTCACTCTACCCCAGGCTGACCTGGAATTCATTCTGTAGTCTCAGGGTGGCCTCGAACTCACTGCGATCCTCCTACCTCTGCCTCCCGAGTGCTGGGATTAGAGGCGTGCGCCACCACACCCAGCTCTCCACCTACTTTTCTGAGATGAGGTCTCTTGCTAAACCCGCAGCTCTGAGATTAGAGGTGTGAGGTGATGCCTAGATTTTACCTGGGTGGTGATGATCAAAACTCAGGTCCTTATGATTATGTGGCAAACACGTGACTCACTGAGTCATCTCCCCAGCCCATCATTGGTGCTTTGATGAGGGCTGTATCGACTCTACAAATCACTTCAGATAATATGAACACTTTAACAATGTTAATTCTTCCAAACCATGAGCACAAGATCTTTCCATTTTCTTATGTCCATCTCAATTTCTTCTATGAATTTAAAAAATATTTTAATTTATTTATCTGCAAGGAGAGAGAGACCGAGCACACTTGGATATGCTAGGGCCTCTTGCCACCATAAACAACTCCAGATGCATGCACCACCCTGTGCATCTGGCTCACATGGGTGCTGGGGAATTGAACCTGGGTGGCTGGTAGGTTTTGCAAGCAAGTGCCTTCGGCCACGGAGTCATCTCCCCAGCCTTTCTTTCATGAATCGTTTATTACTGAAATCATTTTGCCTTTCATCTTATCTTGTTGGGTTAAATGCATGGCTCTGTGTGCATGTTTATTTCAGATACAGTTAGGGACATTAACCCACAGAACTTGCCAAGGGACTGAGGGAAGGAGAGCGGTTTCTTCCCTTGGAGTTCCTGCAATTTCCATACCGTAGCTTCTTGATCCTGTTCCCTGTCCTCCCCCTTGACCCAGAACAAACCTCTTCAGGATGCTATGCAGCTCACTACGGCCATAGCAACTTTTCTGTAGTTGTTATCTTGACCAACTTTTACTGTAAATACACTTTATTTTTCAGAGTAGTTTCAGGTTCCCAGCAAAAATGGCCAGGGAGTAGAGTTCTCACACACTCTCCACCTTGACACCACCGGAGACTGGGATGGTCTTTCTGATAGATTTTCTTTCTTTCTTCTGGTGTGTGGAGGTGTGTAGTATGCGTGGTGTATGAGCGTGGTGCTGTTACCGGTTTTGAGAGCAAAGGAACTTCTCAAGCAAGCGGCTCTGAGCTCATGTCTTGCCACTCACAAAGAATTGACAAGTGCAGACACAGCAGAAGGGCAAGTTAAGAAAGACTGATTCTAGAAAGGAGAGGGAAGCGGGAAACTGTGGAGTTGGGAGGGGGTTCCAAGCTGGTAATCTGCATGGTGGTGTGGACCGGGGTTTCTTGTAATCTTGAGGATGTGAATCAGGCATCGAGTTGGCATGAGCTTTACTGGCTAAGCGTACATGTACTTAGAGGATCTTGATTATTGGTGGGTCAGGGAGAAGAGCAAAGACTGAAAATGAGCCTACTGGAGCACAGAGGGCTGGGCTGGAGAGATGGCTTAGTGGTTAAGGCCTATGACTGCGAAGCCTAAGGACCCCGGTTTGATTCTCCAGGTCCCATGTAAGCCAGATGCACATTGTGGTTCATACATCTGGAGTTCGTTTGCAGCGGGCCCATGCTCACACACACACACACACTCTCTCTCTCTCTCTCTCCCTCTCTCTGTCTCTAATAAATAAATAAGTGAAAATAAAATCTTTTTTTTTTTTTTTTTTTTAAATAGAGGGCTGCCCCTGATCGCCATCTTGAGGAGTCAGGTTCAGGTTCAAGCTGGAATAGCCTTTCTACTCTAACCAGGGAAGACTGACATGCACATGCTTTGGGGCCTGTGCCCCTAACAGACTACCTATAAAAGAAAGCCACCTCGTTCCTAATTTCTATCAGTATGGCATGTGCATGCATAATGTCTGCATGCGTGGGTGCCGATGCATGTGTGTGGAGGCCAGAGAATGTGGGGGTCCTGCTCTATCACTCATTTGTATGTTTCCTTGAGAGGGGTTCTCTCACTGAAGCCAGCAATAGCGTCTTTGGTCAGACTGTTTGACTACTGAGCCTCAGTGATTCTCCGGTCTCTGCTCCCCAAGGACTGGGGGTTTTGGTGTGCACGGCCAGGCCCAGCTGATTATGTGGGTGCTGGAGAATGGAGCTCAGGGTGTCTCAGGTCCTCTCAGGCCTTAGGTTTGTGGGGACAACCCTCTTGTCCACTGAGCCATGCCCCCAGTCCTGCCCACTGGATCCTGAGTCTCACACCTGAGTGGCCAGGCTGTGTGCACGTGCACTAGCCATGCTCCTTTCGTATAGAAGCTCGGGACGGCAGGAAATGTGGACAGACAGACGGCAGTCCAGGGCCCGGCTGTGGCTGCGCTGAGGTCATCCTGCCTGGCTCTCCTGTTAACCTCAGACAACCATCTCTCAGCCCAGGTAATGAATTCTTTTCTAGGAATTTCTCAGGCCTGGGATTTTACCTTTTGCTTTTCAGTTGCTCCTCTTGAGTTGACTCAGCCTGCCCTGCAGGCTGGCATAGAAACCTCTCCATTTAACTGTTGAGCCTCGAATAAACGGATTCTCATTTGTCACAGTGCTGAGTCACAGTGATGTCACCCCTCAGGGGCTCCTTGGGAGCTGCCTTTCAGACAGCTTTGCTTTATGTCAGGGAGGAAGTGGTCCTGGTCAGACACCCACACCTTTAGGTGGAGTCGCTTCTCAGGAGCCGTGTCATCTGCCAGGAGGCTGGGAGGGACAGAGCAGAGCAGAGGACGGGCAGGGATAGGGGAGTAGGTCTGGTGTCATGTCGCTGTGGGGTGGCCATGGCAGGCTTGCTCAGGGTGGAGCAATAAGGCGGAGATAAGCTCACACCAGGGTCTGTGCTGTCTGAGGGAAGAGGACAGGCTGATCTTCCCTTATCTCTGTTGGAGAAGTGAGGGGAGAGGGGCCACATGATCGGTGTGCTCTATAAGGTGGCTGGGGTGGGGTGAGGAAGGACCTGCACCCCTGAAAAAAATGGAGGTTGTTGCTCTCTTTCTCATCAAGAGCCACACTGCTGCTGGGCCAGCTGTTTCAGCTATGGCCACACCCAGACTTTTATGAACCCATTCCTCCATTACAAAAAAAAGCTTCACCGGCCATGGTGGTGCATGCCTTTGAGCCCTGCACTCCAGAGGTTGAGATAGGAGGATCACTGTGAGTTTGAGGCCAGCTTGGGCTACAAGAGTGAATTCCAGGTCAGCTTGGGCTAGAATGAGATGTTATTGAAAAAAATTAGCATTTTAAAATGTTTTTATTTTATTTATTTGCAAGCAGAGAGAGAGATAGAGAGAAGAGAGACAGAGAGAGAGAGAAAGAGAAAGAGAGAGAGGGAAGGAAGGAGAGAATGAGTGTGCCAGGGCCTCTAGCTGCTGCAAACGAACTCCAGATACATATGTCACTGTGCATCTGGCTCTACTTGAGTACTGGGGAGTTTAATCCAGGTTGTTAGGCTTTGCAGGCAAGCAAGCACCTTAAGCTCTGAGCCATTTCTCCAACCCCCCACATTGCCATTTTTATAACTATGTTGTCCTAAGGATGAATAGAATCCAGGCTGGATTCATGAAAAAAAAAAAAAAGTTTAACTCTTCCTTGTTTTGAAAAAGAAAGCAAAACTTGTGATTGTCAGTACCATAATGCAGCGGTGGTGGATGTCTTCCCGTGACTCTGAAAGCATCCTGGGCTTGAGGCCCCCTGTGCTTATCTCATCTAGTGGACAAATTGGCCTGAGGTGCCTACGATGGTCAGTGATAGCTTCACCTTCAGAAAGACTCGGGGGCTGAAGCCAGCATGGAGCAGGTATCTCTAGTCCCTAGCCCTGAATTTACCTGTCTGAGAGGCTGTGGAGGGACTGGGTTGAGGCCCACGGCCTGCTTCCTTGCACTAAGTCGCTAAGATGTGTAGAAGCAGGATGGTGCGACAGGCAACAGGCTGGTTGAGAAGGGTTTACTTAAGATGAAGGGTCCAAGGCTAAGGAATTCATCAGAAAGCAGACCCTGGTCATGTCTCCTGTCACAGGCAGAGGGCAGTGGGGATACTATTTGGGGAAATTGAATGTCCCAGGTGATCAGTGAGCGTTGAAGAAACAATACAACATTGAAGTGATCATGGAAATTATCTACATTCACTCAATCATTAACTAAATACGTAGGAAAAAGGGAAGTGGGGAGAGAATTAAGTTGTGAGAAGATGTATTCTGAGTCGGGCTTCTCCAGAGGAATAGAGCCAATCAAATGAACATAATGGATGCGAGGGATTTGTTAGATTGGTGTACATGACATGATATGGGTCAGGTAATCCAACAATGGCTGTCTGCAGGTTGGAGAAGCTGGTAACTGGTAGCTGCTCAGACCATGGAGCTGGTCACTCAGCAGTCCCAGTCTTACGCTGGACCCTGGAGGATTCCTGGAGAGTTAATGGTCTTCAGTCCACTCTAGAAGGCTGAAGAAGCTGGAGTCTCGCAAACAAATAAATAAACTATTTTAAAAACTGGTGAGCCAGCACCTCTATTTCATCTTCTCTTTTATCTACCTGTCAGATCCGAGGCTAATGGTGGCAACCTGCCTTTTTCTGGCTGTGACTCCTCTTTTAGGCTAGCAAGTTCTCTCTGTGCAGTTGTCTCTGCTTTAACGGTTTGTCTTATTACCCACATCAATGGTCAGCCTGCCTCTGCAGCCACTTGCCCATCGATACTCTGGCCTCTTATGTGCCACACTCAAAGACTTCAACGCAGTCTCTACTGTTTTCAGGGTATCCCCGTATTCCTGCAGTGGACCCCATTCATCAAACATACAGGCGACTCCATACACCACACAGAGGAGAACATCCACCCTGGGATTCCTCCCCCAGACACTCATCCTCCTGATGGCTCAGCCTGAGTTATCTTTCTTACGGTCCACAGCAAGACCCAGGCTACCGCTACAAGAAGACACACCACCAAACGCAGGCTGCCGCCACAAGAAGACACACCACCACGAGCCACGTGGGGAAGGCTGGCCACACTGGGACTTCCCCCATGGAAACCCCTTCTCCAGCCTCTGCTGCATGCCTTGCTGACCACACCCAGGACGAAGCCACTGCTCCTCCCAAACTCGCCTTTGCTTCTGCCACATCCCACATTCAGGCACCAAGTGTCACGGGAAACTTTTCCCTTGGGGAGACATGGACACACGTCTTCACCCCAAAGAGGGCTCAGATAGATGGCAGACCAAAGTACGATGACACCAATACCAGTTTGGTGCACCAATGAGTTTATTGAGGGGGGGGGGTCATTTCCAGAGCATAAAGAGGGCTTGCTTATAGGAACATGGGGGCCCCAGGCCTCCACTTTGATAAGGCTCCCCGTGTCAAAATGACTCCTTGGATGCCCCTCCCTCAGCCTCAGGATGAGGGCTTCCTTACAGAGCATCAGGACCCCAGAGCAGCCGCACCACGCAGAGTCTCATTCCACCCTGAGCGACAACTTCCCTGTGGATGCTTCTAGAAGCTCCTTGACCCTGTCTAGGAGTATGAGACTACAGTGCAGCACTTCAGTGGGGTTACTTCGGGGGTTACCCCCACGGATGTTCCTCCCTCAGTCTCGTGGTGAGGGCTTACTTACAGAGCATGGAGACCCCGGAGACGGCCCCTAGATAGAGTTCCTTGTTCCTAGATCTCTTACTCTCTCTATACTCTATCCCTCCTGAGGTCACAAGACCTCGTGCATTATTCTATATAGGGGGCACCTGAATCTCAGGTGGGGGTCTGATGAGCCTCCCTATCACCTTCTCTTGGGAGTTGACCCTGGTGCTTTTGATAATCTGGCAATAGTTGTTTATATCTTGCAGTGTGGAGGAGATTTTGTCATACAACAGGGACATACATTCAAACGACCACACTACATACATGCAAAAACATAGACCGCAGTCTTCTCCCCGGTTTCCACTAAGGCCTCGGAAAGCATCCCCTGTGGATAAGGACGGCATGGACTGCAAACAGAATCCAACCTTTTTTTAAAAGAAATTATTTATTTATTTTTATTGATAACTTCCATAATTGTAGAAAATATCCCATGGTAATTTCCTCCCCCCCCACTTTCCCCTTTGAAACTCTACTCTCCATCATATCCCCTCCCCCTCTCAAATCAGTCTCTCTTTTATTTTGATGTCATCATCTTTTCCTCCTATTGGGATGGTCTTGTGTAGGTAGCGTCAGGCACTGCGAGGTCATGGATAACTTTTAAGGGACAAAGCCAACTGGAATAAAATATCCTACGGTATCCAGAACAGAATCAGGATTGGTTGAGTCTCTTGTAAGGGGGGTTGCCTGGGATCTGGGCCTGTGCAGTTCAGAAGACACGAGTTAGAACCCCTGCACTGGCAACTTGGATACAGCACGTGAGTGTTCGTCCTAGGGCAGAGGTTAGTTGCGTTGATTTGTTTGGCGCACATGCTAAGGGGGTGTGCATGTACATACTATTGTTTAACATGTGGAAATCACCTGAGCGGATATGTTTCTCCACATTCCCTTTAGTGGCTCTGGTTTTCCCTTATATTCTGAGAGCCACATTCAATCCAGTCCTGCCCCAAGGAGGCCTAGTGACACTGTAGTGACCTCAACAGCACAACCTGCTGAGACCCACAGCTGCTGTCATTTGCCTTTCAAACACCCTCTATCTCTGCTTCTAACTCAGTTGCTCACAGGAGCTGTTTTAGAAGCCATGGACAACTTTTTCTTTGCTCCTAAATAGCTGTTAGAATCAGGAGGAGAAGGGATATCATTCATTAATAAAACTTCCCAATTGCAAAGCACATACAAAGAAGGGCATGATGGTGCATGCCTTTAATCCCAGAACTGGGGAGGCAGAGATGGGAGGACTGCTGTGAGTTCGAGGCCAGCCTGGGACTACAGAGTGAGTTACAGGTCAACCTGGGCTAGAGTGAGCTTCTACAAAAAAAAAAAAAAGTGGTTAATATTTACAAGGGGAGAGAATGGGCACACAAGGACTTCCTGCCACTGCAAACAAACTCCAGACACACACACACACACACACACACACACACACACACACACCCCACTTTGTGCATCTGGCTGTATGTGGGTACTGGGGAATCGAACTCAGGCTGTTAGGTTTTGTGAGCAAGCACCTTTCATTGCTGAGCCATCTCTCCAGCTCCAGGAATGAAATCGTTAAACAGAGTTGTGTGGATAGCTAGCTCTTCACCAGTTCTAGAGGAGTGTATCTGTTCCTATTTTGTTGCTGGGACCAACTACCTGAGTAGAAGCAGCTTATGGAAGAAAAGGTTTTATCTGGGTTTATAGTTTCAAGGGGAGCTGACCATCATGGCAGGTAAGACATAGCAGAAGCAGACAGCCAGCATCCCAGCTTCACATTTCAGGAAGGAAGTACAAAGGTTAGACCATAAACACTTCAACCCAACCACACACCTCCTTCAACAAGGCTCCACCTACCAAAGGCTCCATTTACTGTCCAAGCAACACCACCAACCGGGTTCAAACATAGGAGTCAATGAGGGACATTGTACATTCAAACCATCACAAGGAGCAAGTCCGTTCTGCTGAATGCTATGGAGATGAAACAATCCAGGGTCCCAGAAAGTGCAGTGGGAATGACATAGGGTGTCCAGGAGCTCCAGCCCAGTTAGTGGAAGTGAGGGGAGGAGGAGGGAAGAGAAGAAGGAGCAGGGCTCTCACTTTGAAGGAAGACACAAGTATGATGGTGGACATGTGATCAGGCCACACAAAGATGTACAACATCTCTGATGCAGGCACCAGAATCTTTAGTGGGGGTCCAGTCTTACCCTATATAGAGAGTCACTTCTTAATTTCTTTCTTCCCCTTCCCTCTTTTCCTTCATCCACCCCTCTCTCCTGCATAGCAAGTAAAGAATAAGACTTGAACTTAATCTATTTGGTTGATTCTGAAAATCCTTCTAGAATCTCAAATTCACCATTGGGATTGTTTTTATTGGGTGCACAAGCAAATATTGATGTAGAAATCCAGAGATGGATCTGAGCTGGTAAAGCCTTTGAAGGTAGCAAAGAGCAACTCCTCACTTAGAGCTGTTTTCTTGTGCTGAAGAGTGCACATTTCCTGTTCCTTGATAATTTTATCTGCATGTATGTTATATGTGCATGTTCATGTGTGCGAGGTCAGAGGACAAGCTCAGGTGAGGTTCCTCAGGCACTATCCACCTTTTCTTTTCTTTTCTTTTTTAAAATATATTTTTTAAAATATATTTTATTTATTTATTTGAGAGAGAGAGGGAGAGCATGGGTGCACCAGGGCCTCCAGCCATTGCAAAGGAACTTCAGATGCACGCGCCCCCTTGTGCATCTGGTTTACATGGGTTCTGGAGAGTCGAACCTGGATCCTTTGGCTTTGCAGGCAAATGCCTTAACTGTTAAGCCATCTCTCCAGCCCACTATCCACCATTCTTGGGATAGGGTTTCTCATTGGGTTGGAACTCTCCAATTGTGTTAGTCTGGCTGGCCAGCAAAGCCCAGGAATCTGCCTGTTTCTGCCTCCCCAGCACTGGATTACGAGCACATCCTGCCATGTGTTGCTTCTTGTTGCATGAGTTCTTAGGTTCTCATGATTGCAAGAAAAACACTTTACTAACTAAGCTACTCCCTGCCCCTACTGTTCTCTAATAATTTTTTAAAATGGTGTAGCTGTCCATCGATAAGCCTTTCCTACATAAACACGAAAACATTTTGTATTTAAAAACAATAACAACAACAAAACTCCACGAAGGCTGTTTTCTTAATATTTTTTCCCTCCCTATTTTCTTCTAAAACTTGAAGGCAGAAAAATTTCAGACTAGCTCACATTTCTGGTTGTCTGGTTTCTGGTAAAGACATTCTCCTTTGTCCAGAGACTGAAAGGTTTTCTGGATTAAGATTTAACAAGAATGCTGTGCATGTAGGCACATGCCTTCAATCCCAGCATTTGGGAGGCAGGGGTAGTAGGTTCTCTGTGAATCCTAGGCTAGCCTGAGTCCACATAGTGAATTCCAGATCAGCCTGGCATAGAGCAAAACCTTACCTTGAAACCCTTGAGCAAGAATTCAACAGTCTGAAATTCTATTTTTACAAACATTCCACATATCTGGCTGCAAGTTCATCTTCATAAGTGTAATTATCTCTGACTGTAAACATTTTATCTTGGTTAATTAAAGCACTTCCGCTGGCACTAACAGCAGGGAAGAGTTTCTGGAAAACTCCAAAGTCACTTAGCCTCTTTGAGAACTCTCCTTACACACGTCCGGATGGGCAAACGTCTGCTGCTCTTCAGGGATTTTTCTCTCATGTAGCAGGAGGGTAGTAATTACATGCTTTCAAATACTGCTATGTGATGATAACACTGCTGACAAAATCAACACCCTTAATTTTTAAAAATGCCCTAAAAGATATCACAGATTTTTATTGCAGAAACATAAAATATAGAGAAATATAAATAAGAAAATAAATGCTGCCCATGATCACACCAGTAGATTATAAGTATCATTAACATTTTGATGCATATGCCTCATGATTTTTCTAGCTATAAAATATTTACCATAATATTTAATTTTTCCCACTGAAATTATATATCATGCACATTTCCTGCATGCAGTTGTTTACACATGTCACGTGACAGTGAATGGCCGTGTGGTATAGCGTTCCATTATGCACACATGTCACAATTTACTAAGAAATCTTTTTCTTGGGATTTGTAGCTGTCATTCTTTCCAGTGATCTCAATAATACAGACCTGTATGGCCTAGTACAGTGATCCCTAACTACATCTTTATAAAATCATTTTATTTATTTATTTATTTGAGAGGGAGAAAGAGGTAGACAGAGAGTGAGCATGGGCTCACCAGGGCCTCCTGCCACTGCAAAGGAACAACATATGCATAAGCTACTTTGTGTATCTGGCTGAAGTACTGGGTACTTGAACCAAGGCCAGCAAGCCTTGCAAGCAAATGCCTTTAACAGCTGAGCAATTGCTCCAGTTCCCCTAACTACATTTTAAAGGCAAGTTCTCAAAAGAGAATGCTATATACTACAGTGTAAACATCCCCCAAAGCCTTCTACAACAACCCTGCCAAAATGGACTCCAGAGAGCATGCACCCATATTATCCTCCCAAGGATGAGTAAGAGGTGACTGTTAATCTAAATCCTCAACCATATCCAGTCTTCAGAATAAAATTTTACCAATTTGACAGAACAATGAGAATCTAATTTTTACTGACATTTCTTGGAGAACTAGTGAAGTGAAACGGGGTGCTATTTTATACTTGTGTGCTTGTGTTTGTGTTATTGTGTGTGTGTGCATGTTTTTATACGTGTGAGTGCACCTGTGTGTGTGCACGAGTGCATGGGCAAAGGCCAGAGGTCAACACTGGGCATCTTCCTCAATTGCTCTTCTCCTTCTTTTTCTTTTTTAAAAATATTTTATTTTCCTTATTGACAAGCAAAGAGAGAGAAAAGAGACAGACAGAGAGAATGGGTGCACCAGGGCCTCCAGCTGCTACCAACAGCCTTCAGATGCATGCTCCACCTTGTGCATCTGGTTTTATGTGGGGACTGTGGAATTGAACTCAGGTTGTTAGGCTTTGCAGGCAAGGGCCTTAACTGCTGAGCCATCTCTCCAGCCCCCTTCTTCTTCTTTTCCTTCTCCCCTCCTTTCTCCTTCTTTTTTTTTTTCTATTTTTTTTAAAGTAGGGTCTCACTCTAGTGTGGGCTGACCTCGAACTCTGTAGTCCCAGCTTGGCCTTGAACTCACAGCCATGCTCCCACCTCTGCTTCCTGAATGCTGGGGTTAAAGGTGTGTGCCACCATGCCCAACTTTTCCTTTAAAAATCATTCATTTATTTGCTGACAGAGAGAGAGAGAGAAATAATAGAAAATAGAGAAAGAGGGAAAAAGTATGTATGCACCAGGACCTCTTGCCAGTGCAAATGAACTCCAGACACATGTACCACTTTGTGCATCCAGCTTTATATGGGTACGAGGGAATTGAACCCAGGCTTACAGGCTTTGCAAGCAAGCACCTTTAACCACTAAGCCATCTTCCCAGCCCCTCCTCCCTTTTTATTTATTTTTTTGAGACTTCTTTCTGAACCCAGAGCTTATGTGTTCAGCTACACAAGCTAGGTACCGTGAGGGATGCTCTGCTCTGTCTCCCTAACACTCGGATTACACGTGTGTGCCAGCACACTTGCTTCTTATGTGGGTTCTGGGAATCTGCGCTCGGGTCCCCATGCCTGCACAGCAAGCGCTTTGTGGACTCAGCTATCACCCCAACTCCGATTTCCCATGTTTAACTGGCCACTAGCATGCAAGATCCTGCAGCTTCCCTCGGGCCAGCAGGCAGTTTGCTATTGTGATGCTGATCTTTGACTCCTTTGTGGGTTGGCTCACTGGTCACTTTCATTGTCAGATCTTTCCCAAAGATAAATTTTGTAGCAGCATTTGTTCAACTATTTCCTTTTTCTTGCTGAAAAGGTTGTGTTAAACACTAGCCAATTTATCTTGCTTCCAAACTGTAAGTAATCTTAATATTTTATTATTTATTTATTTATTTATTTATTTGAGAGAGAGAGAGAAAGAGGCAGAGAGAGAAGGAGGTGGGGAGAAAGAATGGGCACGCCAGGGCCTCCAGCTGCTGCAAATGAACTCCAGATGTGTGCGCCACCTTGTGCATCTGGCTTACATGGGTCCTGTGGAATCGAACCTGGGTCCTTTGGCTTTGCAGGCAAGCACCTTAACTACCAAGTTATCCTTCCAGTCCTAAATTGTAAGAAATCTTAAACTGTTCTTTTAATTCCTCTGTCTTGACATTTTGCAGTGTCTCCTTTCCCCCTTTCAAATGAAAACGAAACTCCCCACAAATTACTTATTAGTGCATAGCAGAACTTCTCCCGAGTTCTGCCCAACACAGCAGCCTGTGGCCATATGCTGCTGCTCAAATTTAAATGTGGAAAAGGAAATTAAATTAACTTTCAGCCTCATGCTTGTTCAATAGTCACATGCAGCTAACTGACTTCCATTCTGGACAGGGCAGTATGAGACTTTTCCTTCACTACACATCATTCTGACCATCAGACTTCAACTGCACTAGACCTTCCACATCTTAAAAAAAATGAAAAAACTTTAAAAATTAATAGTTTTTTAAAAATCTAATTTTATTTATTTATTTGAGAGAGAAAAAGACACAGGCAGAGTGAAAGAGAGAGAGAGAGAGAATGGGCACACCAGGGCTTCCAGCTAACTGCAAACAAACTCCATATGCATGCACCACCTTATGCAACTGGCTTACATGGGTTCTGGGGAATTGAACCAAGGTCCTTTGGCTTTTCAGACAAGCGCCTTAACTGCTAAGCCATCTCTCCATCCCTAATATTTTTTTAATTTTAAAAATATTTTATTTATTTATTTATTTGAGAGGAAGAGGGAGAGAGAGCGCACGCGAATGGGCATGCCAGGCCTCTAGCTGCTGCTAATACACTCCAGATGCATGTGTCACCTTGTGCATCTGGCTTATGTGGGTCCTGGGGAATCAAACCTGAGTCCTTTGGCTTTGCAGACAAGTGCCTTAACCGCTAAGCAATCTCTCATTAAAAAAAAAAAAAAAACTTAAAAAAAGGAGAGAGGAGGGGAGGAATGAGTGCAGAGGGCCTCTTATGACTACAAACAAGCTCTAGGCACATGTGCCACTCTGTACATCTGGCTTTACATGAAGTACTGACAGGGGAATCGAACCCAGGCTGCAGTCTTTGCAAGCAAGTACCTTTATCTGCTGAGCCATCTCTCCAGCCCCTTTCCGCACCTCTTGGTCCCCCTTTAGACTCTGCTTCTCCATGTCTTTGGCTAATTTCCACCTGTACTTGAACGTGCAGCTCAGATATTATCACCTGGACGGAAGCTCTTGCTGACTATCCCCGCTCTCCCCTCTCCCTCCCCGCTTTCTTCTGGACATATGGTACCCATTAAGATCCGCCTTACACATTCACCCACTAATCCTTGTTTCTTGTCAGCTCCCTGAGGGAAGAATATGTGTCTATGTTTTAATATGATGTTAGACTGTCAGAAACATGTTTATGATGTGTTTAAAATAAGTCATCTTTGTGTTTTTGATTTTTAAAAGAAAACCATTTTTGCTGGTGCTTATTGCAATGGTAAGCAGATGTCTTAAGGGTGAACAAAAAACCAGATCTTTAACATGGACTCAAAGTTGCATTCTGGGTGCAGAAGGCCAGTGTTTAGGGAGTCCGTGAAGGACTGTCGGAGGCAAAGCTCACCTGCTAATGCTTGAGGAGGTGTCAGGGCAGGGTTGCAAAATCAGAACAAAGAAAAGTTCAGGCACGGGAGACAGAAGTGCAGTGGTCAGCGCAGAGCAATGGCGGACTCTTGAGAAGACACCGGCAGCTTTTGGTGTTCGGTGATGTGGGTTGTGAGCATGATGGAGCTTGTTAGTTCCTGGGAGGACAGAAACTCAGGAGCTCGGGTGCCGGATATGGTCACATAAAACTGCCACCGAATTAGTGGCCTCCAGGTTTTAATCTTATGAATTTTGATGAGTGAAACTCACAGGCTAGAGGACAAAGTTTAGAAAGAGTTCATTATAGCGATTATAGAACCTAGAGCTTAAGAGGCGGAAAGAATCAGAGCTCCTGCCCAGGAGGAGACAGAAGCAGGGTTCCCGGAAACAGGAAAGTCCCCCTAAAGACCCAGATGGGGGTCTTTTATGGGTATTTTTTTGAATGGGGGCTAAAATGGTCAGTCTTGGCCCAACACCAGGTTTCTAGGTAGAAGGTCAGGTTTATTTGGGAGAGGGGAAATCTTCCCAGAAATCTTAATTGCCGGGAGAGGGAATTATTCTTCTAGAAAGAGGGGAACTCCTGTAGGGAAGGAGAGGTAAGAAACGACCCCTTCAGACATTTGGGGCTTGTAGTAAGATGCAGGCTGTAAAGACTCCCTTTAGACAGAAAGAGATTTAAAAAAAAAGATTCTCCCTTATAGGCTTAAGGACATTCCTGGTTTTACTTTCAGGGGGCTCTGTTACCCCTAAACTGTCAACGGGACATCTCTAGACTGGTATACCAAACCGCTGAGCCTAGTGCTATGCGGCTAGACAGACAGGAGGTTTTAAGTTCACTGACGGACAGACCCAGCCTCCATGTCCCTGGTAACGTCAGGCAAGAAAACATCATAATTGCTCCCCCACAGGAGGGAAGAGGGTGAAGCCGGGTGTGGTGAGGAGGATAGCCATGGGCGACCCTGAGGCTATATAGTGAATTCCAGGTCAGCATGGGCTAGAGTGAGACCCTACGTCGAAAAACCAAAAAAAAAAAAAAAAAAGACCAAAAAGGGTGGGGAGTGAACATATCAGAGCTTTTGTTGTTGAGGGAAAGCTAATTTGAGTTTTCCCCCCCTTAAGAGTTAATCCAACTGAGCCTGTTGATCTGTTGATCACCTGGACAAGAGACCACCCTCACCTACAGACATGCTAAAAACAGAGAAGGATGGCTCAGTGGTTAAGGCCCTTGCCTGGAAAGCCTTACGACCTGAGTTCAGTTCCCCAGTACCCACATAAAGCCAGGTACACCAAGTGGCACACTCATCTGGAGTTCGTTTGCAGTGGCTGGAGGCCCTGGTGCACACCCCCACCCTCTGTCTGTCTCTCTCTGCTTGCAAATTAAAAAAAAGTGCAGGGAGAAATAATTATCCCCTTAATGAGATCATGTACTTAAACTTCTGGAAGCCTCTCTCAGTGCAGTCACTTATAGACTCTTACTGCTGAGCCTGCCTGCTTTTCTGAGTTCAAACTCAAAAAGCCTAATCTTTCCTTTTTCCCCCTTTTCTTTCTCTTCTTTTGATGCCAGCTGAAACGCTAAGTATGCTTTTCCTGGCACTTTGGGGATTTTCCACTTTTTCTCAACAAATCTCCTTTGCCTTCCTCAGCAGCTCATCCTCTGTGGGCCTGCTTCTTCATGATTGACAGGCAAGGAATTCAATAGTCTGAAAATCTGAGACAGGGGGAATGAATATGGGAGGAAGAGTTTATTTGCCTTAGATTGTCTTTCTCTATTTGGTTCAAATTCACAAGCTGGGGGCATGAATTTGTTCTAGGCTGGATCTCTTCTGGGTCCTTCTGGGCGGCCATAGTGGGGGCTTATCTCATACCATGAAGTGACGGAAGGAGTCAGGGGCTCACTGGGTGGTGACAAAGATGCTGTGGTCGTCCCTGTGGTGGGCTCACTCTGGTCTTGCCAGAGACTTGAGGAAGGGGGCTACAAAGTACACTAAGCCATGCTGCCACTGGAGGAAAGATAAGACCTCTAGAGTTGTCATTTTTCTCAACAGCCCCATCAAAGTGTTTAATTTAGAGAACCAAGAAATTCTTTAAAGGCAACTCTACTCAAAACCCAAGTCTGAAGTCTCCCTGGGAGGGCAGGGCTGGGACAGAATGCAGCCTTATGAAGAATGAGGAAAGGAAATGAACTTCTGTGGTCAGGAAGGCTCCACCTTTCCTCCAGGGACAGAAAAAGAGCAAGAGGCCAGATGGGGACACTTGACTCAACTCGTCATGACTTCCCTGCTACATCTCTTGCTCTTAGCTGCCCAGACTGCTCACCCACGGCAGGCAGCCTGGGCTCCCTGAACAGTGGCTTCAGAGAGGATGGGTAGACAACTATGTGTGCACATTGGCGCCCTGAGAACAAAGACCCCTCAACAACACGCGCCCTAGTGACTGGGGAGATGGCTGTGTGGGTAGGAGTTCCTGCTGCGCAAGCTTGAGAATTCAAGTTTATTCTCCAGCACCCACGTAAAAATCTGGACATGGCTGTGCATGACTGTAAGCCCAGCTCTGAGTGGGACAGAGAAGAGAGGATTGTTGGAGTTCTCTGGTCGGACAGTCTAGCTGAAAAACAAACAAACAAAAAAATGACATGCATTTCAGGTTCAGTGAAATCCTGTCTCAAGAAAAGAAGGCAGAAGATGAAAAGAAAAGAAAAGAAAAGAAAAGAAAAGAAAAGAAAAGAAAAGAAGGGCTGGAGAGATGGCTTAGGGGTTAAGGCGCCTGCCTCCTAACCCTCACAACACTGGTTCCAATCTCCAGCTGTTCCAATCTCCAGGTCCCACGTTTAGCCAGATGCAAAGTGACACAAGGGCGCAATGCTGCACTTGGCCACAGGGGGGAGCGCACATCTGGATTTCGTTCTCAGCAGCTGAGACACTGCTTGCACGCCCATCTCTGTCTTCCTCCCTCCCTCTCTCCTCTCTCTCTCTCTCTCTGTGTATCTCTCCCAAAAAAATAAGATAAAATAAAAAGTTAAAAAAAAAAGAAAAGAAAAGAAAAGAAGGCAGAAGAATAATAGAGAAGAATTCCAAATGTCTACTTCTGCGTGTTCTCTGGCCTCTCTAAAGGACATGTGAATCTGTGTACATAGGTGCATCTGTCACATGCACAACCACACATATCACACACACACACTTACATAATGACACTTAGAGTTTGTGGTGGTTGAATTCACACGTCCCCCATAAATTTACGTGTGCTGAATACTAGGTCCCCAGCTGGTGGCAATTTGGCAATTAAAGCTTCCTGGAGGCGGTGTATTGTTGGGGGCGGTCTTATGGGTATTATAGCCAGCTTCCCCTTGCCAGTGTTTGGCACACTCTCCTGCTGCTGTTGTCCACTTGATGTTGTTGGCTAGAAGGTGATGTCCCCTCTCTGCTCATGCTGTCGTTTCCCCTGCTATCATGGAGCTTCCTCACGAGTCTGTAAGCCAAAATAAACCCCTTTCTCCCACAAGCCACTTTCGGTTGAGTGTTTTCTGCCAGCAATGTGAAGCTACAGAGTTCAACTTACTTGAGAAGTTTCCCTTCTGATTTTCCAGACTCTAAGTTGGACACATTTCTTACCTTCAGATGGCCTATTAAAACAAAGGCACAAAGCAAGGGCAGAATGCAGAGTGTGGAAGAAAAAGAAGAGACAAAGAAAAACGCGTCTGCTGGGGTCTGGTAATGCCAAGGGCAAGTTGATGCGGCATGTTAGTGTTTATGAGTCTCATTACACACAGTGAAATTTGCTCTGGGCAAATTAATCTGCCGAATCCTGAATACTCTCAGCAGCCTCTTCTTTTCTTTTCTTTTCTTTTCTTTTCTTTTCTTTTCTTTTCTTTTCTTTTCTTTTCTTTTCTTTTCTTTTCCTTTTCCTTCTCTTCTCTTCTCTTCTCTTCTCTTCTTTTCTTTTCTTTTCTTTGTTTTTGCAAGACCAGATGGCAGCTCTTTCTCTTTTACAAGGACTGGAAAATACAGAGGAAGGTCAGTCAGACTTTGCAAGAGTACCCTGGCTTTGAATGTGACTATGGGCTATCTTGTACTTTCTTTAGCTCCTGCTGCTGGAAGGCTAAGATAAGAAGCATTCCTGTGTGGTATCAGTTGTATGCACCCTCAAACTGACCCCAACACTGTTTTCCATCCTTGTCTGCTGTCCATTTCAATGGTTCTTGAACTTTCTTTCCCTTGCCTCACGCCCTTTAATGACACCACATAAATTTCAGGCCTCTGGCCCCATACAGGAGATTCTTGTGTTTTTTTAAAAAAAATTATCTTATTTTATTTATTATTATTTTTAAATTTTATTTTATTTGCTTTAGGAGAGAGAGGGGGGAAAAGAGAGGGAGAGAATGGGTGCACCAGGGCTTTTGGCAGCTGCAAACAAACTCTAGATGCATGGGCCACTTTGTGCATCGGACCTATGTGGGTCCTGGGGAATCAAGCTTGGGCCCTTCAGTTTTGCAGGCAAGTGCCTTAACTGCTAAGCCATCCCTCCAGCCCCTTATTTTATTTTTTTTTGCATGGGTACTATGTGTGGTGGTGATGGTGGTGTGTTTATGTATGTGCACGTGCAACCTATGTACATGTATGTACATATATGTATGAGTGTGTGCACACGTGGACATCAGAGGCCAACGTTAGGTATCCTCCCTCTGTCACTCATCCACCTATTTTCTTGAGTCAGAGTCTCAAAAACTGCTGTTTTCCCAAGCCTCAGTGATTCTTCATTCTGCTCCCAAAACACTGAATGTGTATGGCTATGACCAGCTGTTTATTTGGGTCCTTAAGAATGAAACTTGGGAGGCCGGGAGGCAGAGGTAGGAGGGTGGCAAGGCCACCCTGAGACTACATAGTTCCTTTAATCCCAGCACTTGGGAGGCAGAGAAACCAAAAAAAAAAAAAAGAATGAGTTTGAGGCCACCCTGAGACTATATAATTAATTCAGCCTGGGAGGCAGAGATAGAGATTGAGACACCCTGAGACCATATAATTAAAACAAAACCGAAAAAAAAAAAAAAAGAATGAAACTTGGGTGGTCTCATCTCCTCTCAGGTCCTCATGCCTGTGGCAAATGCCCGTACCCACTGAGCCGTCTCCCCAGGGCCCCATCCAGGAAATACTTAACCTAATATCCTCCCATTTTTTCCTGGTGAGTCCCTTACATGGAGATTCAGCTCGGGTTCACTCCTGGAACCTTTCCTCTGGCCAGGTGACCATGACCTTGGCCCAGCAGACTTGTAGGTTCGCTTTTGTGACAGACACGTTATAGTTATTTGGACGTGTGACTCTTTTCCTATTAGGTTATGGGGTATTTTTATTTTCAACTAAGAACATACTTTGTACGGATACATCGTGTGTCGGTACCATCTTTCCCCTCTTCCCTGTCCCCATTCCACAGGGGCCCTCCTCAGTGGGGTTGCAGGTATTCCCCGTGGAGTTGTGGGTTATGCATTGTGGGAGAAACAGTGAGTTACTGGGGGAGGCAGTGCCTCTGGGCATGATGTCTCAACCTGTGACTCTTACAATCTTTCTGCCCCTCTTCCACAAAATTCCCTGAGCCGTGGTGGGTGAGTTCCAAGTCTACTTCAGTGATGAGCTCTTAGGAGCCTCTGGATCTCTGCTTTGGTAGGTGTTGAGTATCCTCAGGATCTGTCTCCTTCACCCTGGCTCTGATTGTCAGGCTCACTATGGAAGCAGCACTTTTGCTCATCTCCCAACTTCCTCTGTGGTTTCACCTGGGCCTTGGCCAAAATGTGAAGGGTGCTTGGGTCTTGCTGCCTTTCTGCAACAGGAATTATATTATCAGATTTAAAAAAATATATTTTATTTATTTATTAGAGATGGGGGGAGAAAATGGGCATGCCAGGGCCTCTAGCCATTGCAAACAAACTCTTCACAATGTACCACTTTGTGCAGCTGGCTTTACATGGGTACTAGGGAATTGAACTCTGGTCCTTAGGCTTTGCAGCAAACTGCATTAACTGTTGAGCCATCTCTCTGGCCCACATTATTTCTTTTTGATTCTTCAGCACCTAGAATGTTGCCTGGTTCCCAGAAGGTGGTCAGAACATGCTAATTAACCAAGAAAGTATGTGTGTTTCCAAGGAAGTCATTTGTACACAACATCATTTGTTATTGTGGTTACCCTCTTGTTACAGGTTCAAAATATCCAACCAAAAGCAGCTGATCGGAGGAAAGGTTTATTCTGGCTTACAGTCTTGATGGGACTGTTTCAGCACGGCAGGAAGAAGATGGTAGTGTGGAGGCTGGGTGTGACTTCTTGCCATACCAGCTGGCAGAAAGCAGCAAGAGTGTGAGTGGGGCTCTGGCAAGGGAGAAGCTGGATTAATAAACCTCAAAGTCTGGGCTGGAGAGATGGCTTAGTGGTTAAGGCACTTGCCTATGAAGCTTAAGGACCCAGGTTTGATTCTCCAGGACCCATGTAAGCCAGATGCACAAGGTGGCGCATGTGTTTGGAGTCCGTTTGCAGTGGCTGGAGGCTCTGGCATGCCCATTCTTTTTCCTCTATCTGCCTCTCTCTCTCTCTCAAATAAATGAAAATATTCTAAAAAAAAAAAAAAAAAAGAAAAAGAAAAGAAAAGAAAAAGAAAAAGAAAAGAAACCCTCAAGGTCCTCCCCCAGTGACACACCTTCTCCAACAGGGCTCCACCCCCCAAACTGCCTCCAGCTGAAGACTGAGTATTCAAAACAGATGAGTCTATGGAGAGCATCTGTTTCCAACCAACCACCGTGCTTGTCATACTGCCCAGTGGTGACTGTTTACTTGCGGCTCCTCTGTGATGATCCAGCTCCTTCAAGGCCAAGGTTCAAAGGAAGTGCTGGTAACAGTGCCCAGCCCACTGTGGGCGTTAAGTGTTCACAAGAGGAAAGTGTGGAATATTACATGTACGTTGCTTTTATATTACCCAGAGCTCAGGCTCCAGTCATCCTGATATGAGGTGTTTTTTTTTTTAATTTTTGTTTATTTTTATTTATTTATTTGACAGAGAGAGAGAGAGAGAGAGAGAGAGAGAGAGAGAGAGAGAATGGGTGTACCAGGACCTGCAGCCACTATAAACGAACTCCAGATGCATCTGACTTACGTGGGTCCTGGGGAAATTGAGCCTCGAACCAGGTTCCTTAGGCTTCACAGGCAAGCACTTAACGGCTAAGCCATCTCTCCAGCCCTGCAGTGGGTTTCTTGAGAGTTAAGCACCTCATCTATCTGACATGACTAATCATGACCGTAGCTTTTAAGGTGGATCCCCATTGATACATGAAGAGACATGTGCCTCAGGGAGCTAGAGGTCCCCAGTATCCAGAAAGCAGCAGAGGTGGGGTGTAGACTCATCTGAGTGCGCAGTGACTATGTGACCTCAGGTGCCTCTTGGCTTGGATGCTGCAGCCAGACCTTTAGGTGTTAGCCCTAACCCTCTCTATCTCTTTGGCTCCCTGTCAGGGTTTGAGCTTCGGAGTAAACGAGATCAAGGCCTTGTCTAGATTCCACTCAGTTCTCTACGCTGTCTCTCCAGCTGCTTGAGGGTACAGCCAATCATCCCCTTGGCTGACGGCATGCTATTTCATTGTTACGTCACTTCACTTGCTTCTTGCACACACATGTGACTTGTGGCTAAGGCGGCCAGGAACACAGATAGCTTCATCCTGATTGGAGACAGACTGATGGTACACCAGGCGGCTGTACAATGCAGTCAAGATGAAACTGGAGTTTTACAGGCACTCTGATAGGTAACATTGAAGTGTCCCTGGCAAAGGGCTAAATGTGGATATCCTTAGTATAAACACAGGGTGGATTTAAATTAATTGGCTCCAGGTCATGCC
Organism: Orientallactaga sibirica; assembly: GCA_036365145.1. Lineage (NCBI taxonomy): Eukaryota > Metazoa > Chordata > Mammalia > Rodentia > Dipodidae > Orientallactaga > Orientallactaga sibirica. The sequence continues at coordinate 12,871,283 of JAEOAD010000027.1, forward strand.
CAGGGAACTGGACAGTGAGAATTTGAACACATTTTTGAATTCCAGAGCCTGTGCTGGTGACACAGGACAGATCTAGAGTGTGGCAGAGCTGAAAAGCCACAGTGAAGCCCACAGACTGTATCAAGCACCCCAGCCGAAGGTCTGGGGGATAAGTTACGCTTGAGCAAACTAGTTGGGAAAAAGGAGAGGAAGTTTGTAGGATGGAAGGATAAACTGTTTATGGGGAGACAGTTTAGGGGCTGGAATGCTTAAAGCAGATTTGCTTTCAGCACATTAAGCCTGAGATGACACGTGGAAATGTCGAGAAGACAGATGAGTTGGATGGAAAGGAGGTGTTAACCAGAGGCAGGAACCTGGGACTTGCTACAGGAAAAAAAAATGCAGATAGAGCCCAGTAAGTAAGTGAGGTCACCAAGGATCACGGAAAGGACAAAAAGGCACTTACAGCTGAGGAATAAACCTGGAAGTTCGGACTGTTGCTGGGGCAGGAGAGGAGGGAGAACTGTGAAAAGCCAGGAGCAATGAGAGAGGCTCAGGGCCGATCAGGGGCTTGTCATGGGCAATTACTCAGCAGACATGGAACCCTGGGGACCAGGGCGTATGTTGAGGACAATTTGAAGCAGGTGTGCCTATAACCTCAGCTACCTGGGAGCCAAAGGCAGGATCTTGTGAGTCTACAAGTTCAAGATCAATTTTGGTATCATAGCAAGACTGTTGAAAAGAAAAGAAAGCAAAGAAAAGAAAAGAAAAAGAACAAAACAGGGCTGGGGATGGCTTGGTAGGGAACAAGGTCACAGTTCAAGCATGAGGACCCAAGTCTGGATCTCCGGCACCCACGTACGGGCAGGGCGTGGTGAAGGGTGTCTGTAACCCCAGAACTGGGGAGTGGACACAGGGAATCCCTGGGGCTCACTGGTTACATAGTCCAGCTGAATCCATGAGCTCTATGTTCAGCAAGAGATCCTGTCTCAGAAAATCAGGTGGAGAGGGTCTGAGGAAGACCCTGATATCAATCTTTGGCTTCCACACATGTATACAGACACGCACACATGGACCTGCATCTGCACACACATGTACTCACAGACATACACATATGCATGAACACTGTAAACATGCAAAAATAATTTTTAAACCTTTGATAAAGCTGGGCATGGTGGTGCACACCTTCAGTCCCAGCACTTGAGAGGCTGAAGTAGGAGGATTGTATAAGTAAGAGGCCAGGCTGTGACTACTGCGGGCTAGAGTGAGATCCTGCCTCCAAAAGAAAGAAAGAAGGAAGGAAGGAAGGAAGGAAGGAAGGAAGGAAGGGAGGGAGGAAAAAAGAAAAAAGGAAACAAAAAACAGGGCTGGAGAGATGGCTTAGAGGTTAAGGCACTTGCCTGCAAAGCCAAAGGAACCAAGTTTGATTTCCCAGTACCCACATAAAGCCAGGTACACAAAGTGGCACATGGATCTAGAGTTTGTTTGTAGTGGCTAGAGGCCCTGGAGTGTGCCCTTTCTCTCTTCCTCCACCCCACCCCACCCCCCTATCCATATATATATGTGTGTGTGTGTGTGTGTGTGTGTGTAGAGAGAGAGAGAGAGAGAGAGAGATCTGCCCCCCTCTCTCTCACACACACAAATAAATAAATAAATAAAAATAAAAGAAAAGAAAAAAAACCTGAGATTCTTTTTTTTTGTTTGTTTTTGTTTTTCAAGGTAGGATCTTGCTCTTGCTCAGGTTGACCTGGAATTCACTCTGTAATGTCAGGGTGGCTTTGAACTCAGGGCCACTACCCTGGCTAACCCTTGGTAACAGTTAACCCTTGTTAGGGGTTATTGGCTAAACCTTGTAGTGACAAGAAGAGAATGAGGAAGTAGACAATGGGACAGCAGGAAATGAGAACAAGTTAAGCTGTCTTGCCCTTGGAAGTGAAGAGTTGGAGACTGGGGCTGTGAAGGGGAGAGAGGGGAAGTGCTGGTGTAGCGAAAGGGCTCCCCCAAACTCGGGGCTCTACTATGTTGCTTGTGCATGCCATGCTGTTGCTCCAGATCACCATCGGTCTATGAAATGGACAAAAAGCCCTTATGACTATAGAGGAAGATCAAGGAAGGCAGACTCAGGAGTGTTAAGAAGGGGTGGAGATTGCTGACCCACCAGCCAATGACTAGAAGCCTCTGGAAGAAGCAGGTGCACAGCCAGAATTTGTGACTCCGTGGAGGGAGGGCAGTAGGATCAGAGGGCGTGGCAAGATGATGGGGTGAACTTCCTTGGAATCTGAAGGGCCAAGAAGATTCCAGCTGACAGCTGCTATACAACTTTATCGTGGATGACATGGTACTGACCCGTTATTCTTTCTGAATGAACCGAGTGAGCTGGTCGATTTTCACTAGTGAGAACATGAGTGAGGGCAACCCTCAGTGAATAGGTGTGAAGATTTAGTAGGCTGAGGGAGAAGGCAGGCCTTCCTGTGGCAGCATTAGTAGTCATAGCTTATACCAGTCGTCACGGGGCAGGCTGCCCGGTGTGCGAGTCATTGCTTTAAGCTGTCTGCTAGAGATGGGCTGGGACTTTTGCTCATGACTAATTGTTTCCTAGAAAACTTTTACAAGCCTCAAACGTTCCTCCTGAGCTGGAAGGGTGTGACCGGCCGCAGAGCCCGCTGCAAAGCAAAGGGCTCATGTCTTCAGCAGTATGCTCTGCCTGTCCTGGTCACTGTGAGGGCTGATGACCTTCACGGAAGTCAGACAGGGAAAAGGGTACTTAGCCTTATAAGGGGCGACGCAACCGCCTATGCTGGGATTAGAACAGACGCTCGGGGGCTTGGCTAACACCACCCAGTTCTCACCACCATCTTACCACTAAGGGCAATGAGATATTTCCTCTTAGTAATTTGTGTAAGGCACAAAGGTGTACATGCATATGTGTGCAACACACGCATGTCTGAGCAAGGGAGAGGATTTTTGGCTCATACTGAGAGAGAAGCAAATGATAGTTAAATGGCATTTGTGAAAGAGCTAGCTGAAACCACATGAAAAAGATGACTTTCTGGTTTGTTTTGTGTTTTTGAGGTATAGTCTCACTCTCTAGCCCAAGCTGACCTGGCACTCTGTAGCTGGCCTCAAATTCACATCAACCCTCCTACCTCTGTCTCCTGGCGTGCTGGGATTAAAAGTGTGCCCACCACACCCAGAAAAAGATGACGTTTAAACACACAATTTAGGGCTGGAGAGATGACTCGGCAGTTAAAGACACTTGTTGGCAAAGCCTGACTGCCTGAGTTTGATTCCCCAGTATCCACATAAATCCAGATGCACAAAGTGGCTTATGGGTATGAAGTTCATTTGCAGTGGCAAGAGGTCCTGGAGTGCCTAATAGTTTTCTTTCTTTCTCTCTCTTTGTGCTTGAAAAAAAAAAAAGCATGCAATTTAATAATGGAATGATTTTTTCCTTAGAGTTATTTTTATATATATAAAAAACATATGTTCTGCCAGCTCACCTACTTGGCCCAAAGGAAAAGTTAAGATAATGTTGGCTTTTTAATTTTCTAGTTTTTTTTTTTACTTTTTTTTTTTTTTTTGTTTTTATTTTGTTTTTCAAGGTAGGATGTTCTTAGTCCAGGCTGGCTTGGAGTTCACTGTGTAGTTTCAGGCTGGCCTTGAACTCACAGTAATCCTCCTACCTCTGCCTCGCAAGTGCTGGATTAACGGCATGTGCCACCACACCAGGAAGTTTTCTAGTTTTCTACAAAGATCAGGAGTATGCTGAAAGATAGGAAACTCTTGCGTCTAACTTACTCTCTCTGGCCACCACCCTTACCTATAAATGCTAGTCAACATTATGATAGGGGTCGTTACATCAGTAACCTTCTAAAGGTGTTATGTTTGGTTCCATGGCTGGAGAAATTAGGTGAAATTGTGTGACAGATTGCATTTTTCACACGCAGACACTATATCTTCTGTTGCACTGGCACTTCTCCCATGGGAAGCTCAGCTCTGTATCTTCTCTGCTCCGTTCCAAAGATGGACAAGATTAATGATAGTTTCTACCAACAGAGATTGGCAGAAGTGATATATATGGCCATAAAAGGGGACAGAGCCATCCCTTCTGTCTGTTGGGACTCTCTCTTTGGAGCCCTCAGCTGTCAAAAGACGTCTTACACCCTGGAACTGCCTTTCCGAGAGGAAGCCTTGTGTGTGAAGAGGCTCGTTCAGGCTGGTAATTCTAGCCAAGGTTTCCAACAACCAGAATCAAATGCCACACTCAGGAATGAAGATGGCTGCAGGGGATTCTAGCTCCCAGCCATCTAGTCTTGCCCATTGCGTTCCCAGATATCATAGACCATATGTAAGCTGTGTACACTCAGTCTTATTCAAATTCCTTCTCCACAGAATCTGAGAATTATAAAATAATTGGTTTACACCACTAACTATGGACTGGCTTGTTATATAAAAAAAAATAGATATAGGGCTGGAGAGATGGTTCAGCACTTAAGTTTTTTGCAAAACCTAAGGTTCAATTCCCTAGTACCCACAACCCCTTCTTATTCTTTCTCTGCCCCTCTCTCTCTCATAAATAAATAAATAAATAAAATTACTTTTAAGGGCTGGAGAGATAGCTTAGTAGTTAAGGCGCTTACCTGCAAAGCCAAAGGACCCAGGTTTGATTCCCTAGGACCTACATAAGCCAGATGCACACAGTGGCACATGCATCTGAAGTTTGTTTGCAGTGGCTGAAGACCCTGGCATGCTCCTTTTCTCTATCTACCTCTCTCATAAATAAACAAATAATAAACTCTTATCATTTAAAAATATTTTTAAAAAGAAAATAGATATAAATTCATATTTGTTAATTAGAACGTATAACACCAGGAACCCTACACACTTCTTAAGTCTTCCCAAGATGCTCTTTTGAAGATATCTTGGAACACTATTTGAAAACCTTTTGACTAACCAGTCTTATTTTCTTTCTTTCCCTTCCTTCCTTCCTTCTTTCCTTCCTTCTTTCCCTCCCTCCCTCCTTCCCTTTTTCCCTCCCTCTCTCCCTCCCTCCTCTCTTTTTCTTTCTTTTTCAATGCAGAGTCTCCTCTGGTCATGATGATCTGGAACTCACTCTGTAGCTCCAGGCTGGCCTCAAACTCATAGTAATCCCCATCTTAGCCTCTGGAGTGCTGAGTCTACAGACATATCCCACCATGCCCTGCTCAATTTCTGTTTCTAATAACCCTAAAATTGGATAGAGTCATCAAGGAAGGGAAATATTGTACCCAGTGTTATGGATTCAATTTTGCCACCCCCTCCTAAGATATTGATGGCCTAAGTCCCTATATCCAAGAAGATGATCCAAAACTTCTTTGACCCTTTGGCTAAGATTACGTCTAAGAAAGTGACCTATTTGGAAATAGGCTCTTTCAGATTTTCCTGGTAGGATGAAGTCATTAGAATGAGACCTAATCAAGAATCATTGTGTCCTTGGCCTGGAGAGATGGCTTAGTGGTTAAGCGCTTGCCTGTGAAGCCTAAGGACCCTAGTTCAAGACTTGATTCCCCAGGACCCACTTAAGCCAGATGCACAAGGTGGAGGCACATGCATCTGGAGTTTGTTTGCAGTGGCTGGAGACCCTGGCGTGCCCATTCTCTCTTTTTCTCTATCTGCCTCTTTCCCTCTCTGTCTGTTGCTCTCAAATAAATAAATAAAAAATAAACAACAACAACAAAAAGAATCATTGTGTCCTTGTAAGAGGGTGAATCTGGACATACAGATACACACTGGGAGAGGGCCATATGAAAGTAAGTGAAGAGACGGGGGTGATGTGCCCACAAGTCAAGGGTCACCAACAATTGCTAGCCAGCCACCAGAAGACAAGCAAAAGGGACGGACTTAACCCCACAGTACTCAGATGCAGTTGGACTGCTAGCTTGAGGCTAGCCTGGGCTGCACAGAAAATGGTCTCAAGACAAAAATGACTGCAGGACATTAAATTTCTGTTTATATCGCCCAGTTGGTGTTATTTTGCTGTGGGAGTGCTAAGAAACTCACTCAGGAAAGGGTGTGAGCAAGCTTCATGCTGAGTAAATTCCTCTAGGCTCCGTGACTGACTCAGCAGTTCTATTTTATATTTTATAGGAGGCTGTCATGGTTTGCAGGCGGGCATCTTAACTGCTAAGCCATCTCTCCAGCCCCAGCCTGAAGTATTTCTGATTAAGATTGAGCTTGCCACTTAAAGTCTCCAGCAGGCAGAGCCCTGCTGGGGAAGAGGCGTGTCAGTGCTGTGGGGAGGGGGGCCAGATCTTGAGTCCAGCCCCGCTAGGTGTATTGAGCTCTGGCTGTTTGTGCTTGCTAGTGCTGGTTTTTCTCTCTCTGCTGTGGATGCTTCTGTGAGGCAGCTTCTTCCATCACAATGAAGCTTCCTCTTGAAGCCGGAAATAAACCCTGACTTCCCAAAAACTGCTTCTGGTTGGATGTTTGTCCCAGCAATGAAAAGGTCACTGCAACAGGAGCTTTACCTGATACAAGTCACAGTGGCCCACACCGTAGGAAAGGGCAGAGAATCGTCCCTAAAATCACCACACAATAAGCAGAAAGTAGCCTAGGTTGTGAGGCACATTTAAGGTGCCTACAAACTTTTAATTATGTCAGCCAGGCATGGTGGTGCACGCCTTTAATCCCAGCACTTAGGAGGTAGAGGGAGGAGGGTCACTGTGAGTTCAAGGCCACCCTGAGACTACATGGTGAATTCCAGGTCAGCCTGGACTAGAGTGAGATCCTACCTTGAAAACCCAAACAAAAACATTGTTTTTAAATATATTTAATTAATTTGAGAGAGAGAAAGAGGTAGAGAGAGAGAGAGTGAGAGAGAGAGAATATGGGTGCGCCAGGGCCTCCAGCCACAGCAGACGAACTCCAGATGCATGTACCTCCTTGTGTATCTGACTTACATGGGTCCTGGGAAATTGAACTGGGGTCCTTTTTTGGCTTTGCAGGCAAATGCCTTAACTGCTCAGCCATCTTCTCCAGCACCCCCTCCATATTCTTTTTAACTATGTCTTAAACTCCTTTAAAAAAAATCTCAGAAGGTGCTGGAGAGAGGGTTCAACAGTGAAGGCATTTGCCTGTAAAACCTAAGACCAGGGATTTCCATTCCCCGAGCACCCATGTAAAGCCAGAGCCAGATGTGCAAAGTGACACATGCATCTGGAGTTCATTTGCAGTGGTCAGAGGCCTTGGTGTGTGCCCATTCTCTCCCTCTGTCTTTCTGCTTGAGAACACATCAATAAAAAATATTAAAAATCTCAGAAGAACTGGGAAAGTGGCTCAGCAGTGTAAAGGTGCTTCTTTGTAAAGCCTGCCACTCTAGCTACCCACCTAAGCTCAACACAGAAAGTGGTGCGACTGGCAAGAGGCCCTGATGCCCACCCCACATGCAAATAAATGAATAGAATTTTTTAAAAATTATGAGTTTGAGGCTGGAGATATGGCTTAGTGGTTAGGCATTTGCCTGCAAAGCCAAAGGACCCAGGTTCGATTCCCCAGGACCCACATTAGCCAGATGCACAAAGGGGTGCACACACCTGGAGTTTGTTTGCAGTGGCTGGAGGCCCTGATGTACTCATTCTCTCTCTCTCTCTCTTTCTCTCCCTCTTTCTCTGTCAAATAAATAAATTAATTAAAATAAAAATTTATGAGTTTGTTGCAAGTAGCATCCCAAAAGTGGACTTGGCTAGAGAGCTGAGGCTAAAAGAGGCATTTCTATGAATACCTAGCACTCTGTGTACCCTGTGTAATTAAAGGACACAAATAGAGTAAGTGTGATGCCTATTGAAAGCATTTATAGAGTCCTGGATAAATTTCTGTATGCTTTTCTCCTTGGTACACATAAAAATGTATATGATTCTAAACAGTTTAAAACAACTTTTAGAAAAGAACACAGCCTGCATGTACAACTATTCACCACAGAGCTGTCAATGCTGCTAAAAATAATGTCATCAGGCCTGGGGAGATGGCGCAGGGGTTAAAGGTACTTGCTTGCAAATCTTGCTGGTCCAGATTCAATTCCTCAGCACCCATATATGAAGTTGGATGCAAAGTGGTGTGTGTATCTGTGATCCCCTCCTTGCCTGGGGCAATGGAAGGGCCATCCAGAAGATTCCCAAGCTCTAAGACATCCTAGTCTTATGCTCATTTGCAGTCTGTCCATTCCTCTGCAGTGGGCAAGAGACCCTGTCTCAAAGAAGGTGGAGCACAGACACCTTGAAGTTGTCCCCTGACCTCCACACATATGCTGTGGCACACACACACACACACACACACACACACACACACGACTAGTAAAGAAAACCCTTCAGAGTTATCTTAAGGTTTTGGAGTTACTGTCAGACAGTTTGTTTGTTTTTGGAAACAAGGACTTGTTTTTGCTCTGTAGCGCAGGCTGGCCCCAAACTTGGGCTACTCCTGTCTCAGTTTTCGGAGTGCTAGGAATCACAGAGGGAGTGGGGAAGAGGCAGAGAGAGAGAGAGAGAGATAAAATAGGCTCTCCAGGACCACCAGCCACTGCAAATGAACTCCAGACACATGAGCCACCTTGTGCATCTGGCTTATGTGGGTTCTGGAGAATGGAACCTGGGCCTTTAGGCTTCTCAGGCAAGCGCTTTAACCACTAAGCCATCTTTTTAGCTCTCAGCTTTTTATTTTAAATTTTTATGTATTTGGGCTTTTTGTATACATTCATTTTTTATGCAGATTCTTTTCAAAAATATTTATTTACAAGCTGGGTGTGGTAGTGCACTCCTTTAATCCCAGCACTCGGGAGGCAGAGGTAGGAGGATCGCTAAGAGTTCGAGGCCACCCTGGGACTACATAGTTAATTCCAGGTCAGCCTGGACCAGAGTGAGACCCTACTTCGAAAAACCAAAAAAAAAAAAAAAAAAAAATTAAAAATTTATTTACCTATTTATTTATTTGGTGTATGTATGTGTGTGCTTGTGTATATGTGAGTGCTGACATGCATGTGCCCATGGTATGTGTGTGGAGGTCAGAAGACAGTGTTTAGGTTGGTTTTTGCTCTCTGCTTTGTTTGAGGCGGGATTGACAGCTCATTTTTAAGCTCCTGAGTCCTCATTTCTACCTCCCATTCCCTATATGCACACTGGGTAACAGAAGCCCACCATAGCTTCTGGCTGTCTTGTGGGGTCTGGGGATCTGAACTTAGGCACTCAGAGTTGCTGAGCAAGCACTTTATCCACTGGGCCATCTCTCTAGCTCCTGATGCAAATTACTGATAAGATTTCTCATTAAAGCACTCAGCAGTCATTCGCAATTTCTGAGTTAGGGGAAGTTATATGACAATATTTATCTAGCTGTCTGACTGTACTTGAAATATGATCATGTCCATTTATTTAATTATTAAATACAGATAGATAAAGAGAAGAGAGACAGACAGAGAGAATGGGCATGCCAGGGTGTCCAGACACATGTGTGCTACTTGTGCATCTGGCTTTCCGTGGGTACTGGGGAATGGAACCTGGGTCATTAGGCTTTGAAGGCAAGCATCTTAACTGCTAGGCTATCTCTCCGACCCTTTGATCACTTTAATGTCCGTAGGGTGTGAATAAACCATCCCAAGCCCCATCAAACAACAGCCTGATTTGATATAAAGCAGGTATTTAATTCTTCTGCCAACATTTATGTTCTCATCCGACATAAATTTTCTTTCTTTGAGAGACTACCTGAACTTAACAAAGCATTTATATAGCTACATCTTTAGAGTGAGTTTTTTTTTTTTTTGACTTAAGCTGACATTCTAGTTTTCAATTTTACGGTTATGAATTTACTTAAAATATTTCTTCACCAAAGCAGAGATTGTCACATCCTGTCTTTGTTTCTGGATGCTGTTGCCATGTTGATATTGTTAATGCTCAGAGTGTGACTACCGGGAAAATTTATGACTCACACCACCAGAGGCTAGAACCTGGGGGGAGTTAAGAAAAAAAGCAATCTTCTAATTTTGGACAACTTGGCTTCCTGTTAAAAAGACGCACAGAAAAGCCCTGCCCCCATGCCGTAAGTTTGGTTTCCGCTTTGAGATCACTGTGAACAGCCTTTTGAATTTTTGTTGAGGTTGTCTACTCCATGAAGCATTTTTCATAAAGAAATTTAAATCAACGAGACATAATTATACAAACAACTCAGCAGGCATAAATGGAATTTGTCAATTTTTTTATAAACGTTTCAACATTTATTTCTCAACACAGAGAGTATGTCATTTTTGCATTGCCTGTAGCTATTCTTGGTCTAAATCAGCCTAAAAAATGTTTGACATTACCCAAATGTTACTTGAAGTATGGTTTTAATAAAAACCATCCTATATTATCTATGTGAGGTTTTGATGGAAGTTTCAGAAACTTTCCAACTCTAACCGAGGAAATGTTCCAATTTTATGGTCATGTCAGAAGCACTTCTGGGATGTTGACTTTTCGTTAACCACTGGGCCACCTCTCCAGCCTGAAGGTTGACTTTCCTAATAGAACCATGCATGTAATGTAAAACGCACAACTGGGGCTGGAAAGATGGCTCAGCGGTTAAGGTGCTGCCTGCAAAACCTAAGAACCAGGGTTCAATTCCCTGCTACCCATATATAGCTAGATGCACAAGGTGACACATGAGTCTGGAGTTGTTTGCAGTGGCAAGAGGCCCTGGCATGTCCATTCTCTTTCTCTCCCTTTCTTCTCTTTCTGTTTGCATGTAAATAATAATAATAATATATATATTTTTTAATAGCCCTGTGTGGTGGTGCATGTCTAATCCTAGCACTCGGGAGGCAGAGGTAGGAGGATCGTTATGGGTTCATGGTTACCCTGAGACTACATAGTGAATTCCAGGTCAGGCTGGGTTAGAGGAAACCCTACCTCAAAAAACCAAAATAAATAAATAAATAAAATGCAATGCTTACATGTTGTAAGATCTGTGTTACCTGAGACTTATAAGACCCAAATATTTATTTAAAATTTTATTTAACTTTATTTTTTAATATTTTATTTATGTATTTATTTGAGAGAGAGAGAGAAGTGAACATGAGCATGCCAGAGCCTCTAGTCTCTGCAAATGAACTCCAGACACATGCGCCACCTTGTGTATCTAGCTTATGTGGGTCCTGGGGTATCGAACCTGGGTCCTTAGGCTTTGCAGGCAAGTGTCTTAACCGCTAAGCTATCCCTCCAGGCCAGTATTGTTATTATTGTTATTGAGACAGAATCTCATGTAGCCCAGTCTGGCTTTGAGCTTACTATGCAGGATGACCTTGAACTTCTGATCCTCCTACCTCTATCTCCCTAGTCAGGGATTACAGACATGACCACCATACCCAGTTTATATGGTGCTGGGAAGGAACCCAGGGCTTCGTTATCCTAAGCAAGCACTCTACTGATTGATCTATATCATCAGCCTGCAAAGATGTTTATTTTAAATTTATACCTACTCTATTTGTAGTTTTCTTTCTTTTTATGTTTTGTTTTTTTCAAGGTAGGGTCTTACTCTAGCCCAGGCCAACCTGGAACTCACTGTAGTTCCAGACTGGTCGCTGACTCACCATGATCCTCCTACCTCTGCTTCCTGAGTGCTGAGGGCATGCCCCACCACACCTGGCTGGTTTCTTCTTTCCTCCCTCCCTCCCTCCCTCCTTTCTTCCTTTTTTTCTTTCCTCCTTCCCTCCCTCCCTTTCTTCCTTCCGAGACATTGTCTTACACAGTGGCCAAGACTGGCCTGGTACTACGTGAAAGCCCAGGTTGGTCTCACACTTGTGGCAACCCTCTTACCTCAGGCTTCTGAGTCTTGGGATTGCAGATATGAGCCACCATGCCTGGCTTTTCCAAGTTATTTAAATGTGAAATCTAAGGTATAATTTATATTCATGGCTCGACACCCGACGACTAACGTGGCTGATGGACACCTTTTCTCATCTTCCGATGTGGATGTTTAGGACCACACTCAAACTTACATTAGAAATCCTCAAGCTGGTGAGAAAAGTGGACAAGCGCGTGCACTACCGAGCATCAAATACACTTTAGTGACTTCCGACTTACACATTCACTTTTCCTCAAACAAGATACTTACATCTTGCTAGCCAACAATAGTAAATAATTGACTCCATTTTTTTAAGCTTCAGTTTATCCATATGAATGAAAGCAGAAGATGGAGCAGGGGCAGGGGCGGGAGGCAGCATCAGGCGGTCTTTTCCTAGTGTGGGCAAATGCACTGAGGCCACCACATGGACAAATCTATCTGTCCCAGTCTTGTCTCTCTAGCTTCTCTAGAGCTTTCGTGCAAGGTAAGTTTCTGAAACTCAGACTCATATGGCCCCTCCCACTGTACTCACTTTTCTTCCTCATCTCAATTATCCTCCATTTGACTACCACTAAATAAAATTCTATATAATAACTAAGTACAGGGCTCGAGAGGTGGCTCAGCAGTTAAGGCGCTTGCCTACAAAGCCTAAAGATCTGGGTTCAATTCCCCATTAACCAGGTAAAGCCAGCAGCACTGAGCAGCACATGCATCTGGAGTTTGCAGTGGCTGAAGACCCTGGTGTGCCCATTCTGTCTTTCTTCTCTCTCTGCTTGCAAACAAATAAACAAAAATATTTTTAAAAAGTATATTGACAGCCGGGCGTGGTGGTGCACGCCTTTAATCCCAGCACTTGGGAGGCAGAGGAAGGAGGATCGCTGAGAGTTCGAGGCCACCCTGAGACTACATGGTTAATTCCAGGTCAGCCTGGACCAGAGTGAGACCCTACCTCGAAAAACCAAAAAAAAAAAAAAAAAAAGTATATTGACAGTTTAACATGATAGTCGTTGAAATGTAAAACAATCTTTGTGTGTAATCATTCATGTGTTTGTGACTGTATATGACAACAGTGCACATGTGTCATGGCTTGCGTGCTGGGGTCAGAGAACAACCCTGGGTGTTGGCCCTCATCTTCCACCTTCAGATGGTCTCTTGTTCAGTGCTGCATATGCCAGACGCTTGCCAGAACGCTTCTGGGGAATTTCCTGTCTCTGTCTCCTATCTCACTGAAGCAACACTGGGATTAGAGAGATGTTTGAGCTATCATGTCTGGCTTTAGTGTGGGTTCTGGGAATCTGACCTTGAGTCATCACATGAAGGCAGCAGGTGCTTTAACCCCCTGAGCCATGCCCCCACTTCTAGATACAATTGACACACACACACACACACACACACACACACACACACACACAAATTTATTTGCAAGGGAAGAAAGAGAGAGAGAGAGAGGGAGAGAGAGAATGTGTGTGCCAGAGCCTCTTGCCACTGTAAACAAACTCAGGACACATGGGCCACTCTTTTTTAAAAAGATGTATTCTTATTTATTTATTTATTTATTTATTAGAGAGAAAGAGAGAGAGAGAGAGAGAGAGAGAATGGGCACACCAGGGCCTCTGGCCACTGCGAATGAACTCCAGATGCATGCACCACCTTGTACATCTGGCTTACGTGGGAACTAGAGAATCGAACCTGGGATCCTTAGGCTTTGCAGGCAAGCGCCTTAACTGCTAAGCCATCTCTCCAGTCCCCACATGGGCCACTTTGTGCATCTGGCTTTACATGTGCACTGGGGGATTGAACCCAGGCTGTCAGGCTTTGCAAGAAAGCATCTTTAATTGCTAAGCCATCTCTCCAGCCCCACAACTTTCTTATGTATAAGCAATATATAACTTTTCTTGGGGATGGCTTGAAAAAGCCTGGTGTGTATATGGTTAATCAAAGGAGGTCTTCCTGGCCATGCAGGGGCATCCATCGGATTCCTTGGCTAGGAATCCCCATCACCACAGCCATTCAGGGTGTTTACTGAAAGCGGAGGTGGATAAGCTGTTTGTACAGGCTGATCTGGCAAATGCACAAGTGCACTCCAGATTATACATTAAGGCACTAATTACCCAAATGAACCTCCAGGGGCACTGTAGGTAGAGGCAGTGCAGTGAATTAAGGAAGGAAACAATTAGTCATGATTACAGAAACTAGCTCCATGCAAAGTGAAAGACTGAAGAGAGCCTATTTCCCGCAGAGCACAGGAAGCCTTAGCAGTGGTTTAAGAAATGCAAGAGATAAACATGACTTCTAAAAATCAGTAAGAAGAAGAGGACGGCTCTCCATGTTGTTACAAAAATGACTTTATTCATTTTCTCTTCTTATTCACTACATAGCCAAATAACATTAAGACATTTTTTTCTCTATGAATGTGCATTATGACTAATCGGCTTTCAGGCATTTTCTTGACAGTTCTTGCCAGTATTTGACACAGTCTGAACACATAGACAGTGGCTCAGAGAGAGCCAACGAGGAAAAAATGAGCAAACACATAAGGCGTGGAGTTTCAACCCCAATAAAAATATTCATTAAAGCCGGGTGTGGTGGCGCACACCTTTAATCCCAGCACTCAAGAGGCAGTGGTAGGAGGATTGCCGTGAGTTGGAGGCCACCCTGAGACTATGTAGTGAATTCCAGGTCAGCCCGTATTAGAATGAGACCCTACCTCGAAAAACAAAACAAAAAAAAAAAAAAAAAAAAGAGAAATCATTAAATAAGCAGAGGATGGTGGAAGAAGGAAGAAAGAAATTTATACCACATTAGAAACCATGCAGCCCAGGTATGGTGGTGCACACGTCTAATCCCCAGTGCCCACCAGGAGGCTGATGCACGAGTATCCCAAGTTCGCGGTCAGCCTGGGTTATATAGTGAGAACCTGCTTCAAAAAATAAATAAATAAAAATGACCAAACCCAACCAAAACCACGCACAAGCACTGTTATTTGTCTGGCTAAAAAATTGTTGCCAAGGTTATATGATCCATGGCAACATGTGATTAAAAAGAACTTCCTTGGGACAGAGGGAGATCCCCCTCTATCTCCCCCAAATGAATATGAGGATGTTGTCTTTTTCAGTGGGTGACTTTGGGAGGATGGAATACAGGAAGGTGGGCATGAAACTGTAGCACAGGTAAGATAGTGGGAGATAAATGTGAAAAATCACGGCAAGTCTGGCCAAGACTATGCAAATTTTCTTTTTTTCTTTTCCTCCTATCCAAATTTTCTTGCTGTGTTTCTAAACATACAAGAAAAGAGGAGAAAATCATACAACTCTTCTTTTGTTTTTTGGTTTTTTTTCCCCCCAAGGTAGCCCAGGCTGATCTGGCACTCATTCCAAAGTCACAGACTGGCCTTGGACTCACATTAATCCTCCAACCCCAGCCTCCGAGTGCTGGGATGGAAAGTACGCGCCAGCACACCTGGCTCAGGTAGACTCTTTAGACAGCATCTGCACTAAGAACTATGCCGTTCTGCTAACTTGGGTTAATAGAAAACCCAAGTCTTGAGATCTCACCTCCAATATAAACTCCTCACACACATGATCAAAAGTTAATTCAGTCTTAATTACTCTCAAAAGACTGAAATTCTATGGACAATTATGTTCTCTGTAAGAATATTACTAGCAATTTTCTAGTGATGACCATAAATGTTCACAATTCAAATAAATGGCATCGCTATAGATCTGGTATCTGATAGGAAATTAGATCAGAGATTAAAATTAGCTAAAAAATGGATTTATAGTAGGAAATAAAATAGCAAACCCCTGGAGGAAATGTTAATAACGGATATAGGCAGTTTGTTAATCATTTCTTTTTTTTTTTCTCTATCTCTTTATCCCATAACAACTGCCGATCTTCATTCCCTATGAATTGATCTGTTCTGAATATATCGTGAGTGGAAACCAGCTACTATTTTTTTGGTATTTATTTGAGAGCAACAGAGAGAGAGAGAGCGAGAAAATGGGCACACCAGGGCCTCTAGCCACTGCAAACGAACTCCAGATGCATGCACAACCTTGTGCATCTGGCTTACGTGGGGTCCTAGGGAATTGAGCCTTGAACCAGGGTCCTTAAGCTTCATAGGCAAGCGTTTAACCGCCAAGCCATCTCTCCAGCCCCTGTTAATTATTTCTTAATACCAGAAATCAGAAACCAGTATAGTGTAAGAAATTGGAATTCCTTTGTTCCAAGTATTTCAAGGAAGATTCCAGGTTGTCTCACCTACCTCCAAGGAGGCCATGAATACAATACTTCTTTCTCAGGTTTTCTGAGGAAGCTGAGCCTGCTGTAGATGATCCCATGCACATTGTTAAGAGCTCAAATAGCTGGGAAAGGCAGTGGGCTGGGGCTGGGGCTGGGGCTGGAGGTGGGGGGTGGGAAGGCAAACCTAGGATTGTAGATATCAGATTTCACTGATATTCAAACTGCCATGAGGAGGGCAAACAAACCCAATCCAACACATGGTAAGCAAACGTCATCATTTTCTGAGGTGGGTTCCGTTAGGATTTACTTAGTTCCTTTCAGCCAGACCATCAGCAGCAGACAATTGCCGGTTCTGTGTACTTCATCATGAAACCTCGCTAAGAAAGCCCATCCATCCTGAGCCTCAGGCAGACAGTGGAGTTAAGAATACAGATGGTGCCTTTCTATTTATACAGCCGCTTCTCAGAGTTTGGACAAGAGAGCTAATTGTTCCTTTTTAGCAAGAGCACTTGGACAACACAGAAAGTGATTAGGCAAACAAGCTCTATATACACTGAAGCAGATCAAAGAACGCTAGAAAAATCAGCAGTTCATTTACCTGAGTTTCCCATTTCAAGGCTAAATAGTATAGGAATAGAATGCTTTTTGCCAAAGAATGTGAACAAAAACTTACAGTATTAAAAAGGGCCAGAGTCAGAAAATTTAGACTCTTCAAAGTTAAGTTCGAAGCTTTGAAATTTAAAAAAATCTAATAGAAAGATCTATGAAGTTTCCTTCTCAGTTCAAATTTAAAGTCATTGAATTATACTGAATTACTGAACATTAATAACAATTTCAGTCGGGGTTCAGCTGGCCAAAATCATTATGAAAACAAATCAAATCATGCTGGAAGTTTGAACAAGTGATGAAATTGAATGAGTGGTAATTTATTCCACTTATGAACCCATACAAGATTATTTATTAATGCCAGATTAAGATTTTAGCACATATCTAACCTGAACAGATCTCTTTTTAAGGGTGATATAGAAATCAATGATTAATTTCCATCCAGAAAAATAGAACATTATCCTCAGGGATTACTCTTTAAAAGTGGATGCCAGTCATGCTGGGAAATGAGCAGGCAACCTGCCAACAAACTGTGGACAAAATAGGGCTATGTTTCTAAACACAACATATTGCTTGTCTTTAAGATCCCAATTTTCTGGAATTTAACATTTTTTTCTACCTAAGAATTATAACCGAGTTATTATTTCAAAATAGTATCGTCTTGATTCCAGATTACAACAAGTCACCCTGCAGAAGCTAATAGAAGAGAAAATGTGAAGTACTTGGTTTACATCATTAGCTTGTTAAATCTCTCCTGAATTCTTCATCCACACCCTGTGACATCTCTCTCTCTCTCTCTTTTATTTTTACTTGTGTGTGTATAATGCGTGATGCATGGTGTGTGGTGGCGTCCCACAGGCCCACGGTGACCAGAGAGGAACATGGAGTGTCCTGCTCCGTCATTCTTCTTCCTGTCTTGTTTTGAGCCAGTCTCTGCTGATTCTGGAGCTTGCCAGGCTCCAATGATACTTGGGTCTTTGCTCCTCTGCAGGACTGGGGTTACATGAGCACATGGCCACACCCAGCTGCTTGTGTGGGACCTGGGATTCAAATTCACACTCCAGGCCCCTTGAGGCCCTCATGCTTGCCCAGGAAGCACACTTAACTGCCAAGCCATCTCTCTAGCCTCTTTCTCTCTCTCCTTCTTTCCTTCCCTCCCCCCCCCCCCTTCCCTTCCCTCCCTCCCCTCCCTCCCTCCCTCCCTTTCTTTCTTTCTTTCTTTCTTTCTTTCTTTCTTTCTTTCTTTCTTTCTTTCTTTCTTTCTTCCTCTTTTTGTAGTGCTGGAACTGAACCCTGGGCCTGGACTGTGTTCAGCACTTGCTTTGTCACTGAGCCACACCCACACAGTCCTCTGCTGCACCTTAAAGTTTAAAGCATGGGTGAGCTCTGTGTGGCTGGGTAGTTCCCAGCATTGCTTTGTATATATCACAAAGTGGCCCTGGACAAACCCAATGGGACCAAGAAGAAATTGTCAAAGGCGGCATTCTGAAACCTCTTTCACTGTTAAGTTATGAACTTTCTTAGATCACTCTGTGAACTATTTAGCTCACGTCTTCATCCTGTGTTGGATTTTAAGTATACAAAGGGCAATAAAAGCTTTGTTGTTCATTAGGCAAGAGTTCTTGGTAAGTGAGCGCACTTCACGGTGCATTCACATTCCCGAAAAAGTAACAAGACCATCCTCAGTGAGAGACACATTTTAAGCCAGAGCACAAGATCCCCACGCTTGCATCAGTAGCATCCACAGTCAGGGCAGGCTTGCGGAAAACTGATGAATACATACATATATGTGGGACGTTTTGTTCAGCAGGCTGAATTTGATCTATTATCACTGCCACAGGGCCGGAGGAAGGGAGGTCTGAGTGGAATATACCAGCTCTTGAACAGAGCACGTTAGTAGCAAAAAAATTTTTTCCATCTGATGCATCTGCATATTAAGATATAAAAAATGATTAAGTTACTCAAAAACAGGCTTCTAATTCCATGATTTTAAATTTGATTATCTACTAGAATATTAAAATAAATCTAATTTCCCCAAGGTTGTTTGCCAGGACCACATAGCAGTATTGAGGCCGAAGGGGGGGTGGGTGGGGCTTCTGTATTGAGCTGGTCAATGTTTTTAGGATGTTGGTAAAAATGTTAAAGGATGATGAGAAATTCAAGGATGCCAACTGTATGGGTTGCTTTCTTCACTCGCTTACGAAATCCTTATCTGAAGATAATTACAACCGTCCTGTATATGGAATGATACAATTTAGGTGTTGGAAACAGTCAAAAATTTGAAATGATACTCTGACAGTGCACTTACGTGAATTTACACTCTGGAAAAGTTTTCTATAGAATGGAAAGACTCGGCCGATGAAGAAAGGCAGCGTGTGTAAAATTAATCACCTCAGACTCCTTGGTGCTCACAATGAAAACAAAAGAAAGGACCCTGTACAGGTGTAAGCAAGTCAGAAACAGCCTTGGCAAAGTAGCTTCATCCATTCAAAATATGCACAAAATGCACGCACTCTGTAACTCCCTCCCTTTCATGCGAATGAACTAAAAACAAAGGAAAACAATAACAAACCCCAAACAAGATAGAACCATCTGCTCTTGTCAGGAGAAAACAATAATAGCTACATCAGCTTCCCAGACAAATAAAACTTTAAAATATTAATATTGAAAAAATACAATTAAATTTTTATTAAAAAATACATACTCCTTACTCAATTGTTGTGTACATTTTGTTTTGCGTGGAAAAGAAAAAAAAAAACTAAAAATAAAATAGGAAAGGCATTAAGACTACCTAATTCTTTATATTGTATTTGGTAGAAGCATGTTTCAGTCATACTTGAAGGAAAAATAAGTTATTCGGCTTTCATTTGCTCCCGGACATCAGAGGGAAGAGTTTCAAACAGAGCGTCTTCCACAACTAGCCCAGCCCGCTTCAGAGCCCGGCAGTCTCCCAGTTCTGGAGGGAGAATTTCAAAGTGATTGCCTTTGACATCTAAGTAGGAAAGAAATAGTAAGTTTCCAATTTTGGGTGAAAGTACTGATAAGCTGTTTTTCCCGATCTTCAAAGTTTTCAGTTTCTTGCAGAAATAGAGTTCATCTGGAAGGCTTTCTACTTTGTTACAAGTGATGGAAAAATACTGTAAACTTTGGAGAACCCCGATTTCAGGTGGGATGAAACGGATGTCATTGTAGGACAGGTCCAGGTATCTGATTTTGTTGCATAGGAAGAGGTGTGAAGGCAGCACCTCGATCTTATTGTGACTGAAGGACAGTCGCTCCAGGCTGGTGAGTTTTTTTATGTGCTCTGGGATGTAGGTGATGCTGTTATACCACAGTTTCAGCACCGTCAGCTTCCTCAGATGTTGGAAGCTCACGATTTCTTCGATCGATTTCAGGTTGTTTTCCTTCAGGTCCAGTTCCTGGAGGCTGAGCAGGCTGAACACAGCGTGGGGGATGCGCTCCAGGTCACAGTGGACCAGTTCCAGCTCCGTCAGATTGGTCATCTTCTTCAGGTTGTTGAGCATGACCAGCTTGGTCCCGTCGTTGTGGAGACACATCTTCTGGAGGTGGCTGGAGACGTCCACCACGGCCTGAGGGATTTTGGAAACGTTGCTTTTGATCGAGAGGATTTTAAGGCTCTTGAGATCCCGCAGAGACTCGAGGGTGATGTTTTTGGAAATGTCATGACTCAGGGAACCAACCAGGTAGAGCTCTTCCAGACTGCGGAGGCCGTACATCCAGGGGGGCAGCTCCCTGATGTCATCAAACTTGACGCTCAGCACTTTGAGGTTGTCCTTCAGGAAGGAGAGAGCGGCGCTGTGGATCTTGACAGAGCACTGGTGCAGGGAGAGCTCTTGCAGGTTTTCGAGCTGGGCGATGGTGGCGGGGATCATGACGTTCTTAATGATCTCAAGCTTTAGGGACTGCAGTTCCGTGATTTCGAACACAGTGTCCGGAAGGCCGGAAAGCATAATGAGAGGCAACTCGAGTCGATTGTGGGCGTTGGTCTGCAGCTTCTGCCTCAGTTTGTCGGGAGTCCACTCGTTATTTAAGTTCAGCTGCTTCAGCTTGTTCTCACTGACCTCAGACAGGAACACTGCGAACCTCTTGGAATACAGAGGGTCGTACTGGTCGATCATATGGAGCATAAAAGCAAAGTCATTTTTCACGTCTGGGATATCGTCGATTCCAGTTTCCTGACGGACGTACTCAAAGGAATACTCCCGCAGGGAGCGGTAGAACAGCCAGTAGAGGGTATAAAGGCACGTCAAGCCGTAGATACTTACAAAGCACAGGTAGCAAAAGGAGAGTTTGGAGAACAAGTGCGCCATGGTGTGATTGCAGGAGAAGTTCTTGTATCCGGTCATGTCCTGAATGTCCACATTACAGTCCACCGTAAACTGCACTTTGGAAACCAGGGCGCTGTTATAGGCAATGATGATGAGGAACTTGATGACTTTAAGCACAGTCTGGCGGACGTACATGGCGTATAGAATGTCTCCCTCTTCCACATGCAGCCGGAACTTCTTCACCTTCTCAAACAAGGCCTTCGCTTGCTCGCCTTCCTTTTTATCCAGAGCCCCCGCTGTTGCCTTGTCCACCACGAACTTCTCGGGAATTGACTTGAGAGACTGAGAGTTGACCAGGCTGCCTTCGGGACCAGACTGGATGGTGTTGGACCGGTTCATGTTGTTCTTCCTGTTGTCTTTGTCTTCTGAGTCCTCCCCGGACACTTCCGATAGCGCCCGTGTGGTCCAGGGAGAGTCAAAGCACTTCCCCAGGATGGAGATGAAATGTTCGATCTTGGAGCTGGAGCCTGGGAATTTGAACCAGAAGTTGCTACAGAGCATGAAGACCAGGGTGTGGATGAGCACGAGGTAAGGGAAGTACTTGGCATACCAGTGCAGGGCTCGCTCATAACACATCTGGTTGATAAAACTATACTGCTGGAGATCCAGGTCCGTCTTCAGGCCCTTCATCTCCACGGTGGTGGGGTTGGTAGGGGAGGGTTTAGGTGGAGGTGGTGGGGTGGTACTCACAACTGCTTGGGAGACATTTGAGAGGGCAGAATGGTTCTGAGCAGGCGGCACTCTCTTTGGAAGGCAAATGATCTTGTCTTGCATGACCTGAAAGACAGAAATAACATTTTCAAATCATATTACCCAAAGAGCTCTCATAATGTTATTAGGGTGAAGAAAGAAACAATAACAATCCAATAAATGTCCACTTCCTCGGCCTGGAGAATGTAACGTTCAATGCCGGCAACAAGATTTTATTCTTAGGTCATCTGATAGAAAAATGAAACGTCTGATTTTGTTCAGCATATCAAAGTCTGACATCAAGCAGTCATAGTGTGAGAACAAAGTGAATAGTTAGAAAACATTCAATCTGTTTTTTTCCACTTGTGTATGTGTATGTGTGGTGTGCATTCATGTATATATCTATATTCATATGCATGTTGGCACATGTGTATGCACGAGTGGGTGTGTGGAGGCCAGAGATGGACATGGGGTACCTTCCTCAATCGTTCTCCACTTGTTTTACTAAGGCAAGATCCCTCACTTGAATCCAGAGCTCATTGATGTAGCTTGTGTAGCTGCCCAGCTTGCCTCAGGGATCCAGTTTCCACCTCCCAAACACTTCAACTGCCATACTCACCCAGCATTATATATATATATATTTTTTTGAGGTAGAATCTCACTCTAGCCTAGGCTGACTTGGAATTTATTATGTAGTTTCAGGCTGGCTTTGAACTCATGATGACCCTCCTACTTCTGCCTCCCAAGTGCTGGGATTAAAGGTGTGTGCTACCACACCCAGCTTAGTATATATATTTTAAAATATTTTTATTTATTTATTCGCAAGTGGAGAAAGAGATAGAAAGAAGAAAGACTGACAGAGGGAATGGGCACTCCAGATGCATGCTCTGTGCATCTGGCTTTACATGGGTACTAGGGAATGGAACTTAGTTCTTTAGGGTCTGCAGGCAAGCGCCATAACTGCTGAGCCATCTCTCCAGCCCCCTGATATATATTTTAGTATTTGCATTTCTTCTCTCACTGCAGAGAGATATGCATTATGTATGAGCAATAAAAGGTTTGGAAAGAAGATGAAAAAAAATTCCTGGCTTTATTGTTTTCCCCGTCCCTTCCACCCACACTCTAGACTATACACATAGATGAACAGAAGGGTTTTGAAATAGTGGGGATTTTACTAAGCTTTCCTAAGCTCTTAGAAAGAGATGAGAGAATCCAGAAATGTCCAATAGCAACCTGTTCATGTCTAAATTTGCAAGCTTTGTGAATAATGCGGAGAACCTCTGCTGGTCTGTCAATGTTTTGGTTTGTTGAAAAGAACATCATGTAGTAAAGTCAGGCCATCTCATAGGACTGCAGCTTTGAGGACAGGCTGAACCCTTTCTGAGGAGGTGGGACGAGAAGGCATGTTCCTGCGTCACGTCGGGGGACTCATTCCCACGAAGAAGCCCAGGCAAGTGGAAAGACTTGAACAATAATAAGCAATTGCTCAAAGGAAGAATAACTGACAAGGCCACAGTAATGCCATCCAGGACTAGTTCTGCATGGAGGTCGAGCGGTGCCTTCAAACATCAAGTGCAGTGTTTGCTGATCTCCAGAGCAAAGTTCTCCACGCCGATTCTAGAAATGGAAACTGAATTCATCACTAAGAGGGGTCCTGCTGTACGGTATGTGTGGTGGTTTGATTCAGGGGTCCCCCATAAACAGGTGTTTCGAATGCTTGGTCCTCAGCGGGTAGCAATTTGGGAAGCGGAGATCTGCTGGAGGAGGTGTGTTCCTGGAGGCAGGCTTTGGGGTGTTGTAGCCAGCTCCTCCTTGCCAGGGCTTAGCTCACTCTCCTGCTGCCATTTCCTACCTGCGGTGTCAGATTGTAATACCCAGCCTCGGCTCGCCTCATGCATCACGAAGCTTCCCCTTGAGACTGAAAGCCAAAAATAAAACTTTGCTCCCCGCTGCTGCTTTTGGTCAGGTGCTTTGATCCAGCAACGAGGAGGAAACGACAACAGACACTGAGGCCTGAAATCCGATTAACTTGACTGACGCCACCTTGCCCAAGGCCATCTAGACCCAGAGTCCATCTTCCTACTTTGCTTAACTGAATTTCTAGGATTAAACCAAAGGATCTCAACTTGATTCTGTCCTAAATAACAAATTATCCTGTATAAGCAATTCACATTTCAGGGACAAAACGCACTGCTTTCCACATCCTATGCAGATAAGAAACGAGGCTGCAGGAAGAGAGGATGTGTCTCTACACAGTTTATAAAGCTGGGGCAACTACTGACTATGGAAATCAAAAAGTGGGATGGCAGAATATTTCTAATGCATCACTTCTTTCCGAAGCCAAGTGGAGTGCAGATTTCATAACGTTCATTTTTGTAACTTATTTTTGTTGTTCTTGTCGTTGTTTGAAGTAGGGTCTCAGTCTAGCCCAGAATGACTTGGCACTCACTCTGCAGTCCAGGCTGGCCTTGAACTCAGTGATCCTATTACTTCAGGCTCCAGAGTGAACCACCACGTCCAGCTCTTGGTTCGGTGCTGGCGCTGTGGGTTGAAGCCTGGAGCCTTGTGCTTTGTTCAGTCTATGTTGATCCACTAAGCTGTGCCTCCATTCCCCATCATTTTTTTTTATTTCCAGTATTTCAAACTTTTCATATCAATTTGCTCTTGTCATAGCTGCTGAATTTTTAATATGGTGGCATTATCTCTTTTTACCATTCTCAATATAATTTTAAATTCATTATTAGCTGTTTCTGTAAGTATCTCAGAACCCCCTCCTTCCTTCCATCTTCCCGTCTCCTCACTCCATATAGGCCACAATTGAGACTTCAGTGGAGGTGTGGGGCTGGGGAGGAGGCAGAATCTAGCCAGCTTGCAGTTCCAGACTCTGACCCGTCCCCCTCTCCAGTACCATGGCTTGAAAAGCCCTGCACCTTGTGTATTCTCTCTTCTGCTTCTTCCTGATCTAAGGTGTGTGCCTGGCTCTCTCTCTCTCTGCTGCACTCACCCGCCCTCCTATTCTTTCCCCTCCAACATTTTCTTTTCTCCACTTCTTGGTTCAGAGTCTGGTTTGGCATTCTCTGGCCCCTTTTGGCCCCGGTTTGGTGTTCCCATTCCCCTCCCTTCTAAACAACCCGGCTCGGAATCTCTCAGAATAAACCTTGCTACCCCAAGGAAGCCGTGTGTCTCAGTCCTCTATCTGAACCTATTGGTTTCAAATTTTGATTTCATCTTGAGTGAATGGGTGCCCTAACCTCTACTTTTAATGACGAGCCTTCCTCTTTCTTTTCTTTTGAGACAAGGACTCAGTATGCGGCTCAGGTTAGTCTCAAACTTGGGGTACTTCTTCCTCAGCCTCCTGATGGCTGGGATTAGGCATATGCTCCATGCCTGTCTCCCTCCCAGCCTTTCTTTTCTTTCTTTCTTTTTAAAGAATTACTTTTATTTATTAGAGACAGAGAGGGAGAGAGAGAGTGAGAATGGGTGTGCCAGGGCCTCTAGCCTCCGCAAATGAACTCCAGACTCATGCGCCATCATGTGCATCTGGCTTACGTGGGACCTGGAGAATTGAACCTGGGTCCTTAGGGCTTCTCAGGCAAGTGCCTTAACCACTAAGCCGTCTCTCCAGCCCCCACCAGCCTTTCTGAACAGTTTTCTCCATGTGCACATTCTGAGTGCCATGCTGTTTTCTACCGCCTCTCACGTGGTCACTCTTAGAAATGTGTGCTTCTGTGAACGCCTGCTCAGGAGTCACCACTTGGCCTTACCACGTAGCTGTGATGTTTCCCTGGGGTGTTAAGTGTCTCCCAGGTCCAAGCATGGAGAACAGTGGGCCCTTGTTGGAAGGCATCTGTAGATGGCTTCCGTCAAGCATCAGCTGAAATAGCCGGTG
The DNA here is from genome assembly GCA_036365145.1 of Orientallactaga sibirica. NCBI lineage: Eukaryota > Metazoa > Chordata > Mammalia > Rodentia > Dipodidae > Orientallactaga > Orientallactaga sibirica. The sequence goes on from JAEOAD010000027.1 coordinate 12,896,876, forward strand.
AGTGGCTATTCTTTCCAGCTTCCTTTCTGGCATGGAGGCCTGGGCTTCAAATGGTGACCAGGCTCCAGTCACTGAGTCTCTTGTCTTGCCTGCAGCACATATTGTTCCCTTTACTGGCAGGAGTTGGGTTCTGGCTGTTACTGATCACTGTGGATGACAGTGACAGCCCCACTCAGCACTCCATTCGTGTGCCACAAAAACGCTTTTCCAGGTATTGAGTCTACCTGGGTGCTTTTGTTATTCATCATGACCCCATATGTAAACAGGGATGTTTTGAAGTCTAACACTTTACCAGGCTTTTTGTCATCTTTTTTTTTTTTTTTTTTTTTTTTTTTTTGAGGGTCTCCCTCTAGCCCAGGCTGACCTGGAATTCAGTATATTGTCTCAGGGTGGCCTTGAACTCACAGCAATCCTCCTACGTCTGCTTCCTAAGTGCTGGCATTAAAGGCGTGCACCACCATGCCTGGCTTTGTCATACTTTACAAAAAAAAATTTTCATTTCTTTGGGAGCAGAGAGAGGAGGAAAGCCATGAGTTTGAGGACCCTGAGATAGTTAATTCCAGGTCAGAGAGAATAGGTACTCCAGGGCTCCAAAACTGCAAAAAAAAAAAAAAAAATTCATTTCTTTGCCAGTAGAGAGAGAGAGAGAGAGAGAGAACTGGGTAATCAAAACCAGGTTATTAGGCTTTACAAGCAAGTGCCACACCTTAATGACTGAGCCACCCTCCATCCCTCCCCCCCGTCATCTCATAATATAAAAATTTTTTCAAGACAAATTAATATTATGAGGAATAAATATAGCTTGGTCAGTGCCAAACAAAGTAAACTTGTTCTGCCAGAGATTATGGCACCTCTCCCCTCTCCCCAAAAGGTTTTTTTTTATTTACTTATTAGAGATGGTGGGGGAGAGAGAGAAAGAGAGAGAGAGAGAGAGAGAGAGGATGGACACACCAGGGCCTCCAGCCACTACAAGTGAACTCCAGATGCATGTACCACCATGGGCATCTGGCTTACATGGGTCCTGGGGAATCGAGCCTTGAACAGGGGTCCTTAGGCTTCACAGGCAAGAGTTTAACTGCTAAGCCATCTCTCCAGCCCTCCCCAAAGGTTTTTCATACCTCCCATCAACAGCATATAAGAATATTTATTTCCCAATATCTTCAATACCTATCTTCCATGGCTCTTTTCCTACAAATTACAACCTAAATATTGTTTCTTCAATTTGGGCTCCTAATTCATAGTTATGGACTGGGGATGTAGCCCAGTTGGCAGAGTGCTTGCCTAGCATGCATAGAGCCCTCAGTCTGACCCTCAGTACCACATAACCTGGTGTGGTTAGCACTGTCTAATCTCAGCGCTGAGAAGGTAAGAGGCTGGAGGACAAGAGGCTCAAGGTCATCCTCAGGCACACAGGGACTATGGTAAGACCCGCTTGGGGGCTACATAAGAATCTGCCTTCAAAAACCAAAAACAGAGCAACGTGTGGTGGCACACTGAGGAGGCAGGGGTAGGAGGACTGCTGTGAGTTCAAGACCAGCCTGAGACTACATAGTGAATTCCAGGTCAGCATGTGCGAGAGTAAGATCCTACTTAAAACAAAACAAAACAAAAAAAAACAAGAAACAAAAACAAAACAAATAACAACAAAAAAAAACAAACACAGGGGAAACCCCCTAATCATCAGTATATGATTCTATTGTCATAGAAACAGGAAGTGAGGGAGAAACGATGCCCTGTGCTAAAGAGGTGCCAGCGTTTCGCCACACTGACTTGTGATTCAGGTATGGTCTTGAGACTGGCTTGTATTTGGAAAGACAGTGGTTTTCACCTTAGCAATGGTAGGTTTGACCCAAGCTGGGAATGTGGAACCACAAAAAGGCAAGTGAACTATATAAAGGTGATTAACTTTATCCTTCACCCTCCCTGTTCTCCACAGATTTGCATAAAGCTGGTTCCAAATGTTTTACCCTGAAGCTGATATCCAGACTCACCCCCAAGTTGACAGAGCAACCCAAATGATCCCAACTAACCTAAGAATGATGCCAGAGAAAGACACCCCAACGCTCTACTCCCCGTGGCTTGGTATTAAGGCCAGACTGCAGGAAGATAAGAGGCATTAAAAAATACTTGCTCTTCTGAAAACATTTCAGTCTTGTTAGAGATATAAGTAGCCATGAAAAAGGCCAAACAAGAGTGTAAGTAAGAGCTGGGCGTGGTGGCACAAGCCTTTAATCCCAGCACTCAGGAGGCAGAGGTAGGAGGATCGCCATGAGTTCGAGGCCACCCTGAGATTACACAGTGAATTCCAGGTCAGCCTGGGATACAGGGCGACCCTACCTTGAAAAAAAATAGTATAAGGCAATATGTCTCCATGTGAGTGGTGTGGTGTGCACAGTAAGGCAGTATGTCTCCACGTGAGTGGCGTGGTGTGCACAGTAAGGCAGTATGTCTCCACGTGAGTGGCGTGGTGTGCACAGTAAGGCGGCATGTCTCCACGTGAGTGGTGGTGTGTACAGTAAGGCGGTATGTCTCCACGTGAGTGGCGTGGTGTGCACAGTAAGGCGGCATGTCTCCACGTGAGTGGCGTGGTGTGTACAGTAAGGCGGCATGTCTCCACGTGAGTGGCGTGGTGTGCACAGTAAGGCGGCATGTCTCCACGTGAGTGGCGTGGTGTGTACAGTAAGGCGGCATGTCTCCACGTGAGTGGCGTGGTGTGCACAGTAAGGCGGTATGTCTCCACGTGAGTGGGTGGTGTGTACAGTAAGGCAGCATGTCTCCACGTGAGTGGTGTGGTGTGTACAGTAAGGTGGCATGTCTCCATGTGAGTGGCGTGGTGTGTACAGTAAGGCGGCATGTCTCCACGTGAGTGGTGTGGTGTGTACAGTAAGGTGGCATGTCTCCATGTGAGTGGCGTGGTGTGCACAGTAAGGCGGCATGTCTCCACGTGAGTGGCGTGGTGTGCACAGTAAGGCGGCATGTCTCCACGTGAGTGGCGTGGTGTGTACAGTAAGGCGGCATGTCTCCACGTGAGTGGCGTGGTGTGCACAGTAAGGCGGCATGTCTCCACGTGAGTGGCGTGGTGTGTACAGTAAGGCGGCATGTCTCCACGTGAGTGGCGTGGTGTGTACAGTAAGGTGGCATGTCTCCATGTGAGTGGCGTGGTGTGTACAGTAAGGCAGCATGTCTCCACGTGAGTGGTGTGGTGTGTACAGTAAGGTGGCATGTCTCCATGTGAGTGGCGTGGTGTGTACAGTAAGGCAGCATGTCTCCACGTGAGTGGCGTGGTGTGCACAGTAAGGCGGCATGTCTCCACGTGAGTGGTGTGGTGTGTACAGTAAGGCGGCATGTCTCCACGTGGGCGTGGTGTGGCGTGCATGTGTGCACAGTACAGGCGGTATGTCTCCACGTGAGTGGCGTGGTGTGCACAGTAAGGCAGCATGTCTCCACGTGAGTGGCGTGGTGTGCACAGTAAGGCGGCATGTCTCCACGTGAGTGGTGTGGTGTGCACAGTAAGGCGGCATGTCTCCACGTGAGTGGCGTGGTGTGCACAGTAAGGCGGCATGTCTCCACGTGAGTGGCGTGTGTACAGTAAGGCGGCATGTCTCCACGTGAGTGGCGTGGTGTGTACAGTAAGGCGGCATGTCTCCACGTGAGTGGCGTGGTGTCACAGTAAGGCGGCATGTCTCCACGTGAGTGGTGTGGTGTGTACAGTAAGGTGGCATGTCTCCACGTGAGTGGTGTGGTGTGTACAGTAAGGTGGCATGTCTCCACGTGAGTGGCGTGGTGTGTACAGTAAGGCGGCATGTCTCCACGTGAGTGGCGTGGTGTGTACAGTAAGGTGGCATGTCTCCACGTCTGAGTGGCGTGGTGTGCACAGTAAGGTGGCATGTCTCCACGTGAGTGGCGTGGTGTGTACAGTAAGGTGGCATGTCTCCACGTGAGTGGCGTGGTGTGTACAGTAAGGCGGCATGTCTCCACGTGAGTGGTGATGGTGTGTACAGTAAGGCGGCATGTCTCCACGTGAGTGGCGTGGTGTGTACAGTAAGGCGGCATGTCTCCACGTGAGTGGCGTGGTGTGTACAGTAAGGCGGCATGTCTCCACGTGAGTGGCGTGGTGTGTACAGTAAGGCGGCATGTCTCCACGTGAGTGGCGTGGTGTGCACAGTAAGGCGGCATGTCTCCACGTGAGTGGCGTGGTGTGTACAGTAAGGCAGTATGTCTCCACGTGAGTGGCGTGGTGTGCACAGTACGATGTGGGCTTGGACTAAGCAGGTATGCTCCTTGGGAGATGCATGACTTCTGAGTCCTGAAGCTCCTACACTTGGATTTGCATTGGATGATGGACAGGTTAGACCCTTGTGGGATCCAGAGGCAGGAACAAAAGGCTGCACGTGGGGAGAGAGGGAGACAGACTGGAAAGATAGACTGTCGCTCTTTAGTTTTGGAGGTAGACTCACTTCTTCCACATCAAAGGGTGGGAGCAGAAGGGAAATGACTCTCACGTCACTGAGTTATCAGTCAGCGCACAGACTTCAGTGAGTACTTCCCCCAGAAACAGATGCTAGAGCGCCGAGACAGCATCACTGTCAAAAGGCACGGATGGGCTGGAGAGATGGCTTAGCAGTTAAGGCATCTGCCTGCGAAGCCAAAGGACCTAGGTTCGGTTTCCCAGGACCCACGTAAGATAGATGCACAAGGGCCACATGTGTCTGGAGTTTGTTTGCAGTGGCTAGAGGCCCTGGCATGCCCATTCTCTATCTCTCTCTGCTTGCAAATAAATAAATAATAAAATAAAATAAAAAGGCACAGATTCGTCCTTGTCTGGAGTACAGTGAGCTGGGCGTGGTGGCGCATGCCTTTAATCCCAGCACTCAGGAGGCAGAGAAAGGAGGCTTGCCATGAGTTCGAGGCCACCCTGAGACTACATAGTGAATTCCAGGTCAGCCTGGACTAGAGTGAGACCCGACCTTGAAAAAAAAAAAAAAAAAAAAAAAAAAAAAAAAAAGAAGAAAAGGAGTACAGTGGACACTGAAAATGTTGATTTTTATCACAAGACTATTGAAAATCTTTCAAGGACCCAAATCCCTTGAGAATGACAAGGAACTGAAAAGGCAGAGGAGATGGTTCTAGAAGAATGAACATCAAAATGCTCAGGGCTTAGCAAATGTCTCTGCCACACACAAAAAGAGACAAGTCTTGCTATCCCCCAAGCTCAGCCCGGTGCATTCGGGGGGAAATCACCCTGGAGAACAAAAATAGACATGTGTGAAATCACACATGCTACGTCACTGTCACGGACAAGCAAGGGCTGTCTCCAGAGGAAATGGAAAAGCAAGACTGAGTGTGTGTGCGGCATCATTTCCTGCTGCTGTATTTCTTATGCCTCTTATCTTCCTGCAGTCTGGCCTTAATACCAAACCACGGGGAGTAGAGTGTTGGGGTGTCTTTCTTTGGCATCATTCTTAGGTTAGTTGGGATCATTTGGGTTGTTCTGTCAACTCGGGGGCGAGTCTGGATATCAGCTTCAGGGTAAAACTTTTGGAACCAGCTGTTTCATATATATATATATATATAAAGTTAATCACCTTTATATAGTTCACTTGTCTTCTTATAGTTCCACATTATCAGCTTGGATCAAACCTGTCACTGCTAAGGTAAAAAACAGTCTTGGGCTGGAGAGATGGCTTAGTGGTTAAGGCACCTGCCTCCTAAGCCTAAGAACGCTGGTTCCAATCTCCAGCGGTTCCAATCTCCAGGTCCCACGTTTAGCCAGATGCAAAGTGACGCAAGGGCGCAATGCTGCACTTGACCACAAGGGGGCGCACACATCTGGATTTCATTCTCAGCAGCTGAGAGGCTGCTGGCGTGCCCATCTCTGTCTTCCCCCTCTCTATCTTTCTCTGTCTCTCTCTCAAAAAAAAAAAAAAAAAAAAAAAAAAAAAAAAACACTGTCTTTCCAAGTAGAAGCCACAGGCTCAAGAGTACATCTGAATCACAAGTTACTGTGGTGAAATGCTGGCACCTCTTTAGCACATACTATCTTTCCTTCTGTTTTCTCATGACTTGATTTTTCTTTTAAATAACTATTGTAATTATTAGTGTTTTTTTTTTTTCTTTTGAGGTAGGGTTTAACTCTAGTCCAGGCTGACCTGGAATTCACTATGTAGTCTCAGGGTGTCCTTGAACTCATGGTGATCTTCCTACCCTCTGCCTCCCGAGTGCTGGGATTTAAAGGCGTGCACCACCACACCCAGCTTGTAAATTTTTTATATTTATTTATTTGCAAGGAGAAAGAGAGAGAGAGAAGAGAGACAGAGAGAATGGGCAAACCAGGGCTTCTAGCCATTGCAAATGAACTCCAAAAGCATGTACTACTTTGCGCATCTAGCTACTATGGGTACTGAGGAATTGAACCTGGGTCCTTAGGCTTTGCAGGCAAGCGTCTTGGCCACGAAGCCATCTCTCCAGCCCTGACTTGATTATTGTTATTTTTTTAGAGCAGCTTTAGACTCACAGCACAGTAGAGCGATGTCCCATGTGTCTTTGGCCCTGGAGATGCATAGCTTCTTGTTAGCAACTTCCCTCACATTGGTACAGTCATTACAATCGAAGAAGCTACATTGACATGTTGTCATCCAAAGCCAAACAGGTTACATTAGAGTTGTCTCTTGGTGTTATGTATTCTGAGTTTGAACAACCAGATGGTATTTATCACCCTATAGTCAATTGTTAAGCAGTTTCACTACCATCCAAGTCCTCTGCATCCCTCTCTTCCCCACCTCCCCACACGCACACAATCACCTATATCGTGATTGTAGCCACTCTTCAGCATTTGCCCATGTGCCCACTAGCTGAGATCATAGAGAACATAGTCTTTCCAGACTGGTTGCTTTCACTTAGCAACGAGCCTTTTAAGGTGTCTCCATGTGCTTACACGGTTTGCTAGCTCATTTTCTTCTTGATGGCATTGCACAGTAATCTGTTGTCTGGACTCTCTCTTCCTTAGAGATGATGTGTGAAATGTATGTGATGGCCAGGAAATAGCACAATGCCTAGAGGAAAACTAGACCCACACAGGCAGAAAGAAAAACAGTTAAAAGCAAACTGTTAAATTGTAAGGTGCTTCTTAATAAACCCAAGGACTGGCTGGAGGTGTAGCTCACTGGTAGATTCCCTACTTAACATGCACAAGGGCCTGAGTTTGATACCGTACCCCTCATCCAAGAATGTAAGGATTGAGTGGAAAAAAAAAATACAATAATGTTTTCATTAGTTGCAAATGGAAAAGGAGGAGGGTCTTGCCCTAGCCCAGGCTGACCTGGAATTCACTATGTAGTCTCAGGCTGGCCTTGAACTCATAGCGATCCTCCTACCCCTGCCTCTCGAATGCTGGGACTAAAGGCATGTGCCACCACACCCAGCCTGGACCGTGTTCTTTTGTTGACTATGCTCAAAACTTGTTAGATGTTCAGGAAGTCACACAATGTGCCCAGAGGAAGTTTAGAACCCTGGTAGTCAAAACAGACAAAAAAGAGTGAAACGTACACGGCTATCCCGGGCACTTCCTCACCTCATGCACACAGCCCCTCCCATCATCAGCATCCCTCACAGAGGGGTCTGTTTGTACAACTGATAAACCTACATGGAGAGAGCCAGACATGGACTCTATGTTATGAAGGCGGGGATTACAAGGGGTTCCGGGATGAGTCAATAACAATAGCACATATCTGTGGGTTTCATTGAAACCAGACATCAAGCAAATCTTGTGGAGCTGTATAGTCACAGAAATGTCCATGTTTGAGGATCATGAAAGACCACTAGTGTGGTAGCATTTCCCAGGTCATTAGTTCACATTGTTACACACTTCTTCAACCAAGTGACGAGAAACTCCTTAAAGGCAGAAACCATGTTTTCACTTCACAGGGACACTGAGTAGGTATGTAGTGTGCATTAGGTAAATACTGGTTTTCTTTCCTTTTTTTTTTATATTTTTTTAATTTTTTAGAGAGGGAGAGGGACAGGGAGACAGAGAATGGGCATGCCAGCAGTCTCTCAACTGCTGTGAACGAAATCCAGATGTGTGTGCCCCCTTGTGGGCAAGTGTGGCATTGCGCCCTTGCATCACTGCATCTGGCTAAACGTGGGACCTGGAGATTGGAACTGGGTTCTTAGACTTAGCAGGCAGGCGCCTTAACCACTAAGCCATCTCTCCAGCCCTCTTTTCCTTTTTTTTTTTTTTTTCCCAAAGGAGAGCAAGTCTACACATTCCTAGAATTAGAACATGTAGGGCCAGGGAGCATCTTGAAAGGTCTAGCTTTTAGCTACCTTCCTCTGAGGTGAAACAATTCATTTCACACATCCTCCACAATGCCAAGTGATATCAGCCTAGAGAGAGCTAAGTGCTGACTCACTCCAAGCCCACCAAGACAGTGCCAAGCCAGGGAGGCACTGCTCACTTACTCCCACGGGAAGAAGTAATGGCACGGTCCTCAGGATCATCTCTACATTTTGATACTTGGTTTGATCTGGCACAATTCTTCTGTCACTGTAGACCCTGACTCACAAATGTTTCCAAGGGTGACAATGCAATCTGCTGTTGTGAATGATGTAAACCCTTGGTTGGCCTGGCACATGGCAGCCATCTGGGATGATTTTCTCTCCTCTATTTTGGTTGTATCTACATGTTTTTGTTTCTTTTTTTCTCTTATTTTACTTATTTGTGTCAGAGAGGGAGAGAGAGAGAAAGCATTGGGCCTTCTAGAGCCTCTTGCCACTACATACTCCAGACTCACGCACCACTTTGTGCACTTGGCTTTAATCTGGGTACTGGGATCAAACCTGGGCCAGCAGGCTTTGTAAGCAAGAACCTTTTAACCACTGAGCCATATCTCCAGCTTCGTCTTCTTCTTTTGAAGGAAATACACAATGGACAAGGAATTAGAGGTACAAACAAAACAAAATTAAACAGTGAAGGAATGGGTGGGATTCAAAGCAGCCTCTTCTCGTTCTGCTTCATGGCATTTTCCTATAAGCCAAGTGGGTGGGGAATTATTGTCTCCATGGCAATTTAAGTAGAAAGCATTTCAAAGTAAAAGCCCTACGGAGACATTAAATGGATATAAAAACTAAGGATAAACATTAGGAACATACGCTGTGCATGGTAAAGATTATCTAGAGTTGTGGTTTGAGTGAAATGTTCTCCATAAGTTCATGTGTCTGAATGTTTGGTCCCCAACTGGTGGCTCTGTTTGGAAGGGTCATGACACCATTAGAAGGTGGAGCCTTGCTAGAGGAAGTGGGTTACTGGGGGCAGGTCTTGAGGTTTTATAGCCCAGCCGTAGTCCTGCACATTATCACTTCCTGACAATCATGTCACAAGCTGGCATTCCACTTCTGCCACCATGCCTCATTGCCATGATGGGCTAAGCCCCTCTACACCTAAGCCAAAATAAACTTTTTCTTTCTTTAAGTTGCTTCCGGTCATGTATTGGGTCATAGTAATGAAAAATAACAAATACATCTGGTTAACTTATTTGAAGAATTAAAAAAATAGTAATTTAAACGGGCATGGTGGCACATACCTTTAATCCCAGCACTCAGGAGGCAGAGGTAGGAGGATCACTGTGAGTTCAAGGCCACCCTGAGACTACATAGTGAATTTCATGTCAGCCTGGGCTAGAGCAAGACCCTACCTTGAAAACACACACACACACACACACACACACAAAATTATCTACAATTATGCTCTTGTAAGGAAAAGCACTTTTGGAAAGTAATGTGCAGAAACTGAAATCTGCACTCAGCCCCAGTTTGCTAAGTCCGTGAGCAGGACTAGCGTACGAGAAACGAGAAATATTCAAAGTGAAACACAATCCTCTGGCTTTCTCACATTGTATGAACAGAACAAAGAAATTCTAACTACCAGAAGCATCTGAACCAACCAGTAAGCAAGAAAATAACTTCAAAAGGGCTTTTCAAACATGATGGTTGTTATAGAAATCTATCATAACATTCAAGAATATTCCATAGTAGTGAGTGCGATGATCTCAGCTAGCAGACTCTGGTCCAACCTGTGTGGAGTTCTAGACTGCATGACTCATGAGGAGAACCACTGTCAGTCACCGTGACATCACAGAGGTGTGCATGGAAGCAGTTAGGCAATGAAGTTGCTAGGCAGTGGTCCATGTGTGCAGAACTCCAGCCTGTACTTGACCTTCCCTCTTCTTAAGGAGAGACAGGGTCAACAGAGACGGCAACCTTTAGGAAAGATCGAACCTTTGTGTCCCCAGGGGTTCACTCTACGTGGAAGAGCTTCCCCTTCAGGTCAGCCTATTTGTACCCTCTCCTGAAAGCTTCTGTTTGGAGTCTTTTTTTTTCTTTCTTTTCTTTTCTTTTCTTTTTTTTTTTTTTTTTTGTCGGTATGCTGGGGCATGGTACATGAGCCCTCTACCACTGAGCCACACCTTCAAGGGGGTGGTCATCATTTTTAAGACTCTCTTTCCTTGGAGTGGATGCGAGAGGATGGGAACTGGTGCTGCTTCTCTCCTGGAAGGTTACGGGGGTCTTGGGGGGGGCTGAAAGACCACTCAGATGAGTGGGGCATCAAACTGCTTCTGCCCTCTCTTACACTGTCTCCCTCGACCCTTTGTCTTTCCTTTACCAAATCTTCCCTCTTCCTCCCTCCCTCTCTCCCTCCCTCCCTCCCTCCCTCCCTCCCTCCCTCCCTCCCTCTTTCTTTCTTTCTTTCTTTCTTTCTTTCTTTCTTTCTTTCTTTCTGGTTTTTCAAGGTAGAGTCTCACTCTAGTCCAGGCTGACCTGGAATTCACTATGTAATCTCAGGCTGGCCTTGAACTCACAGCGATCCTCCTACCTCTGCCTCCCAAGTGCTGGGATTAAAGGCATGTGCCACCATGCCTGGCTCCTTATTTCTTTCTTTATTCTCTTGCACTAAGCTGCCAGAGATGATGATGCAGAAGCCAAGAAGGCTTCTTTCAGCCCTCCGCCCCTTCTGGAACCTTTGGAGAACGTCCTCCAGACTTATGAGGTCTGGCCTGGCCTGGCTCACTAGAACTGCTAGTGATGGGTGGGAATGAAGCCTTACTTTCAGTTAACTATACTTTGCCTGGTTTTGCACTCTATTTCTCTCCCGCAGTGACTCCCGGAAGAGGAAAGCTGGCAGATAACAGTGGGAGGGAAGCATTTGGGTGTATGGCCCCACATCCTCACCTTTCCTCAGTCTCTGACAGACACCAAAGTGCGCATACTTAAACATGGAGATATCCCACATGAAGAGAAAGGAGGGGTTTTAAAGTCCATGGTTAAAGAGACTAAAAATAATGCATTTCTATTTTGCTATGATTTTCTATTCACAATGACTCTGTGAAACAGAAATGCTGATCCCACTCATTTTTCAAACTTGGGCCTCAGAAAAGTCAAATCCTAGCCAAAGCTTAGAGTAGAGCCCATATTTTCTGTTGGAAATTTTGGAGAAAGGTTTAACTTTTCTTCTGAAATTGATTTGAGTTAGCTAAAATTTTTTTTTAAACCAAAAATGTTGTGTTTCTGGTGGCCTATGAGGTTTACTACAGAATAAAAATTATGATGTGGCTGATGGCCTGCTTGTTAAGATGAAAGGTTGACAGTTGGCATACAGAAATTCTAAAAATACGTGTCTAAAGCAGGGGGAGGTGTCATGCTTACCTTAAATCCCAACACATAGGAGGCAGAGGTAGGAGGACCAGGAGGCAGAGGTAGGAGGATCACCATGAGTTTGAGGCCAACTTGAGACTACACAGTGAATTCCAGGTCAGGCTGGGCTAGAGTGAGGCCCTACCTTGGAAAAAAAAAGGGGGGGGGCATACTTTAGGGTCTACATAGGTTTCAGAAAGGAATTCTCCTCTGCCCACCCCCACAACTCTGCCTCACAGATTGTATTAGGCATTTTCTGAGGCAAATCTGTAGCACCTACGTTAGAAAACATACCATCAACATAATAATGAGCTCGGATACTTGCATGTGAGAACAAAGAACTCCCCCCTTCCTCAATTCTATTTTAAAATCATGGACCCTAACTGTGATAATTTGTTAACTTGACACGATGATCTAGAATCACCTGGGGACAGATATTGATTTGTCTATGTGGGAGTTTCCAGGTTAGGATAATAGAGTGGGAAGACCCACCGTAACCCATGGACTACACCATGCCATGGGCTGAGGACCCCCGAAAACAAAGGAGAGAGTAGGAGAGAGAGCAGCTCTCTCCTGCGACCATGCCTTCCCCACCAGGATGGAGTGAGTCGTCTGGCACTGAAAGCCAAGGTGTGCCCTTCTTCCCTGATGCTGCTTCGTGGTCAGTTATGTGACCACGGCAATGAGAAAAGTATACTGAACTTGCAGGTTGTGGTAGGTTGAATAGATGGCCCCCAATATATTCAGTTTTATTAGTTTGTAGTTTGCATCTGCAGCCACCTGGCTAGAGGCAGTGTCACTGGGCGGATCTTAAGGCGTGGTGGTGGGTTTGAGATTTCAATCTAAAGATATGCAAAGTGTGCCTAGCTGGAGTTCCTGGGGTGTGCTGTGGTGTGTGGTTTTTGGCTTTTGCTCTCTGTGTTTGGACCTGTGAAAGCAGACCAGCTTCTGCCATTAAGGAACTTTCTCTGGATCTGTAAGCTTCAATAAATCCCTTCCTCCATAACTGTTCCTGGTCTGGAAGCTCATCTCAGCGAACCTGAAGCTGTCTGCTACACAGGTACATGATGCAAAGAGTCAGCATTTTTTAAACAAACTATTATTTTTTATTTTAAAGATAGACAAGCGAGAGAGAATTGGCATGCCAGGGCCTCAGCTATTGAAATCGAACTCCAGACACTTGAGCCACCTAGCGGGCATGTGTGACCTTGTGCGTGCCTCACCTTTGTGTGTCTGGCTTATGTGGGATCTGGGGAGTCAAACATGGATCCTTACGCTTCACAGGCAAGTGAACCTTTGATATGCCCTGTCATACTTTTTTATGAGTTTAATTTATTCCTATATTTCTCTAAGCATAGACTATGAGTGACCCTGACTTCTCCAAGGAGAATCATCCCTTCTCCTTTATGACCACCACAGTTTATTTAGAGGTAGTCACTGTAGCAATTATGTAGTCTTATGGGTATAGGAATGTCTACATTGCAACAGTTTAAGTATCTTAGAACTGAACCAAGTTTTGTGTCGTCAGATACTAGTGTACAAATGTACAGAATAAATCGATGCAATGAATAAATGTGTGCATTGTTTTGCCTCTGCATCTCCCCAGACCCTTTTGGAGCAGAAATGGAGTCTTAAATTATCCTGTATGCCCCAGAATTCCTACAGAGTCCTGGGAACCTAGTCAACATTCCATAGTGTGCACTGATTTATTTGCAGTTTCATAGCAAAAACTTCATGAAACAGAATTCTTCAATGCCCAGATAGTCTCAAGGAAAAGTTACAGATTTATGTGTCAAGGAAGAAGAAGTGATATCTAGACTGGACTCTCACTAAATCCTTCCTAAATTTTCTTCCAAATTTGCTAATGTCACTTACTTTTTTAAAAAAAATTTATTTATTTTTATTTATTTATTTTTATTTAATTTAGAATAAGTGCGCCTGGCCACCTGCCTCTGCAAACAAACTCCAAATACATGCATCACTTTGTGCATCTGGCTTTATATGGGTACTGGGGAATCAAACTTGAGGCTGCCAGGCTTTGCAAGCAAGCACCTTCAGAGGCTAAGCCATCTCTCCATCCCCACATGTTGCTTTCTAAAAAGAAATTTAACTACTGCAGGATGACAGCCTGTGTGGATAAGAATAAATGATGAACATGAAATATCATCATTATCCAAAACCCACTGATGTTTAAATGAAGTTGATCTCCAAATGACTCAAGCACACGGCAAACTAAGACGAGCCCTCGGAGCTCGTTGGAAAATTGGTTTGGAGTGAAAGCAACACCCCCCCACAGAAAGAGATGTAGGTTGTGAGACTCTTAGTGCACTTCACAGCATCCACTCAGTTGGAATGAGGCCTGCTCCAACTGTGATAAAAGTGCTACAGGATGTCAGCGACTCTAATAGCAAAGTCTACTTGTGTACACTTCACACAGCATCAGTTTGAATGGGCAGCCATTAAAGATGGGCAGACTAGACTAGAAAAGGCTGCCTCGCCCAGACATCTAAATCTTTATTATTAAATAGCCACATGTGGCCAAGCAAAAACACATTCTCAATTCTAAAATGCATCCTGCTGGTATCGCTGAAAGAATGCCAACCTGCCTGACGATGGGGCCCCAATTTCTAATGTAAGTTTCCTTGCCATAACTGTGTAATTTTTCCACATAAATTTTGGCTATAGTTCTCCTATATTTGAGGGCACATAACAGGGTTTATATCTGTTAGGTTATAGCAGATGTTGTTGTTCTTTATTATGTTTTGGGGGTTTATCATCAAATGATTTTTTTCTAATTACTCGATGCTCAGACCTTTGGCTTTATGCACCTATTTCTAAGCCCGAGGCCCTCAAAGTTCCTACCCAGCTCTGCAGAGGGTTGTGGCAAATCTTTCACACTACAAAAAAGGGTTGCTTTGTATAATCTGTACTTTATAGTTTTTCTGGGAAGGTATGAATTTTCTCATTGGCTCATTAGTCACACACAAAGTTTTCCACAATCACCCCATGGTGTAGGTTAGGCAGTATTTTAATATGACTCTTTTTAAAGGTTATTTATTTATTTTTGGTTTTTCAAGGTAGGGTCTCACTTTAGCCCAGGCTTACCTGGAATTCACTATGTAGTATGGAATTAAAGGCATGTACCACCATGCCCAGCTAAAGTTTATTCTCATTTAGTGATTTTCATGAGAGAGAAAGAGAGAATATGGGTGTACAAGGGTCTCTGCCACTACACATGAACTCCAGATTCATGTACCACATTGTGCATCTAGCTTTTTGTGGGGGTACTGGGGAATTGAACCTGAGCTAGCAGGCTTTGCAAGCAAAGACCTTTAACCACTGAGCCATCTCCTCAGCCCCTGACTCTTTTCATGATCACAAAGTCACTGGATTCTCCACACTGCTAAAGTACTGACTACTCGGCAAATATTCTGGATGTGTTGTTTAAGGTTTCTAAGCTTTTCCCATTAAAACCTCTTTGAGGGGCTGAAGAGATGGCTGCAGTTAAGGTGCTTGCCTGTAAAGCCTAAGGACCCAGGTTCGATTCCCTAGAGCCCATGTTAGCCAGATGCACATGGTGGAGTATGCATTCGGAGTTCATTTTCAGTGGCAGGAGGCCCTAGCACACCCATCTCTCTCTCTCTCTCTCTCTAAAAACTAAATAAAAATAAAAATAATTTTTAAAAATGCTCTTTTTGTCCAAGAAATGTTTATATGACTCCAGGTACACAGGTGTACATAATGGACATAGGTATCAAATATTTGATGATAATCGTACAGAAATTTCTTTTAAAATAATTCTATGCCATATATACATATAAACTTTTACCATCTATTAAGGATGAAAGTACATTTACATATTAATGAGATGGATTGATTATTTTACATGAATAATTAAATCTTGATGGATATTTGATAATACAGGGCATAAAGCACCTTCAGCGTTTTTCAAAGTGGATTGATATTTTGATTTTACAGTCATCAGTGCTGAGAATGCTGCTTCACATAAACACCTGACACAAACTAGCAGAAGTACATTTAAGGCCATTTCAGAATATTTTGGAAATTGTAATTTAATTCCAAGCCAAACTTCAATTAATGATATTTTTAAAATTTGATTTATTTATTTGCAAGCAGAAAGAGAGAAAGAGAGAGAGAGAAGAGAGTCAGACAGAGAGAGAACGGGCATTCCAGGGCCTCTAGCCACTGCAAACAAACTCCAGATGCATGCACCCCCTTGTGCATCTGGCTTACGTGGGTCCTGGGGAATCAAACCTAGATCCTTTGGCTTTGCAGGCAAACACATTAACCACAAAGCCATGTCTCCAGCCCTGAGTGATTTTTTTTTTTAATTTATGAAACTAAAGTCAGCAACCCAAACAGCAATTTTCAAACTGCAACAACCCCACCCAATACAAACTTGTATTGTGTTGATATTTACATGCCTGGGAATGAAAGCAGAAAAATATTAAAAGTCTTTGCTTTCCATAATTAAAGGATAATGTTTCTATAGGAGCCCAAAACTTTGTATGTAGAGGACCAACACTGCAGTTCATACGAGATCTTGGATTCTAGCTGTCAACTAGTGTTCCCTGGTATCGTGTGGTGTGATGGCATACACAGTGCAAAGAGTGCTTGTTGTGTTCAGAACAGAGGCTGCAGGGAAGTTTCACATGCCACATGTGTGTGGGAGTGAGTCCTCAGATCCATCCTTGTGTGATCTTGAATTAATTTTTGGTCACTGCGCATTCAGAAGCCGTTAACTGTTGCTGTATTTTTCATGATCCTCACATTCTGCTAGGTGGTCACCCATATGGGTCACGACCCACCATTTAAGAAGGCATCCAAGTAGGCATGAATCTTGCCTGCAAGCAACTTGACATCCTGTAGGAACAATGAGATAAATTCTTATGTTTCTCTGCCCTACACAGTGGCTACTTCAGTACCAAAGAAGAGGTAATAAGAGTTGCTCTGGTAAGTCCTGTGGTCCCAGGTCCCCACACAGTGCAGGATTGAATTGTCCTTGTCTAACGTCCGAGAAGTCAGATGTAGGGCTGGACACAGGAATCCAAGACACGTGGGGTTTGTGGGAACACAAGTGCTCACGGACACTGTGTGGCAGGCGCCCAATGTGAGTCAGTATTTGTCTCACCAAGTAGATTCGTTCTAGAGAAACAAAGGGGCCACTCTCAGGCTGCCCCACGGATTCTTCCGTTATCTGCCTGGAACGCTCCTGTCCGACTTTGCACATGCCTTCCTCCCTCTGGTCCACCTCCTTGACCATGCTATTTTAACATGGGATCTCCTTCACTCTCTTCATACTGCTTCTTGTGTTTCAAAGGACTTCTGTCTGAAAGTGTCTTTTCATTGTATCTGTTGGTTTTGATGCTGCGATTTGGATTTTTTTATTTATTCATTTGAGAGAGAGAGAGAGAGAGAGAGAGAGAGAATGGGCACGCCAGAGCCTCCAGTCACTGCAAACAAACGCCAGACGCATGCACCCCCTTGTGCATCTGGCTTACGTGGGTCCTGGAGAGTTGAACAGCCCTGGATTCTCTCTCTCTCTCTCTCTCTCTTTTTATCACTGTTCAACTCCACTGACTAGAGCTCATATGTGCAAAGAACAAATGGTTCTCTTGACACAGATTTTTCTTGCAGCCTCCTTACCCTTGGTCCCTCAACCCACTTCTGGAAAGGTATCTTTATAAAATAACAGGAAACTTGTGGTCTAACATGACATTTTCAAAAATGCCTTGCCTTTCGGAGCGTTTGGGTTTGTACTGAGCCAAGACATTCCTTCCTAAATCTCCCATCGTTGGGTCTACTGGTCTTCCAGGAAGCGTGCAATAGGCTTAAGGCATTAGAACTTTCCTCAGGATGCCTGCTAAGGCTTGGATCTGAAATCTCTCAAAAGCTCTTGTGTTGATCCATGATACTGAAAACCTACAACAGGGGTAGTCTTGAGCCCTAGGGGTGTAACGTCTGCTGGTGTCTGACTAACTGTATATACTATGCTCACCAAACTGCCCAGTAAACACTTCTCTTAATGTCCATACCCATATATTAATGCTACTCTCACTTTTGGTTAGAGAAGCTTCTCTTTTCAGATAGTGGTGACCTCGGGATGACTCAGAAGGCACCGTAGTGCTGAGAAGAAATGACAGAGGAGTGCTCAGCACTGAAATATCTCTATCAGATCTTCCAAGGCTGAGGATCCATGTGAAAGAGGTGGCAGAAAGAATGTAAGAGCCCAAGGAAGGGTAGGACACCTTACAGCATGCTCCTCCAGACACAAAATGGCCTGGAGATCCATGACCTCACAGTGCCTGCCACTACCTACACAAGACCATCATAATAGGAGCAAAAGATGATGACATCAAAATGAAAAGAGCTACTGATTGACAGGGGGAGGGGATATAATGGCGAGTGGAGTTGCAAAGGGAAAAGTGAGGGGAGAGAGGGAAGTATCATGGGATATTGTCTACAATTAAGGAAGTTGTCAATAAAAACATTAAAAAAAGAAAAAGGTCTTGTGTTGAAGGCATGGTCTCCAGCGAGCAAGTGTTCAGAGGTGGGACCTTTTAGGGTGTGCCTGGCTCTGACCTCATCTGTTGATGGATTCATTATCTTGGGGGTCTAGTTTGTGGAAACTGAGTTTATTAGGGTGTGAATATAGATCTCTGTAATTCAAGGTTTTCAGACTCTTCTCCAAAAGTGTTGAATACTCAGTTGATATCACTCTGTCTGTCTGTCTGTCTGTCTGTCTGTCTGTCTGTCATGGTTACAATGTCTCATTTTAGCTCTAGCCCCTCATTTCCTAAAATTGATTCTTCCAAGCATTTATGTGTGGCTGCTATCAATTTTCATTCTAGTGGTACAGGTAGGACCCCCAAAATGAGGCTGGCCTTAGGGAGTTCATGATCCTGTAAATTAACAATCCTTTCAATCAGATTTATTATTTTTTTTTATTTTGTTTTTTTCAAATCAAAAACCAGGTCAGCCTGACCAGAGTGAGACCCTACCTCAAAAACAAAAACAAAAACAAAAACAAAAACAAAACAAAACAAAACAAAACAAAAACGATGATACGTCTCAGAGCTAATGATTTTTTTGTGAAATTTATAACTAACTAGTTTACAACTTGTGCATCAAATTAATTATTTGATTCAATCAAATTATTTACAGTGTTTTATAATTTACACTTGAAAAAAGGGATAAGATTGGAAAAGAGCATATAATATAAACTTTTTTTTTTTTTTTTTTTTTTTTTTGGTTTTTTTGAGGTAGGGACTCACTTGCTGACCTGGAATTCACTCTGTAGACTCAGAGTGGCCTTGAACTCACAGTGATCCTCCTACCTCTGCCTCCCCTCCCAAGTGCTGGGATTAAAGGCGTGTGCCACCATGCCCGGCATAAGAGCATATAATTTAGATTCTTGAAAGTAGAAGTATTAGTTCATAGGGTGGGAAACACTTTAAGTGTGTGTGAGTGGGTGTGTGTGTGCACGCGCGTGCATGCACATGTGTATTTTTGTATGATTGGTAAAGGGGAACTTCAGGGCAGAGAGTTAAATTACCCATGCCCCCTACTGAAGGTGCATGATTACCACCAGCTTCTGTAAACCCGTCCCCTCTTCCCCTGTTTCCTCATGCTTTTGTTCCCCTCCACTACCAAAAGTGGACATCCATTATACACATTTTGGGAGAAGTTCATGAGATTTCTCAAAAAATTCTAGTTGGAATAAAAAAATATGGTTTTGTATTTATAAACTCATATTTGAGGCCCTGACATATTATAAAATATTATGTGCTACCCCAAACATGTAACATATTTCTTCAAATTATTATTATTTGGAGAGAGTCAGAGAGAGAGTTTGAGAGAGAGAGAGGGAGACAGATAGAGAATGGTCACGCCAGCAGCCTCACAGCCGCTGTAAATGAACTCCAGATGAGTGTGCCCCCTTGTGGGCAAGTGTGGCATTGCACCCTTGCATCACTTTGCATCTGGCTAAACGTGGGACCTGGAGAATCGAACTGGGGTTCTTAAGCTTAACAGGCAGGTGCCTTAACCACTAAGCCATCTCCCCAGCCCCAATTTATCTTTTTTTTAAACTTTTTTTTTCAAGGCAGTCTTGCTCTAGCCCAGGCTGACCTGGAATTCCCTATATAGTCTCAAGATGGCCTTGAACTCACAGCAATCCCCCTACCTCAGCCTCCCAAGTGCTGGCATTAAAGGTGTGCGCCACCATGTCTGGCTAAATTTCCTCTTATGTCACATATTAAACATCTAAATGTTTTCTTGGTTAGCTCCCTTCCTGGGTACTTAGTTTCTTCTGCCATTTTCAATAATATTTCTTTTATTTCCTTTTGTGCTTTTTAGTTGATATTTACCTTTCCAGTTGGTAGTTGTGCTGGTTTCTATTTATTGTCAGTTTGACACTAGGAAACTATCCCCTGGGCCTGGGCATGAGTGTGAGGGGCTGCCTAGATTAGGTTAGCTCTGGGCATGAGTGTGAAGGGCTGCCTAGATTAGGTTAGTCTCTGGGCATGAGTGTGAGGGGCTGCCTAGATTAGGTTAGGCTGTCTAGATGAGGTTAGTCTCTGGGCATGAGTGTGAGGAACCATCTTGATTAGATCAATTGAGGTTTGAAGACCCACCCTAGCTGTGGCAGCACCTTCTTCCGGCCAGTGTACCTCTAATTGCGCTTGGCTCCTGGGCTCCTGACTGTGGATGCGTCACACTCTCACCTGCTGCCCTTTCTCTGCCATGACAGACTGGAACCTCAGTGTCAGCCAAATTACACCTTCCTTCTCTCCTTAGGTTAATGTTGGTTAGGTATATTGTCCCAGCAAATGAGAAAGCGTACAATAGCATGTTAATTAATTAATTAATAATTCGTTTTTTCCACACACAGTGGCATGTAGCCCAGGCTGTCCTTGAACTCTCTATGGAGTGGAGGAGCCTGGCCTTGAAATCTGGATCTTCCTGCCTCAGCCTCCAGAGGACTGGATTACAGGCTTGTTTTTTCACGTCTCGCTTATTTTATGTATATTTTCACACACAAATATGAGATACTCCAAAATGCTAGTAATTATAAAGTGAATGTAACAACAACAATAACATAAGGCAGCAACAGGCATCATATTAAACAGGCTCCAGATATGTCACAAGTGTCCCAGCCTCCAATCCAAATGCGGTGCAGGGTTAGCGTCTCCTTCCCCAGAGCCCCTGATGGCCGAGGGCAGCCGAGAGTTCCCAGTGTTCCCAGGGGAAGAGGTAGATCTGCTTGACATGAGAGGCTTGAGAAATCTCTAAGTCACAGGCCCTGACTAGAAATACAAGGTCAAGGTCACCCCTCCTTCCAGGCCCTAGTAAACCTACATTCTGTTTGAGTCTGGGTCTCACTATGTAGCCCAGGCTGGCCTTGAATGTGTGATGATCCTCCTGCCTCTCCCTCCCAAGTGCTGGGATTATAGGCATGCACCCATACCTGCCTGATACAGCTCTTTATGTACACACAGGATAAAGAAAAAAGAAACTACATCATCAGCTTGTGAGAGCTGACGCTGGGTACAGGGTAAGCCCTGCCCTCCGTCTCAGACCCAAGCATGTTTGTAGCCCAAGGGCTGAAAAACACTGTACCCTTGAGAATGGCTGGAAGACAAGCCATTGCCCAGGCTGTCTGGTGCCCCCTCTCAAACGTAAGATTTGAGCAGAGGTAATTATTGTTTATGCCATAGCATAAAAATGCCCATGGTAGAAAGTACTTATTGGAAGCCTCATGCCATGGCAGGACACTCTGCCCAGCTCCTTTGCTTGATGGATGCTCCAGATGACTGTTTTTAATGGGCTTCCCCAGTCCTTTCTGGTGGATGTTGGCAAAGGCCCGATCCATATCTACCCCTCCACTTTTTAGTGGAGCTCCTCCAGTCATTGGTGGATGCTGTTCAGCATCTGCCTCGATGTTCTGTTCATTCTCTGCTACTTGCCGTTTCTTCTTTTACCTTTTCTTGCTCTACCCTAACAAACTCAAAACCAAAAAATACAGGGCTGGAGAGATGGCTTAACAGTTAAGGTGCTTGCCTGCAAAGCCAAAGGACCCAGATTCGATTCCCCAGGACCCATATAAGCCAGATGCACAAGGGGGTGCATGCATCTGGAGTTCATTTGCAGTGGCTGGAGACCCTGGTGTGCTTCTCTCTCACTCTGTCTCTCTCTCTCTCTGCTTCTCTCTATCTCTCAAATAAATAAAAATAAAATAAAGAAAACCAAAAATACAGTCTATAATAGGTTATTTCCTCCTTGTAAAACAATCTCATTTGTTCCACACAGAGAACACGCGGTACTGTCAATGTTTTGTTATTTGAGGAAAAAAGATGTGCTGTCAGTCAACTGGCATCAAGATCATATTAATCCATAATAGTGAGATAAAAGGAAATGTTCCCACTTACGGACTGGTATGGGATGGTAGCAGAGGATGTAAGAATAACAGAGAGATTCATGCCCTGGGTCAAACCCTTAAGAATGAGGTGAAGGCACCTTAGGTATTACTCTTGGGGCCAGGACTTCACAGGTATATCACACTGTCAAGGTGAGAGATACCAAGAAGTTTGAATAAGCCACTCTGACAAAGAGGTCCTAACTAAGGCAGAATTTTGTAACTAGGTGTAACAGAGGCTTTGAAACAGTGTTTCTGTGAATGTGCTCCCTTGTTTTAGTGCTGAAGGCTCAACATTGTTTTCACAAGTGAAACGATGTTTGTTTTCTATTCGCTAAATATCCAAGTGGAATGGAGATGCTCCATGCATTCACAGAAACTTCATAAAACATTTTAGATGAGATAAGATGATCTCTGTATGTATTTATTTTTATTTATGTATACTTTTTGGGGGGAGACAGAGTTTCACTCTGTAGCTCAGGCTGGCCTGGAACTTAACTCTGTAGCCCCAGGCTGTCATCAAATTTATGGCCAACTTCTGTCTCAGGTCCCAAGTGCTAGGATTGTAGGCATGAGTCACCTTACTCAGTTGAGGTCTTTTTTACTTATTTATTTTTTGAGACAGGTCTCACCATTCTAAGGCTGATCTCACGGGTTGATGTGGTGCTAGGGATTTAAGGCAGGGCTTGGTGCATGATAGGCAAGCATTCTCCAAAACCAGCTACAGCCCTAAACCCTGGATCTTCGTTTTAAATCTACTCACTGGACTTTTCACTAGGATGCTGCACATCGTCGTAAACCCAGGCTTCATGCTAGATTTTCTGGGCCCCTATTTATTACAGTACAAGCGGAATTCGGGGCTCTCTGAATTATCACAACGAAACCCTCAGAAATCCGTAATTTCTCTTGCCCATACTTTTCAGGGAGTCGCCTGTGAGCATTTTTTTTCACCTGAAGCCATTTGCCAAGGGCTGATGTGGATAACTCACAATAGGAATGAACTCCAGAGGCCAAAGTGGGGCTCAGCCCTGGCCAACAAGCCCAGCTGTCCAAATGGCCCTGTTGACCAGTTGGCTCTTGGGCTAAATCCACAGAGTTTTTTTTTTTTTTTTTGTGTGTGTGTGTAGATGGTCTCAAGTCATTGAAATAATTCTCTGGTGCCCCCCACCCCGCCCAACTCACAAAGCAGGAAATAACCTTCTGTGCGTGCCACAATCACAAGGCAGGTTCCCCAGGGCCTCCATCCTCCTATTTCTGGTTTTTAACTGCTAACTATATTTGCAACGGGCTGCCTGTGGGCGGCTGTGGATTTGGTCGTAAGATAACCTACAGTCATGGAGCAGAGATCTAAAGCGATGGGATTTTTCCAGGAAGCAACAAACTGACCTTTCAGGATTTGGTCTACTTTATTAAGTGTGTTGTTTCTAAATAGCACTGTTTATAGCATAAAGTCGGGTGTTTACTCTGGGTCCCTGGGGGTATATGACTGTAGAGGAACAGGGCATGCACTTATACTGGGTTTATATTTGTTTTGCACGTGGACTCATGTCATCTCGAGAATGCTCTTTACACGCGCTTTTATGTCATACACGTTTTGAAAATAGCTACTTGCTTAGAAAGGAATAAATATTTGTCAGATGTGTAAGACCAGAGTGCTGAGTCTAATTCTTTCCTATCGAGACAATAAACAAAAAACAACTGAAGCCCTTTCTTAGATAATAACCTCCCTCCTTCTTCCCCCGGTGTTTCCAGAGCTTCATTGTGCTAAATCTACGCGAGCACTCCCTTTCAGGAGTAGACAGATGATCAAAGCTCGCTAGGCATGGAGAAAGCAATTTCCAGAATACTCAAGCTATTGGATGACCATGTTATCGTCCATGAATGATGGGACTCTACCTGAGCTTTGGCTGTCCTGTGTTTTCAAATCTAGGGATTAATTTGCTTTGTCAGAAAGACCTGAAAGGATGCACATGCTTACCCTAGACAAAGGGAAAACTGGTGCATGAAATATATCTTAACCGCTTTAACATTGCCTTGGAAATGGGGAAGGAATTGGAGCTTCACAGAGAACCCTTTGTGTTTCAACGCTATCAGTCATGAAGCCAAGTTCAGGGGATTATCAGCAGAACCCAGAGCTTGCATTCCTTTCCTAAGGGACAACATTAGCATTTCCTGGGCAGTTTTGAGTTTCTTTAATAATGTATATCATGTTATTTCTTGTGTGTTGTGTGTGTGTGTTTTTTTAAAGCTTAGTACTGAAGTTATTCTTTTTTTTTTTTTTTTTTTTTGTGGCGGGGATATAGTGATCTTTAAAAAAATCTAATCTGGGAAAGTAGTTAAAGACACTTGCTTGTAAAGCCTGTTGGCCCTGGTTTGATTCCCCCAGAACCCATGTGAAGCCAAATACACAAAGTGGCTCATGTGTCTGGAGTTTGTTTGGAGCAGCAAGAGGCCCTGGTGTGCCCATACTCATTCACTCTCTCTCTTCCTCCCTTCCAAATAAATTATAATCAACCAATCAATCAAGAAATATAATCAGAAACTCAGCAAATCGATACCCTTTGTAAGTTTATGTCTTCCCCTTCAGTCCTAGTGGACTTGCGTTTGCATGTGTGTGTGTGTAGTGTGTGCACGTGTGGGACATGTGCTGAGTCCTCCTCTATCACTCTTCATGTTGTTTCCTTGAGGTAGAGTGTAGCAGAGACCATTGCCGTGTTCACACACTGGACGACACTGCTTATGTAGTTTGAAGGGTTTGGGGCTGTTAGTCCCGAGGGTTTGGGCTGTTCTGCATTTCTTGTTCCATGTCTAGCCTCGCACACAGTGCCTGGTGCTGCTGGTGAGAACGGGCATTTAAATTGAATATCCAATCCTGAGTTCTGAGCCCTGCAGCCTTTGTGTTCGGATGCAATATTCTCCTTTCTTCTCAGATCCCTGGCATGGTAGACTACATTTTCTGTATCCAGACGTTGGCATCAGGGTTCCTCTTTAAGGCTGTAAAGATGACCCCAGTTGTGTGAAAGGTCTAGCTAGATAACTTAGCTAGTGTAGGAGGTAACGGAGTGGGTCTGGGTGGTCCCAGGGTGACTGTAGGGCTTCTGTACAGCAGAGGCAGGAAGATGGATTTGAGTGTTGTGGTGGTTTAAATTAATATCCTCATAATCTTCGGTGTTTACTTTTAGTTTTATTTTATTTATTTGCAAGCAGAGGGAGATAGAGAGAAGAGAGACAGAGAATGGGCCCACTAGAGCCTCCAACTGCTGCAAACAAACTCCAGATGCATGTGCCACTCCATCCATCTGGCCCTACGTGGGGACTGGGGAATCGAACCCAGGTTGTTAGGCTTTTCAGGCAAGCACCTTAAACACTGAGTCATCTCTCCAGGCCACCTTAGGTGTTGTTGATGAAGTGTAGTGTTTGGGAGGTGGAGCCCTGCTGGAGGAAGTGTCATCAAGGGTAGACCTTGGGGTTGAACCCTGCCCTGTGCTTTCAGAGTCAGCTCGTGCTTGCTGGCGTTTGCTCATTCTTTCTCGGCTGAGGATGTCTGAAGCGAGCCAGTGTCTTCTGCCAGGATGAAGCTCCCTGGAACCTGTACCAGAAATAAACCCTTTCCTGCAATAAGCTGCTTCTGATTGGGTGTCACACGGTAACTTAGGTAACTGCTACTAGCGTGGAACAGAAAAGGAGGTTCGTGAGCTGCCTCATTCCTGCCTGAGCTCACTGCAGACCCACCTCCCGAGTGCCGTGCACTATGGACACAGCCGTGGGGACTCTGTCGTTCCTCTGGCTCTAGATTCACCACTAGTCCCTACTGACTTTGTGCATCCTTCACAAGTCCTACACAAGTGCTGGAGCCTTCCATGTTTGTAAAGAGATTCACAGTCCTCTGAGGATCCATGCCACCTTTGTCCTCTTTCTTGAGGCTCTTCAGACACTGCATTCCTTGCTGCTATTTTCTGTGACTATAGCCTCACTATCTCTGAGCAGGTGTGTTTATTTTTTTTTAATTTATTTTTGGAGAGAGACACAGAGAGAGAGAGACAGAGAGGGAGAGGGAGACAGAGATGGGCGTGCCAGCAGTCTCTCAGCTGCTGTGAACGAACTCCAGATGCATGCGCCCCCTTGTGGGCAAGAGCGGCATTGCGCTCTTGCGTCACTTTGCATCTGGCTAAACATGGGACCTGGAGATTGGAACCAGTGTTCTTAGGCTTAGCAGGCAGGCGCCTTAACCGCTAAGCCATCTCTCCAGCCCAGGTGTGTTTATTTCTATGCACAAAACAACTAAACACTGTAAGACATAAACTCCCATCTCTTAAAAAAGTATTCATTTATTTATTTGCAAGCAGAGAGAGAGAGAGAAAGAAAGAGAAAGAAAATGGGCATACCAGGGTCTGTAGCCACTGGAAACAAACTCCAGGTGCAATGTGCCACTTTGTGAATCTAGCATTATGTGGGTACTGGGGAATTGAACCTGGGTCCTTAGGCTTTGCAGGCAAGTGCTTTAACTGCTGAGCCATCTATCCAGCTCAACTCCCATCTTTCTTTCTCTCTCTCTCTGTTTTGTTTTTCGAGGAAGGGTCTAACTCTAGCTCAGGCTGACCTGGAATACTCTATGTACTCTCAGGGAAGCCTCAAACTCATGGCGATTCTCCTACTTTTGCCTCCCAAGTGCTGGGATGAAAGGCGTGTACCACCACGTCCAGCCTTTTTGTCTCTCTTCCACATAAAATGCATCAGTAGTCATCATTCCATTCTGGTAGGTGTCTTCCCAGAGATCAAGCAGGAATCCTTCCAGCAGGATCCTGGATCCATCTCATTCTTTATCACTTAGCCTGGAGATAAGCATTCATTGCCACCTGTGAACTACACCTCCACCCAGGGTCTGATACCTGCCTACTTAATATTTCATCCTGAATGGTTAATTAACATCCTTCTCAAACCTAAATGCCCCAAAACAGATCTTTTCAGTTGCTCAGGCCTCAAGACATTACAGTCCTCTTTGCTCGCCACTGTGTGTGTGTAATGTGGTGTGTGTGGTGTGTGTACAAGCATGTGCCCTTGCTGTGCCTCATGTGCTTGCCTGTGGTGGGGGATACTCCCCTGTGGTGGGGGATACTCCCCTGTGGTGGGGATACTCCCCTGTGGTGGGGATACTCCCCTGTGGTGGTTGGAACAGAACATTAGGTGTCCTCGTTCCACTGCTTTTCCATCCATTCTTATTTGAGCTGGAGTCTCTTTACTAGTACTGAAACTTGGGGTTTTCCGTGAGCCAGGGTGATTCCCTGGTCTTTGCTTCCCTTGGTGGGACTGGGATCACAGGCACACTTGGTCATACACAGATATTTATGTGGGTTTCAGGCTCCCTTTAGCCCTTTATGCCTGCGCAGGAAGTGCACTTAACCACGGAGCCATCTCTCCAGCCTTTCCTTGTCTCTTTCTCTCTTACAATTACCATTCAGTCTTCCAGACAATCCTGGTAGGTTTTTCTTCAAAATAGATCCAGAACTACTGCTTCCACCCTGGTCCAAGGCATGCTGGCTTCTCTCTTGCCTCAATAATCGAGCCAGCTTTCCAAATCTCTTTGCTTCTATCTTCTCCCCCATACTGCTTGTTCTCTGTCTCTCTGTCTCCCTCTCTCTCTCTGTCTCTCTCTTATCCAGGGCCTTATGAATACATGCTAGATAAGCATTCTACCATTGATCTACATTCCCAGTCCTTGGATTTATAGGACAAGGCCTCACAGTGTAGCTCAGGCTGCCCTGGAACTTGCTGTGTAGCCCAGGTTAGCCTTGAACTCATGAACCTTCTGCCTTAGCCTCTTGAGTGTTGGGATTACAGACACGCACCACCCACCATGCCTAGTGCACTTTCCACAGCTGAAGTGGTCCAGTTAAAACATCAGCTGATGACAGCCTTCTGCTGTGAATGCTCCAGGGTGTCCAGCCTCACTCAGTAAAGCCACCTTCCAGTGGTTGACAAGGCCCAACACAGACTCGCCGGGTCCTTGTCTATGATTCTGCTCATCGCCCACGCTGGCTTTGCTCTCAGCATCCCAGAGGACCCCTGCTGGCTTAGAACGTGATCCGTGGGCGTCCTCCATTCACCTCAATACTCAGACTCACAAGACAGAAACTTCACGTGGCCGCAGAAACAGACAAGAGTAGAGTGACATCTCACCAGGCACAGCTTGTCGCATTGGCTCTGGTTCCTCCGAGAAAACCTCAGCTGTCCACGATGGTCCACACGGCCAAGCTGCCTTAACAGTCCATATAGACACAGGGAGCATTTCCTCCCCACTCAGCTCTCGTGAGTTCATAGACACATCTTGGGCATGTGAGGGGAGATGCTGAGATACAAAGGCCACCACAATCAGGGCTCCAACCAAGCAGCTTCCTCCCAGGCATTTATCCCTCAGCCCTGACACCGCTGACCAACCAGCGGTCATTTGTATCATGAGCAATGTTGCCTAGTAACACGGTGAACATTCTACCTTTATTGGGTCTCCAGGGAAACAGCTAGAAAGAAGGTTGAGGAAGTAAAGAAGTAAAATTCTGCCAGAAGGTGATGGGTGGTCCTGTGTCTGTCTCGGAGCCCTGGGTCCCAACGCTCTGATCCTGGAAAGTTCCTTCAACTTCCTAAGTGAAAGCAACACCTTCTCCCATTGCCTTCTCTTCCTTCCTTCCTTCCTTCCCTTCCTTCCTTCCTTCCTTCCTTCCTTCCTTCCTTCCTCCCTCCCTCCCTCCCTCCCTTCCTTCCTTCCTTCCTTCCTTCCTTCCTTTCTTCTTTCTTTTTTTATAAGAAAGACCCTTTTTCCATTTTTCTAATTTATTTATTTGCAATCAGAGAGAGAGAGAGAGAGAGAAGAGAGGCAGACAGAGAGAGAATGGGCATGCCAGGGCCTCCATCCACTGCAAATGAACTCCAGATGCATGTGCCCTTGTGCATCTGGCTTATGTGGGTCCTGGAGAATCGAACCAGGATCCTTAGGCATCGCAGGCAAATGCCTTAACCTCTAAGCCATTTCTCCAGTCCTGCCTTCACTTTATAATGGATTACAGGGCCCCTTTTATCCATGAGTTCTTCAGTGGTTTCAGTTACCCACAGTCAACTGTGCCATTAAAATATTTAGTGGAGATTTCCAGAAACAAACAATTTATACATTTTAAATTGCATGCCATGCTGAAAAGTGTTATATTAGTCACTTAATAATTTATCTTGGTTTCCATGCTGACGACTTTGGGGTACCTCAGCCCTTTTCTTCCTGTAACTCTTACTTCAACAATGGCCTCAAAGCACTGGGAGTAGTGACATTGGCAACTGGGATATATGGAAGGGAAACTAAGTGCTTCCTTGAAGAGAACACGTGAAAGCTCTTGACTTAAACAAGAAAGAAAGGGGAAAATCATATGCCAGGCTGGGGAGATGGCTCAGCACGCAAAGGTGCTTGCTTGCGAAAATTCATCTGCCGAGGTTGCTGACAGATCCATGGTGAGTCACGACAAATAGAGAAAACCAGGGTTTGGTAAGATCCAGTCTATGGCACCTATTATGAGTCCTGGAATATATCCCAAGGAGACCACTGTATATAATGAAAATGTTAAACTTATTTTATTTCTGTGTGTGTGTGAGAGAGAGAAAGAGAGAGAGTAGTAGGCCTTCTTGCCGCTGCAAACAAATGCCAGACCATCTGCCTTTTCTTTTTATTTTTTTTTTTTTTTTTTTTTGTCATCTGGCTTTACATGGGTACTGAGGAATAGAATCTCGCCGGCTTTGCAAGCAAGTACTTTTAACAATGGGGCCATTTCCCCAGCCCCTCCCTGTATGTAATTTACTAATTGATTTTGCTTGTTTTATTCACTTCTGTCCCCATAGAAGGTTACATCTTTTCTCATTTTATTGATAATTCCTAGCAGAGGAACACTTGTTTTCTGTATGAATAAATTGGTGTCCTTTCTCTCTCTCAGACTAGCTTCTCCTTGTAATCCTTTCTTGGGTGCATGAAGAGGGAGAAAACGTTTTTGTTTTGTTTTGAGACAGGGTCTCATGTAGCCCGGGCTTGCCTTAAATTCACTGTGTAGTACGGATGGAATTAAACTTCCCTCTGCTGTTGATTGTGGATGTGTATCATCATGCCTGGCAGCAAAATGTTTTTAACAGTCAAATAAAAGGCAGCATAAGAATTGGGCGTGGTGGTGTATGCCTTTAATCCCAGCACTCGGGAGGCAGGGAGGAGGACCACTGGTGAGTTCAAGGCCACCCTGAGACTACATAGTGAGTTCAAGGTCAGCCTGGGCTACAGTGAGACCTACCTCAAAAAGCTCCAAAAAAGGGCTGGAGAGATGGCTTAGCAGTTAAAAGTGCATGCCTACAAAACCTAAGGATCCAAGTTCGATTCTCCAGGTCCCACGTAAGCCAGATGCACATGGTGGTGCATGTGTCTGGAGTTCGTTTACAGTGGCTGGAGGCCCTGGCGTGCCCATTCTCTCTCTCCCTCTCTCTCTCTGTCTCAAGTAAATAAAAATAAATCTTAAAAAAAGAAAGAAAGAGAAAGAAAGAAAGAAAGAAAGAAAGAAAGAAAGAAAGAAAGAAAGAAAGAAAGAAAGAAGAAAAGGCAGCATGGTGTAAGGGCAAGGGCTCTGGGTCCAAACTGCCTGGTTTTGAGTAAAGGATTTGCTGTGCACATTGAGGGTTTTTCCCTCATCTTCCTGTGCCTGAGAATAACAACATCTTAGAGTTGATGTGAGGTAGAAAGGTCAACACACAGATGCTGTTATTAATATCCACCTTTCAAAGGGCTTCGTTTCCACACTAATGCTTCTTGATATTTCTCTTTCTATTTCCTCCTCCCGGCAATATTCCTGAAGGTCGTTTCCACCCACAGCCTCGGCCTGAACTTTGATTCAATTTTTTCATCATGGAGACTAAGAGTTCTTGGGCCCAGGTGCTGCTTTTCTCTCCTTAGTCTGTGAGTGGGTTGAGAGATGCCCGCTGTCACTCACCACACCTTCCTTCTGCTTGGGGACACACTTGTCATTCACTCCTGGAGCTGCCTGTTCTTTCAGCTCCCCTCTCCTCCACAGTCTCGTGTCTCACCACCTCCTCCCTGGCTGACTCTGTTCACTGGCACAACCCCGACTTCCGGACTAGTCACATCCAGCCTGTGCCAACCCCGCTTGCGGTTTCCCAAGGAGGCTGTGCTATTCCTCGTGTTCACGACTTGAAGCTTCCCCTTCTCTTTCTGGAACCATCTCCTACTCCAGCCCCTGCTTCCCAAACTAGCTTCAGCCTGTTCTCCAAGTTTTCATGCAACCATCCTTTGCAAGCTAAGAGGGGGTCCCCTCCTTTGCACCTCTTTCACACCCGTGGCTCCTGCAACACGGTGCGACACAATTTCTTCAGATTCCTAGTGGACTCAGTTTTCCTCTAGAAACGAACCGCACACAGGCAGGTAACCCTGTCCTCTGGGAATGGTGCCTAGCACACAGCATGTGTGTAAAATATGTCTGGATTCAACACACAGCATTTATAAAGCATATAACTGATTGGGTTACATTTTAATTCAGAACTAAACATTGGGTAAAATTCTGGTATCTCACCAATACAGTCATCCTTCCACAAAAATTTAGGCTTAAATATAAAAAATTAAAAAAAAAAGTGAACAGTTCTATTTGGCAATGAAAATAGCACTGTGAATAGAGCTAGTATACTTCAGTGTGAATATATGATGTATGATGCTCCAACGTGAATGTATTATACAGTTCAAAGTGAATATACATACTAACTCTAGTGTGAATGTATGTACTGTACTGCAACATGAATATACATGCTGTGGTAGTATGATTCAGGTGTCCCCCATAAACTTAGATATTCTGAATTGTAGGTTCCCAATTGACGGTAATTTGGAAATTAAAGCCTCCTGGAGGGGGTGTATTGTTGCGGACGGGCTTATGGGTGTTATAGCCAGCTTCCTCTTGCCAGTGTTTGGCACACTCTCCTGTTACTATTGTCTACCTGATGTTGGCCAGAAGATGATGTCCACCCCCTGTTCATGCCATTGTTTTCCCCTGCCATCACGGAGCTTCCCCTTGAGTCCGTAAGCCAAAATAAACCCCTTTTCCTGCAAGCTGCTGTTGGTCAGGTGTTTTCTGCCAGCAATGCGAACCTGACTGCAACACATGCTGAATACTTCAATGTGAACAAACATGCTATACTTCAGAGTGACTGCATGCTTTATACATCAATGTGAATACATGTGTTGTATTTCAATGTAAAGCCAGTTTTGAAAGATAATGTACCCTTGATCTTGATCTTGAGCAGTTGCCCTCATTGAAATCATACAAGAACTGTATTTAGCCTAATTATGAAAGCTTTGCAAATAAATATTTCAGACCCCCATCATGATGACAAAGTTTGTATACAAACAGAGGGGAGCAACAAATATTTACATGGCTAACAATGACATCACACAGTCCGCTCTTGGTCTCTTTTCCTTTGCGGAGCTGGGGACAGAACCCAGAGCCTCCCATACATTCTCGGCAAGTATTTTCTACCCCTGAACTACATCCCCAGTCCGGACAGCCAATTTTTTTTTTCTTTTTGAAGCATGGTCTCCCTCTAGCCCAGGGTGACCTGGAACTCACAATGTAGCCCAGGCTGGCCTCAAACTCATGCTAAATCCTTCTATTTCAGGCTCCGGAGTGCTGGGATTGTTTAAAGGCGTGCACCACACGCCTGGCTGAGAGCAAGCACTTTTACAAGGTTTTGTCAATTTCACATGTGGCTCTGGCCTCCACGCCTTCCTGGGTCAGACACCTACCTGTAGAGTGCATCCAAACACGCCGATCATCAACATGGCCACCGAGAGATAGTCCGTAAACACGTCCCACCATGGCTTCAGCACCCGGAAGGCAGGCTGCTGCTCAGAGAACTGCCGGAATTCCGTCACCGGAATCATGTTTCTGAGAAAGGAGAGATGGCTGGTGAATTAATTTATCCTCAAAAACCTTCACCAAAAAAAAAAAAAAAAAAAAAAAAGGGCCATTGTAAACACTATTTGAAATACTGTTATGACCCAGTGGGAGCGGTGGGTGGGAGACCAGGGGTTCCAAAGACGGAGACTCATCACACTGGGGGAAGAAAGAGAGCCACCTTTGCTGGCATAGTGCCCGGTAGGCAGGCTCCCTCTGAACTCCACTGAAACAGGCAGACAGATAGACCATGGCCCAGGGAGTTCCTAGACGCTCCCTTCCCTCAAAGATGCCACCAAAAACAGAACTCGTGTCTCTATGTGTCTCTGCTCTCTCTTGCTCTCTTGGGTTACACTTTCATTTTTTTTAAGTGTCATTTCAATATTAATTTGTGTTAATGCTTTACTAAGCCCTCCTTATAAGGCATTTTGCTTATTCCCTAAGGAGGGAGCACAACATTGCTACATAGCCTTTTTTCTGAGTGTGTACCGTGTGTGTGTGTGTGTGTGTGTGTGTATGCATGTTCATATGTGTGTGGATGCACATGTGTGTGCAGTTGTGTGATGGTTAAGGTGTTGTCAACTTGATCTGTTTAGGAATCCACAGAAATCCCTTTCTGGTGGGATGCTGGGCGTGGTGGCGCACGCCTTTAATCCCAGCACTCAGGAGGCAGAGGAAGAGGATTGCTGTGAGTTCGAGGCCACCCTGAGAATACATAGTGAATTCCAGTTCAGCTTGGGCCAGAGTGAGACCCTACCTCAAAAACCAAATAAAAAAAGAAAAAAGAAAAATAAAAGAAAAAAGAAAGAAAAAGAAAAAGAAATCCCTTTCTCATTGGTCCCTGAGGTTGCTTCCAGGGTGAGCTCATCCCCCAGAGTGGGCAGCCCCTCTCAGAGGGGAAAAGAGCCCCTTCCTCCCCGTGGCTGCCGGAGTTGCTTGCTGCCTTCCAGCGTGGACTGAAGACCAGCGCGAACTGAAGACCAGTGTGGATTGAAGACCAGCGGCTCCAGGCCTTCAGTGCGGATCGGGACTGCTGAGGCATCTGGCCACATGGACTGAGCAGCTACTGGGTTCCTGGATTCACGGCCCACAACTTCTATTGGACTGCCATAAACTAATCCAATAAATTCCCTTTCTAATATGATTCACCCAGGTTCTGTTCCTCTAGAGAACCCTGACTAATACAAGGTGCATATGTGTGAAGGCCAGCAGTCAACACCAGGCCCCTTCCCCACTGCTCTCCATCTGAGTTATTGGCATGGGGTCTCTCATTGATTGAGCTACTCTAGCAAGCCAGCTTGCCCAGGGATCCAGCTGTCTCCACCTTACAACTGTTGGCATCATAGGTGTGTGCCACCATGCCTGGCATTTACGTGGGTGTCGGGGATCTGAACTCATCCTTATATTTCCATGGCCAGTGCTTTACAGACTAAGCCATCTCCCCAGCCCCAGATACTCATTCTGCTTTAGAAAGAATAGAGGGTTAGCTGGGTGTGGTGGTACACGCATTTAATCCCGGCACTTGGGAGGCAGAGTTAGGAGGATCATTGTGAATTCCAGGTCAAAACCCTACCTCAAAAAGAAAGAAAGAAAGAAAGAAAGAAAGAAAGAAAGAAAGAAAGAAAGAAAGAAAGAAAGAAAGAAAGAAAGAAAGAAAGAAAGAAACAAAGGAGGGAGGGAGAGAGGAAAGGAGGGAGGGAGGGAGGGAGGGAGGGAGGGAGGGAGGGAGGGAGGAAGAGAAGGACCAGAGAGATGGCTCAGTAGTCAAAGGCACTTGCTTGCAAAGCCTGACAGCCTGGATTCAATTCCCTGGTATGCCTAATTCTCTCTCTCTCTCTCTCTCTCTCTCTCTCTCCTTGCATATAAAATTAAAATAATTCCAAAAAAATGAAAAGAGAAGACATCTTATTGCTGATGGTGGTGGGTCAGAGTGCCCTATTTTTCCCTACCCCTGCCACTTTGGTCTCTGTTTTTTTTTTTTAAATATTTCTTTCTTTTCTCTGCTTCTAAGTCTTCTCATTATTTACTCAAACTTATCCTGATATTCTCTGAGAAATCAGTTTGTCCTGGAAATCTGCTACAGTATGGATAAGCTCAAGGGCTTGGCCATCACCCTGTGATGCTATTGAAAAGGGGTTGGAATCTTTGAGAGGTCAGGCCCAGTTAGGTCCCTGGGGTGCTCCTTGAAGGAGATCTTAAGACCCTGGTCCCTTTCCAGTCTCTGCTTTCTCACTGTCGCAAGATGAACAGACTTTCTCTGTCATGTGCTTTTGCCTTGATTAATTTCTTCACCGCAGACCCCAAGACAATGGGCCACGGACCACGATCCGAAGCCTCCAAAACCATGTACCAAAAACAAAACAAAACAAAAAAACCCCAAACTTTCCACTTTTAAAGCTAATTTATCCCAGGTATCTGTTAGTGACACAAAATGAATATGAACATCCTATCCCTAAAACCTATATGAAAAGGTTGGGCTTGAGGCACTTCTTTCCCCTCATTTTCTCCTTTTTCCCATTTCACTGCCTTTACTGGGCCCCAGGACTCGAGTTAATCATCCTGTCACTGTGAGAAGACATAGTCTTTCTTTATGGCACGTGGGGTGGTTTAAATGTAAGGCCCCATAGACTCAGGCTTGAATCACTCCTGAGGAAGAGGAATGTCATGGGGGACAGATCTTGAAGTCCATCCCTAAGGTGTTTTCTCTTTTTTTACGATTTTATTTATTCATTTATTAGAGACAGAGAGAGGGAGAGAGAGAATGAAAATGGGCACGCCACGGCCTCTAGCCACTGCAAACGAATTCCAGACGTGTGCGCCACCATGTGCCTCTGGCTTATGTGGGACCCGGAGAATCGAACCGGGGTCCTTAGGCTTCGCAGGCATACGCCTTAACCACTAAGCCATCTCTCCAGCCCCCAGAGGTGTTTTTGAGGGTGGATCTTAAGTCCATGTCTAAGGTGTGTGGAGAGCTGTTGGAGCTCTGGCTGTTGGCGGTGTTTCTCTGCTTGGCTCCGTGGAACTAAGCCAGCTTCTTTCGCCATTGATGGCGTGTCCCCTGGAATGTGTAAGCCTGAAATCAACCCTCCCCTCCCCACACAAGCTGCTTTTGGTTGGATGTTTGTCCCAGAAATAAGAAGCTGACTGCAACAGCAAGGGATAAGGGTGTCCAAGGGCGGCCCCAGAGGAAATCTCTCCCGGGTTCCTTTGGCTTCACAGGCAAACGCCTTAACAGCTAAGCCGTCTCTCCAGCCCCAACTTTTTCTTAAATAGTAATCTGCTTTCCTTTTAGGTTTGTTCTGTAACATTGTTGAACATTTCAGCACCCGGAAATGTGATTGCTTATGACCTAGCATCTACCCAGCATTTGATATGACTTCCTCATGTTACACACAACTTTCACTCCATTCCATCACTCCACGACGATGCAAGCTTCTTGGCAGCCGAGTCTGTTGTGCGTTTGTTGTCCTTAAAGCATAGGTTGCAGGTAAACCACCTAAGCTAAATAAATCACTAGCTCACACTTCGATTTGCCTGACACCTTACGGCTGGCTTTCTCAATGACTCATGACAATCTCACTACTACGAAGGTGCTCCAGTCACTTCCTTGAGGAGCAGCCACAGGCAGGCGCTCCTCAGCTTAACTTACAAGTTCAGCTTCAGAGACTACATTCGGGCATCAGTCATGGTACCCAGAAATAAATGAATGAATGAAAGGAATCAGATGCTCATTCTACTCAGAGTTAGGGTAACCCTGGTCAGCTCCAGTGACAGAGATAACCAGCAAACAAATGTTGTCTTTTGTTATCTGATAGATTTGCTTATCTCTTTGATGATAAATTCCTGTTTTTTGTTTGTTTTTTTGTTTTTCCGAAGTGGGGTCTCACTCTATGTTGTCTCAGGGTGGCCTTGAACTCATGGCAATTCTCCTACCTCTGCCTCCAAAGTGCTGGGATTAAAGGCGTGTGCTACCACAGCCGGCTGATAAATTCCTTTGTGATAAATTACTTTGTGGTAGTGTATGCCTTTAATCCTAGCTGAGGTAGGAGGATCACTATAAGTTCCAGGCCAGTCTGGGTTACAGAGTGAGACCCTGCCTTAGAAAACGGAACAGGCGAATTTACAAACAAAAACAAAACAAAGAAGTGGGCGAATTCAGTTAGGCAGTGGATGGATTGCGGGAAGAAAAACTACCAGTGTGGAGTGGTGGTTCTGTCTTACTGATCGCTGCAGTCCTTCATGATCAAAACAGAATATGAGAACCACAAAGTGTTTGTATCAGTTATGCTTTAAGTGTATACCATGTTGGACATTTTAAAAGTGCATTAATTTATGAAAAATAAACCCATTACATCTTAACGTATGCTATTAAAAAATAACAAAATTTCCCCCAAAAAAAGTTTTAATGAGAATGGTAGTACTTTTCAATATTTTTGGAAATCTCTTTAATATAATCTCAGTGCAGATCCTGCTTCTGCATTCAATATATTTGGACATTATTGCTTGGGTTGAAAGGCATGATATTAAACAAAAGCTATATGGTTAGAAGTAGCCTTTTCATGTCACTGGGGATATTTATATTTGAGATTGTACCAAAGGCTTGGCTAAGTTACTTACAACATGGACATTGTATCAATGAACTTTTCAAGCTTTATATCTCGAAAAACCAAAAACCAACCAACCAAACAAACAAAGCTATCCATGCACTTGTTCCTAGAAGGACTCTTTCCCAGGCTCAGTTTGTAACCACACAGACTGTAATTTGGAAAACAATGGATCACTGAGCTATGAACTCTTCAAAGAATTGATACCTCCACAATAAAGTACTTAAAAATCATATTCATGGGCTGGAGAGATGACGGTTCTGTGGGTAAGTGTTTGCCACACAAGCATAAGGGCCTGACACCACCTGAGTCACTTGAGTTCGATTTCCCAGCATCCACGTAAAAACAGTTGGGTGTGGTACATCTGTACCCCCACACGTGTACACGTCTGTAACCCAAGTCCTGAAGGGAGCAGAGATCAGAGAATCGCCGGTGCTGGCAAAAACGGCAGCTTTCGGTCAATGAGAGACTCTGTCTCAAGGAAAACACACAGATGCGCGGTAGAGCAAGACACCCAAGACTCTCTGCTGGCCGTCTCACATGCATGCACGGGCTGCGTGCAGCTGCACATACACATGCATACACCACTACTTGCACACCACACACACTACACATGCAAAAGAAAAACAAGAATTATTAACCTCACCCCTGCTATCAGCACAAAAGTTGTAAGAGTTGGGAATTTTTCAAGCTAATGGTGAGTTCTCAAACATTGTACACTTAAAAAAATTAAGAGTTTGTCACTATCAACAACTACTTGATGTTCTCCTTAAAGCCTTGGGCTTATTTTGTTCATTTTCGGGACTTAACATACCACATGCCCAAGACTGAAAAAGCAGTGATTTTATTAAAGTGAATGAAGAGTGAAATGATAAAGGAGGTAATAAAATTTTGTACTTGAGCATCATAAGCCTTTCCTGCAACACGCCATTGTGTTGCCGAGTCTGCAGACGGTCTCTGTGCATTCCTTCCCATTCATCACACGGTGTTTCTAAATTATTTCTTTATTTGCAAGCAGAGAGAGAAGAGAGACAGAAAGAGAGAACAGCAAAAGAGAGACAGAGAAGAATGGGCATGCCAGGGCCTCCAGTTGCTGCAAGTGAACTCCAGACGCATGCACCACTTTGTGCATCTGACATTATGTGGGTCCTGGGGAATCAAACCTGGGTCCTTAGGTATTGCAAGCAAGTTCCTTAACCTCTGAGCCATCTCTCCAGCCCTACACTATCATTTTCAGTTTGGCAGTTCCTTTGCAGTGGCGAGAGACCACTGATGTCCACTTCTGCCTTGCACACGCACATGCACATGTACCGGACACACATACAAAAAAAAATTTTAAGAACCCACTCTGAATAAACCACTTGGTCTAAATAGTTAAGGGGGGAAAGATCAAGCAACATAATTTAATTCCTATTTAAACATTTCCTATTTTAGAAATGCAAGAGCTTTATACTTCCCCTGACTCCATTTTCCAACTTGTTACAAAGGACTTTGGTTTACATCATTCATAATGTCTTTGAAAATAAGGCATTTTAAATTATTCAAAGATTCAGATATTCTAACTTTAGAAATGTAAACGTTTACATTATATCTCTGCTTCTCTTCCCTTTCAAAGAAACTGCAATATATTTTCTTCTCTAAAAACACTTATTTTGGGGCTGGGAAGATGGCTCAGCAGTTAAAGGTATTTTCTTGCTAAGCCTGCTGGCCCGGGTTCAGTTTCCCAGCCACTCATGTAATCCAGATGCACAAAGTGGAACAAGTGTCTAATGTTCATTTGCAACTAAAAGATGTCCTTTTCCTGCCCAGTGCCTAGCAATACCTTCACAAGACCCTCATAATAGAAGAAAAAGATGATGACATCAAATTAAAAGAGAGACTAATGGAGAAAGGGAGGGGATATGACGGAGATTGTAGTTCTAAAGGGATATGGGGGGAGGCGAGGGAAATATGCATTTTTTTGTATGTAAGTATAGAAGTTGTCAATAAAAAATTTAAAAAAATAAAAAATAAAAGACTGAATAATTGGAAAGAAGAAAGGATTCAATGGAGAGTGGATTTGAGATGAAGGAGAATGAAGGTGGAGGAGGGAATTGTCATAATTTATTGTCTATGCTTAGGGAACTTGTCAATAAAAAGCTAAAAAAAAACCTTTATGTTAGTTTCTGAATATTTTATTTTATTTTATTGGGGGGGGATTGATTTTTTGAGGTCAGATCTCACTCTAGCCCAGGCTGATCTGGAACTCACTCTGTAGCCCCAGGCTGGCCTCAAACTTAGGGAGAACCTACTACCTCTTAATTAAAGGCATGTGCCACCACGCCAGGCTAGTCTCTGGATATTTTATAAAATCTTATAGAAATGGAAAATATCTTAGAAGAAGCCCTCGATACATAGTTGTTAAATCAAAGTAAACTTAAGCACACACACATATCCAGATGAGCAATTTGCAGTAAAGACCAACCCTCCTATTACCTCACTATTGTCTTTAAAAAAAAAAAACTTAATATTGGGGGTGGGGGGAGGAGATGGCTCAGTGGTTAAAGGCACTTGCTTGCAAGTCTGCTGGCCTGAATTTGAGTCCCCCCAGCACCCATGTAAAGTCAGACACAAAGTGGTACATATGTCTTCAATCCCAATGAGCCTGAAGCAATGGGAGGTGACAATGGCCCAGAAGTTCATGGGCCAACTAGACTGGCACACGCAGCACAGAACAAGGAGAAACCCAACCACAAAGAAAGAAGGAGAGGGCAGACCCTCGGAGGATGTCCTCAGACCTCCACACACATGCCACACACAGCACATGTGCCCAAACACACACATTTTAAAGAAAATATGATATACCAATCAATGAAAGTATGACATAATATTGTAAATAGTGATTAAGCTAAAGAAGACATTTGATTGATATTGCTTTCTCAGATCTCAGCTCATACCCAAGGAAATGGCTATATATTATGATGTTTGTCAGAACCTTACTTCATTACACAATGATCAACATAAAACAGATCTGCAGGTAAAAACAATATCCTGGTCTGGACGTTTCATTTCCAAATCTTGCTGTGATTTGAAAAGAAGGTTTTAATCTTTTTGTGGGTTCATCAAATAACTTCAGCTACCTTAGATGGCGCTGATAGGGATCCAGACCTTATTCTGAATATTTCAAGTACATATAAGTTCAGAAATCCTTTCTGAAGTGGGGCTAAGCTGTGATCTAAGAGCCTTTAACAACCTGACCATAAAAGATGATCATGTTAGACAGTCAATCCCTCATCCCTGAAGTTCTGAACACATGTATAAACCTCTGCAGTGCGCCTCAGCTTTCTGTAGTTCATTAACCTTTGTATTCCATTTTCTTTTTCTTAAACCAGGAACAATCTCCCACAAAGTGACTATGCACACACTGTCCAGTGGGAGGCTAACCTCCTTGAAAAGGCTGTGTATTTTCTGCCAACACTCCTTATCATTGGCTGTGGTTGAGACAAGGTTTCAGGTCACCTTATCAGCCTCCAGGTGGAAAACTTAAGCCGAGGATTCACCTGTGTGTGTCTGTGATGATGTTCTGAAGAATGATTCCTCCAGTGGAAAGACTGAGGTTTGTCCCCAACCCCACATCTGCCCCCCCCCCAGCAGAGAGAGGACAGAGGCAGTCTCACAGGACTCCGCTGGGCGGCTAGAAAACTCAGGAAAAACAAGGCTGGCCAACATAGCCATCTTGAAAGCTACTTTCTTTCCAAAGATGGAAAAAAGGGAGAGGTCGGGAAGACCCTCCCCCTTTTCTAGAACATTAAAAGTTTTGTGCTCGTTTCTTGTATGTATGTATGTATGTATGTGTGTATGTATGTATGTATGTATTTGCAAGTAGAGACAGAGAGAATGGTGCCAGGACTTCTAGCCACTGCAAACATACTCCAGATGCATGTGTCACTTTTGTGCATCTGACTTTATGTGGGTACTAGGGAACTGGACCCAGCTGTCAGGCTTTGCACGCAAGTGCCTTAACCGCTAAGCCATCTCCAGCCTTCATAGTCATTTCTTAAGTTCTGGAGTTTAGAGTAGCCTGAAAAGGCGTGGACACCTTTCATTTAATATTCCTTTCTCAGGGCCATAAACAGGCTCAAGAAATTATGTTGAGCTGAATACACACACACACACACACACACACACATATATTTGAATCCTTTGTCATCCAAAGGAAGATAGAGGCAAATGGTTAAAGCTCATCAGCTAATTTTGTAATATTTTATATATTTATTTGTTTATTTATTTATTTATTTATTTATGAGAGAGGGTGAAAGAAAGTGAGCACTGGGGAATTGAACCTGGGTCCTTAGACTTTATGGGCAAGTGCCTTAACCACTAAGCCATCTCTTCAGCTATCATCAGCTAATTTTGAATAAGACACAAAGCAGCTGTCTGTCATTTATTTTATGTGTGTGTGTGCAGATGCACTTGTACGTGTGTGTGCACATGGAAGCCGGGGTACAACCCCACGTGTTGTCCTCAAGAATGTCATTTACCTATATTTTAAATTAATTTATTTATTTGCAAGGAAACAGAATGGTCATACCAGGGCCTCTAGCCACTGCAAACGAACTCCCGATGCACATGCCACTTTGTGCATCTGGTTTTATGTGGGCACTGGAGACTTGAACTTTGGTCGTTAAATTGTGCAGGCAATTGCCTTAACTGCTGAGCCATCTCTCCAGCCCTTCGTTCGCCTTTTTTGACACAAGGTCTCTTTTTGGCCTGGAGCTCACTAACTAGGCTATGCTGGCTGGCCAGTGAACCCCAGGGATACACTCGTCTCTACCTCCCAGCACTGGGATTATAAGCACATGCCTCTTACACCCCGCATTTTTTACATGGGTACTGGGGATCAAACGCAGGTCTTCATGCTTGCAAGGCAAACACTTTATCAACTGTTTAAACATTTGTTTAAACATTTCTTTTCTTATTCATTTTACTGTACTGGGGATTGAACCTAGAGCTGAGTGCATGCTAGTCACGTTCTGTCCATTCAGCTACATCTCACCTCTAACCTTTTTTTGAAAATTTAAATTTTAAAAATATTTTATTCATTAATTTGATATAGAGAGAGTGAGGGAAAGAGAGAGAGAAAGAGGGAGGGAGAAAATGAGCACACCAGGGCCTCTTGCTAGTGCAAACAAATTCCAGACACATGTGCCACTTTGTGCATCTGGCTCTATGTGGGTACTGGGGAATCAAATCCAGGATATCAGGCTTTGCAAGCAAGTGCCTTTAACTGCTGAGCCATCTTTCTATCTCCTGGCTTTAAATTTTTGACACAGAGACTTTCTGACTTGTCCCAGCTGGCCTTACTTACTCTGTAGCTCAGGCAAGACTTGAACCTGTGGTCTTCCTCCTCAGTCTCCCAAGCCATTGGCATTACAGGCCTGTGCCACCAAGCAGTGCCATCTTTATAGAAAAACTATAAAATACTCGGAGATGGTTTACTTGTCAGCTGCTATTATTAGTAACAGACTTGGCTTGGGGCTAGAGGAGGTCTTCCTGAGGGGAAAAAAAAAATCTTAAAAACATCTAGAGCTTTGCCAGATATGTTTTTAAAAATGGTTGAAAGACTTAGAAAACAAGGTACCGATGCCTAGCAACACATCAGCTTGCATGGTGACGTCTAAAGGGTATTTCAGCACCGTTTTTGCTCAGCAATTTCATCAACAGGATGAAAAGGTGGAGCAGGGGCTGCACAGATGGCTCAGTAGTTAAATGCACTTGTTCTGCAAACCTGCTGACCGGAGTTCAAATCTCAGTTGGACACAACGTGTGGAGTCCCCGTGAGCCTCTGGCCATAGGAGACAGGGACAGAAGAATCCCGAAGCTTGCAGGCTAGCTAGTGGAACCTTTCCAGAACAAGAAAGAGGCTGTCTTGGGGCTGGAGAGATGGCTTAGCGGTTAAGGCACTTGCCTGCAAAGCCAAAGATCCCAGTTCGACTCTCTAGGACCCATGTAAGCCAGATGCACAAGGGGGTGCATGGATCTGGAGTTCGTTTACAGTGGCTAAAGGCACTGGTATGCTCATTCTCTCTCTCCTGTGTCTCTTTCTCTCTCTCAAATAAATAAATAAATAAATAAAATGTATTTAAAAAAAAAAAAAAGAGGCTGTCTTAAACAAGGTGTAAAGTGTGGACCAGTATGCTGAGATTGTTCTCTGATCTCTACATGCATGTTGTCACACACACACACACACACACACACACACAGAGAGAGAGAGAGAGACAGAACAAAGTGGATACAAGGGAAGGAAAGAATGAAAATAACTTAAGAGTTGTTCCCAGCACTCATGAGGCACATTCAGGAGGATCCCAAGATTAAGGTCATCTTTGGCTACATTGCGAGTTTGAGCCCAGCCTGGGCTACAACAAATGAGAGTTATTAATTCTATATATATATACTGAAAATGAAAAACAGCACAGAAAGGTCTCAAGAATTCAGTTCAAACCCAAGACTTCATAGATTAAAAAGTGGGACAGAAACAAGAAAAAAAAGTCACCTCTATTGTACTGTATGTGCCTGTGTGCACGTGTGTGTGTTCGTGTATGTGTGGACATGTGCGCATGCATGTGGAGGCCTGAGGTTATCTTTGGTGGCTTTCTCAGATGTTTTCCTCTTTATTTTTGGAGGCAGGGTCTCACTGAACCCAGAGCTCACCGAATCAGCTGGGCTAGTTAACCAACCAGCCCCTGGTACCTTCCTGCCTTTGCCTTCCCCAGCACTAGAATCAGTGGCAAGCTCCACCACACGGGGAATTTCACACGG
Organism: Orientallactaga sibirica; assembly: GCA_036365145.1. Lineage (NCBI taxonomy): Eukaryota > Metazoa > Chordata > Mammalia > Rodentia > Dipodidae > Orientallactaga > Orientallactaga sibirica. The sequence goes on from JAEOAD010000027.1 coordinate 12,941,371, forward strand.
GGATCAAGCTCAGCTCTCATGTTTGCATGGCAAGTGCTTTCCCCACCGGGCCATCTCCCCAGCGCCCCAGAAAATTAGTTTTTAAAGTCAAATGCTTCAGAGATAAGAGATTTTCGGAAGTTCTGAAGAGGAATTTAGGAATTTAATGGATGATCTTTTGGGTGATGGAAAACAGGCCGGGAGCCAAGAGAAAAGACAGTTTATGGAACAGTTGCGGGGATGTTTGTGTGTATTTGTTTGTGCTCCTCTGTTCCCATCACTGGCTTAGGGATCTAAAAATGGCTGCACGGATAGGTTCCCGCAAAATTGATAAATGATGTTGTCTCAACAGAGAAATGGAAGTAGGTGGAAAGATAGTGCTGGGCTATCAGCAGGATCAGAGACTACTATAGCGAAGAAGGAAGACTGGAAGAAAGGGGGCAGAGAAAGCCCCAAGATCCCATGCAGCCTGACCTCGCCCCGGCTGGAGGCAAGGGGTTCCGTTTAACAAGGGAGACAGTTGCTCCAGTGTCAAGGATTGACACAGTGTCTAAAACCATTCCTATCCCCAACACCTACCCTGCCACACTACCTGGCAGAGAACCAAGCATGGAATAGCTTTAAAAAAATTTTTTTAAGGGCTTAGCGGTTAAGGTGCCTGCCTCCTGAGCCTGAGAACGCCGATTCCAATCTCCAGGTCCCACGTTTAGCCAGATGCAAAGTGACACAAGGGTGCAATGCCGCACTTGACCACAGGGGGGCGCACACATCTGGATTTCATTCACAGCAGCTGAGAGGTTGCTGGCATGCCCATCTCTATCTGTCTTCCTCTCCCTCTCTCTCCGTCTCTCTGTGTCTCTCTCCAAAAACAAAAAAATTTAAAAACCAGGCGTGGTGGCGCATGCCTTTAATCCCAGCACTCAGGAAGCATAGGTAGGAGGATCGTCATGAATTCAAGACCACGCTGAGAATATAGAGTGAATTCTAGGTCAGCCTGGGCTACAATGAGACTTTACCTCAAAAAAAAAAAAAAAAAAACACCATAAAAAAAGTATTTATTTGTGAGGAGAGAAAAAGAGAGGGGAGAGAGAGGAAAAGAGACAGAGGGCGTGGAATGGGCTGCCAAGGCCTCTTGCCACTGCAAAGGACTTCCAGATGCCTGTGCCACTTTGTGCATCTGGCTGTATGTGAGTATGGGGGAATCAAATCCAGGTCAGCAGGCTTTGCAAGTAAGCATCTTTAACCACTGAGTCATCTCTGCAGCTACAAGACTTCCATAGCTCTTATCTGCAAGGAATTGAGCTGCTCATGTAAGGCAGTAAGAAAATCTCCATCTTTCTGAAACTTGCACTATGGTGGAAAGGCAGAATGAAAAACCACTCTCTCCCTCTCTCTCTTTCTCTCTCTCTCTCTTTCTCATCTACTCTCAACAGAGGTCTACGAAGATGCCTGAATTACTGAGTTTGTGGAGGTGATTCCTACATTCCTACATGGAAGGATGAAGTAGCAGTCAGAGCAGGAAGTGAGGTGAGGCTGGAGGCCGGGGTCAGGAGAATATTTTGGATGGTGAAGGTATGATTTCTGAAAATTTTTTCCTATCTTCAGATGTTTCATATTTCCTCCACTATGCAGTATAAATGTTCTGTTTCTGGTGAATAAAATGAATGTGACATCATCTCTTGAGACATACAGACAGGTTGGAGCTGGTCAAGATGTTCTAAAAGGAGGGCAATAGATGACATATTCTGAGACTAAACAGGCAAAAAAGTTACCAAGGCTCAATCACCACAGGTCTTCCTCTGTGGATGAAAATCAACCCGAAGCCACCGTGCAGCAGAAGAAGTGGGGCTTAGCACCGTCACCTTGCCCTGAGGAGTGTTAAGTTAACTGAGGCAAACTGCCTTTAAGATGGTGTGAGCCGTCCCTGACCTACACTGCCTTGTCCTTCACCAGCACCTCAACTCCAAGTCAGTGTGAAATCAAATTCAGTGAGAAAGTGCCTCGAAGCTTTGCTTCAGTAGCCCAAGCTATTCTGGCATCTCAGGGAGTCAGGCCTTCCCAAGGGGCTGCCCGATGCCTTCCTGAGACTGAACACAATTAGCAATAAGGGCCAAAGACTGCTTTTACCCACTGCATGTATCCAAATGCAGTGACCTCACTCAAAATCCACTCTTTGAAACTTAAAAAAAATTGATTGGCATATATCTATATGTTCTATGTCCATAGATTTAAATTTTTTATTTATTCATTTGCCTGTGTGTGTGTGTGTGTGTGTGTGTGTGTGTGTGTGTGTGTGCGTGTATGGACATGCCTAATGCCAGACACATGCACCACTTTTTGCATCTGGCTTTACATGGTTGCTGGGGAACTGAATCTGGGTCATGGGCTTTGCAAGCAAGCACTTCAACCATTGAGTCATCTCCCTAGTCCACATTTTCTTTGGGTGGTGTTGGGGCTTGAACCCCATGTTAGACAAGTGCTCTACCACTGAACTACATCACCAGTCTAGTAGATATCGTTTCTATATGCTGGGAATCTCTTAGTTTTTCCCTTTAGTTTTCTTTCTATGCATAGCTTATTTCTCTTCATATAGTGTCCTAACATGTTCATCCATGTTGCTCTCACTTTTCTCCTTTAGTTCCTCCTCCTTTCTGCCATCTCTCTTTTATCCTTTCCTTTGGCTATCTCCTTCCCTCCCTTCCTTTCCTCCCTTTCCCCTTTCCTCCTTTCCTCTTTCCTTCTCCTTCCCTATTTCAGTTTTTTTTTTTTTTTTTTTTTTTTTGAGGTACAGTCTTTCTTTAGGCCAGGCTGACCTGGAATTCATTATGCAGCCTCAAGATGGTCTTGATCTCACAGTGATCTTCCCACCTCTGCCTCCTGAGTACTGGGATTAAAGGTGTACTCCATCATGCCCAGCTTCTATTTCCATATTCTTAAAGCCAGTAATTGTCCATCACTGGGAATCAAAGACAAAGAAGAAGCTATGTCACATGGGGGCAATAGACTTATATTCAAGGACACTAAATTTTCTTTAGTTCTCAACTCTTCACACCAATTCAAACTCAAAGGGTTTGTCTGAGCCAGTCGAGCTCTCACAGAGGCGCGTGACAAGCAGCCTTTTAACTTCCATCAGAGACGATGAGGTCTAAACCAAGCACCAGGGAGGTAGAGACAGGGGGATTAGAAACTGGAGGCAAGCCTTTGCTACATAGTGATTGTGAGGCCAACCTGGACTACGTGAAATCCTATTTCAAAATGAAAATAAAATAAAATAAAATAAAATACAAGAGCCTCGAAAATAAAAAATAAATTAAATCTAAGCAGCACAAGATTGTTCTGGAATGAAGAAAGGAAACTGGAGATAAGCAGATGTCTTAACTTCACAACTAGAACTTAGAACCGGAGTTTCTTTGCAATATATTCCTTGTCATACAAACTCTTTCAACTTCTACTCAAATCCTAGCAATGAGAGACTTGAATAAGAAATTTTTGGACAAGTTCTATCTAGCCAACACTTTTCTCCACTATTTCTTAAATTGGCATTTATCTGCTGAGAAAGTCCATAGCTTTTTTTCTAATTGTCAATGGGATTTATAACCCCTCAAATGGTTAACCTCTTACACCAACAGCGACCAGCTATGGTGCTTATAGAACACAAAGCAGAAAACATCGACGCAAGGAAAGTGCTGCGGGAATTAAACTAGAAAATAGCTGTATGAACGTTTGTGAGTCAGCATGCGGCATAACAGCCTTACAGGCATCAACTTCAAAGAGAAAATGAAATTATTTGGGTTGCCCTGGTAACACCAAGATAAAATGTGCCAATGAAAATGCAAGATTTAACTTCAAGAAAACCTTCCTCAGCACAAAGGTCTCGCCCATCACGGAATGAGCTTTACCATGGCAACACACACACACACACACACACACACACACACACACACACCATGTAAAGCGATCAAATGAGGTTTCAACAACTCTTCATTTTGTCTCTTTCTTTTCTTTAACTCAGAATTAGTTGGGGGATTGTAGAGGGCTTGCGTGGGGTCAAATGAGGCTGCCTTTCAACTCTTCAATGATGCACAAGGTTAATCGCTATGTATCATGTCCACCTACTCACTTTTCTCCAAATGACAGGACTACCACTTGTTCTCATGCTCTGATTTGATAGAGGAAAAGGAAACTGGAGGTATCACACTAAGAAAAGAATGACTTTAAAAAGTAGAAGAAGAAAAAAAAAAAACTTCGAAAGAACCAAGTCTTTGATTTGTATTAAACAAGAAAGGAATGATCTAACAAGTGATTGTTAATGCTAGTGTGTCCACTGACTGCCAGGCATTAAGTACATTACTGTTGAACATCCATGTTAAGTCTAAGAGGGAGCTATTTGCTTGCTCTATAGAAAATAAAATCTGGGGCTGGAGAGATGGCTTAGTAGTTAAGGCATTTGCCTACGAAGCCAAAGGATGCCGGTTTGATTCTCCAGGACCCACATAAGCCAGATGTACAAGGGACACATGCATCTAGAGTTCATTTGCAGTGGCTAGAGGCCCTGGCATGTCCATTCTCTCTCTGTCTGTCTCTCTTCGATCTCTCTCTATGCTTGCAAATAAATAAAATTTAAAAAATAAATAAAAAGAAAAGAAAATCTGCAGACAGATTAAATAATATCTTCAACGTTCCAATGCCTGTGAAAAGCAGAGTGAAAATTCCAGTGCAGGTCTGTCAGATTCCAACGTCCAAGCTTATTTTACATCACAAGGAAAATTGTTCAGTTTCCAGCAACCACTTTTATGGGAAATTCAGGCTTGACATCATCGGCAAAAATATCTACTGGGAAACTAGGCATCTGAGAATTGTTCTGAGGTACACCTGTGACCTGAACTCTCAGTCCTACAACCTGGCACTGAGGGCCTGAGGCTCGATCCATACACAGCTGCTCATGCAGCGGTCGCTCGCATGGAAACTACCCTTCACAAAGAGCTGGAAAAGTGGAACCGGACCCCACAGTCACTTCCATACAAAGCTCAAGATCACACCTGTTTGTTCTAAGCTAAATCCCTGGATGGAGAACACGGTTTCCAAGTACTGTACTGTTTTGATTTCTGGTCTCCTGATTTTGGGGATCTACCACATGTGATTTCCAGGAACTCAGTTCAGCAAAACAGTGAGAACCTTCTGTACTGAGAATTTGAATACTGGGAAACTTGGAAGAAATTAAAATAGAAGGACACTGACTACTTACTTCCTTTTTATTGTTCTTGTTGAAATTAATTTGGTTGGGATATTCAATTCTTAACCATCTCTTGCCCCGGACCTCCCTTTCCTGACACTTCAGTCAAGTGTTTTGCTTAATTGTAGCTATGTCCACAAAGACAGTTAGCTTTGAATGCTCACTGGTTTTTCTTTTTTCTCTTCTTTTTATATGATGATTATGTCTCTGGATGCCCAACCAGGTCCCACAATGTTTCCAGAGGCCAGGAATAGAAAATGCTTTACGTGGACTTTGTGTAAACTATTCCCACAAGTCACTTCTGAATCCCCGGGGCTACAAGCCCCATTCTGTTGACTAGCACTGATGTTCAGACCCACTGAGGCACACAGAGGGGACCACTCTTTCTGGCATTGTGACGTAAGATGTGATGTCACAGCACCCTGAATTCCAGGCTTACACACCCTTGACTTTGGCTCTCGTTGTTCTATCAACTATTCCCCTGTAGGCATCTGTATTACTGCTCTGCTTTCCATTTCACCTCAATGTCTTCATTTTGAAGTTTTTCTCGATATACGTAACTCATGTTCTAGCTATGGCTTGGATTCAGAGTTCTAGAAAAGTCTAGATGAGCACAAGCTTCGCCCCCCACAAGCACAAGCTTGTTAGCTTGTGTGAGTTTTGTTTGGTTGGTTTTGGTTTTGGTTTTGGTTTTGGTTTTCAGGGGAGAGTCTCCCTCTAGCCCAGGCTGACCTGGAATTCACTATGCAATGTCAGGCTGGCCTCGAACTCACACAATCCTCCTACTTCTGCTTCCTCTGTGCTGGGATTAAAGAAGTACACCACCATACTTGACTAAGCACAGCTTTTTTTAAAAATATGGAACAGTTTGAATTAAACTGAACGAATGGAGATGACAACAAAGAGCAGGTTTGCTGAGGGGAAGGTGGGGAGCTGGCTATAATCCAAGTGGAGTGAGGACTCCATGAGCAGCTGGCTACACTAGACTGGCATCTGGAAAGATCTGGGTGACAGCTAAACCTGGGAGTCATCAGGGCATAGAAAGTGCTAGTTAAAACCATGGAACAGGATGAAAACACTTGTGGCATATACAGACTGCGTAAAGACTTCCTGAAACAAGGAATATTTTGCTCCAAATATGGGCATGAATATTTTCTCTCACTTCCTTCTGATCTTTTTTGTTCAAATGTCACTGTTGGAGGTGCTCTGTCTGGCTTCTCTGTTGAAAATATTAATTCCTGAGTGGTAGCAGTATATGGCACCAGTATTCCCTTTTTCATGGTCCTAAGCTGCTCTTTCTTAAAATTTTTTTTTAAATTTATTTGCAAGCAGAGAGATAGAAGAGAGATACAGTGAGAATGGGTATGTCAGGGCCTCCAGCTTCTGCCAAACAAACTCTAGATGCATGCACCACTTTGTGTGGGTACCGGGGAATCAAACCCAGGTGGTTTGGCTTTGCAAGCAAGTGCCTTAACCACTGAGCCATGTCTTCAGCCCCTCAGTTGCGCTCTTCACAGCGTTGTCTTTATTGGTTGTGTGACATACATGTATGTTTGTTTGCTTGTTCTTGGTCTGTCTCCAGCACGGTGAGGTTAGCTCCTAGGAATCAGGACTTTTGCCCTTGTTCACTCCTCTCTCCCAATGCCCAGCATACACATGTACCCAGTAAACAACTGCTGAGTGAATGATGGAAATGAGTGTACATGTATCTGGAAACTCTCCCAGTTGTTAAAAATGCCTAGCAGAGCTGGGCGTGGTGGCGCATGCCTTTAATCCCAGCCCTTGGGAGGCAGAGGTAGGAGGATCGCTGTGAGTTTGAGGCCACCATGAGACTACATTGTGAATTCCAGATCAGCCTGAGCTAGAGTTAGACCCTACCATGAAAAACCAAAATAAATAAATAAATAAATAAATAAATAAATAAATAAATAAATGCATAGCAGAATATGTATATGACTCCCAGACTTTAGAGGAAGGTGAACTTCATTTTGAGAAGAGGGAACCATCAGATTCGTTTGCACCGCTCTACTTTCTCACGATGCTGTGCTTTCCAAGGGGCCGACAGGAAGCAAGATGGGCTAAGAAGCTATAGTGAGGTCTGCACGTGGCTGGAAACGGACAGTCTGCTTTGGGGCGTGGGAACAAGGAAGAAAGGGGAGGAAGGGACAGGAGGTGTTCTTGGCCTGGTTTATTTTGGAGCATGATTATATTATTATTAATAATAATATATTATATATTATATCATAATATATAATAATATATGTGATATATTATAATAAATATATAATCGTATATTATATTATATATTATATTATATCATTATATAATAATATATGTAGTATATATTATTATAGTATGATTAGCAACATCACATTCATCCCTCATTCTTATCTCAATCACCTTCCAGGGACATACCCTGGAATGTGGTAAAGACTTCACAAAGAGAAATGTAGATATTTACTAAGTAACAGAGCTCATCCGAAGTCCAGGTCATACTTCTAATGGCAAATGGTCTGTAATGAGCAGGCCCAGCCAAATAGAGGTGTGCTGACCATGGGACCTCAAGATGGGTCGCAGTGGAGTGAGTCCACAATAATGTAGTTTGTTTTGTTAAAAAGACATACTGCTGTCTGGCTAAATGGATATGTTATGCCCACTGAACTGCCCTCTGAATCTTTATGTTTATACCCACATATTACTGCTACTCTCACTTCTGGTTAGAGAAGCTTGTATTTGCAGATGGTAGTGAGCCCTGGGGTCACTCAAGACTCACCAAATCCCGAGAAGTAACAGTGGAGTGTTCAGCACTAAAGAAACATTTCTTACCACACCCTCTAATGCTCAGAGGCAATTGGGGAAGAGGAGGCAGAAAGAATGTAAGAGCCAAAGGAAGGGAGGAGTGCTTACAATATTGTCTTCCAGACACAAAGTGGCCTTGATAATCATGACCTCACAGTGGCTGATGCTACCTACACAAGACCTGCATGATAGGAGGAAACGAATGCTGACATTAAAATAGAAGAGATGTTAGTTGGAACGAATAAGGGATTCATTGGAGGGGCAATTTGGGAGGGAGGAAAAGGGAGGATGATGAGAGAGGATTATGATCATGGGATATTATTTATATTTATGGAAATTGTCAATTTAAAAATTTAAAAATTAGGGCTGGAGAGGGTTTTGCGGTTAAGGCACTATCCTGCAAAGTCAAAGGACCCACGTTCGACTCCCCAGGATCCACATAAGCCAGATGCACAAGGGGACACACATGTCTGGAGTTCATTTGCATTGGCTGGAGGCCCTGGCGTGCCCTTTCTCTCTCTCTCTCTCTCTACCTACTGTGGCCATGTGAAATACAGAACAGCAATTACAACTTAATGCTGAGTGCTACTGTCTGGAGGCAGGCTCTACTTGACAAGGTCCCTGCTGTACTGCTAGTGGCCTGGGGCCACTCCAAGAGCTGACATCACTCATACACAGGCAGTACAGTATGTTTGCAGAGGGCTAACCTGTGGATGGCCTGTTGATGGAACCCAAGCTGGCTTAGTCTCATGGAATCTACTGAAGAATATGTGAGGAATCAAAACCCCAGGCAGATAGCGGGGTAGCGCTCTACCCCGGCCACACATCAGAGCCACCTAGAAGCTTTAACAGGACTGACGCCTGGATGCAGTTAAAGCAATGTCCACACAGTGAGACCCAGGCATGGTGTGGTAAGGTCCTGGGGTGGGGATCTCTTTCCCTAGAACATGTGTTTCTTTCTTCTTGCGATTAAACAGTAACACATCTAACGTGTCTTCAGGAACACCCAGAGCTTTAGCTGGCCCTGACAAAGGCAGAGTTTTCTTCCTCAGAATGACTCTATGTAGAAGTCTATCTCTAAGTCACACCCTATGACTTCAGTTGTTTCGGATGCTAGGGATCGAACCCAGGGCCTTGCGCATGTTAAGCACACGTCCTACCACTAAGCTCCACCCCCAGTTCCTATAGTTTAGTATCCTGTCTTTAGTTAATTTTTGCCCTCACTCACACGTTCCGCCATGCACCCCACCCTCCCTGAGGTAGAACATGCTGCTTGCATAGCATTTGCTGGGGTCGGGGCCATAAGTACAGTGTCCTATTTTGGGAATCTGTGGCTCAGTGTTTTCATATGCTGTCCAAGAACAACACTTCCCTACCTGCTCTGGTCACTCGTCCACGGCCCGAGTTATTTATATCTCACTTATCTCCCCTCCCACACCGTAAGGGAAGGGCAGTCACCAAGATGCTCGTTGGATACTCACGGGCCCTGACCTAGTTGTACAAGCAGTAACGGTTCCCATGACACACAACTCCACACTGTGGCTATGGTTTAACTCCCTCCCCACCGCCACCTGGACATTTTTTTAAAATTTATTTTATTTAATTAGTTATTATTTTGAGAGAGAGAGAGAGAATGGGCACACCAGGGCCTCCATCCACTGCAAATGAACTCCATATGCATGCGCCACCTTGTGCATCTGGCTAACGTGGGTCCTGGAGAGTCAAACCGGGATCCTTTGGCTTTATAGGCAAATGCCTTAACCGCTAAGCCATCTCTCCAGCCCCTTAATTAGGATTTTAACAGTTCCCTGAACATTTTTTTTTTTTCTGTTTTTTCAGGGTAGGGTCTCACTCTAGACCAGGCTGACCTGGAATTCACTACGTAATCTCAGGGTGGCCTCGAACTCATGGCGATCCTCCTACCTTTGTCTCCCAAATGCTAGGATTAAAGGTGTGTGCCACCACGCCCGGCTGAACATTTTTTGAATGTAGATGATGATATGAACAGAAAAGCTGTAGTTCTGATGGAATTCATATTTGTTTGTTGAAGGTAATAGCATCGATCTAACTTACAAATCTCTCTTTGTGCAGGCAGGAAACCCCTAGAACATGTGCTAAGGTTTACAGTGTACCTACACGGGGCAGGCACCTTAAATGTACTCCATCGCTTAACCCCTCAATGTCCCCAGGCTTGAGCATCTATCTATAAGCTTATGTTTATGGATGAAATTGAAGAGTTATGACCCAAGAGATGGCTTAGAGGCTGTTTCCTGAGCAAGCATGAGGACGTAAGGGGCTTTTCAAATTCAAATCTCCCAAACCCACATTAAAAAGCTGGGCTTGTGGGCTGGAGAGATGGCTTAGCAGTTAAACGCTTGCCTATGAAGCCTAAGGACCCCGGTTCGAGGCTTGATTCTCCAGGACCCACGTAAGCCAGATGCACAAGGGGGTGCATGCATCTGGAGTTTGTTTGCAGTGGCTGGAGGCCCTGGCGCACCCATTCTCTCTCTCTCTCTCTCTCTCTCTCTCTCTCTCTCTACCTGCCTATTTCTGTATCTCTCTCTCAAATAAATAATAAAATATTAAAAAAAAAAAAAAGCTGGGCTTGCTCATCCATGACCATGTGCCACAGAGGAGCAGAGAGCTAGGAATCACCTCAGCTAGCAGAAGAGAATGGGAAGCTCTGGGGTCCGTAAGAGACTCCAGCATTTTCAGCATCGTGCACATGCATAAGTCTAGTAAATGTCATTATCGCTCAGTGTGGGAAATAATGACATGCAAGTTCAATTCTTACTTCAATTGCTTAGTTTGGGGAAAATCATAAGGATTTCCTCCATCTTGCTTATCGATGGACCCAATATAAAAACAGATGGGGGAGGGGGGTTGGAGAGATGGCTTAGTGGTTAAGGTGCATGCCTACGAAGCCTAAGGACCCAGTTCGATTCTCCAGGTCCCACAAAAGCCAGATGCACATGGTGGCACATGCGTCTGGAGTTTGTTTGCAGTGGCTAGAGGCCCTGGCATGCCCATTCTCATGCTTTCTCTCTTTCTCTCCCTCTCTCTGTCTCTAATAAATAAATAAAAGTAAAAATAAAAAATCTTTAAAAAAAGCAGATGGG